>JBBCAQ010000027.1:2400000-3600000 GCA_038050395.1 Parthenolecanium corni | reverse complement strand
TCCAAGCGCGATTATAACAGAAGAAAAAAGTTACCGAAAAGGTAAGTTGTAAAAAAAAAAAAATGAAATAACATAAATTAACTGAATAATATTTTTTGTAGTCTGAAATAGTGACGGTCAGAAATGTCATATTTTTCTGGACCTCACTATAAATAAAACGAAGTAACATCTCGTTTATTATTTCGTGCCTATTCTTGTAGCTGTCCTCGAAAATTTCATATTCATATATTTTTATCTATTCTGTAGAGGCTTCATCAAGCCTCTACCATAAACCCACCTGTTGTTAACAAGAAGCCCCACGAAGAAGGCTTTTTTATGAATGCTACACAAACGTTATCAAATCAGTGTTACTTAAACAATTTTCATTTATTTATGTAAAATCGATTTTAAATACGAAGTACACATATGTTGAGGTAAGTACCTCGATAGGCCACTGCACAATTTACGCATACCTACGAGTATAGTTTCTTTTTTTTTCAGTTGTATTGTATTCCACTTGCTCAGGACTGTAGTATTCGAGTAAATTTTCAAAGATTTCGAGAACTAGTTATACACGAATAAAAAATATTAATAATATTCTACGAAGGCTGAACTTTACCTTTTACAACGTATTTTGTGAACCCTAAACCAGTTAGTTGATAAAAACATCTCCTACCGATATAACACAAAATACAGAATAGAAGCTCATTTTAATAAATTTATTTTTTATGGCGAGGACAAAATTTTTTCGTCAAACAAGGTGCATCTAACTTACCTAGTACATATAAGATCCGGCGACGAAAACTACTGCTTCGAATATCAAATTACATTCCTCACTTAATTCGAAATTTATTCGTAGAGTATTCATATAGGAAATTGTACCCATAGATAAATATATCAAGCAATAATTTACGAATTACCTTCATTTTATTAAGTGATAAAAAAATACTTAATAACTTCACCAGAAATCTTGTAGGAGGTGGATAAGTATAAATATGTAGGTACTTATCGGAGTTGATTTTTGTGAAGAGGAAAAAAATAACTACATATACCTAGAATAAGAAATAAAGAAGTTATAAAAAGGATGTTCGCCAAATTAAGAAGCCATAATGGAGCAAACTATTGAATTCATAAACTGCTGTCAGTTAGAACAAACAATAAATTGAGTAATTCAAATGCAAGTCAGTCGTGATCTCGGATGAAAAATCATTATTAGTATCCCAAAATAAAAAAATATCATTCTCATCACCCTGCTGTTAAATTGATAAACTCAAGTTCTTACCTCAGTGGCTTTTAAAAAATAGATAGGAAGATGAAAATTGTAGAATTAATTACCTATTATTGAAAATGGAGTGAGAATAAGAAATTCAAACGCTGAATTTAGTGGTTTGATTTCAACTAAATGTTATTTTATCTAAGAGCACATTTTATTGTTTATTATACCTCTGATATCAGCAACAGAAGAATCTGGGCCTGAGAAACAGCCAGTGATTCGAGTAAAAATTTCAAGTTTTGAGTTATTCACAGTTGCAGTTTTTAAAATACAACCGTTTCCCTTATTTTGAGTATACTTATTGTTTTCATTTTGAAGATAATGAGTAGTTATTTCGGAGCACTGAGGTCGCAGGATGAAAGTTCATGGTAAATTACATCGAAAAAAGTCACAATCTCATCACTAAATTTGAACTTGGGTCTCTGTAGTTCTCAAACCCAGTTTACATTTTTAATGTCATTTAATTGAACCAGTTTTAAAAGTGATGCATACGGAAATTTTCTAAGAGAAGGGCTAAGTCTTTCATTTATTTTAAAGCAAAAAACAAAAATACAACTATTAGAATACATATAACTATTTAAAAAAATTAATATGAGGTTTTCTGTCGAAAACCTGCTAAAAAAAACCGTGAAGCACGGAAAACTTTTTTAATCCAATTTTTTAAAATGAAATTTGATGTCTAAATGGGAACTTCAAGTTCTCTAGCATCCCTTGGGTTGGGTACGCCACTCGGCCATTGAATTCTAACATCTACACTCAGTTTTCACGTACCTACATTATTAGTGATCATTTTCATGCTGCAGCCGTTTTTGATGGAGCCAGAACTTTATCAGAGAAGGTCAAGGGAACTATATCCTTTTCTTGGATTACCTCTCACCAGTACACATCGATGAGTATGTCGCACCCTTATAAGTCGTATTCAATCATGCCGCTCTTCAGTTTGATGCACAGTAGGAACTGAAACGTACATGGACAGACAAGTATTTCTATATCGACGAAAAATCTAAAACTACCAACTGATAAAAATGTTTTTTGTCGGTTTCTTTCTCAGTAGGTACTGACAATACAGAAACAGAAGCATTCTGAGAAAAATTGCTAACAGAAAATGAAATGGTTATAAAAAGAAACTTTACTGATCGCATATAGTGCTGTTTCATCATTTTGGACCTAACTAGGCCTATATTATACTATGTATTTCACAAATATCTTTCGAATAATGTCAGCTTCAGTTTTTTCCACATTTTTATGCCATCTTCCTACACATAAACTAATACATTTTGAGTTCTTTTTTAAAGTTGAAGCATATTTTACTATACTTACATAGGTTTTATTTTAATTTCTGTATAATTGGTTTCACTAAAAATTATCGATTTTTACTCGAATAATTTTTTTTCTGATACTTTCACCATTTTGGTATGTTTTGATTTCATATAATTTATGTAAGAAGAAAAAGGAAAAGGTTTGGGTTCTGTTGCTGTATTTTTTTCTGTAATATGGCTGCACTGAAAAATGTCAATTTTTACCTGAAACATCATGTTCTTAGACAATATCACAGTTTATGTTTTTATTTAATGTAATTTATGCAAGAAAAAAAGTGAAAATCTATTTTTGTATGATAACTATCTTAATTATATGTAAAATATAATTAAAACGACTATCTCTCTCAATTATAATAAATTAAAATAAAGTTGGAAAATTGTAAGCCAACTGAGAAAAAATAATCACTACGAAAATGAATTCTTGTGAGTGACATATTTAATATTCAAAATTATAGATATTAATAATGTAAAAGAGAATTCATCTCTTCTTTCACGCGATGGCTTTGTGAAGCTTCAACTATTATTTTCACATTCGCCTTCAACAAGCCCCCTACATTGATTCAGGCCTTTATGATGAGCATTATGCATGTTCTAATGAAGTCTCTTATCAACTATAGTCCACGAAGGATATGCATTTACATCTTCGACACTTATGCAAAGTTCTTGGAGAATAGGTAATTTTATTTTGCTAAACTGATCCAGACATTTTTTTTACTTTTTCAAGAAAGGTCGATTGTACGAGAAAATACATTAATGTTTTGTTATGTATTTATCACGCGAAATGCGATCACGTTATAACGTGAAGTATGTTGTCTAATGTAAGGCTGGCAAACTAATGGAAATAAATAATCACGATTAAGTTCTAATATTATTTACTCCTTTACTTTTTGCATTTCTTGCGAGCAACCGGTTTACATTTGCTTATTTTTATACAAAGATTGTAGTTTGTTTTGCTACAACACAATGCATAAAAAGCTGATCAGAATTGGATGGTGCGAGAAAAAAAACATCTTATAGTGCTCCCTGTATTGCTGATTACCAGCTCGGTGCCGTGTTATTTCGTTAAATAGGCATTCTATCTCGATTTTATCATACTACACACAAAACATAATTCAAAGTTAATACTGAGAGTGGGATTTGAAGTTCTAAACCCTCTTCACATTATATTGGTATGAAACTGTGCAGGTTGATTTTTCGTCAATTTTTATAATTCGTAATTCCTGAGGCAAGCAATCGCTGTGATGAAGAGAATTTTTTTCATCGACCCAACAACTAAGTAATTCTACAGACTTAAATTATTAGAAAAATCCGAAAATTCTAAATCAGAATATAATTTTTCTTTTTAACCAAGACTAGTGGACACCGATGCTTCAGAAGAGACTAAAACTGTCGGTTCTGAGCCCCATCTCAGACCACCATAAACTACCAAGACCTTATTCCCACAATTTTATATTCTGTGCTCCAAGCCATGTCGATATACGAAAGAACAGATCATCTTCTAAAATTGACTTTATCGCGGTATATTTTTTTAATCGCCACCTTACTTCTTCCTTGGTATCTTGCATCTCGACGATGCATTTGATGATTTCGTGGTGGGAAGTGGGAACAATAATGGTCTCGTTTCTACTAAAAATCCCACGAGGCCATATGCCCATAAATTACATCGCCCACATAAGCTCTAATTACACGAGCCACTTTTTAATCAGTACTTTCATAAACATTTAATAAAGACATTAATAATTAGTCTCAAAAAATTAACTTACATTGAAAAAGTTAACACCGTAGCCTCATATTCGCTGGGTATTGTTTAAGATTTTTAAGTAATTACAGTATACTTTTCGAATAAAGAATAATATGATGAAAATATTGAGCCTGAAGCGAAAAAAGTTGATAACTTTGTACCAATCCCAATAAAATATTTCATTTTTCAAATGCTTGGAAAATTGTGTCAAAAAAAATCAGTAGCTCTCACCATGACGTTCACCTTGAGAAGGAGTTATGCCAAACACATTATGTATATGCGCGTCGAACGGCGTATAGACTTTTTTGTTCCATCCTCAGCCAAAAAAAAAAAAAAAATTAATTTTAAACTAAGTATACCTACGTAAAAGTATTTCAAATAAAAATCAATGCGGTATCATTAACTTTATAGTTTATATATTTTGAAAAACAAAAACAACAACTTACTTCTTTACATTTTTTTCAGAAAATTATTTAGTCTTACCCCCAATCCCTCCTCCTTCCTCCTCCCCCGCTAGCTCTACCCGAGGAAAGGGTAATTACCAGTCAGTGATTGTCGCTTATGTTGCCTATGATGAATATTTTCGAGAGAAAAAACTGAAATTATAACACCAATCAAAGGGCAATTAATGAATTTTGCGTTCTCACTCACCCCGGATGACCTTAATTGTATAAATAGCTAAAATGTGATAGAGAATATTTTAGGTATATATTGCCTAGATGAATTTATCGGCTCCTTGAGGTAAGTCTTGGTTACCATAATGCAGTTGATATTTTCTTAGCAATGGCAAGTGGTCGTACAATGTCTCTGTTTATGGTCTTTTCGGTTACCCAGGTTCCTGGATTAGTGGCAGAGACTCGAATCCTTCAATCGCCGTGTTTTTCTTACAAATGATATAGCTCTTCATTCAAAAATATTTTTTTATTCTTTAAACGAGTAGTTTCACAAGAGATGGATAAAAATTTAATTTATATTTGCAGTAGGCATACATATGCCCCGGAGAAACGTAAATTTTCAGAGAATATATAATGGCATCTTGAGGGTTTAAAGCTGAAATAAATTTAACGAATGACATAAAACAATAAAAAAAAGTAAATAAATTGAAACATAATTTTGTAAAATTTCTCAGACAGGACCACAGGTAGACGTACCTATTTATTAACTGCGTGAATGAATATAATGTTGGTACCAACGCCTATCAGTATTTTTATTTCCCATAAAATGATATCATAATTAAGAATACCGCAGCCAGGTAAAGTCCATAAAATACTTTTTTTGGGACGCGTGTGTTCTGAATTTACGATTCGGTTCATCAACAGAACCTGTTTCATTTTTTTGACGATTCTTACATTTTGACGCCATTTTTAATGTATTCTCACTGCTTTTACAGCAAAAATTTGCGTCAATATATTGAAAAACCCTACCGTGAACTCCTAATAGGAACGAACGGCTCTTCTTTTCAACTAAAACCACCTCTGGAAACAAAGAACATACCTACTGTTGAAAAATAGCGCCTAAGATGTAGAAAATTTTGATACCAGTATAATCTGAAAATAAAAAGTTTTCAAAAGGCGAGAGGAAAAAATACGTGAATAAATTTATTACCGCTGTAAAAAAGAAAATCATCTACATTAGGTAGTATTTTTGTGGTTGAAATGTGAATAACAGTGGAAGAAATTGGTGCTTCAGGTATTTACATAAAAAAACCGTAAAAGATAATTGGGCAGCAAAAGAAAAACAAATTCAAGTGACATCTACTTAGCCGGTCGGGTGGAATATCTTATTCAAAATTCGATAAAATGTTAACTACTTCTGACAGCGTGTAAATGCTGATGATGCGAGTACTTAAATATTATTTTTATGCATTAGCATTAATGAGTAAAGTTTTTGACACTGCAACAAACTAGTCTTTGTGAAAAGGTTTCCTAATGAGCGATTTAATCAGCTGTTTTTATTTTATTTATTTTTTTGTTTTGTTTTGTTTTTGTGTTTTGATGTTCCTATGTGAGAGTAATTGGACTTGGTTTTGAATTCAAAAACCGAAATAACTTTTTCTATAGCGTTTATAGGTGATATAGCAGAAATATTTTTGAAACCAGGAGCAAGAATGAATCTTTTATTTGAATATGCTCTGAGGGCAGTTTGAAAGCAGGTAGCAGATTGAAGGTTTCTGAAAAAACCAAGAACAACTGAACTAGAGGTTTCACAAATGAGAAATTTATAATTTATCCCATCACTAGCACTGGACAGTCAACAAGCTATCTTTTCCCAACGATGGGCAAGATTCGAATATTTTTGGATTTAAATCATGATTTTAATCCAGGGGTGCTGTAATACCCACAAGCTTACGAGGAGTGCCCCCCTCCAGGTCAACTATGAATGATAAAAAAAATTTGGTATTCGATCATTTTTAAAATTCTTTTCTAAATTTGATAGAAAATTGGCGTCCCCCCCCCATCCAAATCGTCAACAAGGAATAGTTCCTCAAGATTGGTCTGGCCCAAATAACAAGTGCGTGACGTCACAAGGTCCCTACCAATAAGGAGACAGTATTTTTTATTTCGACCAATAGCTTTCATAAAATTTTTATGATTTCACGCATTTCTTATTTGGGCCAGACTATGAGGCATCTCAACGGCATTTGAGGAATGCATGCGAAAAACTACATAATTGTTCAAATCAGCTGGTGTGGCCTCATTGAAATTGTTTAATTCCACAAGCAATGTACAAGAGTCGCTTGAAATGTGTCCAAATTTGAACCACATTCTTAGACAACTGAGCATGAACCTTCAACAACCACTGAGATACCTTAGCCATGTTGACAACACAAAATTTGGTTTTCTGGCTATCTGGTACTACACCTACTGGTTGAAGGTAATTACACACTCTTCATGGCAAAGATAGCATGTAATTACACACCCTATAAACGCAACCAATAAAGTCCCATCCGCCAACTATAAAGTTCAGCGAACACTATTCACATACATTTTGGTCCCTGCTGATAGGAATACTTATATAGCCTTTACAGCTTACACATTAGACATTATTTCCTCAATTCTATGAAGTATGAACATATTCTACCGAACACACAATTCAAAGATGTCACTTCTAGTTAGAGCAAACCTTTACTTCTTCCCTTATGGTCCAAGAATATTAACATGCTTTATCCGACTATCAACTGACGATCCGTATGGTAGGCTGCATTTTAGCAGACAAAAAAATACTCTATCTTTATGGAGTGGCAACGTTAATGATCATGATATATAGCACGAGATTCTTGTTAGTGGATTTTATTTTAACTATTATACCTGGTACCGGGTTTTCAAAACGGACTCAATTTATCAGACTCTCAGTTTCAGTCGTCCTTCTAGTTTTTTTTTCTCTCTCTCTCGCTGTTTTTCTTATTTTGTGATAATCTGTTGCGGCTAACAGGCTACAACTTCATACATATCCGATGATACTAATGGAAGTAGTCTCAGCTCAATTTTTATAAAATTCTACCAACGTATCGAGACGAAGAGGTTTTAATTAAATTTATGGTCATACGACATAATGAATCGGTACCTTCTTTTCTTTTCTTTTTTTTTACAACATTAGTGCCTCAAAACGAACAGTCTACAAATTCCTTAGTCGATGATGGAAATTCGTATTTTGCACGCGCCCTTTTTTCTTTTTCCTTCCATTTCCTCTTATAGGTGAAAAACGATTGACTTGGTCAACGATAATTTCGAATGGAATTTACATCGTAAATAAAACTAATAAAGTCATCCCAAAACATGTTATAATGGATTATCCACAGCTAATTTTTTTCAACCGTTTTTCACACAGTTCGCGTATATAGGATGATAGAAATGTAAATGAGAACTCACGAACCTCGAGCTGAGGATAGTAATGGTATAGCCTCTATTTTTCTTTTCCACTTTTTCACGATCAATCTTCAACCAAATTCGTTAACATTATAGGCTGGATAACTTATGGCCTGCAGGCCGAATTCGGCCCGCCTAGTGTTCTGAACTGGCTCGCGTATCATCAGAGTGAGAAAATTTATAAGTACCTATGCATACACTTACGATTGTGTACCTGTGTAAAAAAAACCAGATGAAAAAACGTGCACGAGTTACTTATAACCAATTTTTTGTACGGCTGAAGGGGTAAAGCTTCATATTATATGACTTTCCTGAAACTAAAAAAAAAAAAAAAGTTTCATTGACTCGTAATTGCTTCACTTCTGCTCGATAAAATATGTCAGTTTTGGCGTTTTTGAATAATGTGTACCCATAGGTAAATAATACACCTCACTCAGTTATGTTCCTACTCACATCCACATGGGTAAGAACCGTGAATTATGTATCTCTTCTTCGTTTTTATTAGCTATATTTTAATTCAAAATACTCAGCAGTACCAGTTCCTATCTGAGAAAGATCCTGTAACAAATGATATTCGAGTTCGGATCAATGTCTTGCGGCAATAGAAATCTCACCACCTTAGTAAAAAAATATCTGTACAAATAAAATAAAGTACATAATATAATATAGTTCTTAAACTTATGTATTGGTACTGATTATAAAAGTTAGCACCAATAAGGATGTTAATTAACAGGATATATACAAGGTTAGGTACAGAATCATAAACCAGATCGGCAAAAAATGTTATACAAGGTTAGCTAAAGGGTTATATACCATGTAGACTGTAGGGGGTCATGCTAGACCTAAAAAAAATCTTCAAACTGGGCAAACAAAGAAACACAGGAAAATATCAACAATACGCTTGTAGAAATGTTATTCAAAATTAATGTGTAGCCAAGGGAAAAAAAAATAAATTGTGAATTAGATAGTATAAAATGAAATCAAATAATATGCTATGCAATGCTCCCTCCCCCCCCTCCGTTAAAATTTTAGAAACTTAAGTGTCTCGAGACATTTATAACAAAGTTTTTTTAGCATTCTGACAAACAAAAAATTAAAGTAGACGGTGAAAATAGCAAAAATTCAGCAGCACAGCCATAAAAACTATTCGTCGGTTCCGCCATTGTTGTAAAATAGGTATGAAAAGATGGTTTTTCAAGGTTTCGTTTGTCGCCAAACGCGTTGAAAAACCTCCCTTAATTAGTGCCATTCACACGTTTCTCTCGATATGGTCTGGAAAAGCAGTATTTTAGAGTGTAAATCTGTGAACTCCGCCCATTTTTCTGATTCATGAGGGTTTTTTCGCTCCTTATTATATGTTGTATTTCCAATAAGTTTTTATACGTTTATAAATCCGAATACTAGACTCATTTTCTGTTTTTGCGAGACAAGAAAACATGCACAACAAAGCTATAACACTTTTTTTTTAATCCTTACTTTTTTGTTTCTTTATTAAGACATAAAAATGGCTATTTGAACTGGTTTTAATATGTTGCAATTTGTTAGCTCGCCATTTTTACGAGGTTCGTTTTAAAATTATTTTCGTCTGCTATTTTCACGGCCAAGATTCGGGTGTTGTAGGGGACATAAAAGACATCTGCCCGATATTTTTTTCGACAATTCGTAAATCGTACTTAAATTACCTAATTTAAAGACGTCAGGTTGCCTCTTAAACGAATAGAAATCTGATTGGTTGTGTATAATTGGTTTTATTAGTAAAGGGGAAAAAATGGATCTCGACTTCTAATATATTGATCATTTAAGGTAGGTATATAATACCACGGAGAAGCACGATTTCTTAATGCAAAGAAATAGGTATATTCGTAAAATATTCGAAAATGGAGTAAAACCAACGAGAAAATTAATTTTTTTCAAAATTGGCCATTGAAAAGAAAAAAGTGGAATATTTGACATTTTGTGGCGTGAAGAAAATTAGTTTAAGATGATAATGAACCATCAGTTGTTAATTTACGTTTGAAAATATGCCAATAGAATACAACTTCATGAATTAAATGGAGAAGTAAAGCTGTAAGCGATGTGAGAAAAACATTCTGACATGATGGCCAAGCATTTCTCTAAATCCTTTTACATTTTCAAAGATTATCTTGAAATCCATTGAGGTTATTAGATGTTGATGGTAAAAACAAGTTCCAGTGTCGTTATTAGCTTTTGGGAATTATTCGAGTCAATTAATCTAAGCCCCGAGAGTAATCCCAAGAAGTTACCTGCCATAACTATATTCTCTTTAGCTATCAATTGGGTGCCTGGTAAAAACGAAGAGCTGTTTCAAGTTTATATTCTGAGAATAGATCAGATTATGGAAAGTATAACGTCATCTATTTCAATTTTAAAAACCTCCATTTTTGGGACAAAAACAAAAGCAAGGATGAGGTGGAGGGGTAGGACGTACCATTGGGGTGAGGGTTTTATAACAGGGGATAAGGAGTAAAAAAAATATAAGGAGAATGGTAGATAGGGTATTATCACACTTACCTATAGTTGGCTAGACTGAGTACTATATGCAACGAGAAAAAAAGGTGAGGTAGGTGACAGGGAGGGGTTATCAGACTTATGGCATTCAAGGATATAAGTATCCTCTAGAAAATGAGAAGAGAAAGAGTTGAAGAAGAATGATGAAAAGAGGGAGGAGAAATCATAAAGGTCACAGGATGAAAATTTAAGGTAAATTATATTTAAAAATACCAAGTCTAAATCTGCTTATTTCTACATTAGAATTTGGATCACTCTGGTTTTCAGTCACAGAATCAGAACAGAAGGAATTTTTAACATCGATTAAGTTCTTTTACGAAAACATTTTACCCTCGCTTACAAGAGGAAGATTTAAGAATCAATAGAATGAGTAACTACTTAATAACTGAATTGAAAACATATTGCATGAAGATCTTGATTGACAAGAAAGTATGACTTTTAGCAACCTAAATTTCTTTCTTGGGTACTTCGGACATTTGTTTTTAAACTTCTTTGAAGCCTTTCGGTGCCTTACAGAAACTACTTCGCGTCTTTTCTACACACCATATTATTTTATGAACTCTTTGAAATTAAAATGACAGAAAATGTAATGAAAGAGACATAATATTATAATTTATACGCTTCTCTTCCGTTTTCTCTTAGTTTCGATTTTATTTAAGTTTAAACCATAAGCCAGCGTCATATTTTCTGTTAGGTAGCGTACCTATAAGTTGGATTAAATCCAATGAGATCCTTTATGGTTTTTATATTTTTTTTGCAAATGTGACAGAAAGTTTTAAAGAGCTGAGATTTTGATGAAAATAAATAGAAGGCGATAAAATGTCGCTATAAGTTTTTGAAGATGATCATAAATTTCTTTTTTAGAAACATTTCTTTGTTATCTTACAAAAAAAAAAAAAAAAAACGAATATCAGGCCCGAAAATTTAATATGAGCCTAGAAAAGGATGACATTGTTTCGGGATTCGGCAGGTTTTGGACTTGAGCACGTGATATATAAACTCAGAAACATGAATTTCTCAGTTATTATTTAGCCCTTCGATCTGAGCAGTGAGCTCCTGAAATATGCAGGCACGTATACTTGAATACCTAAACCACAAAAATTACTTGAACACATTCTTTGCCAAGCACCATTTAACAAAAGCCTATCAACAAAAAGCAATATGCCTTCCTATTAGAAATCCAAGTGCATTCTTCTGGTCCCTTTCCTTATCCTTGTGGCTCCTTTCGTTATTCTCCTTTTATCCTTAGAAAACCGCTGAAAAATTATCATCTTCAACCATCCGTTCCGTTATATATTCTTCCTACGATCTCCCATTCTTTTATAAATATTTACACTTGAACGACTATGTGAATCATTCATCAAGATTTTACCCTGATATTTTTGCAAAAAGAAAAAAATTAGTTCATAGCATGCACCTTTTTTTCTCTAAAGGTAGACACGTGAAACTGTTAGAAATCATGACTAGCTAACAATTTTTTATAAGTTGAGGATACTAATTGAAAAATGTATCCATACATACGCTCATGTTAAGAACTGAAGTGAGTGAAATGAAAAATAAAAAAAAATCTTGACGTTAAAACAAATATTTAAATTATTCAACGTTTGAAAGACAAATAACTGTAATGTTCAATGAATGACCGTACTGGGTTCTGGACGTTGATTTATGGGAAATAATTATTGACTTGGAATAGAGAAGATCATATTGCTTACCTGGGTGCTTTTTAGCAGGTTTCTTTGTTTTTATTTTAATTTTTCACTTATACTTTGAAGAGTCGAGGGTTGCAACGAGTGTATTACATTCTTCGAGCAAACGCACGAAGGCAAGACGGAATTATAAAACGTGTAAAGGATGACAAGTCTACAATTTATTCATTAAATACTTCTTCTTTTTTCAGTCTTATATTAATATACAAGATTACCTACGTACAGTGAGGCTTGGACATAATCAAAAAAAAAAAAAAAAAAAAAAAGTTTGCTTAAACCTAATTAAGTAAGTATTAGGTCATATTGATTTTTTTTACTTTCGAATCCCGAATTCTTAATTTTTTTAAAAATAGAAATTAAGAGACTCATAAACTAATGTCACGATATTTACTCAATTGAAAACGTTTGTGATAAAATGGCAGCGGTTCGGAAAGTAATTTTTAGGAAAAGGAGCAAACGTAACATGCTGAAAAACACTACCTTCTTCCTTTCCAATAAGAAAATGAAATTCTGTGATCTTTTTTCATATGCTGCTGCTCAGTGGTTTTCTCAATCTTGTAATTGATTCATGCCAGAGAGTTGGAATTAAACGAAAATATTCCTACGATCGGCTATATAGGCAACTTATAATACACTCTGGTAAAAATAATTGATAGACATTTCAATGAACTGGTTGTCAATTAACTGGGGAATGGAATTTTATTTTGCTAACTGTGCCCCTTCAAATAAAATTCTGCTCCTTCGATAAGAGGTATCACGATAATGGACCTCGCTAAAATTCTCTTCAGTTAACTGAATCGTGTAAAATTTGGTTCATGATGATGGACTGCTTTTTTGATCTTAGAAGAAAAAAAAATTATTTTTTATTTTAGAGAACTTTTGAAGTAATCCTTCAGGAAGATGTGGTTATTTTATCCTCTGTTTTGAATTTAAAAAATAAAATAAATAAATAAATAAAATATGTACTTAACAAAATAGAAAGTAAAAATACCATTTCTTCTTTTAGCAAGTTTCCAGAAAAGGTGCTTTTTAAAAAATGCTCACCCGATGATAAATTTTCTTTTCCTAATAATTTCCATTTCTTAGCAATGTGAATTGTGAACTTCTACGAAAAAATAAAAATTTAGTACAAATACAATGCCTAAACCTGTACCTATTCAGCAGCGAAAATGTAAGAATTAAATGCAAAAATTTCCATTCGTGAAGTGTGTTTACAGGTAAAATGACATTAAGAATATTAGTAACCCTAAATTAAGAAGGATTATAGCAGACACTCGGTTAGAAAGCAAAATGAAAGGAGAAAAAAAGATTAGTAGTAAGCTATAAGCAACCAACAGTACAAGAAAACATAATGGGATGAAAATCGTACACAATTGTATGTACACGTTTATTACGAATTCAAAATGGATTCTTTTGCGCCAACTTCGAACGGGAATTAAAGGATTTGCGTTTTAACACATGACTAAATAACCACAGATTATAAGTAGATTACAAGCCGAGGGATCGTTATATTTAGCGAAAAGCAAAGGTGAGAGACTGGTTTCGGCACAATATCTAAAATAGGGTGACTCCCCATCTACCATAGTGAGGATTATATTTATTTCAATTGTTGAAAATAAAATTGAAAAAAAAAAAAAAGAAACACGTCGACGGTGTGTTACTCGTGTGCTTTAATTCTGCTCAGTAGCACTCTCTGATAAATGAGGGTGAAAAGCAAAAAAAAAAAAAATCAAATATAATTCCCCCTAGATATTTGTGCTTGTGGGTCGTGCGACTAACGTCACTTTTCTTTTGGAAAATTTCATTTTTGACACTAAGATGTTCGCTGCATGACACATCCATTACACCCTAATTACTCAGACCGGATAAACCAGAGGTGTGACTAGAATATGACCGGAGGGATCTGATTTTTATTAATGCTTTAGGTACATATCAAAACTATAAAATCTAAATCAAAATTAAATGTAAACGCGTTTCCAATATTTGTAAGATTTTATGAAGAAAAAAATTGAAATTTTATTCGTAAATTTTATTGAGGAGTTTTGGCGCAAAATGCAACAAACGCCATTGAAAATATGGACCTAAGAATCACCAAAAAAAAAACTGTCTTTAAATGGAGAAATAGTAGTTCCATTTTCTTTCATGATGATTCAATCTCTTCCAGTTAACCAATATTTCATGATAATAATAATTCCCCTCTTCTGGTAGTCATTTGTAGATGTTATAACAACTAAGGAAGTCTTTGTGCAAAAACGCAACAAACGCCATTTTTATAGACGTATGTTTTATTTGGCACCGTTTCTCGAAACTTGTTTCAAAACTGTTTTTCCCAGTTTTGGTTTCAATTTCAAATCAGATTCTTTAAAAAATGTAAACGAAACCAAAAAAAAACTGAAATCTGATCGTTTTGTACTCCAATGATATTAAGCTCATTTGGTGAAATGTTGATTTCAAATTGTTTTCAATTGAATCGTGTCGAAAATTCACTTTTTACAGCCCCTCGATTTGGGGCAAAGTTTAGAAATTCTGCCAAATGAGAACATCCTTTGAGAATACATTGCCAAAATTTTCAAATCAATCTGTGCATCTTTAAACACAAAAATTCATTCCTACAAATTGTTTAGAAGTTTTGCAAGAGTAGACTATGCCTATGAATAAAAAATGTTGAAGAACTAATTTATTAGGTCACTATAAGATTTTGTTGAATTTTGTATGGATTCTTACAGTTTTTAGAAATTTATGTAAAATGAGATATAAAATTCAAAATGTCTGTTGATATGACAGACGACTTTTTTCAAACCCCTATAACGAATTGAGTAAATATTTTTCTCACTTTTTTCATAGCCGTTTTTATTCACAAAAATCTTCCCAACATGAGACATAGTCATTAGTTTTCCAATATCTATGACAGATACCTCAATATAGTCGAAGTTAAAACGTAGCCCAAAAATAGGCAGTCGCCTCGGTTTACGATAGCTTTTGTTTTGATGAGATTCTAACTGCTTTTTTTTCAACTGTCTTGGCTATTTCTTTGAAAATTGTGGAAATTCAACTTTAGTAGATTAGGTATGTAAAAGGTGATAGTATACTTTTTTGGGCATTCAAAGTAGTGTTCCGGCTTCATACAACCCCTGGTCAAGCTATTATAAATTATAAGTTTTTCGTTTTCTTCTACAGACTTGGAAAAATAAGTTCAGTTCGTAGGTATGATACAAGAGAAAAATAATAATATTTTGAAAATGTTTAAGAACATTTCGAAACTATAATCGTTCTAAACTCCCAAAAATACATGTCAGTCATGAAGAAAATAAGAAACCCAAGTAATTTTTTAACAACTTCATTTCGTTACGTCGGCTATACTTACTTTGATAATGTGATAATTAACGGTGTAATAAACGAATTTAACAGGAGCTGGCGGCTCATCAAAATAAAAACAGAAGGACCAAAACAAAAAAATGAAGAAGAATGAGGACCCGAGAAAAAGCTAGATATGCTCCACGAACCGTGAAAATAGTTTTTACCGCCATGTATAAAAAAAATAAAAAAGGAAAAAAAAGTTAAGATATTTTTGACGGGCTCGAAAATCAGTTGTATTTTTTCCAGAGGAAATTTATAGAGGCCACGAATTTTCTGTTCGACGTGTTCTTTTAATGAGCTCTCTTAATTTTTTGGTTATGGTTCACGAATCGTTTAAATCATATTTATTTATATTTGGCTATACATTTTTCTTCATAGTCTATGCGTGTATTTTTTCAGATGAAAATAAAAATTGTAAGTTAAAGATAAATTGTGAAACTTTGAAATTTTAATTAGGAATTCTAATTTGTCATTTGTGAGATTATACCTACTCTTTTTGGTTTTTAAATCCAAATTGTTCAGTGCTGCCAAAAAGTAGAAAAATAAAAATCGACAAACTCACCCTGGTCTATGCGGGATGTTTCTTTCAAGTAATACTTTCAGCACTTTTGGTACTCGTGGCTATTTTGTATACCAAAAATATTATTTTTAAATAGAGATTTGTGTGTATTTTTTTCTACCCACATTACGTATTTCCTCGCTTCTTGTTTACAAAAAAAAAAAATAGCACCTTTCTTTGCCTAAAAATGGCACCGAATGACAACAAAAATTTCATCAAAAAGTAGCGAGCGTCGAGTTCTAAAAGTGTTGAAAGTGTCATTAAAAAGAGCATAGCTACTAAGAACTCTAATTTTACGTAATACATATTTAAAAAAAATTTATTCTAATAATTTCAGCTTTTCTACCCGTCCAAAGCTTGAATGGAAAAAATGAACAATTCATAGAACAGATTTGAAGACTAAAGCTGCCACCTTTTACCTTAGATTAGGTAGGCACAACTCTTTCATTATAAATCCTGTTTCCGGCTGAGATAGAGTCTATCGATATTGACACGTTTCCCTCAATTATAAACCGCAATTTCTCACCCCAATCGCGTTCCTCGCATTTATAGGCCAACCCATTGATGGTAAAATTATGCGGTGTCAATAGAAATTCACAGCAAGAGATAATAAATGTGATGAACTTCGTCAAAGCCAACCCGTCGGCATCGAGTGATTTTAATATGAAAAATCAAGAAGTCCAATTTAATTAAAATTTTAAGCATCGACGAGTGTCAGGAACAATAATATTGTTTTCCACTCGCCATATCAAAAAGAAAAGCCAGACCATGCAACGGTTTAGAAGAAAGAATCGAATTAAACGCGAGTTGAAAGCTTATTTGAATAATTTTACGCTTCGAAGAGCCCATTAAGATATTAATGAATCTTACAATAAAGGATTTAAATCCATACCATTGTTATCTTCGCCTATAGTTTTGTTTATAAATATTCCAATTAAAAATATTCCTAGTCGAATGGAGATTGTGTTTTTTTTTTAAATAAAATCTAAAGTGTGCTAAACTGGAATCCTGTCCAGCATTACAATATTATTGGCGATAGAGTTTAGAAGGTGACTCTTAATTCGCAGCAGGGTTTCTAATACGCACGAATTTCCGAAAGGGTTTTCATAATTGAGTAACCGCATTTCAAAGAACCAGTTTCTCTCCTTTAATATTGTAGGCCAGAATTATTATGCATTTTTACGAACAAGTAAGCTACTATCCACCATCAATAAACTTTCATCAACACCAAAGTTAACCCACTAATTTAAATCTAAATAATCATTATAATTTTCTTTCAAGTAAGGCCAATAAATGCAATGCTAAGCATTTGAAACTAGAAGTACCAGGTGACGTCATATACGACGCCACTCAAAATTTTCAGATGGACTACTCAAAGGACCATAATATTTTGAGAAACGCTGACTTGTGTCATACGACGCCTCCTGGTCCTTTGAGGTTATTCTTGAGGCGTCGTATATGACGCCACCTGGAGCTTTGAGTAATCGAGTAAAACCTGGTTTTACTAGTGTTAATATTTATGTAAACTAGGTGAGTTCAAAAACTGACACCATCTTGTTACAGCCCTAGAATAGTTTTAGTAGAATTTCAAGGACACAGGCTTCCTAAATCAATATAGATACAACTGTTTCGATCTAATCCCCGGAGATAGTTAAGTAAGAATTTCCCTTCTCTCTAAAATCTAAATCCATGCGATCTATATATGACATACCAGGAGTAGCCTATAGGTGTGAGTAAAACCCAATTATAGTTTCATTGATTAGCCGTGGATTATTTCTACTAATAAATATAATTAGACAAGAATACTAAAATTTCAGATTTCTCTACCTGAACGGTATAGCTCAATATATCTTCAAGTATGTTAGGTTAACCGACGATTTTTGTGAGAAATGCATTGTTTCGAATAATAATGAAATATTTATCAACCTACAGCCTACTCAACGATGTTTTCTTTCACTTCCGAGCTTTTTCAAGATAGGTAGGCAAATGTAATTCTAAATAGAAACTCTCTAAGCAAGTTCATCAAGTTTCGAATCTACAAGCCGCATCAGCTCTGTGAAGAACTGGTAATAGAGGATTTAAGTGTGATGTCATTGGTTCCATTTTTTTCATCTTTGTTTATCTGCACGCGTTTTCAAAAATAAAAATTTCATTGATTTGATTCGGCGATTGAAAACGACAAATATGCAACGAGAAGCAAATTTTAAAAAGTGCGTCCACTCACTCGAGAAAAATTTGTTGGATAAATAAACAAAATTTAATTATTTATTTCTTCTGAATCAGTCAAATATAAAAAACAACAAATGTATCAAATACCAGTATGAAGTTTAAACACCACAACTATAGACACATATTTCACAAACAGCAATAGATTCTCGTTTTCACTTTTCAGATAAATATACTTCATCGAAAACTAAGTTTGTCATGCCACGTTCTGGGATGTAGAATTAAAACTCGAATTAAATTAATACAGTTTTAAATGTCCCGTCACTAAATTTATATCATCTACAGAATCAGGACCAATACATAAAATTAAAGCGTTATTCTTCGAAGAATCAGGATCTCTAGCAAGACAGTTAACCAAATTCTGTTTATTGGCAGCATCCTGTATAGCTAATAATTCAGTTTCATCATTTACTTTGACAGCAATTTTGGCTTGACCGTAACGTTGCCATTTTTTCACACAACTGGGATTCACAACTGAACTTTCTTTGAAAGCACCGATACAAGCGTGAACGTTCTGTAAGCATATTGTTTTAAACAATTTTGAAATTTCAATAACACGAAGTAAAAATTAATTCGTAATTTCTAATATAATTTAATACTCTAAGATACTAGAATATTTGCATTTCACTCATATTTCATATTTATTTATTTTTTTTGTAAAAGAGTTTATTTTCCTACCTATTGTACCCATACATTCAAGAAGTTCAAAATTTTTCCACTCTTGGAATTTTATTTTAATAAAATGAAGGGTGCCGAAATGAAGCCTCACGAGCCTTACCATGTGAAAAGGAGGGGAAAGGTGTAAGTGCCATTTATAGCAAATCGAGTATCCCACTAATTATCCGTATTTTAATGGTTTGTGCAAAACCACATAAATTATACTTGAAAAAAAATAATTTGCTGTATAAACTACATAAATTTTACTTGAAAAAAATTCCATAGAGCACGTTTGCACTACCATTTACCATGGTCCATCTCCATGCAAGTTAGGGGTTTGTAAAAAAAAAACTAAAATAAAAACGGTTTACTGAAGACTTGGTAAAATGGCACTTACATCTTTTCCCATGGTAAGACCTTAAATAATTAAATAAAAACAATGAATCTATAGAAATCGTTTTCCCTTAAAACAAATTTCAAATCAGTTTCTTTTTAAGAATAATATCTTCAGTCTTCCGCGCCAGTTTTATAAACATAACTAGACGTTACGTACATAAACATTTTTTGAAAATACCTTACGCCCGTCATACTTCCCAATAAAAATAAAAATATATAATAAATTTTTTTAATGATTCTAGTTCAGCAACAACGAGCTCTGTTAAAGAAGGTTTTCAGTAAAATCTTATTGGCGATGTTGCTGTAGTCATTTCGTTACATCATTTCATCATTTTTGAAGCCTGATGACGTTACGTTTGTAGAAACAAGCAAAAACTAACTCATGTTTTCCCAATAAACAGACTAGTACCAAAGTTCAATCAGTTCTCTTTTCAATAAATTCTGTTTCTCATATTCGTATTAAAAATTTCAATTCAATTGAATCAAATAAATGGATGAATAAATAAATAAATAAAAACATACATACAGATACATGAAAAATCAAGATAGGTACTGTAGGACTGAAATGGGAGATCATGGAACAAAAATCTACATCCTATGATTAATTTCCAAAAGTAGGTAAATTAAATTTTATAGATAATACAAAAATCTTGAGTATTCGAAATAAGAAACATCATAAATTGAAATAGGATTTTCAGCATTATTAATTGATTAGAGTAATTGCTCCGCAATCAATAATCTTGGAAAGTAACCCCTGAAGCAACATAAAATCATATTATATCAAAATGAAACTGACAGTTACCTGAGTAAATAATTCACGTTTTGTCAGCTTCAAGTCCTTCCGAACGACAATAACCATTTTCATTTCACCAAGCTTTCTCTTCTGCAAAAGCAAAAAAAAAATTATACAAGTGATCATATTCTAGGTCTAGACAAGGTAAAATGGACGATAATTATAAAATTCCACTTACTTTTTTCATTTTGGCTTCAACAAATTTATCACGAGATGCGACAGTCTGATTCCACTTCCACAGAGATAAACTGATGCTGCAAATGAGACCGAAACCAACTCCTAGGATGAATTGCTTATTACTCAGAAAAGCAGGAACCATATTTTTACAAAAATGCCAACTTTGAAATTAGCAGAATGATATAATAATTATCATTACGCTCAAGGGGGTTCAAAAATGAATTTCACTTTCTCATCAGTCAATGCATTTCCATAGAACAAAATATTATTATTATAATTTGAAATTCTGATCTGTGTTAGCAACAATCGAAAACCAAAACCTGCAAAACTTTGCAAAGACTGTCCATGAATACTGATCTGATACTACATACGACTGATACCGGAATGGATTCTGATTGTCTGATATAATTCATAGAGTTTTAGCCGCAAAAGCTTACAGATTCAACAACGTCAACGTGATAAGTGAGGCCAACATGAAATATATATGGGTCAAATGAGATGACTTGAAATAATTGGATGAAAGAATTATCAAAAACCAAATCAAAGCATTCTATTGGTTCAAATTTCGATTTTTTCTCCTAGGTAGTTCGGCGCTCCGTTTGATTGGTGTATGACTGTATTCAGTGTAGTTTCTTTCCTTTGAAATGAAAATTGAAAATTCAGACCTTCTACAAAAGATCAAAGATGAATAATTTTATCAAAATTATCACGATGGAAAAAAATCCTCTAGTCTAATTAATTTTTTATGATTTTGCCAGAATTCAGAACGTTGAGAGGTAACTGATGAAGTTAATTGAATTAATTACTTTTTCATTTTTAATTAATGTGACTTCCATGTCTTGTATGATTCTTCAATTCAATTAATCAAATTTACTTTAATTTCAGGTAATACCAGTTTTTATATTTTATTTACTTTCATGAGAATGAAACTGTGAGCACTGTTTCGAGATTTTCTCTTCCGTACTAAAATTATTCGACAATCCCAGAACTATGATGAGAGGAATTTTAAGGTATTCAGTTTCCGTTCCGAAAGCTACACTATAATCTAAAATTTCTTTCCAACAAAAATTACGTTTCATTGCATCACTCTTTTGTCAAAATACTGTTTATTTTATTACCAGAAATTCATTCCTCATTCAGGTTTGGTGTCAAAGTTGGCATTCTATCGGGTGCTGTTTATTATTCGAAGCAAGTGGGTGTTTGGGGAGATAGTTCGCAGACATACCAGCTTAGCAAATGTTTGATCGCTTACCTGAAGCCCTTCGTCAGACCAGCAATTAAAAAAGCAGAAAATGAGTTACCATTCAAAGTATGAGCATGAGAGCTTGGCTGATGAGAATAATTACTCTTGATTATTCACTTAGCACGAAATAATTATACAAGTAACTCAATTTATGCTTTTTTTTTAGGTTGAAGAACTACCTTCAAAGGATGATATTTGTCGATCCGTCACGACAAATTGGAATAAAGGAATAATCAAGTCTATATCTTTCACTCAAAGATTACCGTGTATTATTAATTCATATGTTAAACAAGGAGCCTCTTATATTCAAAATGAACTGAAGAAAAATTAATTGCTTCAAAAATCAAACTGCGTCAGCTTAATTAGGAAAATTTTTGTGTCAGTTTTGTAAATTTAGATTTATAAATTCTTGGATCCATCATTATAGAGACAGATTTTTTTTTTTGTGATTCAAAATGGCTAAAATTCTTTAGATAGAAGTTTGATGAAACAGACTTTCTTTTAATAAACCTTGCAACCTATTTCTGACATCTGAAGTTCATTTATTCGATGGTGTTTTTCTATTAAATCAAAGTAATTTTAGATTAATTATATCTAGTTCTGTCTAGTCATACAGTGGAAAGTATAACGACTAGTTTTACAGTTAAAGAGAATACAATTTTATTATCCTTTTGAACATTTAATTATGCTTCCAGCTTGAGGAAATTGAGCTTTTATGTTGTACTCGAAATTTGAAATAGTAGTTGCTGTACATTTTGTACATACATTTTAGCATAGGTACTTATATTTATTTCATTGCTGATTAGGTAATGTCTGTCTTCTTAATTTCTCAACTTCTTGAATTTACAAGTTAGAATTTGAAATTTAAGGTAGTTAATTTTTTTTTTAGTTACATTTTTCAATAGAGCTTAAAATTGGCGGTCATTATTTTTGTCAAATTACTGAAGAAACGTTTTCGTATTTTTCAAATTTTTTTGCGCGAGTCCAGATTGCATTTTTAAAATCAGTTTCAGTCGCTTTAAATTTTAAGATTTTATTTGCTTGTATTTTCTCAGATTTTGCATTTGAAAGAGCATCTGCATTTATCTTTTTTAGTCGAAACTCAAAAGCATCAAAGACTTGAAAATCGGTTGTTTAATTCATTGCTCTTTTTTTTGTGACTTGTCTCAATTTATTCATTGGAATTTGCATCAATTTTTAGAAGTTATTATACCATGAAGTATGACCATATTCCTTCAAAATCTTCTACGACGCAAGGTGGCTTCTGAAGTTCTGAACAAACAAAATACGAAAAACGCCTTCTTCGAAAGAATTCATATTTGTAGTTTCCTTTTCTTCTATAAGTATCAATATTCATGACTAAAGAATCTGAAAATATAAAATTACGTGATGGAAAATTAATATAGAAAATAAAAAACAAAAATAATATTAAAATTTAAATAAAAATTATAAAACTGTCCAACGGTCATAAACAAGTAGTGCTACTAGCGGCGTATTGTATTGTGATTTGTGAAAAATCAAACGATATTATTCTTCATTTAGCGACACCTATCAAAAAGTGTGAGAATTCTTTCAAAACACAAAAAAAATTAATTCGTCGAGATGAAAATCTACTAAAAACCAGCAATCTAAGAAATTCGTGGTTGTGTCATTTCGCGTGTAAATTTTTGAGCTGGTTTACGATATCGTTTGCGTGAGAAATGGCGGATTCTGAAGAACCGGAGAAAACTATTTCAGATGAGTCGGTTGTGGGTAAATATGCCGCAGCTGCTGAAATCTCGAACCGTAAGTCACATCATCATACATTCAATATTAATCTTCACGAAATTATCCAGTTTCATCTTTGTATTGGTACCTTATCTTTATGCTTGTAAAAAAGCATGCGTGTTGACGTTTCTCAAACACGATATGTCGGCATTTGCCGACTACATTTCCTAACTTACTCCCAATTTTATTTAAATCTGTATGCGAATCCCTCGGATTCAATTTGTTGTAATTCTCTATTCCGTCATCATCATCATCGGCTGAACCGTGTTCTTCTTCACTTGAATAAACATTTTGCCATTTGTCCTAATATTTTCTTTGTTATACGATTGTACGAATAACCTCTTACTTTATTACAGGTGTGCTGAAAAAAGTCATTGAAAAATGCGTGGATGGAGCTTCTTGTCGCAAGATATCCGAAGAAGGAGACGAACTTATTATTGAAGAATGTTCCAAATTTTTCAAGAAGGAAAAAGATTTAAAAAGAGGTTGCATTTTAATTTTTACGTATTTCTCGGTTGTTTTGTTCGTGTATTTTAAGTTGAAATATTGGATTCATTCCTAGGAATTGCATTCCCAACTTGCGTTTCGGCGAATAACTGTATTTGTCATTTCTCTCCGCTTGCTACCGAACCAGATTATATTTTGAAAACTGATGACGTCGTCAAAATGTAAGTTTGAAAAGTATTAATTTACTTGTTTTAATTACATGTGTTAGTTTGACGTAAAATTTTATTTTACAGTGATTTGGGTGCTCATATTGATGGATTCATTGCTGTTGTCGCACACACCATTATAGTTGGCGCATCACCTGATAAAAAAATTACCGGTCGCAAGGCAGACGCTTTCTTAGCTGCATATCAAGCTTCTCAAGCTGCGCTTCGATTATTGAAACCCAAAACCGACGTAAGTTTCTGTCTTAGTTCGTATATTATTCGTAATATTCTTTTTGTTCGGTTATGTCGGTTATGCCAACTCAGTCCAAGAAAATTATAATCAGCCTTGACCAATAGTAATTTTAAGGTCCTTTTTTTGTCGTCTAAAGTTAATGTATGTATTTTGTCTGATGAAGTTCTAGTCGTCTCTATGTCTGTTGGAAAATTTGTGCTAGTCGTACAGTTTTTATGAAACTTTGGCCATTTTGGAAATTGTACCGTTGGTCAATACCCCCATTTTCAAAAATGAAATCCTTTCCAACATTGTAAATCCGTTCAGATTTCATAAATCCGCATCAGAATTAATTTTTCATTTTAGCACATTGATATTCCTTATAATTTTCAAGTACGTCTTATTGTATCACCATCGAAACGATTTCTTAATCTAAAGCATTTTTATACGTCTTGTATAGTTGAAAAAACACATTTCATGCACCATTTAACTGCTGAACCGTTGAAATCAACGCAAAAACTTGAGATTAATTCACTTATTTGCTATACATAATACATAATTTCACTCCATTCATTTGTATGTACACGAATACGTGTTTCTAAGTAATCTTAAACATTATTATTCTTTTCTAATCTTTTTTCTCTGAAATTTCAGACTTATGCCATAACAGATGCTGTGCAAAAAGTATGTAAAGAATATGACTGTAAACCCATTGAAGGAATGCTCAGTCATCAACTGACTCAGTTTCGTATCGATGGCCAGAAAACGATTATTCAAAATCCCTCTGAAGCTCAAAGAAAAGAGCACGAAAAATTTGAAATCGGTGAATATGAAGTGTATGCCATGGACGTACTGGTGAGCACCGGTACCGGAGTTGCTCGGGAGATGGACGCGCGTGTGTCTATTTTTAAAAAAACCGATGAAATCTATCAACTAAAGCTTAGAGCATCGCGTATGTTTTATGCGGAAGTGATTAAAAAATATGATAGTATGCCTTTCAATTTGCGTAATTTTGAAGATGAGAAGATGGCTAAGATGGGAGTCAACGAATGTGTTAGAAATAAATTGCTAAATCCTTTTCAAGTTTTGTATGAAAAACCAGGTGAGTTCTGAGATCACCATCATTTTATGTTTTTTTTCTTCGCTCTCTTCGATTGCGTATTAATTTTTTGATTTTGGCAGGTGAAATTGTTGTTCAGTTTAAGTTTACTGTTATGGTGCTTCCCAGTGGGCCATCAAAAATTACTGGATTACCATTTGACGAATCATTGTTCGAATCGGAACACTCAATTTCTGATCCAGATTTAAAAGTAATGAAATTACTCTTCATTTAATGATTCGAAAAAGTTCATAACTCGCGTATCTCATACCATTTTCTGTTTTCAGAATTTACTTCAATCATCTTTGAAGCACAAAAGTACAAAAAAGAAGAAAAAATCCGGTAAAGGTACAGCTACAGCTTCAGCTGATGCTTTGAGCAATAACGTCGAAAAAATGGACATTGATTCTGACGCGAAAATGGAAGTTGAACAAATCGCATGAAGAGTATTGATGTTACTTTTTAATTTAAAGAAAAAATCATCCTACAAATAATATTTGTTTAGGTTAATTTTTGTGAAAATTCCCATAATTTGCCATTAGCATAACTATCAATTTAGGTGTATATTACAGTTTTGATGGTTTCTATTAATGTGAAAGCTTAAATTTCCATTTTCCCGATTCAAAGTGTAACTTGTTAATAATGTCCTTAACTAAAACAAGTTTTATACGCAGTGTCGAAACTTACAATTTTGTACGATTACACATTGACAAAAACATTTTCTAAATAACAGTGCATTTTGTTTTTAATTTTTCTGTTTAACTTGAAAACGTTTGATTGAAGAATACGAATTGTATTGGCTGACAAGTGATTAACTCCGTATTTGGTATGGAGTTAATGATTTTAATGTTGAAAAACTTTTATTAGTTATATTTGAAAATTTTTTCGCATTTTAAGACAAACAAATCGATCAAGTCTTCGAAAGTTTCATCCTTCATTTTTTCCCCCATGATTTCTCAAAAAACGAGATATTATTTATTTATCTCGGCTTCTACTGATGAAATTGATTTTCGTTTCTGAACACCATTCATTATTACATAAGCAATGAAAATTGATGAGAAATTTGAAAATAAGTACTATAGTCCATTTTTTCAAAGCTCTCTAAAATTTAATACTGACTACTGAGCAGAAGTTGTTATTAGTTTCAGGTAAATAACACTAGAAGTACCAGCTGTTGTCATTTTCGACACCACTCAAAATTTTGAGATGGACTTCTCAAAGGACCAATATTTTGAGAACCCCTGACTTGTGTCATACGTCGCCACCTGGTCCTTTGATGTTACTCTTGTGGCGTCATATATGACACCATCTGGTCGTTTGAGTAATCGAGTAAACCCTGGCATTTCTAGTGTTAATTTGAAAAATTCTGAGAAGCGACTAATGTTTGAAGCTGCTTTTTAGTTGACCGCGATTATATCAGTTGTTATTTGTTCAGTCAGATTATTATGAAAAATTATGAACATGCAACCAATCCATCAAATCAACTGACGAACCTATATTTTCGTGTCCCCCTCGGATTTTGAAGAGGAAAGTTTCACATAAAAAAAATTAAAAAGAAATATTAATAAAGTAGTTTTTACAACCGATCCCTCTTCTCATTGTAGGATAGATGACAGATTTTCTTGATTCAATTTACAATTAGTTCCTTTGTAAAATAAATATTTCGTAGAAGTTTTACCAATGATTCATTGGAAAAAAAATCTCAAGTCTTCGCTTCTACTTTTTTGCAGTAAGATAATGTATGATTCAGTGGAGATTCTTATTCTTGGAAGATTTCAAAGGCTTTTTAGTGACTTCAGAGACCACTTTACATTTTTTTAAATTAAAATATGAATGAGTCAATGAGTATCGTAAATCCTCTTCGATTCATTTTAATCCAACTGCTATTATAATTAAAAAAGTTACGTTAGAAGTACCGTATCTACCATTTTTTTCTCTTTTTTTTTACCCTTTCACAAACTAAAACGATATGCAAAGAAAATAATTATTTTAAAAAAGTATGACAGTATTATTATATTTTTTTCATGGAGAAATGAGAAAATCAAATTTGTATTAATTTATTCTTTTTTCAATCAAAGCAAAGACAATAATCATTTTTAGCTCACCTGTTGAATGCATAATGTAATGATAAATACGGCACACAATTAATAATATAGTAATGTGAAAGTTTTTCATTAAATTGATACACTCTCTGAACTTTATTTAAAATAAAAATAAGTACCTAGTTACTACCAATTCAATTTTGGCATACCGCGAAATAAACGTTCATCACACTTAAGATTGACGGTTACATATTCATATGAATTTGAAAAAAACAATATTTGAGCCTAATGAATACGCGAAGATGTCTGATCTCATAATAAATATGAATTCAAAATTTGGTTTCAGTCAATTCTAAGAAATTAGGGTATCGTAATCACATCAAATTGACGATATTTTACCTATAACTACTTGAAGAACTTCGTAATTTTTGTACCAAAAATGCCTAAATACAAAGTACATCGTTGATTAAACACTTTTTTTTTTTAGTCAATAAAATGCTGTTCTGATTTCTGAATGCTAATTGTTGACTGTTGAGATTCGTACCAAAAAATTTTGGTCCACAAATTTGCAAATTTCGTATTAGAATTTTGAAACTTTTTTCTTCGAATTGTGAGTAAGATGTGAATTAGCTGGAACTGGAAAGTTAAAAGATTGGAATATCGCAATTTCAAATTTGAAACGAAAATTTTCAACAGTAAGCAAGGCAGGAAATCTAATCAGCCACCGATGATGTTTCTATGTAAGTTGGTAAAATATGAACTTGTGAAATAATTATAAAGGACCCACGAGATTTAAAATTAGTTCCTCCATTCGTTCCTTGATATAATGAATTTTATTCTTCTCGGCAGTTTCGCCATCTTAAGAAATTTTTCGCAGGATTCGTGATATTTTTGAAATTTGGGATATTTTGAGAATTTGCCTCCATCTCCACCCACCCTGTGTAACCTGTTGGAACATCTTATCATCTTATACGTTTGTGTACGTGTAACGTGCAGTTGTCCGCAGAGTTCGGAAGCCGTAAGATATGGCTTTAGCTTTCGGCTTTTAGCTTCTGACCTTGAAAATAAAACTTACGCTTTCAGCTTTCGGCTTTTATGATAAAGCTTTCGGCTTTTGGCTTACCAGTTTTTCCTTAAAAATCGATGGCTTTTGGCTTTTAGCTTTCGGCTTTCGGCTAGCTTCCAAACTCTGCACTTTACTATTTACTTTTGTGATTTCATTTCACTGATTTGCTGATTTGTGATTTTTTTTTTTGTGAAAACCTAAAAAGCCGTATAAAAGCCATAAAAATACGGCTTTTGCTTTCAGCTTTTGGCTTTTTTGATAAAGCTTTTGGCTTTCAGCTTACTGGTTTTTTCTTCAAAAATCAATGGCTTTCGGCTTTTAGCTTTCGGCTTTCGGCTAGCTTCCGAACTCTGGTTGTCCGAGGTGTCCGACTATTGATTGAGTCAGGGTCAAGTAGGTCGTCAGAAAAATTTATCATTAATTTTTTTCAACTTTTCGATTTATAATGTTGAAAACCTATTACAGTTTAAGCTTCCCGTTTGCCCTCATCGAACATTCTATTCAAGAAACCAATACCCCCTTCCAGTAAATTCAGTTTAGTCACCAGTTTTTTTTATTGAATAGAGAGTAAGTTCGGTATATTGTAAAAAGGGTCAAAAATTGGAATTCGAGATTTAGAATATTCTGATCTTGAGCTGGTAATTTATGATAGCAAATTTCGCTCGTATATCCTCATATATTTTTGAGAAAATATTTATTTCTTCCTGAAAACTTGTTCTAAATGAAAAATGTTTTGTTTTGCAGCTTTATAAATTCACCATTTCGATATGCCGACCCATAAACCAGTACAATATGTTATATTCGATATGGACGGTTTACTTTTGAGTAAGTCTAATGAATAAATTTTTCTATAACTCATCAAATAAAAGTAACATTTATTTTCTCAACAGATACTGAAGAAATATATAGTGATACTTTTCGTGGAATATTGGGAAAATATGGAAAAACGTATACGAATGACGTGAAAATAAAAGTAAGGGGTACCATGCCAAAGGATACATATTCAACATTTATCCGAGAATACCAGCTGCCAGTCACACTAGAGGCATTTACTGAACAAGTTTCTTCATGTTTGCTGAGCAATATGGAAAAAGCGGAGCTAATGCCTGGTAATGTTTATAGGTACTTATTCTTTTCTAGCAGACATTCGATTTTTATATTTTATTTAATTTTTATATTTTCTACAAAATTTAGGCGCTGAAAGACTTGTAACTCACTTAAAGAAACACAATATTCCTATTGCTGTCGCAACGAGTAGTGGTAATCAGACTTTTGATGTGAAAACTAAACACCATAAGTCATTTTTTGACTTGTTCGACCACATAGTTATTGGAAGTAGCGATCCAGAAGTGAAAAACGGAAAGCCAGCTCCTGATATTTTTCTCGTCTGTGCCTCTCGGTTTCCTGACAAACCATCACCGGATAAAGTAAAATTTTATTCGAGCCTAAGAATAATATTTTAGAGTTTTTAAATTAATTTCTTGTTATTCGTAGTGCCTAGTATTTGAAGACGCACCAACTGGTGTTCAAGGAGCTGTAGCTGCAGGAATGCAAGTTGTGATGGTACCAGAACCCATTATTCCTGAGGAAAAGAGAAAACTTGCCACCAAAGTTATTCCATCGTTGTTGGATTTCAAACCTGAAGAATTCGGTTTACCCAAGTTCGAAGATTGAATAGATTGAATAACTTTTCGGATAGCCTGTTCATCTTTGCAAATTACGGGATACAAAGCTACAAATGAATATGATAAATTTACGTCGCCAAAAATTTCTATCATTTTCAATGAATATTATAATACTGTTTTTCTACACGATGAAAAAGAGTTGATAAAATAGTACAAAATTATATTTGATTTCTATTTTAATTTAATATGTAGAAGAATGTAAGATTTTCCATTATTTTTATAATGATTTGTAAATGGTATATATTACTAAATACATCACAGTTTACCGAGTTAATATCAAATTTAAAAAATTGACACGCTATAAAAGGGCGAGATACAAATTAGGACGATATCCTAATACCAATAAGAAAATCATTAAATTATGCGAGAATAACGAATAATTAAGGTTTTCAGAAATACAAAAAATTGAAAAAAATAAAACTTAACACACACTCGACTCTTCAGAGAATCCAACTTTTTAAAACTGAAAATTTATATTTAAATTTTTTTCTCCCACTTCAATATAATTATAAATTCTGTACAAAAATCATTGAAATTTTCTCACATTTGCTGCGCAAAAAATTGGTAAGAAATTAGGGTAACATGAAAGAAGGACTAAATTTAAAATCAAATAAATAAGATAAAGTCCCCAAAAAATGTTTACGTTCAAGCAAAATATGAACAGTACGTCATAATTAACCTGAAAAATTTCCTATTCAAGTTGAAAGGTGAAAAAAACAAACGATAAAAAAAAGAAAGATAATGGTAACTAAAACGTCCATATACTTATTCAAGAAAATATGAAGAGGAAATGAAATTTACATGGATATTATCTTGTCTGGGAGCAAGAAATAAAATATTTTAAAAGACTGGAATGTAAAAAATAATAATTAGGAGAAGAAAATATAAAATTTTGACTACAGCTCAACATATTGTGAATCATAAGAAATTTTCGAGTTTAAATTTATTAATTTCTTGTTCGATTTGAATGGGCAGTAAAATACACAACGAAAAATTAATATTGCAAACAATTTATACGAGTAGGAACCTAATTAAATCTGTAACATAAATAAAATTAATTTTTTAAGCTTGAAAAAATACAACATTTTACGAGTTTGTATATTAAAAATGTTCAAAAATTAAACTTTTAATTTTTTGATTGTTTTTCTAATGATTAAAAATAAAACTGACTAAAAAAAAGACCTCTCTCTTGAAAGAAAATGAAAAAAATCAAAAACGAAGAAAAAGTTATTTTACAGAAATATTTCAAGCTTTGAATCATAATAATGTTTTCCTGTCAAATTGTTAATATAATAGCAGTTTACAGAAGAACGTTTTCATTCTACAGTCAGTTTATTCAACATATTATTCCTATTTGGAGACTCGACAGAAAATTGAGCCATACTCGACGCTTTCTATTAGTCATTATTGTCCTTATTGTCATACATTCCGTAGGAGTGGTAATTTACATAGGTAAATGAAGTCAGCATAAAATCAAACACATTCCTACTTATTTCAAAAACATAATATATTTTCGCAGAATTCGATTTTATTCTTTATCTCTTCGATACGTCGGTGAGGCAATCTACTGTGAAGGATACGAAAATGAAATTCAATAGAAAATATTCTCTACTTTCCTTTTAAATTTATCATAAATGAGAAACCATCAACGATATCTTATCTGAAAAGTTGAAATAAAACCAAATATTGAATGTTTGATTTCGATCAGGAAAGAATTTGATGATTCAAAATTACGTGAAAATTAAAAAAAAACGAGAAATCGTATTTCATTCATCTTATTTTTGTCAAGCATTTACCAAACATTTACTTACGAGCAGCCTAATGCAAATTTTTCATTTCTTCTTTTTGATCTAAAAATTATAGTTGTTTTTTTGGAGTCTCAAAAAGGAGAAAATATAAAATACCATAATAATAACTGAGTCAAACGAGAAAAAACCTGCTAGGAAAATCGGGTGACAATATTATTACAAAGTGCTGATTTAATTACTTAGGGAGTTATAAACATGAGCACATCGGTTTACCCAATCCAAATACATACGATATTTAAAAAATTCAACTACTTGATTCTTTTTTTTTGTGTCCTATGATATTTTTCCCAGACAAGAAATCAGTTCATAAAATATAAAAATTCATTATAAAAAGTATTTATACCTATTTTTTTTTTTCATCAATGATGAGGAGGTTCATAACTCATTGATTCGTGGTATATGTGTGGATCCAACTGTTGCAGATGACAGACGACTGTCTGCCTATCTAGGACCGATGCAGGTTTGGCATTGTGCTCCATTAGCTGTTGACGATAGGCTGCATCCAAAGCTGCGTGAAAATTTTGATCGGTAACCGAATTATATGGAATTAAAGGCCGATGGTCGCTGTAGCTGTTCGATGACTGTCGACTCATATCACTGATTCGCTTGGCCTCCTCGTCGCTGATGTCCGATACTTGACTACAGAGTTCTTGCTCCCTCCCAATCTCTTCATAAATGGGGTCACTTTGTTGACTCGCAGCTGCGATCTCACTGTAAGTGTGACTGCGTGGACTATTCGACCGTAGGGAACCAGCTACTAACTTCTTATTGCGATGCTGCAGCGTATTCTCTAGATGCTCGAGCCGACGAGCTTCGCGCATCTTTCGATTGCTCCCATTGCGACTATAGGTCGGGTAGTAATGGTTTAACTTCAGATGCAAGGTAGGATATTGCTCTTCCAAAGTACTCTCAGGCATGTACAATATTGGCACTGTATTAGATGTGTGAGGCACAATGCGCGTTTCGCAAATGGTACCAGAGTCATCGACTACTGAGGTCATACTTTGCACTGTTGCGTTACCATACAGTGACGGCTGTGGCTCTTTATAGCTTAATGTCTTTTTTGACTCCCTGGATGCCCAGCAACAGCCGAAGCATTTTTGGAACCATTTGCTGTTTCCAGATGCAGCAGAACCATATTCCTTCTCTGAGTGCTCTTTGCACAGATAGGAGAGGATGAGAACAATACTCACCAACAGCACCAGCAGAAAGACAAGCACCAGTGAGAGTAGAAGTGTGAGTGTTGATAGGGAACGATCTAGCGAGCCTGATAACATTGGGTGTATATCTACCATGATGGCAAAACTAGTAAGATGTGAGCAGTGACAAATGGTGTGCGTCTCGTTGGTAGTAATAAGTGAGCAACCTTCGTCAGACCACAGGTTTTGGGTATAATCCCAAAACACACAAGTTGGATTGCTGACATTCACCAAACGCAGGTGCTGCAGGCACAGCGTAACTGGTTGAGTAAGATGGATATGTCTGCCTTTCCCCAAAGATGCAGATAATACTTTGCTATTGATCACTTTCTCCTCCTTGCCATGGGCCTGAACTTCAAGCACCTGATGCAGTGTATCAAAGGCAGCATACACAAGACGGACCAGATTAGAGTCACTGTTCTCTATTAGTGACGATTCATGCAGCTGCAGCCAACTGTTCACCTTCTGTGTGCAGTCATCTGACTGGAACAATATGGGAAATTGTTTGTTATGTATATGTTCTATGTCAAAAACCTGCACACTTAGCAAGATATTCTTGAGGCAATGTGTTACTATTTTTTCTCGAGTAGTTATTTCAGCTAGCAAGAACGAGTTCTCTTCGAGCCCAATTAACAGAGATGATGCCACTTGTACTTGCTCCTTGTAAGACAAGTCCTTCCAAGAAGCATGCTGCGACACATCTAACAAGTTACTGCTTACCTGAGCATTACTAAGCAACAGCTCGTACACCATTGCCTCCCTTTGTTGATAGTCTGAAAATGTTCGAATATCATTTTCCATTTTCTGAGCCAGATCTCGTATGATTTTTACTGTCATTAGCAAGTCACCACCAAATAATATTTTACTTTCGGTGACTTGGGACAAATCGGCTGCAATTTTTATCAGTGAATCTTGTTCTCCTATACGGCTTTCCAAGCTATTCAGCCACATAGATCGGCACTCAGACAGATCTGGTGTATCTGGAAAACGTACAGCCAGATTATCTGAAATGGTTTGGCAACGCCACCGAGCCAAGCCAACAGCACCACCAGGGCATGGCTGTACTGAGACTTTGCCACCAGAAGTCCAGTTCCAAGTCAGGTTACGAATGACAATAGGTCTACACATAGGCTCTTTCTCATTATGATCTGGTATCTGCCTTTCAGTAGAACTAGCCAGTTCTTCACTAATTGCATTTATAATGGAAGTTTTGGATTCTACTGGCGACAATGATATATTATGTACAGCCCAGTCAATTTCCAGCGAATCTTTATCATTGGGCGTTGATTTTGTAGATGAGGAAGTTATTGCTGAAGTCGAGGATGAAGATACAACAGCTGAGGTCTCAGAATGAAAAGCAAATCTTGAACTTATCCACACAGTAGGCGGAGAGGTAATTAACCACGGTGGATTTGGTCTTGATACTGACAATGAGGAGGTGGCGTTAATGCAAGTATATTGGGCCTCTAGGTATTTCATAGTTCCAGGGCAAGGATCATCAAACAGACTAGTACTGGCTGCAATGCTGCAATTTTGCTTTGAATTACAACGACCTTGCAAAATTAAAAGAGATCTATGTGACATGCAGTTAACACTCCAGTCTGTACTACCATTGTCATTGCATACAGCAATGGAATATCTGCCATAATTAGCCCGAATTATATTAATAACATGATTTTCATTACATTCAATTTTCAGCATTTTTTCATCGCAGGCATATGTAGTAGAGTATTCTGCATGATCTTTTGCTAAAATCATTTTGGTAAATAGCAAAACCAGCACTACTGCCCACACGCAGAAAGCAAGAGTCTCTGATGATGACATGATGAACTGGAGGGATCAATCTTAATCATATTACTGATCAACTAAAGATAATTTGGAAAATAATACAAGCATTATTTCAAGACATACATGAAGCAGTAGTTGTCAAAATTCAAAGAACACTACCAGGAGAAGTTAAAGAGAGGTATAAACTAAGCCTCTCACTGATTGATAGGCAAAATGCATGTTAAAAAAATTAATTCACTAATTCGCGAAAAATGAAATTTTCCAAAACAAGAAGTTCATCATAGCACTAATTATTGATATCGACTTTACAAGATGATGAAAATAATCTAATGTATGAAAGTGTATCGAACGCGTGAATACGCTACGAACAGTATTATTTATTCATTTCACACACTGCACAAGCAAAGCACTCTCAAATTGCAAATTGCTCACAATAATTGGATTAATTGTTATTTGTTCCTTCGTAAAAGAATCATCTTATCAGTCATGTCGCTGCGTGTCGTTGTGTGCTTGTGTTGGTGTTCTTTTATCAGTCCAAACTGTCCAAAGTCACAAAAAAATTCATTGACAAAGAAGAATTCTTTTGCGAACCTACAGGAAAAGGTGTAAACCAATCATTTTTTTGTAGTCCATGAAAAATTCTGTAAGAACTCATCTGTGAACATTAGCCACGTAAACAAAAATGTTACACTCCACTTCCACCCCGTTCTCATCTGGCGACCACTTTATTTAGACAGTCAGAAATCTAAATCCTATCTTTCCCTGACGTTGAATGTTCTGGTAGGTTAAGCCCTCAGTTCGTCTTTATCTTCATGTTTAGTTCTTCAGACTCCAGCTGACTCCAGCATACAGCAGATCAGCTTAGTCAGCATCTGCACCAGCTTGTTTGCAGCCACTGCAAGTCAAATTTGCCTCTCCAGCAGTTCCAGGCTTCGGTAACTTCCATTTTAATTTGCAGCAGTTAATCCGCAAGGGAAAAGGGTATATTTTTGAATCAATTTCAATTAATTGTGATTATTATAATTTATAATATTCTATCTCGTTTTATCTTTACATTAGGTTTCCAAGTGCGCAGTTTCAATTCTCATCAGTTATAAATTCGCTACTTTCATCTGCTATGTGTATACTGTATCCGAGTCAAGCCTGTAAGGAATTGTAATAGAAAGGTAAGTGTTTCAAGTTGGTAACAATATATCACTCTCGCCACTAATAATAGATTTGAAAACCTCATCTGGACACAATTTGATCGTCCAATTTGAGACCCATATGGCTCTGGTAGACATGAAAATATCAATATTTCTGGTGGATCAATAAATAAGAATATAGACCGTCCCACTAAAGCAACTAAATTCCCTGAAGTGCCCTTACATAAGCTGCCCAATTTTCATGTTACAGCCCAAAATTTTTACTCGACTAGATTTTCAGCCCTCTCCCCAAGCCCATTAAAAATCAAGACTCATAATTGGATGTTCATAATGCTCACTATAGCTTATGTCAATTCGAAAAAAATTTCAGCTATTCTACGAAAATGTTCTCCACATGTTCTATTCTCACTCCTTTTATTCTGCGTTTACAGGACATATTTGGCGCTTGAATTGGGTACTCTTATCATCTTTAACCTTCGTCCCTCACCCACTCATTTTCATACCTTTGCAGTTACATAGAAAATTATATTTTATTTCTTCAGTTATTTGCACAATGGATGAAGAATACGACGCTGTTGTTCTGGGAACTGGCTTGAAAGAATGTATCCTGAGCGGTATGTTATCTGTATCAGGCAAAAAGGTTCTTCATATCGATCGGAATAAGTACTACGGTGGCGAATCGGCATCAATTACTCCCTTACAAGATTTGTTCGACCGTTTCAAGGCACCGCCTCCCGATGAAACTATTTATGGTAAAGGTAGAGATTGGAACGTCGACCTAATTCCGAAATTTTTGATGGCAAACGGCAGTTTGGTGAAGTTACTCATTAAAACTGGTGTAACACGATATTTAGAATTCAAATGTATCGAAGGTAGTTACGTCTACAAATCTGGAAAGATTTTCAAAGTTCCCGTCGATCAAAAAGAAGCTTTAATTTCAGATCTGATGGGAATGTTTGAAAAACGAAGATTTCGTAATTTTCTGGTTTACATTCAAGATTTCGACGAAAATGACCCGCGTACGTGGAAAAATGTCGATCCTAAACGTACTACCATTCAAGAAATATACGATAAGTTTAGTTTAGATAAAAACACTCAAGATTTTACGGGACACGCTTTGGCTCTGTATCGCGATGATGATTATTTGAGTACTTTAGCTGTAGAAACGATTCGACGAATAAAATTGTACAGCGAGTCGCTGGCTAGATACGGTAAATCTCCATATCTGTACCCCATGTACGGTCTTGGGGAGCTTCCTCAAGGTTTCGCCCGATTAAGTGCCATTTACGGTGGGACGTACATGTTGGATAAACCAGTTGATGAGATCGTACTCGAAGGCGGTAAAGTCGTAGGAGTGCGATCGGGATCCGAAGTCGTTCGTTGCAAACAGGTTTACTGTGATCCATCTTACGTTCCGAATAAAGCGAAGAAAACTGGCCAGGTCATTCGTTGTATATGTTTGTTAGATCACCCGGTTCCTAATATCAATAACGCTCTTTCGTGTCAGATAATCATTCCGCAAAAGCAAGTAAATCGTAAGTCGGACATTTACATTTCTCAAGTCAGTTATACTCACCAAGTTGCAGCCAAAGGATGGTTTATTGCAATAGTTTCCACAACAGTTGAAACTGGCGATCCCGAGAATGAAATAAAACCAGCTCTCGACTTACTCGGTCGTATCAAACAGAAATTTGTTACAGTTTCAGATTATTATATGCCCATCGATGATGGGAAAGATAGCCAGATTTTCATATCAACTTCATACGATGCTACAACTCATTTTGAAACTACATGTAATGATGTATTGGATATTTTTAAGCGTGGTACTGGAGAAGATTTTGATTTTTCAAAAGTGAAGTTGGAAGCCGGAGACGAAGAATCTTAAATTATTATTCTTTTCTACGGCGTTATCAATCAATTTATCCAATTTTTATTCTATACTGTGTGAAAACCTGCTTAAGTTATAAATCGCATTTATTTTGCTATTATTTATTGGTGTTCTGTTTTTTTAATGTTCGTAGGATGTTAGCTCTTCATTTTCTCATAATCAATTCCATCAATTTCATAAATGTGATAATTTTTCAATTGCTCATATTTTCCAAGTGAAAACTCCCTATTTAATTGTAACAAAGAAATCAAGTTGAGTCGACCAAATAGGATTTTCAGGTATTCATTTTTGGAGATATACTATGCTTGGATCATCATTACTGACGAAAAAGTGTTAGTGTTATTGATATTTACTGCAACAAAATAATATCTTCCATTATATATTAAATTTCTTTTTTTTAAAAGTCTTATCTGATTCGATTTTAAATTACTGTTTTGATGAAAGTCTGACTTTTTTTGTCAAGTTACTTTTTTTTTTTGTTATTATTTTTTAAATATGCTCCAAACCTGAATGAACGGAAGTACAAATACTGTAGGCTTCGTGTCTATGACACAATAATTTCTTCAATTTTTACTTTGTAATTTGTAATACTACTATTAAGAACATCAATTAACATCCTGCGAATAATTTGTGTTTTGGCTATCAGTTTTTGATGTTTTACGTTTAGAAAGATTCTTAGTTAATTGCATATTTCGTTACTTATTTTTGTTAGATATTGGTGAATCCTCAATGAAAATATTTATGAATTTATTAGCTTTTTTTGTCATATTTATTTTAGTAAACAGTCGCTCTTTGCATGAAGTCACACATGCAGATAATGAAGACATTTTTAAAAGAAAACTTATTAAAATCACTCCTTGATTTGAATTTTATTGAAATCTTGATAATATTACATTCATCATTACGGCGTTCACAACTGAATATATTATACCTCTAGTTTAAGACCTTTTTTCTTTTTCCTTTTTTTTTTAAAGCGATAACAGCATGCTTTTTGCAATCGCGCAAATCATTTCATTCTCGCCAAAAAAATTTAGATAAAAACAAAAATTCATGTTGTAGGTTATCTCCCTTTAAACTTTATAATTAGGTTTCATTGAGAAATATTGCCGTTTGATGTGATATGAATGAAAATTAGAGGAAAATTGGAACAAAATAAACTCGTGATCAAAATGAAGATGATTGCGTCCATTTTTCCAGATCGAGAATCAGTTTCTTAATTCGGGTTTTAAATTAAAATCGTACAATAATTTGCGATGAAGTTCTTCCTGAGCGTATACATTATTATTTTGGGGATATAAATTTTACAAGTAAATCATATAATTCTAACATTTCATTAAATGTCTAAGAGCAGATTTATTATCCAGGCATTCCGCATTAATATTTTTTAAACTATCTTTGGAGTTGAAAGGGATTAGCCTACACTACACTGTTCATGTTTGAACATGTTCGATGAAAATAGTTCTGTCAAATTTTTTCTGCACGTTTCATAGCATAGCATAGCTCAGAGAAAGGAGGCTAGCAATAAGTTTATTTGGTGTATTTTACTCCTACAACAAAGATAACCTGGTTCCCATTTTCTATAGAAAACATCATACATATCCAACATCCAACATCTTGGGCACAATACTTTCTATGAAAAACACAAAATGAACACTGTTAAAAAAACATACATGAATTTATTATTGAAGAAAATAGTTTTACCCATAGGGTCAGAAGCATTGATACAAAAATTCACACAATTTTATAAATTCACCTTTTCGAAGTTTATAAAAAAATAATTGAACAGGTGAACTGTACAAAGTACAAAAAAAAAAATTAAAAGAAAGAACGAACCCGCTATAAAAAAGTAAAAATTCGTTCAGCCGAAGACGAAAAAGAATGAAGAAAAAAATTTACCACAATATGCATAAAAATTAGGGAAAATCGCCTAAATTACATAATATCTTAATGAAAAATAATATAGTTGAATGTGATCGCTCAAAATATTCAACCATAATCATCTAATGCACGAATAACGAAAGAAAAAAACATCGTCTATTTACTAAGTTATCACACAAATAAAAGAGAGAAAATAATGAGTATTTTTAGGTCAAACTATATCTAGTACAAACAGACTGAGAAAGTGAAAAATCTAAAGCCTTTTTCAACAGATGAAAATGACAAGAAAGAAAAGTTATGGAGCAACAGAGCTAAACATAACTGTTTGGAGACGCACTACCAATTTGTAAACAGCTAAGGTACACAAAGTGGCATATAATGAATCACACAAAAAATGTGATGGAATGTTCAAATATTTGAGAAAATCGAAATAATAAGGAACCTTAGTTTGGCAGTAATCAACAAAATAATGTTTATAACTTAAGTAGAAAAAAAAAAACAATTATGACAGACTTGGAAGAGGTAATGTGAAAAGAAGCACCGTGAAAATATGGAAAAATATAGAATCTTGATTAAAATTAAAACCTCTAGAAAAAAGAAAATTTACACTAAGTACACACAATACACGAAAAACCCGCAGTATTTAAAACATTGTAAAGAAATAACGAAACAAGACAGAAAAATAATGAGAAAAATGAAAAAAGTTTTGAAGGAACTATAATATTATAATATTAGACGACGACGAGAGAAAAAACAAAATAAAACACTACATTAGGGGACGTACAAAATTCATAATTATTATATGAATCACTTAAATTCAAAAAACGTAAAAAAATTTTAAAAAGGTACAAATTTTACATGAAATATGCTCAACAATTTTCACCATTATCCATTTCGAATACCTACCACAAAACGTAAAATCACGAGAGCTAGCCTAGTGACAACTTTTTTTTGTCGATGGAGAATATTAATACGATGACCTCAGTTTTAGATTGAAAAGTAAAGTGACATGAGAAATACATATAGCAACGGGGGAAGGGGCGCGCGCGTCAAAGCACACATTTTCACAGCGAACTACATTCTAGTCTCTATTTTGACATTCATCGAAGATTGCACTAGGCCACTTAGATTCGGAGATAAACACAATTACGACTATAAACCGAAAGCTCATTCATTTTAACAAACGACCCAACATTTCACCGTTTTGCAGAGCAAATTTTGAAAAAATACTCGCAAAATAGGGCGTTACACAAATTTTCTGATAGGTATCTCATTATCAGAATAATGCTAATTTTTCCCAAGTCGAGGCTACTCTATTCGTCAAACTGTGTGTCAATTTTTATTTTCTTCCAAAAAGTAACTTCCACCTTTGAACTGAGCATGTCACATTCATCTACGTGTGTTCGTCGATCCTTTCTGAAGGACAATAATCAATAAATCAAAACCAGAATCATTAAAACGCCTTCGCGAACCGGAACAGACTTTTCCAATATACCCGATAAAATCTGAAAAAAGAAAAACAATTGACAGATAAAACGTGTTGTACGAATCAATTTTTATTAAAAAATCTGGACTTGATAATTTACACATGAGCAAAAATAGATTATCAAATTCACAGTGAGACAGTTATCATTAATGAAATAAAAATTCTGATTAAAAACTGTCTATGACAACACTTTCCTCGGTTTTTTCTCCATTCAACGAAACTAATTTCAGCTTCGTAGATCAAATACGAACCGAATCATAGTAGAATTGAAAAAAAAATTCGCTCAAATATTTAGTCTTAATACCATTTACGTGTTTAAGATCGAATTGCCAATTTTGATTTTAAAAATTCGATAAAGACCATTGAGCAATCTATCGAAGGAAATTCGAATTTATTCGGATTTCATATCATAAAATGAGTTTCTTTTTCACGCTTTTGCAGCTCATGCCATACGACTAGGTTGTTTTTTACATGTACAAATCCTTCATTTATATTGTAATTATAGTCACATCTTACCAAATATCGATCCAAATATGAGGCGACAGTTTATAATTTCATTTCCATAAGTTGTCTCAAACGGATGGACCAGCGTAAATTTACGCTTCATTTCGCGGCTGAAAATGCGAGGCTGACGAAAGTTGGACGAAATTCGACGAACCCGGTGCAGATGAATGGTCACGCAAGGAACTGCAAAGAAAAAGAGAAAAATAAGATAAATTTTATTAACTAATTGTGAATATGTATAATTGTAAAATAGGGGGCGTGGACGATAATAGCGAACCTTCTTCCACACTTATGGTACTCTATTCAGGACAAGAAGGCTGAGAAGTCGGAAGACGAAGACCTATCATTAAGGAACCTCTGACTCGGTTGAAAAGTGTTGAGTGTAGATACGTGAAGTGCACATCAGCATTCTTTGAAAGAAGTAATGAAGTTTTTCTGTGATATTAAAAATAACTTATTGACGATGGTGAATTACTGTTTTTGAAGTGGAATACTGTTTGGCAAAAATTTTCAATCTGACGTGACATGAAATATCGATCTATAAATAATATGTACTGACGAATTTGCAATAAAGAAAATAAAAATAGAAATAAGGTTATTATACTTCTTACGTGATACTTTTTATTGCCATCAAGAAGGTTATGTAAGCTGTTTTTCTATAGAGAGAGGAACGCCACTGGTTATCTTCACCCTAATTAGTACGAGCTTCGAGTTTATTAATTTTCCTAATAACCATAAAACAGGTACAACTACAAACTTGAAAGCAATCCATTTTAGGCAGATGAACCCCATTTATAATCACTACACTCGAGTTATCAAAATTCATAATATGATATACAACATTCTCTTTGCTCAAGTGAAAAGTATATAGTATGAAGGCTTTCACGTACTTGTAATTGTGGATGACTTGGTTGGCTGTGGAGATGGTTGGATAGACGTCATCAACGTGGCCGTGCTCGCTGCCCCTAGATGCAGCGCCAGTGGTACCCCATGGAAAGAGTGGGAAGCTACTAGCTGAGTTATGCGACTGCGTTTCTTTCACATCCTCGCCATACAGCGGCTGCACCGCAGCCCAGAACACCAAAAAGCAAATGGAGACCTCGATGACACGCACAGAAAGCTGGAATGCCCACCACAGCCAAGGATGGGGCTGGTCATAGATACACAACATGCCAATGAGCAGGATGGCTGCTATTAGCAGGCTAAGCAAGGAGGTAGCCAGCATAACACGGATAGCATGCGCCAGGGATGGCCTCAGCGGGTCTGTGAATGCCGTTCCATAGACAGAGTTCTGCTTGCGCAGTGAAGACCTGTTCGTATACTTGTAAAAGGCAATGTACGCTAGCCCCAGAAGTATACATAGAGCTACAAACAGGCACTGCGACACCAGTAGTAGGTTGACCGCATGACTAGTATAATCAGCAAACAGATCAATGCTAACAGACAGGGCTAGGTAGGCGAGTGCCAGCAGCAGAACGAGGTTGGACTTGCGGCCACTATAATAGACATTCACCTTCATATCAACAATTTTTAGAATGAACACAAACATCAGGCTGAACAGGCAGATGAGCAGTGGGAAGACAATATTCAGCATCAGCCTATTCACTGGCTTCGAGAATGACCTGTCAATGTTGTACGCGTCGTAGAAAAGGTAAATGCTACGTACAGCGCCAATAACTATGAGCAGAGAATGCACTATCACAAAGTAGCTGTAGGACAGCAGCCATTTATAAGAATATACTCGTAGGAGACTAAATACCGATAAACAGGCCAGCACTGAAAACAACACCGCTATCAGGTACACGTGGATATTCCAAGCAATGCCCAGGATATAGCGCACTCGCGGTTCTGGATGCTCCGGCAATATATTTACTATGTTGGACCCATGCGCAACAAATGTGCCACTGGACATGCGACTCTCTTCAGTAACTTGCTGCTGTTTGACAATGCGTCGCTCATCATATGGTCTATGCACAAAAGTAGTGCTACTGTCATCATGTGTGTCGTATATATCATTGTCATTTGATGGCAATGGATACGCGTAGGACGGAGACTGGTGCACAGACGGTGGCTGTACTGGCGCTGCTGGTATCATACGCGGTGTTTGCATTGGAGACTGCGCTACTGGTAACTGCGCCACATGGACTGGTGGGGCCGGTAGTTGATTTGGAGAGTGTAACGATGGTGCCCCTATTTGCTTTATCGCCTCCTCCTTATATGCTTTGGATAGCGGAGGCAACGTCTTTAAATCAGTGCTCAGCAGAGGCTTATTATTGCCAAAGTAGTCATGCTTATTGCTATTGTCTAAAAGCCGCAAAACGTTCGTATGCGAAATATTGCGAACAATAGGCACAACCAGCTCAAATGTGTCGTTTGAGTGGTTAGTGGTACTGCTGAGGCTGTTGCTTGGCTCCGAGTAGTTGAGACCTTCTGGTAACTTCTGAAAGGTGGGCGTGTTGATGGTTTTCTTCTTCGTATCAGATACTGGTATCAAATCTGGCCGTATAATTGGAATGCGTTCCTTGTCCACTGTCTTTGGTATAGATGGTGGTATAGGCCGCTTGTTAGAGGGGGCTGCCTCCGAGTTGCTACCACGCAATGTCGGCTTATTGACAAATGGGAAGTTGAATTGGTTATTAGGTAGCGGTGGCGTAAAGAAGTTGCGGTTTATTGACAAGTGAGATCCAGTGGAGGCGTCCACTCCATCCAGCAGTGGCGAGCCCAGATATTTGGGTGTACTGGCGATTGGAATGAGTGCCGATGGTAGAACAGGCGCTTTGGAGGCACGCTGCACACTGCCATCATTGCGCATTGTACTTGACCTGGAGGCGAGAGTTTTGTTATAAAACTCCTGTGGGTCTTCGTCCAATAGGGATTTGTCGAATGAAAAGCTATTGTCGAAGCCACTATCAAACGGTTCACAATGCCAAGCGTTCATTACGGTCAGCCACAGAAACAAAGTAATTGCAATTGAAAGCATATTAAGGACAGCGATCTCGGGTAGCCTTTTACTCAGCGCACATATCCATTATTTCAGACCTTGGTCATTGATTGTAGGAATGAAGATCGCAGAAAATCAGATGACAACAACATATTAGTGTAACAAGGAATCATTGGTTGCTGATGGAATCAAGTGATGGCTGTACTGGCAATAATCAAATTCAACATAATTACATAATGAGGAAATAGAGGCAAACATGAACCATTGTCGTGAATACCACTAATTTAATGCGATCAGCACGAATCAGAATTACATTCACTGAAAACTCGAGTTTTTACACAGAATGAGACGCATTTCAATGAACAAGGGCTTTCTTAATAGAATTTTCATCATACACAGCCATTTGCACTACCACTACTTGAAAAGGCTGACATGAATAAACCACAAATACCAGCAGTGACTAACAGAAATGGTTATCAGGAAAGCGGAACTCAGGTTGTACAAAAGTGGCAGTCAGCGGCTGAAATAGAACAAAGAATATGAAATTAGTCCGCGTCAAGTTGCGAAACTACATGAATGACTAAAATGTAATTAATGTACAAATTTACAACTAAGAAATATAAAATTAGTAGAAACCAGTATTGATAGGCCCCGTCTTAATGGTGCATGATGTTTAAAAATGAAATAATGAAAAAGTATTCTGAGGTTTTTAAATTTTGAATTTTTCAATGGATATCTTTTTTAATATTTCCCAAATCAATAATTGAAAAATCAAAACAATTTTCAAATTGCTACATCAAAAAATTAATGGAAATTAATTAAAAATACTTAAATCAGTAACTAAATCACTCCGCTACTCACAGTAATTTAAGTGTCTTGATAATAAATAATAATTCTAAAATATTTCCCCAAGAAAAATCGAACTTTAATTTCAAAAATTTCAGCAAAAAAATCATCAATAAAATATTTAAGTTACGTCGAGCGTGTAAAAGATTTTATTTTTGTCAGGAACCGGTAATATGACTTCATTTTTTCTAAAATATATTAAATAATTGAAAAAATATGATCAAATTTCAGTGGAAAACATGAATTATTTTTGAGAGAATAAAAAAAAATTGAAAAATCAATGCAGAAAGGTACTCCATAGGCTCATTTACAATGATAATTTCCTTTTGCTTTTCAGTTAATTCAATGATATATTTTTATTGTATTTTTTCACAATTAATACTTTCACTTCTAACATTTTTCAATGACGTATTTATTCAAGTTTAAGGAAAAAGTAAAAGTAACAAAAATACTTATTCGTTGTCCATAGATAGTCAAGAGACTACGACTGAATTTTTGGTCAAATAATAGGAACCAAAATGATCAAAGTTCAAAATCATAGCGTTTTTTTCAAAACACCAACTCTAGTTCAGGATGAAAGTGCTAAAGTAAACTACATCGATAGTCAGGTCAAAATCTCCTTACTACTTTTCGATTGAATGACAAATTACCCAAGGATAATGAGTAGTTATCTTGAAACAATGAATGAGTAGAGTGGTGAGTTCTGCAACATTATTGCAAGATAATCTAATTCATCAATTTGGACTTGATCACTCAAGGTTGAACAACACATAACCCACAATTCCCACAAATTGAAATCCTCTTAATAATTCTGTGATGGCTACAAAAAAAATAAGCAGGTTCCAAATTTGGAAATGCCAGTTACTTAAATTATTAAAAGTTTCGAAAGGGTATTTACCTCTGATTGTCGACACCACGAAATGAAACACACTGAATAAAATTAAAATGTATCATTTAATGATCCTAGTAAAGATTATTACATGTATATTGATCACTTTTAATTGCTTTTAAACTAAAATTACGAAAAATTCGATCAAAAAAGTGCACTAAACAAAACCTTAAAAAGATTGATTTATATGTGTCTTTTTCAATGCAATGCAAAAAGTAAAAACATTTATATAAACATGCAATGCACAGACACAGACCCTCAAAAGTAAATAGAAGGTCGACAGTCTGGTAAAGAAAAGATAAACACGTGACTAATTTGTTCTCTACTATTGGTTAATTGTTCAAATAACATTCGTTCATTGGGGTATTCAGTATCGTCTTCATCCTTTCTTATTTAAATCTTCTTTTTCTTTTTCTTTTTTTTGTAAATATTTTGGATTAAAAGTATCACCCCGTGTGCCCCGTGACCCCAATCACCTGTGTCGACAATCACATCACAATTCGCAAATCGCAATTCAATTCACGACTTCACAACGTTAGATATGGCTTTGGTTTTGAATATTGGATGTACAATTATTCACTTCTCTCTATCTTTGTGTTTTGCTGATATTGGAGTCGGAATTTGAACAGAAAAGCCAAGCCGTACAGGTCGGTTGCAGCAAACTTCAGAATAATGGAGGTCTCTAAGTCTGCTGAAGAGGAAGATCCTGATCTGCAGGTATGAATGACTTATTTAAAATTAATCCTTTCTTCTTCATTATTCTGATTGCTTGTAAGTTGAAAGTATGTTTGTTCCTTTTCATATAATTGCCTGGTAAAGAAAAAGTATGAAATGTATTCGCATCAAACTTGATAATGAGACGAAATTTATTGTAAAGGGCTTTGTTTTGTTTTTCTATGAGCAGGAAAATATTTCATCTTGATGCGTAGACCTATAGCTTTATTGAAACAAATTTTATTTCATATAATTTTTCTGAATCGGAGTTTGATTATTTTCTTGACAGGAAAGAAAAGTCATTAATCAGCTCTCCGCTCTTGATGTTTCAAATTGCGACGAAGTACAGAATGCGTCGGAAAATAATGATGAACTAAGCAGCGAGATAATCGAAAATTACGAGTATGTATGCTCCGAACTTCCGAAATCAATTGTGGCCGAAAAAATATCAGCCAAAGCTGAAACTTCCGATGAACCCAATGCGCAAAGAAATTGGGAAATTAATTTCGGTTATGACATAGTATCAGACTATCCAAGTTCAGCAGAAGAAGCCATCAATTTGATTGGTGAAGATGACGAGTTGTCAATCATTAATACTGTTAATGAGCAAGTTTCTTGCACAACTGATTCAAAATCTGTTATGTTGAATGTGAATGATTCAAAAAATCATCTCGAAAATATTCCATCAGCTCCTAATAGCTCGAAAATTGCAGACTACGTCAATGATACAAATAGTGCATTTCTGGAGAGGACTGCTTTCTACCCTGATGTTATTTTACAAGTTCCCTCGAACATAACCTATCGAGACAGCTTTGAAAAGTTGAAGCCATTCACCGAGGCTGATATGACAGCACTGTACTTCAATCAAGAACTTCACAATTTGGACTTCTTTGTGGATAACTTCATCGAAGTAGAATTAAAAAGTGGGTTCGTTGTAAATCACCCTTTACACGAACTTCTAACTTGTTACTTGACTTGTCGCGATAATCTAACCAAAAATGAGATTGAATTTGATCATTATATGGAAGATTATAAACAGTTTCAAGAAAAGATCTGGCATCTGGACACTTCCTCTTTGACCGAATACGGTGAATGTCAGGTTTGTGCATCCTAATACGTTGGTAAATTTCTTTTTCATTCTAAAAAAGTTTATCATGGTTTTTTTTTGTCATTGTAATATATTTTTCTCATTATTTTTATATATTTATTATTAATTTTCAAATCTTTTTTTTTTGCCTCAATTGTATTTTGTTTCAATTTCAGGATGGAAATCCTGTATCTGTTACGCATCAATTTAAAGTAGCTCGTTTTAATAGTTATATTTATGACAAGTTGGCAAGAAACATAGAAGACTTGGAGATTCTCACTACCGAACATTATGCAACAAATATATTCAATGTAAAGCTGTACAAAGTTAAAGTGCGTTTCCTTTTTTCTTTTTTTTTTGAAGTTTCAAGCTCCAGCTGTTCCTTTACCTCTAATACTTGAAAATACTACTTGATATTTATTTTTTTGTTTCAGATCGAACATTTCATCAGCTCACTTTGTTCTCAATTCAATTTCCTGCATTCTAATTTTTCGTTACGTTTGCATAATGAATTAATTCCTTGCGGTCCAGATGGTCGTGATTACCGACGTGAAATAAATGAACTTAAGAAAGCAGTTTCAGTTTTATTTTGTTTTCAAAGGCGTCCTCTAAAAGATAATTCTTTCATTGAAGAAACTCGTGAATGGCTTGGGAAGTTGATGTCTGTACTTCTTCGTGTAGCTTCTATAGAAGATCACTTATTCATAATCCATCATATTATGAGGTGAGTTTTCCAATACCTTATTTTTCAAAAATATTACTTTTTTCTTTTTTTTTAGCCAATTAACATGTATTGAAGCAAACTTTGACAAAGTTTGATTTTTAGTCAGATACTGAAAGTGTATTATTTCACTCTAAACAAACAAGTTTTTTTCTTTACAGATGTCCAGCCGGTGTTGGAAAATGGGGTTCAAAATTTATTCAGCCACCCGTACCCGAGAATGGATCAATGCATCATCAACAATTCATCGACCACTCAATCACTACCTTAGCTGCTGTCCTTTTGCCTGTAAAAAGTCGTGATCAGTTTTTGCAACAAGTATGAATATTCTAATTCCTAAAGACGTAGTTCTGCCAGCAAATAAAAAAATGGTTTACGCTTACGGGCTGTTAAATCAGTCCAATCACATTTTGAGTTCTGATTTTATCAATTCAAACTTATCAATTTACTTTAGAATAATGTATTGTAACCTATTTTCGCCACTTTTTTCTCTGTTTTTTTTTTTTTAGAATTTTGAAAAAACTTGAAACATTAGCTACATACTGTTGAAAATTCCCTATGGTCAACATGTGATAAATGTTGAGTAAAATTAAACCTTTTGATAACAAAAAAATAACTGAAAGAAAGATTGAAAAAATGTCAATAATTTCGGTGTTAATCATATCCCTTGAAAATAATGTAGTGAAAATTCGTCTTTGATTCATTTGCTTAAACGTGCGTTATTTCCAAAATTCGACTTTGTAGATTTTGTAACTACATTTTCAACTACGTTTAAAAATTTATTACATTTATTAATTTGTATTATGTGATTCTATAGATGGAAATTGGATCCGTTGAATCGGATGTGTGGGTCATTGTAGACTCGGATGGAGAAGACGCAGAAGAAAATAATGTACCAAAAACAGCACTTAAAGAAAATGATCTTGTTTCATTTCTCAACCAAATTCCTTTTTCGGATATCTTCCAACAAGTAAGAATGCACTGAATGATGAAAGTGGCGAAAGGGTCAAATGCCAAGAACAAAATTTTGCAGTAGAGTAAAATACTTTCAACTTCATCCCTAATTAGCAAGGTGTGAGAAAAAAAAGTTTTACATTCAAACATGACTTTTTTCAGGCTGACAAAAAATGAAATAGCTGGTGAAATTTTTCTGTCAGTTTCTTACGTAAAATCCGATGTTTGACCCCTCTCACTTCGCAGATCTGCATTTTTCATAAGACTTAAAAATCCAGTTTCGAGTCAAATTGAAATAGACACTTTGAGAGGTCTTTGTCATTCCGCCAAAAAATCTAATTTCAATTAACATGTCACTTCGGCCCTTTACTTTTTCCATCCATCAATAAAATGTCAATTGTGAATTGTGATTTTTTTTTCATTGGTAATTTCTTATGTATATATATGGTTCAATTTTTTGTTTTTTTGTTTTAGATCTTGTTAGTTAATAAGTGCAATGGCGACATGTTGTACGATATAAATCTAATAACTGATCGCGATGTTCTTCGCAGTATAGTAATTGGCTCTTTGCTTGTGAATTTATTCGAAAAAGGCATAGAAAATTATCAATTACCGATGTACAAACAGTTCTGTAAACGTTTAAGTAGACTAATTAAACACGTTGCTTCATATATTTCTGATCATTGGGAAATGTATAGGTAAATTGATGAAATAATTTTTTTTCAAATTTAAAGAAAAATTCATCTATCTTATTAATTTAATTATCAATTTTATTTATACCTATTGAAACGTTTTTAGAGAACGTTACACCCAAAGAAGTATTGTGGACAGTGATACACTGAATCGTTTACAAACTGAATACGACGAATTTTTGAAACGCGTTGTATGTACGCTGTATACCACTCACAACAAAATTGGTTGGCAGTATCTTGCTACATTACCATTCAATATGATCGCTAGTCAGACTCTTTGGAATTTATATCAGTACCTGTTGCATACAAATTCAGGTTTGATCAATTCCATTCACTCCAAAAATGCTTCGTGGTTTTATCCTAATTTTCTAAAAGCTAATATTTCATTTCAGAAAACGACGTTTTAATGAGTGAAGAATTTATGGAAACATTAGCTTTGTTGCCCGACGATGATATTTATTATTTTCTAACCACAATTTCAAACATGGCTCTTAATCGTCCGAAACAAGATTGGTTATTTATTCAAACAGTTACTCTTCAATTATTCCGAGTGAGCACCCTTAATACATAATGTATTTTCTTTTTGCGCATTTCAAACTTTTGATCTATTACTTTCCGTTATTTTACAGATTGGTTTTGTTAATAATTCTGTCAGAGATAAATGCATGAAGTCATCAAGAATATTAATCTCTAATTTAGCTTCCAAGCATCCTAGTTTGATTTCTGATCTTCTCTTAGCCCTGAAAAAAGACTTTATATTCGTAGGAAAGGTAACTTAGATATCTATTTGTAGAATTTAGTATGATACGTTTCAAAATGTTAAGATTTTTGTTCCTCTTTCAGTTTTCCATGTATCTTTTCAAAGAGTTACCTATCTCATCTTGGCTACCCAACCATGTAGATACATTGACGTTTACTGATTGGCTGTTAAATTATTCACTCACCAGCTGGGAGAGTAATCTTGCCCGATATATTTTCACACAATTAAATTGGTCTTTTAATCTGAATGAAACGTAATTATTTTTTCCAGGTGTTTTTTAATTTAAAAAAAAAAGAAAATTTCTCATTCGTACGTTCTCTTACAGTGATTTATTTTTGTCACGTGATTTCCATTATCAAGTCGCCATCATAATTGTAAAAACTATTTATACGTACACCGATGACTTGTCTGGATCAGGAAGTTCCGTTATTCTGTCCCAAGGAGTGCGTCAAGTATGTTTAAAAATTAATTACTAACCGTTTCGTTTTCGTGAAAATTTTAATTTTGTTATTTCTTCGCTTTGAAATTCATGACAGGTGTCATCTATAGTTCGAAATTCTACTCCTGAACAGGCCCTTCACAATTGGGCATGGCAAATTTTGTCGAAGTTGAAATTACATTTGCTTGACCAACCAACTCGTTTAATAAAATTAGCTCTTACGGATAATAAATTATTGGCCCAGATTCCAGACATTAACTCTGATACAGAGGTAATGAGGAATTTAAATCTACAAATGTTTTTGTCTGGATTTTTTTTATTTTAGTTGAGAAATTTATTTTATAATTTCCTTGAATTCTAACTGATGGCCATCTATTATGAGAATTTGTTCTATTTATCAATTAATTATTTTTGTATATTTTCCTTGCAGGAAATGCGTACCTTATCCGAAGGAATTAATAAAAATATTCCTATTGCATACTACGCAGCATTATTGATGAGCAATGTCGGACACAGTTTACCCCTTATTTGTGAATCCTGCTGGGATTATTGTGAAATTTTAATAATGCATGGTAAAATTTCGCACGTTCTTCATGTACTTCAATTAACGCTTCCATACTATTTGGAGTCGATAGAATCTTTGCTGAGTTTAGAAAAGTACATTTTGTTTTTATCAGAGTTTTATCTTTATAAAATTCAAGTTTTATCGATTTTTTGAGTATATTCATCCAATTTGTAGGTTCAAAAAAGTAATTTCGAAACTAATAACAGCCGATCAAACCTACATGAAAATGGCCAAAAATTTAATTGTTACCGATTTCCCTCGTCCAATGCATGTCCAATTCGCTTCTCTTATCCAGTATCACCTTGATAATTTTTCGAAGTTGGTAGATTTTTTACATTTTACGATTTTGTGAAATAACCATTTCATTAATATTTTAATTATTCAATTTCGTACAGATACTGTTTACATAGTCCGAACCAAATGGTTGAATTGTGGCTTCAAACTTTATGCTCGGTTTGGAATGAAGACTGTGTTTCGGTGATGTACCTGTTGAACACCGTATTTTGCTACGTATTCGGCGAAGAATCTTTAAATCAAACCGGTGTTCGAATACTTTCTCAGTTAATTGAGGTAGAGTTCTGTTTTCTATTGCATAATCCTACAAAAAAATCTTGTTTTCGGAGTCTATCGTTTTTTATTTTTTATCAATTTTTTGTAGTTCTCCTATTCAGAATTATGGTTTCAAGTTAGTGTGTTGATAAACTACATCGTTAAATTATCGTTTCAAAATAATAATTAATTCCAGTGACTTTTCTTAGAATTTGCAGGATAATCGATTCACTTCGGGTGGAGGCTTATCCTCTTTAGCCAGTTGGATTGGATACGGATGTAGTGCAGACACCATCGCTCTAAGAGCTAGTTTACTTCCTCGAAGTTCGGCTGTCATGTCCCATTCGCCATATTTTTCTTTTTTCGCGTTACAACTTGAAGAATACTACACCCAAACTCAAACTCAAGTCTGGGATGAATTACTGAAGTTACTGCATGCTACATCGGGAAAAGCAAACGTTGATAATTGTTTGAAAGTGCGTTTAATTTCAAGATTCGTATCGGACTATCTGTTTTTCTTTTATTTATTAGTAAGAAAGTGCAATTTTGTTGTAGAAAGCTTGTTCAAATTTAAAAATTACCTCTTTCGCGTCAGCCTCATTAGCGATCTACAGATGGTCTCAGTATGCTTTAGAATTACCTGCAGATCATCCAATTCTACCGCTGTTTTGGCAACGGTTTTTCCGTTTGTATCTGTACAGGCTTCCGGGGTATGATTTTTGATAAGATTTATACATACCTACCTGATTGTTATTATTAATTTTCGATATTACAAAAAACCTCTTCTCAAAGTGCATAGTAACGTTCATTTTCATCTTTTTCAGGAGTACAAATAAAATATGTATCGGAAATAAATTTTTCGAAGGTGCTGTAAATGGTAATTACTTCAAAAAGATCAAAAGGAAATTACAAGACTGTGTTGCTTGCTATACGGCGAAAATTATCGAAGATGAATATGAAAAAGTTTTCGTTAACAATATAATTTCGTAAGTATGATATTGAGAAATTTTGAAAATTTTTTTTTTTTTTTTTGGCGTGAACTAAAGCTGAACTTCTGTATTAGTTTATACAAAGCATTTCTGTTCTGGATTGATGATTCTCGTCTTCATGAACCAGACGTATTTTTACCAGCTTTTCCAGCCGCTTACTACCCGGTGAAATTAGCTGAAATTCTGAATGGCAGCGAGGTAATTATTCTCTTCAAATTTCTGGTCTTTTTTTCCTGAACAAAAATTGAATTTTTATGGTATTGGTATTATCATCGTTAGGTTCCTTGGTTCGAGTTTGTGGACTTCGACAGAATCAAGTCTGAACAAAAAACTATGAACGATACTTGGATCAAAACTCTTAGTAGAGACATACGAAGTTCTTTTCGTCAAGTCATGTGCTTTCCAGAGGATAAAAATGTAATCGCAGCTATATTGGATAGGTATGCTTCCCTTATTTTTTCTCGTTTCTTCATTCATGACTCTGGCTTCCAGTTCTGAATGAAATAATTATTTGTAAATTAAATTTATTGAACTGAAAAAAAATCGAAAATACTCGTAGCTATCAGAATTTTAATTTTTTTCTTATATTCCTTCATGGATATGTTTAATATCGTGATATCAAGGGTCTTAAAACATACCATTTTCTTTATACGAGTCTTTTCCAGAGCAAAACTCTTTTCTGAAAAATTGGAATAATATATGAACCACTAATACTATAATTATTAAGTACGGTACCTATTTAGTTTTTTTTATATCTATTTATTTCAAATAATCCTTGTCGAAGCCGAATGTAAAAAAAAAAAAAGGTTAGATTTCAAGATTTTGATTGAAAACAACAGAAGTGCTTCGAAATAATCATTATGTTTATATTTTTTTGAAATGAAGTCTTAATACATTTTTTTCATTATCAAACTCGTGTTTTTCGTAAAAAATTTTTCGCTTCAGCTTTTCTTTATTTGTTGCAATTTTGTAAATCGTAAATTGTAATTACAAGTCCCCCCTATTATTTGGGCCTTCGGGCGCTAGTTGTGAGGGACTCAAATAATAAATAATAATAATAATAGTTAATAATTATTCAGACTTTCCTTCCTTTTTTTATCTTATACCTATGTATCGCTTGATTCATTATTACACTGATATTAATTTTTTTTTTGTGCGTGTGTTTAGATTAAACTCTTATGATGAACGTCGTCCACCGCCCCAACTCACTTTTACTGGTTCTGTGATTCCTGAAATTCCATTTAAATCATTAATGTATAAATCCTCAATGCAAGAATATCAAGATTGTCTTTCATGTCATTTTCAAACTCTTACCGATTTCACGAGGTAATTACTATGAAATCATCATTTTATTACTTTCCTTTAATTTTATTCATGTACACATATTAACATCTTTGTTGTACGGACTGCTGATCCAATTTTTTATGAATCTGATTTGTTTCATTTCTTATTTTTAAATATTTCATTTAACTTTATCAATTCAGGAGTTATGAAACGGAGAGAATCCAACAAAAAACAGCTGCCATTTCGCTTTTAGAAGCCTTTCGAAATCTGTACGTTGAAGTGGAAGTGGAAGAAAAATTTGTCGCTTCTTGCGATGTCGCATCGCCATTATATAAACGCCGAAGTTTAGTGTCCAGTCATTGTGCTGGACCTGCACCTATTAGTATTGTGGTATGTAGCTTTCTATGTCTTCTTCCTGTTGTATCACTCAGTTGTTGGTGAATATTCGCGTTTTGTTGTAGTTCTGCGAGGGTAGACTGAATAAAACTGCAAAAAATACCATAGAAAAGGCCGATGTGGAATTCCAGAGGCTATTGAAAACTAATTTTCGGACGCCATCTCATCAAGTTTCTGTTGCTTGCATTGTGCTCGAGCTTTTTTCCGAGTAAGTCAGATAATACATTGTTTTTGTCTCCACTGTTTACTTTCCAATTGAAAAACATTTTACAAGCTGAACCCAACAGTTTTGTACATCCCAGCACTCTTGAGTAAACTTGATATTATTTCCGTTGTTAAACCTTTTTTTTTTTACCCTACATAAACTCGGGATTGGGAAGATCAAAATATCCGCTAAATGTTTTGTAGTGAGGTAGCAGAATTGAATAGCTGGTCATGATAAAATCGAATTAATGGCTGGAATTTCCTGAAATAAGCTTCTTAAAATCAGAGAATTTTCGGGCTGTAGGAGTTACACTTGCACTAAACTTACGAGAATTTGAGTCATACTCGTATATGCTAAGTAGGAAATAAAATTGTTTAATTAGCTGATTTTTTATCGCCTAATAACTTCTGTTTGTTTCATCTCTGTTACATAAGTGCTTTGTGCTTCGAAAGATCAGCAGAAAAACTGAGCGTCAATGTTTCGACTCTGAGTTCATTGCAAGATGTTGGAGTATCGTATTTCTACAGTTTGATTAGTTTATATGATTCTTGTATATCGGAATATTTTCCCACAAGGTTACTTCTTAGAAAAGTTATTGACAAGTTAGGACAAGTAAGCATGAATTAAAAGCGTATATTGAACGAAATAATTTCAAGTTCCATCTTGATTATTCAATCAATTTTATTTCAGAGTTTTATCGATGAAGTAGAAAGCGAATGTCAGAAGTTGCTTGCAACAATTTTGGTGAATCCCAAACTGTCAAACATATTGATTTCACACTTTACACCGTCCACCGTATCCGCAGAATTATTTGTGTCCCTCTATCGCCAAGTTACCAGCGTGATTTCGTTGAAAAATGTTACCTTTGTCTTGGATTTAATTTCCAAGGTCAGTCAAGTCATTTCAGTCAGAGATTACAAATTTGTCCGCAAAGTTTTATCCATTGAAATTGCTCGTTGCTTTGGGTACTTCTTAATTAAAATATAGTCGTCTTGAAATAATTTTTTATTTTCAGTTTCACGTAAAAGAATGGCTAAATAAAAAAGTGTCAAAATACAAGACACGATCGCAGTTAATCGAGGTCTTATCTTTGTCACTGAAGGATATCGGGTCACAACCTCTGGAAACACTATCCCCTATTCATAAAGTTTGTTTTTGATTTTACTGAAATTTCTGTAAGTTTTGTGGAAAAAATACTAACTTCAACTTCTTCTTCAGTTTCTTCGTCGTGATTTATGTGACATACTGGTGCACAATTTCCCCGAACATTATGGGGAAATTCTGCATGTTGTTTTGAGATTTTCGGCTGAAGAAAAATTTTCGTGCGATGTTTGGTTCGATGTTTTGAATTCGCTACTTCTGTGCGCCTCCAGAACTTCAAATGCTGATGTAGAAAATGATTCGACTGTATTACAACCGGGGTTATCTGTCCATCAAATCAGAGATATTTCTAGGAAATATGCTTCAGAATTGCGCAGCTTAAATTTCCAAGAGGTAAGCCTTGCGATTCGTTTGAAATTAATGGAAAAAAAAAAAAGGTAATTTTATAAACATTAATTTTTCAGCTGAACGAAACTGTTAATATATTAAGCAGCAATTTTTTGAAAGAACGCTTACAGTATGGATTATATGGTTTATATCCGAAGTATAGCATATACATGGAACCTATACTCATTTTACACAGCATGGTTGGACACGCAGTGGTAGCAAGTGTTCTTCGAGTTCAAAAAGGACTACTAGCTGATCGAAGTAAATTATTTTTAATTTTCATACTTACTACTGACATATTTGTAATAAATCCGCAACTAAAAAACTTTTTGTTCACAGTTTGTGAAAAAATTTGGCCGATTTTGGCTAATTTATTCTCTCCGTGGATTGTACCATATTATACCGGAAGCTTGCACGAACCGCCGGCTGCTTGGATTCAAAAATTAACTGAAGATAGATCTGTTTTACTGCCTTGGACTTCGGCGGAGTCACAAATTGCTAATAAAATGATGTTCACATTTACCGAAAGTTTGAGATTTACATTAGATGCTCTACCAGGTAAATGAGGAAAAAAAGACATAGCTTTCAATTGAGAATGTGTAAAATATATTATAATTGTTATTATTTTTTATTATTATTCTTTTCAGCATCAAATGTTATATTGAGTAATGTTTGTCAATGGTACATAACCCAGTATGCTCGTGAATCAGTTAAGGAGCATATTCTCTCTGTGGTACAAAACAATTTAACCTCTTTGTACTGGTTCCGATTTATGCCCACAATCCTCGATTTAGAATTGGTGTTGAAGGTGAGTCAAATATTGTAGCTGTACCTACTGAAAAGTGATTTTGCACAATTCGCATAGAATTATTTTTTTGTCTCCTATGCTTCTCAAATTGACGAATTTGATTGCACTTTAGGTAATTGATCAGTACTTACCAGTTTGTCATTCTTTTTTGGGTTCAATTTTCATTGAAATTCCATGGAAAACCGTCGTCCAACAAGAAACGAATCCGCCGGCAGCTGCCAGACTTCATGTCATCTTATTGAACCTATTAATAAAATTAGCCAATGAGCCAAATTTAAGACAGGTTTGTATACTATTCTGGCATTGTCGTCTTTACTTGCAGCGCTTATCGTTAATTTTTCCAATTTTGATTGACTATTTGCAGACCAGGAAAGTTACGTCATTACTTATCGAAGCTCAGCAATTCCAGTGGCATTTAGTTGATGCTGTGAATTATGAATTTGTTCTAAATTGGTTTGTCATGAGTTATGACCCCCGCGTTATAGTACAAATGACTGACGATGACTGGAATGGTATCGACGCCGCGGCTTTCGAGTAAGCTATCGCGTACTTTGGAAAGTCATGTTTTCTCTGCTGTTCCATAACGTCTATAATAGTTTGTTACAAGTGGCCGCCGGTTACACTCAAGAGAGTTCCAGCAATCACATAAACATTCAGAAAAAACGTCAAATGTTTGTGAAAGCGTGCGTGAAAATGACACTCCAATGGGCGCATCGTTACAAAAATATTCTTTCCAGACACCATTCTCAAATTGAGTTGGCACTTACTAAAATGTTGGATAGAATGGAGCAAGTTATAACTTCTAGTATGTATCTGTTCATTGCATCATATATACGTTCTGGGCTTATTTAACTATATTGATCTTTGATTGATATTAACGTCACACTAAAACGAATTCCATAATTTATATCATCAATGAGGAAGGTCAATATGTCACATAATCATGCGTCTACGTTTCAGTTAGATTAATTTATTAACGTATTTTTTGAAGAGAGTATGTCGTCCTACTTTTCAGCTGTCTTACTCGAGGATCAGGGATCACAGTGTGCGTCATTACTTGCTGAGATTTTCATTCTCATAAACCAACCTAGTGGAAGTATTTTACCAAAAATAATGATTCAAGTTTTGACTAATTGGCTGACGCACAGAACTGCAAATGGACCCGTATTGAGAGGGCTGTTTCGTGTAGTTGGAACCTCTGTAATCGATCATTTACATCTAGGAACCATCTTAGAAACGTGTTTGTCATCTTGGTTCAACAATGCTGGTAAATTCAAGCTGTCAATATTTTGTTGTAACTTATAACTGAAAAGATTTTAATCAACTTTCTTGTACAGCTGGTACCAGCGACTGTGACTGGAAAAAAGTACTGCACGATTTGCACATAGTTTCAGTCACTCACCCAGCACTTGAAGATACTTTTATTGAAAACAATCATATTTTATCATTGTACTCGTTGGCTGCCAAACAAATGACGAGTGACAATAGTGTTTACATCGCTAACAAAGTAGTTCATTGGATTAAAAGTTTGAAACCCAGGTATAACTGCTGTAATATAAAAATACTCGAACTGTGTGTTTGATTTCAAATGAATTTTGTTTTGTATCTCAATTGCTTTTATTGTTTTGTAGCAATGAGAATGAAAGTAAATTGCCTCTTCTATGGTCGCTCGCTTTCAGTCACTTGAACGACAATATCTCAGAAATGAGACCGCTTCTTTTGAAGCTGAGTTCGTATTTTCAACAAATAATAAATTTGAAAACTGGTTGGGCCTTGTTTGGTGTCATAGGAATGAATAAACAACCGGTGCCATCTCCTAGGTTTGAACTATTGTTTGTAGTATTAATTATTTATCGAACAACGGATTCATAAATTTTTTATTTCATGTCCTTGTAGGTGTAAACTACTTTGCTACGCTTTAAACGCTTTTTTGTTGATGAAACTGAGTGAAATTATTCCAGATGAAGGAAACGATGAAGTCATGACGTCGAGCGCATCTGAAAGTGAATTCAAGTAGGAATGAACTTCTTCATTCTCAATTTTTTTCCAAAAAAATAATAAAAACTAAACGATTCAATTTCTTTTCAGAAATAAGTCATTAGTTAGCGCCGAATGCATCAGAAGTATTTCTGCTTTAGAAAGTTTGATCGGAGATAAGCATTACGTTGAGTATAAAATTACTATTGACTCGGCTGTTCGTTCAATTAAATCTAAAGAAGTCACACTTTTTGAGGGCGAAAAATTTATTATCACTCTTGCGAAACAGCTTTACACAGACGGCTACATACATGCTTTTCAGTTTGATAGTGTCTAAGATTTTTACGTCGAGCGTCTTTCATTTTGTATACCGCGAAGTTACCACGAGTCGAGAAGTCAAGATTGTCGCACTGTAGATTTAATTTTTATACTTGAGTTGAATGTATTAATTTTTATTTTATTCGCATCTTTTATTGAATTGTATTTTCCCAGTTTTGTTTACTAGTCGTACCTTTTTTTTTCTTTTCGTAACATTATTTTTCGATTTTTCGTACTGTATGAATTTTAATATGGCTCAATATTTTGTATTGTTCAATTTTTGCCCGAACATTCTGTCGTGTAGTTTGTTTTTTCGTCTTTTTCTATTATTCAACCGAAAAAAAAAGGCACCGAGTGTTCATATTTTAAATAAATATTTTTTTGATCAAATTATTTAATTTTTCATTTAATGCTCAGTAACAAAATCTGTTGAGATGAAACTGACAATGAATAAAAGAAAGGGTTGATTTTTATAGTTAAGAATCTTTATACAACTTTTGGTTATTCGGATTATGTCTTCTTGAAATTGAATCTTCGTTATTTCGGCTTCGAACTGAAACTGTCCGTCAAACCTCTGAATTTTTGTTACATCTATAGAAAAGAAGAGTTCTACGTAGCAGAAAAATTAGAAAAAGTCTAATATAATTAAGTAAGATTTTGAATTTTTTAATAATGGAAAATTAAAGTAGACAAGCAATAATGATACCTTCAGTCACCATTTACTAGTTATTCCAAATTTGTACAAATTTCGATAATTCGATAAAAGTGAAAACTATAAACTACCAATCATTAATTTCGTGATAATCGGATTATTAAACTTTTTCGATCCTGTAGAATTTAAAAATCGTAAAAGTCATTCAAGTCCTTTTTTTCTCAAAGGACATTTTTTGAGAACTGCTCAATCGGGACTTCGACATCGAAAAAGAAAAGAAAACAGAATTGAGAAAAAATAAAGCTTTTAAAACTAAAAAGTGGTAAATGTCCAGAAAATAAACGCGCCAAAACAAGTAAAATTTGGAAAAATATTTTTGCGGGATAAGCATCCCCTCCACTCTGTGTAAATGACCCCTATTATTATCCCCACCACAAAAATCGTAGCAGTCGATTGGATTTGTGATGGAACAAGCGCACAGACACCAATGCTGAATTACCCCGATACGGTGTACGGAAATTGAAAGTTTCATTTTTTGAACAAAGAGATTTTTACTTGTAGGCTGTTTAATTGCAAATAATGATAGTTTGTTCGCGGTTTAGAAAAGCTAATTTATATATTTACTCTTCAACAGTTATTTAAATCAGTTTTACATGTATCCAGTGTAGTAATACCTTGTAAATAACTTCGAAAACACGAAGGTAATTTTGTGTCAAAATGGACGTTTGATTAACCATGTTCTATAACTCTTGTTTAACTACTTTTATTATTTCTATTTGTCCATTATTTTGCTGGGTAATTATGTTGGCTAATCAAGCCGGTTTCTTGTATTACTTTTTAATTATCATAATTCCTTTTCGGCCTCGTTAGCTTGTAATAACAATGGACTAAAGTTGTCTCAAGCCGCACTCGGATTAACACGTACATGTTGGCATTTCTCAAAATTTTCATTTTTATTTGTGTTTCCAGCTCTTAATCACTTTTGCGATTATTTATTCATTACGTAGGAGTACATTCGAAGTGTTTCATGTACGATGTCACCCATTAATTCGTATTAATGGAAAGGCAAAATTGTGTAATGGACGTGTTGTTGACTGATGGTTTTCTTCATCTTAGTCGCTAATTTTTAACTCTTAAACTATTCTTAAGATGAAACTGATAATTTCCTTATGTTTTTAAGACTATAGTCTCACATTTGTGTAAGTTTAACTCTGTACAATTACAGTATTAGCGACGGCTGATGAATGTACTCCAGCCCCGTTGGTCTCAGAGACTATACTAATTAACGAATGTCTTCCAAACAAAATCTTTTTCCATTACAGACCTATCAATGAGTCTTAAATAACTTATTGTCTGCCTCAGTTATAGTTTTGTAATTTCATACCATTTTCAAGTGTAATTCAACGATTTTTAAATGTTTCTAGAAACTGTAGTTTCTTGTTTGGAATGTGTATCGGACTCTGTATAATTCTAGCTTGAGACCGAGTTATGTGAACTTTTTTTATTTCCTGAATCTAAGTTACCCATATTAAAAAAATTGACCTCCTACATATCCGAACTATTCGCTTCATTATTTACGAAGAAGATAAATGTCTAATGCGATAAGTTTCTTTTAAATTGAAGAGCGTTTTCTCAAATCGAGTTGGATCAAAAAAATGAAAAACTGCAATGTGCTTGCATGGATAGTTCTTCATGAAATTTCAGTCACAGCAAAATCAAATCCTTTTACACTGATCCGCGTTGAACCAGTAATTGTCTGTATTGAATGAGTGAGAAGAAACGAAAGTAAGACTGACAATCATGGAGCTAATTTCTGTACCTGTGAGCCAGAAGGATCCAAGTCCAAATTACAGTGATGAGGCGTTATTAACTATTTTCGAAGTATTTTACCGCATGTATTTTCATCTTGCCAACTTTTGTTTGCGAAATAACAAAGTATTGTCCTTGAAATAAAAACCACAAGAATCTAAAATTAAGGAAATTAGTATGTATTTTGTAAACTTCAAATCTGAAAATTTTAACCGAATTTTCTTTTGTTAAAACTTAGATTTGTTTTTTGAAACCATTGCTCCTAAATTAATTCAAGTGTATTAAGATGGATGACTCAATCAAAATCGAGAAATATTAACAATCAAAATTAGGGTGGTGTGGGGGATAGCTGCCCACCAAAAATAAAGTTCCCGAGAAGATCACTTTTTTTTCAAAGGATAAAAATGTGTAGAACGGAGTAATGAAAATTCACTTTTCTCTGTTACAGACCTTCATTTAAAGACATTCTCTGGCAGAAAATATCGACAGAATGGTGTCGACCCGGTTACAGAGTAACAGTAACTCCAATTGTGGAGATGGTGCGATGCTATCTGCATCAGAGGTCATTGCTTCAAAACTGCAGTGCAGTATCGGATGTGTGACTCGTTCAAGCGCTTCGGGGAACTCACAACAAATTGGTCATTCCAAAGATACTAATGTACGGTCGACTGTAAATCTGATGGACCTGCCAGTAGAACTAATTCAAAATATTATTTCGCTTTGCGGATACAAAACAGTAGCTAATTTACGAGTTGTTAGTATCCTCTTTGTAACATATCTCTTCATAGTATATTTATATTTATTTAACATTACGCATTGTATGAGTTTTAACTTGAGGTCGTATTCATTTCCTAGGTGAACAAGAAAATGGACGTAATTTGCGGCTCGTTATTAAATTTGACGTTCAACAAACTACAAAATTCGATGTTGACGCGATTCCACAGCATCAAAGCGCAAATGCCTCGACGAGAGTCGGCAAGAAGGCAGCATCCTTTGGCGTGCGAATTTGATATTGTGGAAACGATTTACATGCGACTTAATTTATTACATATGACATTTGGAAAGCATATAGAGAAGAAATTGATGTATTTTTTTCCTGGAGAGGTAAAATATCTATATTAATCAGCTATGATATACTTTTCATCAATTTGATGTTTCATTGTATCCATGTTAATGCTGATCCTCGTAGTCGTAGTCATCGGGTTTAGTCGTGTAATACTGTATGATCTTGCTGATGAGCATTCTAAATCAACCTTTTTTTTAAATATCTCTGTAACTGTCTCGATAGAAATTCGTCATCTCAAACGATGAGATTTTAATAATGTATAGTACACTGCTATTCAACCAGTGGCATTATTTTGTGACTCGAAGCTTATTTCCTAAATTATTACTCAATTAATGGTACGTTGGTCACAAAATCTCAGCACCAAATAATGCCTTTGAAGTGTAACTAATAGTCAAATACTAGTTTTTCTTGTGTAATGAATTTTTTACCACAAATGCAACGAAGTGTTTGCTGTCCATCACACTTCGTAATGTGCTTATCCTAATTAAAGTTGATGAAATTAGCTCTTCCTGGAGCTAATGTTGGCTTCCGTCTTTGCTATTTCGTATCATAGCTGCTCACTATTCTCTAAATTAGCCAGTTATTATCTTTTTGATGTAATAAGTTTTTTTCAGTCTGTAAAAGAATTCAGTTTTACGTAGTAAGTATTGAATGAGTTGGGTGTCCCCGAGTGCTTTAAATTCGTTTGATTTTTTTGTTTTGGTTTTTTTCCAGCTTATTTGATATGTTGAGTCAGTTAGTAAATATGTTTCGAAGGTCATTTTAATGAGTTTGGTATTCTAAATTTGTTATGCACTTTTAGAAATACTTCTTTCTTTTTTAGGTTCTAGATGAAGTTCATAGAATTTTGTATTACATTAAAATAACACCGAAGTTACCGCGTCCTTATAGAGTGACGGACGAGTTATTTGACCTCACAACAATGGCCATGGAATATTTTAAAGAGAAGCTAGAACCAAATTTACCTGAAATCACTTATTGCGGTAAAGACTTTATCCCCTACTCGCCGTCTGCTACTCGTGAGTATTTTCTTTCCTAAGTATTTTGAGAAAAAATATTTGTGCATCTACTGAAGCAATGCTCTCTCCTCTTATAGGGGGCAGTACTTCGGACGGACGAGTTCTTTTTGACGAAAGAAACTCGCCAATGGAGTTCTCTATTTCGTCTATTCAAGATGAAGAATCAAATCAGTCATATCCGCCACAATCAAACATGGTATTACGAAAACGAATTAGAAAAATTAAACAAGGAATGAAAATGTAAGGGTCAAGTTTCTGCTCCCGGCAAAAATAATCATCTGATTAAAAAAAAAAGAAATGTTGTTATTATTTTATGTGCACAGTTACAACTCCCAGCTGAGTACAATGAGACGGGAATTGAAAGGGTACAAAACGAAAATGGCTGATCAACAAAAAACCATCTTGGATTATGCGACTCGTTTGGACGAGAACGATAAAAAGAATGAAGAAATGTCGCGCAAATATAGTACATTGCTGCAGGTAGCTGATTATTTTTTGGTTTACTGAAATCGTTGATTATGTGTCTGCGCCGATTTTAAACTGTTCCGAACTTTTAGGAATTGAATAAGTGCAAAACAGAACTTCAGTATTGGCGTTCTAAATCTCCATTAAATCCAGTTTGTGGTACGTGCGGAGCACCTGCTGCTACTCTTCCTATGGAAGATTTGGAAGTTCTCTCTAACCAGGTATGGTTTTGTTTCTGAATAGTAAATATTCGATTCCAATTTTACTTTATGACTTCTCACATAACTCACAAATCCGATTTTACTTTCCAACATGCCATTCGCCTCATTGTTCGGTATCTTGAACAAATCGCTTTATCTTACTAGCTTATGCCATGCCATATCGCGATACGCAAGAGCCATCCAACTCAAATTTCGTTTGTTTTTTTGAAAATATCACTCTACACCATTTTATCGAAAATTCAATGTAGTATTCCATAACAGCTTTGGTTTCATCTCATTCAGGTTCTAAACATAGAATAAGTCGCCTCGAAAATATGAAAAGGTTGCGAAATTATGGGCCAATTTCCTACGTTTTTATTCTCTCTTCATTTTCGACCATTTCTTAATTTATTGACGTTTCAACGACTGACACCAATTCTAAGTTTGAAGTGAATAAGAAAATAGAAACACAATCCTTTCGAAAATGTTCGGTGCATACAATTCTAACTCCATACTAATTATCATTTTTTATTCCTTTATTTTGATTTTATCCAAAAATTACGAATAAATAATCAATCTAATCGACTACAACTTTTGAGTTATTATAATTCCTTTTAGGATTTTTATTTTATCGATAAAATGGGAGTCCTCTTTTTAAATTTCATATACACTCTTTAAAATAATTTGCAGTTTTGAAACTTCGGACTCTTGGTTAGCAGCAGCATGTCTCTGTTGGGGAAAAAATGAATTCTTTCGTAGAACATTTCCTAAAAATGGGTTGTCTCTTAAGGGATATTTAATTTCTCAAGGAGGCAAGCTTATATCCCTGTGCTAAAACCAAAATCACTATTTCAAATCTGATAATAGCTTTTTATTTTTTATCATCACCTCTTAAATTGACAAAATTCGTATACATTCTCATTCAAAGGGCGTAGTCATTCCTATGGTCATTGTTGAGCCGTTAAATGTTGACGATGAAGAGGTGACTTCGAAGATGGAAACCGAAGAATCCGAACTTAAGGAAATGCAAAACATGTGTTCAATTGCGGAAGATGTTGCTTCCAGTTCCAAAGATGTGAGTATCGTGCAAGATGACATCGATCCGTTGAATTCGGAAACTACTTCCAACAGTAACGCATTTAAAATGCGGGCGTCTAGAATACCTAAACATAAACAAGTTTTAGAAAAAGGTAGTTATAAAAAACCGAGGGGAGTATTAAAGTTACGAAATAAGACCATCAGAATAATGAAGTAATTTTTCTTTTAGTTTTTTGTAATATTTATTTGGAAAAAATGTGAACGTGATTCTCTGTTTTATTTTTCTCTTTTTTTTTTTTTTTTTGTGAGTTTTAAGTATTTTAATTTGGAACAGAGATTGCTGAGAATTTCCTATACAAAACGTTTTGAAAAATGAAACTTTTCTTTTGAATGATTAACGGATTGCACTGTACAAATCTGACCATATCCATTTTTTGTTCTTTGCATAATATTTGTATTAATATACTTCTACCTCTTGGCAGAAAAATGTGTAACAAGTTATTTTCCCTTGATAGGATATGATTATTTTTAAATATTATTAGTTGTATCTAAAAAATTATTCAAAAATTATTCAAAAATAATGTTAAGTCGATAAGAAAATAAACTTTGAATGAGAGCGGATTGTCGTAACATTCGTTTTGTAAAATTGTAATATTTATAGTCTATTTGTAATATTTGTCGTTGCTTGCACGATTTTTCCTTTTAAAAATGGATACCTTCATGATTTCGTAGTGCATCACGAATAGCACTGAAAAAATTTAGCATCGCTAAAAATTGACGAATCCGCCTCTTTTTTCCCTTTTTTTTATTTATTGAATTCCATTTTTTTATCATATAATTGAATAACTTGAAAAGTTTTAATAAATATTTTAAACCGATATCCAACTTTACTGTTATTTATTCATCATGCGGATTTGAATTTCCATTTTCTACTTCAGAATCATCGAATAATCAAAGGTAGAAAAAGAAGTAGTATATGGTCCTGCATCTTCTCCATCACCAGTTGTTATTCGAGCTTGAGACTAATTTGAAGTGTACATATTTTTCTTTTTTGGCTAATTAGTAGTGGTGAGCATATTTTTCAAAATTTTGATAGATTCCTTTCCAAGGTACCAAAAATGTTGGGAAAAAGACACTCGCTCAAATGTTCGATGAAATAGCGGTAAGTTTGTATTGATATATCAGAAAGAGTACCCATATTCAAAGTGTCATCAGAACTTTATATTATGTAACTAACGGAATCAAAGTGTGCATAAATCTAGAAAATATAATAGTTATTTCGCTCCTGTCTTCACTTTTGAGTTGATTCAACTTTTCTTTCTTTTTAATCATCATTGACGAATAATTTTGAATAGAAGTACATGCACTTGATTGTCGTAATATAAAATAAAAATATTCTGAGCTGATACAAAATCTTAAGATCTCTCGAGATTGACAAGTTCAGCAGCAAGGAAACAATTGTGATAAGTCAAAATTTTACACGGAAAAAATTTTCAATTACAAAAATATAAAGAGATCCACAAGATCACAATAATTAAAAATACAAGAAAATTGAACAATAAAAAAATAAAAATTAGAGACTCAGTCGTCAAAAAAAAGGTATCATAAATTCGTGAAAATTAATGAATTTTAACGCTTGTCAGGACTCCGGAGTCAAACACGCATTAAAAATCATCCTAAATTGAAATTTGTCAACCATTCTGGATCTGAGAGAGTCGACTTTCCACTACATTGCTCCGACATAGATGTCTCCGTAGGCAACTCCAATTAGATTCGAATAAATTAACTCATGAGATTTAATCAGTTTCGGTTTCGTCCAATCGTTCACGAACAATTTCTGTAATAACTTCATTCGTTCGGTCCTGGAGTATTTCCAAACTTTTCGCGATTCCTCGTTTCAGATCCCAGTCAATTTTTCTCGGAGCTAAATTAGATAGATCCTGAAACAAAAGTGTCGATTAAGTTCCGTAACACTGGGAATATTGCTTTCTTTAGTTCTTGCAGTTTGAGCAGTAAGGTATTAAATGGATTCATTTACGATGAATACTAAAGCTAATGAAATTTTTCAGTACTTTATTCAAGATGAAGAAAAAAGTAAGACATACTTTCGTGAACAGAGCTTTAAAAACTTCCCAGCACGAGGAAAATGAAAACAGTTATTCTAAAACATCAGACATTAATTACCAATTCGTCGAGTTGTTCTTTCTTCGTATTTGTTTCTTCAGATGGATCTTCTGTGGCAGTTATTGCAGCATCATCATTTACGTCTTCCTCCCTAAAAACAGAAAACAATTTACATTTCTATAGCTGAGGGTCAGAAGGAGCCAAATGCAAATTTCCAGACACAGGATATAATTAGGTTTATTTTCCTTATCTTATGTCAAAGTTTTAATTTTAAAAATAAAGAGTAGTTATTTTGCAACGCTGATTTCATGGGATGAAAATATATTATATACTAACATAAGTACAACAAAGGTAGTAGGATAAATTTTGGATTAAGCTTCTTTTGGCTCTCAGATCCAGATTAGAAACAATGCTTAGCACAAAAACATCGATGATTTGGAATTCATTGAGAGATTGAAATTGGACTACTCGGCGAGTACCACTGTTTCTAGTTCATTCTATGAAGTGTAATCTCGATCAGTAATCATGTCTGATAGAAATATAAAGCTTCGAGAGGACATATTTGAGATGTACACTTACTCTTGTTTCTCTTCTTCATCATGGTCCAATTCACCTTTAGCTTTTCTTTTCAACCGAAGAAGCCGCTCTCTCCTTTTACGAGCTTCGATTTCAGCGTATCCAAGTTTTTCTTGAACCACAGATGCCATATTAGAAAACAGAAAACAGGACAGAAGTGAATATTTTGAAATACCACTCGAATTTAAATGAATTCAAATCGAATCGCAGACAAGTGGCCTTTCACACAACTTTAATCGAAAAATCTTTGGAATTACTAATTTATGTCTTAAACGGTTAACAAAGCGCCAAGCTGTCTTCAAGAGGTAGAAATTAGAAAGTAGAAGGTAGAATTTCAGAAATTCAGATTATCGAAATTCAAGAAAATTAAAATCTTCAACAAAATGTGAATTGTGTTGTGTGATAAGATAACTGATAAAGTGTGATTGCGTTGCGTCACTGAACTCTATTAATAACGTTGCGTCTGCGAGTGCGAATGCGATCGATCGATCAAGAAATCGTTGGGTTATCGTCACCGTCAGGCGAAGAGGGGGAAGCAAAAGCAATGGCAAAAGCCGAGTCGTTTTCCAGTCGTTTTGTGTTCGACTTGATATGCCATGCCAGTGTTGACCATGCGCGATGCGCACGGCAAAAATATGAAAAATGCCTATGCCATGGAAAAATGAAAATACACGTCGTTGGCAGGTTTGTACGGTTTGTAGGGTTTGTAGCTGAAGGTTGATTTGATGGTGCAGTCAGGTAGAGGAGAAAGAGGAAAGTATTTTCCGAATTCATCTCGATAAACAAGGCTAACTTTTGTTTGAAAAATATGATTTCGATTTTACTTTTATAAAATGTGATTAAAATGCTTTATTGGTCTGAGTGAGTTTATTAATAGGTTATCGGTTGGAATACACAGAATATGGAACGAAGAGTTTTCGCCAAAATTGGACCATCCATCCTGAATGCGGATTTATCTCGTCTTGCTGAAGAATCCCAGCGATTACTTGATTGTGGAGCTGATTACATTCATCTAGATGTGATGGATGGCACGTTCGTACCGAATATAACATTTGGTCACCCGTTGGTAAAATGTTTGCGAAGAAATATTCCAGATGCTTTTTTTGAAACTCATATGATGGTTCAAGAACCAGCCAGAGTAAGCTCAATTATTCTACTATCGTTTTCAGTCATAAAAACGTTTTAACTTTCCCGAACAAGTTAATGATTTCTACAGCATTTTTCAGTGGATTGAACCTACTGCAGATGCTGGTGTCCAGTTATATACATTCCACATTGAACCATGTTCCAACGTTGTAGACGTATGCCGGAAAGTTCGAGAGGCTGGAATGAAGGTACAAATTTTTGAATGAACGTTTAAATCTTAATTTGAACTTAATATTTTAATTATGTTTCTGTACAGGTAGGATTAGGTATTAAACCCAATACTAGCGTAGAAGCTGTGGCTGAGTACATAGATGCAGCTGATATGATCCTAATTATGACCGTTGAACCTGGTTTTGGAGGTCAAAAGTTTATGAGTGATATGATGTCCAAAGTTCGCTGGTTACGTTCAAATTATCCTTCACTAGACATTGAAGTCGATGGTGGTGTAGGATTGGACACAATAAATCAGTGTGCCGAGGTATTATTCACTCTGAGATGTTCATAAATTCTGGGTCTAAGAAGCAGAATAATAAAATCCAAATTTAGTGATGAAGGAAATATTTAGACTTTTTCGATGTAGTTCGTCTAGTACTTTCATCTTAAGAACTAGGTGTTATGTGTTTTAATCTAAAATAAGCACTAATTGTGTTTAAAATGCAAATCTCATTGTGTTTGAAATGCAAATCGTAAACATCCAAAATAAGCGAAAATGGTGTATTTTGAAATCCTTTATCGCCAATATCTCGCTGTTGAAAACTTGGTCACTAATCACTGACTCTCAGGCTCAGAATTAAGTGCGAAATATCGACAGTTATGTATTGTTCCTTTTCTTCGAAAACCCCTTAAGTCTGAACAGATAAATTGTTGGAATTGGAAAACTGAAGAAAACTGTTGCAAAAATTGAAAAATTAAAAAACTGTGTTTAATCAAACCTTTGACTTAATTATCATCATCGGGTGGAAACTTGCGAGATTAAATTCAATTAATTCAAAATATTTTGACCCACTTCATTCCATATTTATAAGGAAATTTTTAGACTTACGTGAACTCACAGGGTTTTCAAGGCTCAACTAAATTGAGCTTTATTCTCACTAGTTACTATCTCCTAAGTCTGACTTGTGTGGTATATTTTAATTCCATTTTTTTTTTACTTTTTAGGTTCTTATTTTTTTAATTTTGATTGATGATGAATTTATTGTTATTGTTTTAGTCTGGGTCGATTTCTCAATTTTTTCTACTATGAGCCTATATAATATGTGAAATCAACAAAAATTTGAAAATCATCCAAAATTGGACATGAGAAGTTTTCGAAGAACAGGGATGAATTACTATAAGACCTCAATCACCTCGAATCCCATAACAACAAATTAGATCAAAATTGATTGATTAAAAATAATAATATGTTAATCATAAAAACGTTTTTGTTTTATTTACAATGGAAGTTTACTTTTGTCTTTTGCTTTTATAAATCTACGATCGTGTACGAAGCAATTTTATTTTTGATGAATTTTTTACTTTGACCGGTTGATCAATGAAAGCCAAAGAAAAAATCAAAGTCTCATTAATCGAACTTTTAGATCTGAATTTAGTTTTTGGGTCTAAAATGTAGCTTCGACGGATTCTTCTTGTAGTTTACGAAATATTGTCAGAATATTTTTTTTTTTAGTTTTTTTTTCATTTTTTAAATAGGTAAAGAAAAATCACAAACCTATGCCTATTTGAGTTATTAGTCTGATGCAAAATTTCTTAACTTATAAGTCACCAGAATCCATTAAAATGTTATCTTTTTTTTGTTCTAATAAAATTATTCTATTGTTTCATGCTCTGGTAGGCTGGTGCGAATATGATTGTCTCTGGCACAGCTGTTACCGGATCCGCTGATCCTAAATCTGTGATAACTCGGCTGCGTGATGCAGTTAATGACGTTGTTCTTGGACATATGAATAATCACAACTGAATTGCATTGGTTTTGCGTGTGCCTTAGAAAATTAGGATAAAATGTACATAAAAAAAATTTATTGTTATATTAAATACAAACAGGGTGTAGTACATGATAATAAAAATGAAATATTTGTTGAATCGTTCAGTTATTATCTCAAGTCGACGTTCCACTTTTTAGTTTCGTTCGTAATTCTGCTAAGGTTATCAGTACTGCTTCTTCAGTACGAATGGTTCGACAAGCTTGTTTAGGGCAAGTGTTGATATAGTAATCGAATAATAAGGATACGTCATCTACATTCAAAGCATTATCATTTTCAAGTGCAAATTCTAAACCTTGAAGTCCACCAAAAGCTATTAGACAGTGATTGTATTTCTTTTCGGAAAACTCAGTTTCATCAACTGAGGCTCCTTTATCCGATGTGCCAAAAGTAAGATCATAACCACCAGAATAAGGACATTTAGTGAATATTTCATTTAGAGATTTTGCAACACGTACAGTGTAACCCCAATACTTGCCACTCTCGAGTTTAGGAGTAGTAGGAGATACAACATTGCCATATTGCCTATTGCTCAACGTCTCAGTCGAATTCAATTTCACGGTTACTCTATAGTACGGTTCCAAAACCCTGTCAACAATAACAGGTTTCGCTAGGCCAACATCAACGTATGATCCTTTGCCAGGCTTTGGAGGTAATGTGAGAACAACACCTTCTCTGAAATGAAAAAAAAAACTGTTGACTGAATTTCTATAATCAAAAAATACTTCGTCCATTTCTTTTCTTGCTTACGTACCTAAAATGAAAAGTATCATCTTTTCGTAAGTGATGCGGAGCATCCAGAGGATTGAGAACGCCGGCATATTTTAATGAATTATGAATGGGAAATAAATGTTTCCTCAAATACTGAGGGCATTCGAGGTACTGTAATAAAGTGACAAGCTGCTCACAAGATTTCAGCTTTTTTCTCTCTTCTGTGGCGGCTGTGTACGCATTTTCTTCATCACCCAAATCATTGAATACAATAATCTATTTAACAAAAACAAAAAATGTCGAAGAATAACAAAACAAATAGAAAATACAGTCAAAGTAAATAACGAAAAGTACCTCACCTCATCAACCTGGTAAATACAAGCTGCTCGAGCAATTTGTCCGGCTAGATACGTTCTCAGTTCAGGGGACTGAGCATTATCCAAAATTGAACCTGGAATTGCAATGCTCACAGTTGATAATTGTTTTTTGACAACTACCGGAAGCTCCTTGGAACTGGAAGCATCTTGGATTTTTCTAAGTTTGAATTCAGTTTTTCGTTTCTTCAATTCGCGTTTCATGTGATTAAGTTTCTCCCAAGATTGTTTAGTCTTTGGACCCATGTTATAAATTGCTGAAGAAGACAGAAATAATATGACAACAGAAACCTCCATGAATGGGTTGACATTATGAATGACAAACGTAATCGGATACTTACTTTTACACAGATAAAACTGAAAACAAATTTTTAAAAAGTTAATAGTAAAATGAGCTTTCAAATTTTTGTTCCAAATGAGAAGTTATAGAATCCTACTTTGATGATTGATGTTGAAACACTTGAAAATATGTAAAAGTGCAAGCAAGTATAAGACGTAAGAGTACTAAGAGCATTTCCAAATGAATTCAAATTTAAAATCAGATTAAAATACTCTTCTTATATAAATCTCAACATTTCGAAGACAAAAATTGAAAAATTTTACATTGTCGGTTTCTTATCAATTTTCACCAAATCACATGGGTAACAGGCAGCTTGTTCTTTTTACTTGTCTTTAAGGGTACCAATCATGTAACAATACAAGAATAATAATGAAAAACAACAAACCTACTCAGCTGAGCATGCGCAAACAAGTTTGAAAAACGACCAAAATCAGGTCAGAGGGTCAGACAAAAATCGAAAAATCTGATAATACAAGTAGGTATTTTGTTATTATAGCAAGCTTTTTAAAAGTTCAAATGACAAATTCAAACTTCAAATGTGACAGACATTATATTGGAATTATAGAATCAAGTCAAAAGTGATGATTCCTGTTACATTATGTCGTATAAATCAGGTAAGGTAAAGAACGAATGATTTGTAGCTGTTTTTCATCGCCTGAAATTGTACGTTTGGCTACCTATTTAAATTTTTTCTCGTCCTTTTTTATTCAGTTTCTACCTCTATTTTACCCTTAGAATCACGGACAATCGCGTGTCATTATGAAATAACAAATTCGTTCCAATTTGTGTCAGCCTATTTATTCATCGTTATTGGAAAAGCTCTTCTCAAAGTTGCGGTCTATCTATCTAGTTGATTTGATTTTGTGTGTTTGTATCAGGTTCTTGAAAAGTATATAATTCCAGTATTTCCCCTTCCCTTAGTTTTCAATCATTGATGCTATTGCTAACTGAATAAGTTACGGACTTTCATGTTTCTTTCAGATAATGAAATGGAAAAAGTATCGCGAAGAAAAAAAGAAAATGTTTGGGATTTTGCTTTGTTGAATCCACTCACTGAAGAAGGTTTTTTGAAAACATTACACTGCCGATTTCAACAGGATTATATATATGTACAGGAAATTAATAAAACGTCAATTTCACATTGTATTGGCATAATTCTTATTCGGTATTTTTCATTTGTAGACCTACATTGGTAACGAATTAATTGTGGTCAATCCATTCAAAGATTTGGACATTTATAGTAAAGAAATAGCTTTTGATTATTTTTACGAAGCTCCTTTTCAATCACCTCCTCACATGTAAGTAATGAAATTTTTAGTCATTATTTTGTTCTTGTAAATTATAAAGAAATACACCGAATGTGGAAAAACTATTTATACTTTTTGAAAAAAACACCTTTGAAATTTAGAAAAAATTTATGTAATTTGAAGTCCAGTTGCCAGAAACGATTTTAATTTTTTTTTTCACTCAAACTCGCTTTATGGCTATTGAATATACTCATTCTTTTAACTATTTTGATAGATATACACTAATGTAACTTTCCCATTTTTGAGTTGAGAAAATGTTTTCTATCTGAGTGATGTACTTTTGAATTTTTTCTGAGGACTTACATACATGAAACTTGGTTGCTTTCTCAAAACAATTTGTTCACCTTCAGTTGTGTTTCTTTGTGAACGTAAGCGATTAATTTTTTTTCCGGTTGTGTAGTTTTTCTGTCATCAGTAATGCATATCGCTGGTTAATTGATAATGGAGAAGATATATGTATTATATTTTTTGGAGAAAGTGGATCGGGAAAAACAGAATTTTTCAAAAAAGCAGTTCAGTTCCTCTTATTTATTAACCGCTGTCCTGATTCAAATTCAAATTTCAACATGAAAGACCTCATGTTTTCTAATATCATATTAGAAGGTAATTTTCTAAATTTTGTTTCAAAAGTTAACAATATTTTGTCGAAATATTAACTGTATTTTTTTCCCCTGCCCTGTTAAGCTTTTGGTAATGCTGAAACAACCCTCAGTAGTAATTCTACTCGATGTGTAAGTAATGCATTTTAAATATTCTTACCTGAATTGAAATTTCAGTTTATGATAATTAATATTTTCTTTTTTAGAGTAAATTTCTTGACATAGAATTTGATTTTAAAGGAGATCCTATGTCAGCTAGTTTCACTTGTTGTAAGTATTCCTAAATTTTCAGTAATAATTGAATTTAATTAATGAAATTTATTGATTATTGAACTTTTAATATTGCCGCTAGATTTATTGGATAAGGTATCGTAAAAATTTTTCTTGTTTTGAAGAATAATTTATTAACTAGTCTAGTAAAGTGGAATAGATTTGAGAAATATATTCTTTCCATTCGTTACATTTTTTTAGTTACTGTTGGAAAATAAATTTTTTTTTCTCAAATATTTAAATTGTTGTAGGACCGAATAACTTATAGATCTTTTGGCGAAAGAAATTTTCATATATTTTACCAGATACTATGTGGAGTTGATGTGCATCTTTTAAGTAAGCTTTCAGAGTTTTGTGGTACATTATTGAACATTGCACCGTTTTTTCAGTATTATGGATAAAAATTTTTCCTACGTTATGATTTCAGAAATCTTGAAACTGAATCGGAACGTATTATCTTACGCTATTCTTAAACAGAGCAAAGTAATTTTGGACGTGGAAGAGGAAAAACATAATTTTCTCTTCACCAAGGTAGATTCAGTTTTCCGTTTTAGCATTCACAAATAATTCCTTCACAATTCGAAGCTTGAAATCCAACTTTAATAATATTGCGTAGAAATCACTGGAGGCTTTGAATTTTAATCAAGAACTGATAATCAATATTTTCAAGATCATTTCTGCTGTTTTGAAATTGGGAAACTTGAGTTTCTTATCTGTTACAAATATAGATGGAACCGAAGGATGTTCTATTTCTAACGAACCTGGTAAAACTTGTATATCATCCCCATAATTATAATTTTCAAGAATATTTTTTTAAATGACAGTTTATTATTCAGAAATGTACGATGTATGCTGTTTATTGGGCATTGAAGCTTCGACTTTCAAGACTGTAAGTACGTGCAAAAATGCTTATGTTTTGCAGCATTCGGAAAATGCCTCGGTTTTCACTGAAATGTTGGCAGAAGAGGCAGCTTTTGTCAGAAATGGTATATGTAAAGCTTTGTACAATCGCTTATTCACTTGGTTAGTAAAATCAATCAACTCGAAAATAAAGGTGCGGCTCAATTATTCCCATCTACAATAACTGAATTAATGAAAACCATTATTTTTTCGACCCAAATTAAGTACATCTTTTATTATTTCAGTTGGAGCCGCGATATCGACGGCAACATCTCAGTTTACTTGATATGTTTGGTTTCGAAAATATGGAACCAAATGGATTCCATCAATTTGTCATCAATTATTGTAATGAAAAAGTATTTCAAACTATATTCGAAAATAAAACTCAAGCTGAACATGAGGAATATATTCGAGAAGGCATTGAGTGGCCACTACCCGATTTTAGTGGAAGTTTTTTAACTTTTGAATATGGTGAAAAAGTAAATTAATTTACATTGATCATTTGTTAAATAACTCGAAAGGTTTTCTTCAATTTTTGAAACTTTTTTTTTTTGCTTTGTAGGTCTGTGAAGAACTACTTACAGTGATTGATCACTTCAATAATGATAATTCCTCGGAACATCGTCTACATAAAAAATTGTCCAATTTGAAATTAATTTCAGCCTCTATAGCTGACTCGCCTCAAACTGAGTCACCCCAAAAAAGTCATTGTAAATATTTCAAGTAAGTTGAAAAAAATTTTATTAATCGAGTTTTTTCTAATTTTCCCCCTTAATTTACTCATTTTTAAAGCCAACTTGAAGTTGGCTCTTGTATTATAAAATCAATTAATTATTAAGTTTCTGCAGATTACAGCATTTCGCAGGTGAAGTCATGTATAGTATTTCAAATTTTTCCGGCAAAAACAGTGGAATTATTAAAAGAGATATATCTATAATGATGTATGAAAGCAGCCATCCTTTGTTGAAGATTTTATTCCCTGAAGGTAAACATAATTTTTTAAATCTTATTCTTGAAAATCGTAAATTTTAAAGGGAACAAATTAGAATTCGAAAATTTTAAAAACAACAATTTCCTTTGAATTTTTTGAAAAAAATATCTCAATAAATATTTTTAATATATGTAATTATTTATAGGTACTTTACTTGAAAGAAATTTGCTGTTTCTGTTATTTTGTTTCCAAAATATTTTTTTTTTTTTGCAGGTTCAACTGAAATGTCTAGCCTGAAAAAACAGCCGACCCCTCCAAGTAAACAAATCAAAATAGCGTTGAATGGTATTCTCAGAAATCTAAATTGTAGAAAACTGTATTATATCCGTTGTATCAAACCCAATAATTTGAAAGTTCCTCATATTTTTGAACCGTCCTTAGTTTTGCGCCAAGTTAGAGCTCAAAGGTGTGACGCTTTTCCAATACTGGTCCTTGTTATTCAGTCATATGTACTTTTTAATTTTTTTTTTAAACAATGTATTTGTCAGGATAATTGAAACCATCCGGTTTAGAAGAAACGGATTTACTTTTAGTCTTCCACACTTGCAGTTCCTTAAACGCTATAAAATGCTATCCTTGAAAACTTGGCCTTCTTCAAGATTGTCTGTTATTGAAAGTATTCAATATTTGTTGCATGATCTACCTATTCCTGCTGCTGAGTTTATTTTTGGTTCCTCGAAGATTTTCATTAGATCACCTCGTTCAGTAATAATTTTTGATTGTTATTTTTTTTTAAATTCCATTATATTTTTTTAATTGAAAAATATTGAATCAAACAACTAGGTGTATGAACTTGAAGAATATCGTCGTCATCGACTGCATGATATCGCAACCATTATACAAACAGTATGGCGAAGTTACTACCAACGAAAAAAATTTTTAAAATTGAGAAAAAGTCAAATCGTCCTTTCCGCTGCTTGGAAAATGTTCAAGGTAATTCTCTTATTCGTTATTTTTGGCCCCAAAAATATTATTTATTTGCAATAAGATTTGTCAATTTTAGAAAATAAAAATTCGCCGACTCATTAAAGACAAACGACAAATCGACTGGGCTACCAGAATTATTCAGAGGCATTATATTCAATGGAAGGTAATCTTATTTACGATACCCTCACCTATTTTTAAAGCATTTTTTCATCAGTTTTAATTATTTATTAGCGATACCAATTTTTGAGACGTGTAACTGATGCTTTAAATTCTCGAACAATGTCGCCCATTAATCGAGACTGGCCATCGTGTCACATTAGATTTGCAGAATGTAGTTTGCTGTTGAGGAAGTTACACCATAAATGGAGAGTAAGTTCCAAATATTGAAATGAAGAATATAAATGAAGTACTTATCTGAAGGAGGACTATTTCATTCTTATTCTTTCATTTAATTTTTTTTTCTTGTTACTTTAAAAAGGCGTAACAAATGATATTTTCTATTTGTTTTTTCTAGTGTCAGAAATACAGGGCTCAATTCAATCAAACGGCTAGAAATAAAATGCGAGAAAAAGTTACCGCGAGTTATTTATTTAAGGATAGGAAATGTTGCTATGCGCGAAGGTAAGGATGAGAACTTGGGTGGACATTTTTTATTTTTACTCAATTATGAAACATATTTGTTTTACACATATTTCGTTAGTGTACCCAAACCTTTTATTGGAGATTATGTGCGTATCAGGCAAAATAGTCAATGGAAGAAAGCCTTTTACTACGAAAGTGATCAGCATGTAGTATTTGCCGATGTGGTCAATAAAATTGCTCGAGCCACGGGAAAAGTGAGTACTTGGTCGGTTTTGCTTATAATGTTAAGGATTTGAAAAAGTGTCACAACATAGGTATCTGCTGAACTAAACTCTTCATTTAGTCTTCCTGATTTACCTAGTTGAGATGTTTTTTAAACTGACTACTTATATTTATTTTTTTGTTTTGTTTTGTTAATTTTTTTTTATATGTTTTAAATTTGTTATTTTGAAGTTTTCCAGAATTGATCATTTTATTTTTAATTTTCTCATATCGGTTCAATATTTTTACCATTCTTATTCTGTTTTAGTTCATACCCATGTTATTAGTTGTGTCTACAAATGCCGTCCTAATGATGGATCATCGTACACTGGACATTAAGTATCGCATTCCGGCTTCAGAAATATATTGCATATCTCTCTCCCCATTTGAAGACAACATCGCTGTAATTCATATTTACTCAGTAAGAAAAACTAATTTTTAAAGATTGTTTCAGTCGGTAATTTATATGCTATGTGAGACCTTCGTTTGGTTCCAGAATGAAAAAAATTCAAGCAGTAGTGACGTTAGTCAGTGTTTTTCATCATCTTCGAACATTAAATCTCATTCAAGTTGTTTTTTGGTTGCGGATTATTATGAGAAGGGAGACATTATTTTTCAAACGAGCCATGTAATCGAAGTCGTTACGAAATTATTTCTAGTTGTTCAAAATGTGGTCGGTAGATCACCCGACATCAATATATTATCCTCGTAAGTAAAATTTATGCAATGCCCAGTCAATCGAAACATATTAATTTAATGATTAATTTATACTTTCTTCCGTAATAACCCGGTTTATAATGGTTTTATGTTTTTTTTGTTTTTTTTTTTCAATTTGAATGAAGCATTGAAAGTTTTCTTTGGCACGAGCTTAAAAAACTATGCGGAGGTTTCCTGGGGCACGTGATTAACAAGGGGTTAAAAATAATTACATGCGGTCTTTTGAAAAATGAAATAAAATATTTAAAAAAAAAAACAATATTCACGATCCTCAATTATTTTAAACAACTAAGAAAAATTATTGGAAACATCATACATTTTTTTATGCAAGTTATTTAGTTTAGAAGAATCGTACTTCTTGAAATGAGATTTTCGAAGGTAAAAAAATGGTCAGCTCTGTTTAGCTTTTGATAATCCTGAAATAATTTTCACATTTCAGTACTTGCGAAATTCTGAAAATAGTTCCAAAGTTTCAGCTACAATACAAACAGCACCATTTTCTCATCCTCAAAAGACATCTTTTGTAAGAGATAATTTTTCACTCATACAGTTACACCCTAATGTTATAGCAAACACAATCCGAGTGAGATCATCTTTGGTTGTAGTATAATTATTTCTGTCAATCTAGTATTTCATTTTTCTTTATTTACAGATTTAACGCATATTTTCATCAACAAATTGTTACCATTTCATTTTATTATGTGACGGCAACTGCCAATATGCAATCAGAACAAATCAAAGTTATACGGAAAGGAAATACTATGGAAGTATGCATTGTGAAAAATTAAAATTATATGCAATAACGTTGTGATAAATGAATTGATGTGTTTCTGTCGTGAGGAAATAACCATTTTGTAAGTTGTTTTTTTTTCAAGTTGTTGAAATGTATTCCCTTATGTGTTCCTCATTTCATACCAAATTGTTATGTTTCCGTTATTTAATTTAAAATTTCGAGAATTTGTTGTAAATTATTAAATTCTTTGATTCATTTTCTTGTACTCTTTTTGTACCTGAGTATTACCTATTCGCTCAATAGTTTTTTCATTTTATCTTTTCATGAATTCGCTTCAAAAATTAAATGTATGTATAATATAAAATATCAATAAATTAAAAATATCAGAGTTATAAAATTTAATCCGACTGGATTTGTTCACCAATTTTTGATTGTAGTTCTCGTACCTCAGCTTGTAGTTTTTCATTTTCATCCGCTAGTATAGAAACTTTTTGGTTATATTTTTCGCGTAGTTCTTGAAACAGCCTCATTTGACTTTGATATTCATTTTTAATGTCTTCATTTAATCTAAAATTATTTAACAAATTATTAAAATCAATGAAAGAATGGGAGAAAAAGAAAGAAAAAAATCATCTTACTTATTGGCAGCACCAATCGAACCAATCATGTCACTATGGCGATCTTTTTCAGCGTTTATTTTGTCTTGTAAAAGTGTCAAATCCTTTTGCATGCTCTCTACTTCTGCATTGCGAATACCTAATAAATTTTTTGTAATAGCGACGATTTCTTTGAGAGAGGTCACCTAAAGTCAGAATATTCCATACTTCAACTTTCAATTAATAAAAAATAATAATAAAACCTAAATCACCTTTAAAAATAGCCGCCACTCTTTCAGTTCTAATATTTTTTAAGAAACATAAATTTACCTGCAAATTAAGGGCTTTATTTTGTTTTTCCAAATTCAAACAGACGTTGTTTTTTTCTTTGAGCGAATCAATGGCTTTTCGGAACAACTCCTGTAAAGTTTGATTTTTTTTCACTAATTCATTTGAGTCATTTTCAGAAATTTTTGTTTCCTCCAATGCGGCGAGCAAATCTGATTCATTCTGATCAGCCATTATAAATTTAGGAAAATCACAGCACAGTAGAATAATGTAAGTGTTTCGTAATGAGAAAAAGGCCACTAAGCCATCCAAGCACGCTACACGAAATAGAGAACACGGTGTAACTATTAATAGCTGGCTTATTTTTACTTTTATCCCCCCTTGACGCTGCAAGTCCTACGAACTAACACTACTTCGATTGGAATCTGTCATGAAGACAGAGCAGATTCTAAGAAAACACTCGTATCAGAAAAAGACGATGCTAATAAAAATGTACATTGAAAGGGACGCGAGGAAGTCGAGAGGATTCAAAATTAAAGTTTAAGGTATACCATTGTTTAAGTCTTAAAAAAATAATACTTTACGGGCAATTATTAAAATAAATTTTTTTCTTGAAAGTGAAAAACTAATAAATGAACTGAGAAAAATATTACTATATTAAGCATTACAAGTAACAACATTCAGTATCTCAAGATATTATTCAATCAAAGAGTCACAAACATAATCAACAAGATGAACACCCGCAAATAATGCAGGTTTTTCCTTTGCAAAAAACACAGCTCGTTTTTTGGACAATGCATGTATAATCGGCAAAACTAATAAATCGTTCTGAAAACTTCACAAATAGGTACACTAAAGTGCCAATCATGCATCTTTAAACATAACTTTCTAATCAAGTTCAATTCTTGACGTAAAAATTAATTAATGGAACAATTTATACTCATAAACCATATACAGTGAACGACCTATCAGCACTTTTTAGTCACAAAATATGAAAAACTGTTGATAGTTGAATGAAGGAATGGAGCGAAAGAAAACCGGGTTTAAAAAGAAGGAAGATTTTCACAAGCCTTCGTCGATGCGGCAACTAGAATTCGGTACATCTCTTCGCAGAACGCTCAGCTATTCAATACGAAAAAAAGAACACTGAATGTGAAAGACTTTGAAAAAATGTTCTACATTTGTTGGTAAGGAGGCGGACTTCCGTACGGATTTGGCGAAGGTCCCAGGACAGATGGATCTTCAAACACTTGTGACTGTTGCCTCATTTGATCGGCCGTAAATCTATTCATCAGTATACTGACACCTTCGATAAGAGCTAATATGCATCCGCCAAATACTGCACTACCGATCATCGTAGGAACGCCATTCCTGGCAGCTAGTATACCACCTGTAGCAGCACCACTAATAATCGAATTCCAAGGGTCTTCTTTCTTCCTCATGTAGACTAACGAACAATCGATAACTGAAAATACACCTCCCCATACTGCGAAATTTCCTCCAATGACTGGAGCTCTCTGCTGGATCGCTGTGACACTTCCCTGTAATGAAAGAATTATTATATTAACCAAATTACCACGATTTACTCGTAAAACTAAATGAGACTGGTAAATACCAAATGCACAATATGCTAAAAAGTCACATAAGAGTATTCATCAAGTTTACTGTCACAATGTTGGACTTTGAAGAGGAGATCTCTTGGGACATCCATAAAGTAATGCTGATAAATATGAATTACGAAATAACTGGGGCTTCCACCATCTCTTGGTTCAAGGATTTACCATGATAATCAAAAAATTTCAAAAGAATGAAGAATTTACCTGGAAACGTCGTCCAATTCCTTTGGGGGCATTTCGGAAACCTTTAACGAATTGAAATATAGAACCTCCGATGCAACCCATAGCGAAAGCACCTCCACAATCATCTACAATACGCCATGGACATGGTTCTCGAACGTGTTCTTCCATTATTCAGGATATTTATATGCTTTATCAAGATACGAAACTTGATTTCTCTCTACAAAGTTGATTGAATTCGTAATATGAATTAAATACCAATGTTGTTATCCGACGGAATGAAACTAAAGAAAAATTACTTGAAGACTTGGCCAACAAATTGGAACTCTATGCAAGATGTTTTTCAATTCAAAATCTCAATAATCGGAGTGCACGCGAGCTAAATCGTACTGGTGAAGAATTAGAATTGTCGGTACCTTGAATTAAGACAAAATGAACGAGAATACTCAATTTCAAACTTTTCCAAAGCTTCCGATCGTTCCAACAAACTTATAGTATTTTAACAACATAATTTAAAAACAGAAAGCAATATTAAACTTCTTTTTCAAACTACTTTTTTGAGTAGTTCAAGCACATTTCCTAAAATTTCATCATTCAATTCAATCTTCCAGTGTCGACTTCAAGGAAGGTGATAAAAAAAAATTCAAGCTTTCGGAATTTGCATAGGTCTGTTTCTTTCCCCTGCAACTTTTGCATTATTCTGCATCCTTGCTTAGAAAAAACTGCAAACAGTGGAGGTAAAAGAATAATACAATACTATTGTGCAGGTTTTCTTTCTTTTCTTTCAAGCGTTTTCAAATCAAATCAGGTTTCTTTTTTTTTCAAAATTCAAGGTGATTCAGTGATTGGTATTGATTAGATTTGTTAGCTCAAATTTTTTAAAATTTTGTACGATTTAATACAAATTTAAAGTGAAAAAGTGTAATAATTCGGTTACTCTCGATGAGACGAAACAGGTGTAGCTTTTCAATTCGCTGAATTGGCTATTCAGTTTATCATTTCATTTGTTCCGAGTGATCTGTATGGTTGGTAAAACATGAACGCTGCCAGTCAGAAAAGAAAAATTACTCAAAATGACTTACGACAATTAATGTTGGAGAAAAAGCGTAAGCTGACAGAGACGAAGCGAAAGATCGACTCGCCATTAGCAAAATATCCTTTTTACTCATCTTAAATTCACATGAAAATTACAAGTCATTTTAGCTTTCTGTTAGATTTGTTGTTATCACACACTCGCAGGCAAAAAGTTTCATCACTATCTTTAAACTTTTCAATCTGATATTTAGGCTAATATTTTGATTGCTCGTGTTTTATTGTTTCCTTAACTATGGTTTACGTATTTAGACGATGGGACCTTGATGTGTATAATTTGCAATGCAGTTGTCAAAAGTGAAACTATCTGGTATGTTCATATAAATTCCAAACAACATCGTGATAATATAACTCGTAAGAAGCCAAGTAAAGAGAAAGCAACATCGGATTCGACTTCAAAGAGTTTGATAATTAAAAAGGACACTACATCTACTGTTGTGAATCCTCCAGTAAAGCTAAAAGGTAACGCCCAAAATTACATAGAATTATTGTTCTAGAAAGTTTTACTTTCTGGTATGGAATTATAGCTTTTTTGAATGGTATTAAACTAAGATTGTCCAAAATTATTTTTAATTTGACCATTATACTAAAAAACCTCTCTCAGAATAAGTATCATGTATTTTTATTTTTCATGTACAAGGGGATAGCTGTAGTATATAAATCAAGTAAAAACTGGTTTTATTTTAGGAATATTGAAAAATAAACAAGCTATAGAACCAGTATCTACTCCTACTCCACCTCTTCAATCAACGAATAATGAAGATAGCAATGAAATGGAAGTCGATACAGAAGTAGAAACTTCAAGTAATGCATTACCTGAAGGATTCTTCGATGACCCAGTAATGGATGCTAAAGTAATTTTTTCGTTCATTTTCTTATTCGAATTTTGATTTCTACTGGATTCAAAAATTTCAAGTATTAGAAATTCCAACTCATAGTATTCATTTTTAGAACAATCAGCTTATTGTTTGAAATCGCTCTGTAATATTTTTTCACGGTACAATTTTGCATTTCAAAAACCAAATTGTTGAAAAATGTGTACGATTCACGTAAATTCGACATAATTTTTAATATTTTACGAATTCGTTTCAGGCTAGAAATGTTGATTATAAAGATCCTCTCGATGAAGAAATGGAACGATTTCAAAGGGAAATACAAGAAGAAAATTTACTGTTGGAACAGATGTTGGATCAAGATCAAGAAACAGCTGCTACCGACAAGCAAATAGAATATATTGACGAACATATTCAACATTGGTCTAGGTTAGAAAAATTTTTACAGAATTTTTCTTCATCCTTACATGTATAATATCTAGGCCTTCAATGTAATCTTAAAAAAAAGTACCAAGGATGTCAATTTCATAATTACTATAAAAAAAACTCACTTCCTTCGAAAAGTCGAAAAAATATTGAAAATGTAACCAAGTGAATAATTTGTACTATAAGTCGATTTACTGAAAATCATTGCATACGGACGTGGATATATTTTAATACTTGAAGCATTCCTCTAAAACTCATTTATTTTAATTTTATCAGGCTAAAATTTTATTTCAGTATCAAGTATATCGTAATTGTAATGAACTACGTCTATAAATTTTGGCTAAAATAATTTAAAAGTCTTAAGTAATACTAGACTATACTGACAGTTTCTCATGAAATATATCTGCCCAAAGTGAATAATATTATGTTTCGCTTAGTGGTGCGTTGTCGAACTTTTATAATGAATTTTCAAATCTGATTAGTAATTTCTTTTTCTCAGTCAAATTCATAAATTGCTTGATCTCGAAGTCTTTTATTTCAAATCTTCGTGGATATTTCTAACGATGATGATTTTTCTATTTTCATATTGTTCTTTTCTATTGGCAGAATACAAACACTTGAAGAAAAAATCGAAAATACCAGAAAATTGACGTCCGAGAGGAAGAATGTGAGACTTTCTCCCATGGAGAAAAATGAGGATGAAGATTCTTCATATGGTAGTGAAGAAGAATTCGATGAATATATTGATTGGAGATCTAAAAGATCATTTAAGTGATATCTGATGTCCGAGAGGCTCACACGATTTTAAAATTTGTTTCTCTTCGTTCTTGTTCGACAAATGCGACAGATGTGTTTCCAGTATGTATATTCGTTGAGTGAATAGTTTTTCATTTTATTCAAATTTTATTTTTGCATGTTCTCTTTTCGTATTTCAACTCTGTAAATAATTATAATTTAAAATGCGGTTGTTTCGTTTTCTATTATTATTTTTCTCTTTTAAGGGCAGTCGTGTAGGCGTACGTTACTCAACGAATTTTGAACATACTTAAACCTCCCAAACATTATTTTTATTCGCGATGAAGATTGAATATTTTTGCGATTCAACCCTTTCTTGAGCGCAACATTGAAAAAGACAAAAGAGTAAGAGTTTTACTCAGAAATCAGATGGCAATATATTTAAGTATTTTTGAAGTACCTACTAAAACTTTATTTGCCAAAGCTCTTTTCCCCACAAACGGTCAAAAAGTCTTTGATTGTTGCTAATATTTTCATTTACTTTTTTTCTTCAAATATCTCTTCATATCTGTCCTCCCTTGTAAATGGCCTTCCGCAACCCGTCATACTTATTCTCTTTGGATGTTGCAGCGTAAAAAGTGAGAGAAGAAAGGTGCGTACATGTATATGTGTATTTCAGTTGAAACATTATAATAATAATTGAAAAAACAAAATATTCTGATGCATAACAATCTTCATACTGGAAATTACTATACAGCTTTGAATAATTCTGAATGATAAGTTGAGAAATTTTTGAAACTTGATCGATACTCCTTAGCAGATTCAGGTTTCTTTTACTATAAAGATGATGTCTTGCATAAATCGCAAATAAAATTACCAAAAGCTTGGACTTGATTTCCTTACCGAAAATGAGGATTTCGTTTTTTTTTAAATTTTTCAAGACGAGAGCAATGTCTTTGAGATCTCTATGGCAGTGTTTTGAACATTTTCAGATGGTTTGATCAGTTTTCTGTATTGAAATTGGTTTGTGATGTTGAGTTCATAAAGAAAACTATATTTAATTGAATTTTGATGTAAATTCATCGGTAACTGCCCTGCTATTGACAAACATATTGTTACGGAGAGATTTTGTATTGCATTTGGATGTACACTATCAGACCAAAATTTATCACCGAGATGATTTTAGTAAATAAATCAACAAAGTTGAATGAAAGTTCCTGCAGAAGCTTATCTGTACTAGAACATAAATTTTATTTAAGATCTAGAGATGGAAAAGTTATAGAATGATGTCCACATATTATGCCTACCAAGAATCTGCTTTCCTAACGAAGCTTGTTGCTTTTGAATTTTTTTATGGGTTATCTTCGTTTTATAAACAAGGATCTCTGATTAATAACCACGTTTTTTCTATTCAATATAATGATTATATTCTGAATTATAATGTTCTGTTTTAGTGAAACATTATTCCAATCTTTACTTCTTGTATCAACTCTTGCATCTATGCTATTTATAAAAAATTTCCTACTTACTTAATCTTTTCCTTACTTATAAATTTTTTCTTCTTCGAATTGCTCTTTTGAATTTTTTTCTACTTCAGTCAAAATTTGATTCACACGATATACATCGATGTAGGTACATACTTAAATTTAAAGCCAAGTACCTTGGAATGGCCCACTTCTGCGTGCCTACTTGAGACGATTAGATTATGAAATTTTATTACCTATTGTAAATCCGTTTTTCTTGAGGACACAATTTTTAGTTGAAACATTGAATTAATTCTTCAGTCCAATAAGAATTGGACTGACAAAACAAGGCTTACATTAAGATAAAAGATTGATCTATTATAGCATTGGGAATAAAATTGATTAAAATTTGATTACAGTCGGTTCATTAGTTACCTTAGTTACCTTTTTTTTTTTTTTTTGAAGGACCTAAATTTTTTTTCCTATTCAATATAATCCACCTTCAGCAGAATCATGCATACCTGTAATGTACAACTATAAATTACGTGATTTATATCATATGAACTGTGACATGCAAGAAGGGGGTGAAAAGGTTTTTTATATCTTTTTTTCCCGCCAAAATTGAGTACTGAGCTTCAATATTATACACGTCAAGCCGCCCTACTTACAAAAAATATAATGTCTCAAAATGCAACCATCGCTAAGAAAATAGACTTTAAAGATAGATTGCTACTTAAGAAAGAAACAAAAAATTTTTTCATGAAATTACGTTTTTTTTTGTTGTTTTTTTTTTTCAGTGAACTGAATGAGGTACCATCACACAAATACACATACAAAAAATCAGCTTGATTGGATTGGATCATTAGAAGTTGCTGCAGAAGAATTTTTGATTTTCAAAGAATCTGTAATTCGTTGTTCCGAGTCCAAAAAACGAAATTTCCTCCACAACCAATTCCAAGGATCCAATCAAGCTGAATTTTTTAAGGTGCATTTGTGTAATGGTCCCCAACTTGATCCACGGGAAAAATCTTCCCAAATCAGAAAAAACTTTTGCACATAGTATGCCAATCTGTGCAAGTTTTCAAATTTATCAACTCCTAAAAAAATGTTTTATTGCATACAGCACAAATACGAGTAGCTATACAAAATGAATTTGCTGCATGAAATGCTACAAAATGGCATCCAAAAAGTACCCGACTTCTATGAGTCACTTCGCGGTCTTCCCTATTAGACAGTTCCAATATTTTATTAGAATATTTTTTCATTTCTGATTTATTTGATACAGACCTCTTTCATTTTTTCAAAATAAGTTAACTAGAACACAACCTGGGTATTTTAAATAGGTAGCAGCAATGTATACCTGATTTAAAAGTTTTTCTACTTTGCTTCTAGCCATCCGACTTGCTTGGCAAAATAGTAAAAATTGTTTCCTTATTTGAAAAGAATATAAATGTTGAATGATCAAAACTTTGTTCTGTCAACTAGTAATTGACTTGTGACGTTGATTTGAGTAGAACTAACAGAATAATTTACAAGTAAGAATACAAAAATAATTTTTTTATTAGAAAATTTAATTTTATGATGATTCTTAGGTACCCATCCCACAGGAAAGATGGCTCAGTCAACAGCTGAAAAATTTTGAATTGAAAAGGAACTATAACATTTATTTTACTTGCCCTAGTTAAGGCTACCATCGGCAACTGGTAGCCTAAAATAATTTTTTTCATCATAAGTCATTACAAATTTTCTCTCACTTTCCAGAAAAACTTATGTATACAAGCACATTGTGAAAAAATTCAAAAAAAATTTAATTTTCTTTTAAAATAAATTTTTTGGAACACTAATCAAGCAGCCAAAGGATGAGTAGACCTAACAATTTCAGTTGAATTACAAAATTGTGTCACATATTATGAAAAATATCTCAGTAATAGTAGAAAATGAGAAATTAAAATTGTTGGTAATGCAGAATTCAATAATAACGAAGAAGCGGAACTGGGACGACTGGTTGTTGTTGTTGGTGTAGAAGAAGACGAAGTTGTAGTCTCTTCAGTCTCTTCAGTCTCTTCAGTCTCTTCTTCGGTGGTCTCTGATTCAGATGATGAAGATGCAGAAGTTGTAGCCTCTGTTTCCTCAGTTTCCTCAGTCTCCTCAGTTTCCTCGGTAGGCTTTGTAGTACCAGAAGTAGTTGATTGCGGAGTTTTAGTAGATTTGGTGGGTTCTGCTGTTTCTTCTGTCTCCTCAGTTTCCTCCGTTTCCTCAGTTTCTTCAGAAGACTTTGTAGTTCCAGCGGTAGTTGATTGAGGAGTTTTAGTGGATTTTGCTGATTCTGATGTTTCTTCTGTCTCCTCAGTTTCCTCTGTTTCTTCAGTAGACTTTGTAGTTCCGGCAGTAGTTGATTGAGGAGTTTTAGTAGATTTTGCAGATTCTGATGTTTCTTCTGTCTCCTCAGTTTCCTCCGTTTCCTCAGTTTCTTCAGTAGACTTTGTAGTTCCAGCGGTAGTTGATTGTGGAGTTTTAGTGGATTTTGCTGATTCCGATGTTTCTTCTGTCTCCTCAGTTTCCTCTGTTTCTTCAGTAGACTTTGTAGTTCCAGCAGTAGTTGATTGGGGAGTTTTAGTAGATTTTGCAGATTCTGATGTTTCTTCTGTCTCCTCAGTTTCCTCCGTTTCCTCGGTTTCTTCAGTAGACTTTGTAGTTCCAGCAGTAGTTGATTGAGGAGTTTTAGTAGATTTTGCAGATTCTGATGTTTCTTCTGTCTCCTCAGTTTCCTCTGTTTCCTCAGTTTTTTCTGTAGACTTTGTAGTTCCAGCTGTCGTTGATTGAGGAGTTTTAGTAGATTTTGCAGATTCTGATGTTTCTTCTGTCTCCTCAGTTTCCTCTGTTTCCTCAGTTTCTTCTGTAGACTTTGTAGTTGATTGAGAAACTTTAGTAGTTTTGCTAGTTTCTTCTGTCTCATCTGTCTCTTCGGTCTCTTCGGTCTCCTTAGTTTCCTCGGTAGATTTTGTAGATCCAGTTGGCTCTTCTGTTTCTTCTGTTTCTTCGGTTTCTTCGGTTTCCTCAGTTTCCTCAGATTCAGAAGTTGTAGTTGATTTAGGAGATTTTGAAGTTTTACTGGTTTCTTCTGTTTCTTCTGTTTCTTCAGTTTCCTCTGATTCAGTAGTTGAAGTTTTACCAGTAGTAGAAATTTCTTCAGTTTCTTCAGTTTCTGAGGTTTCTTCCTCAGACTCAGTTGAGGTAGTTTTGCTCGAAGTTCTAGCACTTGTTTTACTAGTTTCCTCAGTATCTTCAGATTCAGATGTTTCTTCTTCAGACTCCGTAGTACTTGATGTTTTTGGAGTTGCTTTAGTGCTTGTTCCATCAGTCTCTTCAGTCTCCTCAGTTTCCGAAGTTTCTTCATCTGATTCGGTTGTTTTAGAACTTTTTCCTGTTGTAGTTTCTTCAGACTCTTCTGTTTCTGAAGTTTCTTCCTCTGATTCAGTAGTTTTGGTACTTTTTCCTGTAGTAGTTTCTTCAGATTCTTCTGTTTCTGAAGTTTCTTCCTCTGACTCAGTAGTTTTGGTACTTTTTCCTGTAGTAGTTTCTTCAGATTCTTCTGTTTCTGAAGTTTCTTCCTCTGATTCAGTAGTTTTGGTACTTCTTCCTGTTGTAGTTTCTTCAGATTCTTCTGTTTCTGAAGTTTCTTCTGTTTCTGAAGTTTCTTCTGTTTCTTCTGTTTGAGTAGTTTTTGTACTTTTTCCTGTTGTGCTTTCTTCACTTTCGTCTGTACTTTCATCAGACTCTGAGCTGTCTGTTGTTGCTGTTTTCTCTTTTGGAGCATTCATCCTTTCATCTTCTTGGATAAATTCAACAAAATTTGGATTTCTGTGGCGATTATGATCAAGTTTTACTATTTCCCATATCCATTCTATATGGTGACCAATATTAGTACAAATCATGTCATGACTGTTTGATACTATTCCATAGAATTTTGAATCAATTCCAATCGAACTGCCTAAATATCCCTATTTAGTAAATAATTGAACTTGTTATTAAAAAATTAACTTGGATATACCTACATGTAAAACATTGAAAAAATCTCAATTTCAGGTCAGAAATTGAGTTTTCTTGTGTGTTAAAATTGTATTTTCTTCAAATTGTGTTTACCTCTCCTAGAGATATTTCTTTGTCGTCTTCACGTCCAATGCAAAACATATCCGTCTTGAGAATAGCGGCTCTAGATCCTAGCAATTGTTTACATTGCTGTTGGCTTAGAATTTTGCCGTTTATTTTTTCATTAGTCTGCAATCCAAGTTAAATAGGCGTTTTTTAAACTCAACATTATTTAATTTATTTAGGTAGTTAAGTTTTTGGTCTTATTTTTGTTTTGGTGATTATCATCATTTTTGTTATTACATTACTTCAATGGTAGTTTATATTAATCATTAGAACATACACCTATCAGTTTGTAATTGTATACTTACTCTCCAATTTATGATGCTCGATACTCGATTTTCTTTTAGTTGAGAGGAGTATTCCATGTTTGGTAAAATTGATTGTCTGTTTAGTGAAGGAGATACCTAAAACAAAGGATGATTAATCACTAATTTTTTTTTTACAATTTCTTCTTTGATTAACCCACGTTTGTTAAGATTTTATTTATAAAAATTTTCCATAATATTATAATTATAGTCTGCTTATAATTGCTGTTATTTGATGTTGATATATTCAAATTTTGGTAATTCAAGATGATAATTATTTTCCCGGTAACATTGAAATTATGCAAATATTAATTCAATTTATCATTCATAGCTGTGGATTTTATCTAAAATTATTAATGATTAACTGAAACTCTGAGTGTCAATATTACAATCCTTGGTTATTGGCTCAAGGGACATTGTAATAGAAAATTCTAGAGAATTTCTGTTATTACGGGCTGTTAAACAAATAACCAGTGTTTGTAATACCCAGCCTAAAATTTTGCACATAATTCTCTTTAATAAATACGAGTAAACTTTTAATCATGGGGTAATCGATAGTCAATAGCAATCTATTTCTCACCGGAAGAAATCTCATATTATATAGTTGTCCTACAGATATTTACTAGGAAGTTGATATTTTCTTCCAAGTTATTTCTTGTTACTATGTTAGTTTGAAGTTGAACACTGAAAAACATTAATTTCAGTCCTATATTTAACCCATTCTTTTCTCAAATTTTCTGTGCTTAGTAAAATGCTTGTTTTTTAATTTTTTGTGAAGCAGACCCATTCTCCCCATTGATTGAATAGAGATTGTCACTTTCTGACATCTTCATAAATTTAGCCACTAACTGTCATTTTTCAAGACGTCATGTTATTACTCGTGGACATCATGTTTCGCTTTGAAAATAAATGATTCAATTCTGGATCTGAGAAACAGGAAGCTCCAAATCATGGAGAGGTAGGTAATTAACAAATTCTTTTTGCCCCTCATGAAAATTGTGAGTTCAGAATTGGTATTTGGTAATAGGAATTGGAATATTTCATTTATTTCATTTTGTACATTGGCAATTTGGCATACCTAAGTTGAATGATTTATATGCAGTGATATTCTGATTTCAATAATCTCAGTAAATCTGATTTGGTACATTTTTATTTATTCTTTTACCCTTACTATAAAAACTCTCTTTTCACTAACTTGTTGATGGATTTATTCAAGTAGTCTACTTTATCGTTATTTTTATTTAAATCTTATACCTACTATTATTTTTGCCTTATCTATGACGTATAGTCTCAAATGTTCAAAATTTCAAAAAAATTATTATTCATAAAGAAATTGTTTGAAAAACATTCAGTTATTTAGAAGGAAACTATGTCTTGTTTCGTAAAAATACTTTTTCATTACCTGTAGTATGGCTAAGTTAGCGTCTTCTTTGTCTGAAGTCATCCATTTTGGATTAATATAAACATTAATTATATTAGAAGCTCGAAGTTTTTGCCCATTTTCGGTATTTTGAGAGGAACTACTGGTAATAACCTCCAAATTTTTGTAAGACGTTGCATATCTATAAAGGAAGAAAAAAATGTTGACGTTAGGGGCTTTGCCATAGACGGAGGAAGAATAATAGTATAAAAATTAGGCATACCTATGAAAAATATATGTAGCTCAAATCACAGTTTTTATCGTCGACATGAATTGCATAAAATGATTAAAAATTATAGACACTTTTCTATTGATTGTACCTATCAATCTTTGAAAAATAATATTTTTTAAATGTTTTTTTCTCCTTAAAAAATGGTTTATTTAATTTTTCAACATTAAAATGCTGTAGCTTCGCAAATTTTGGAGGCAGAAAGGTCCGGTAGGTTTTGTTTTATAGAAAATGTTATGTACTTTGACATACGTATGCTTGAATCATTTTTCATCTGACTGACAAAGTACGAGTAGTACCTTTTGTGACGACCACAATTAGTAAAATTACAAAAGAAAAGCTAGAAATTGTGAAAGACGAAAATGAAAAATCCATTCCACTATAAACTACCTAATGGAAAAATTTAAAAATTGAAAAAAAAATTCAGATGTTTGAAAGTAGGTAGTTGCAGTAGAATTCGGGCTGATAAAATACGTATTAATATGTATTCTTACTGTTTCACGCATGTTGCAGTTGTCAAAACGTAGCTGGTATCAATTATAAGTCCACTGCATATTGGCTCCTGATTACCATATGTCAGTCGTATTAGTGCCTGTAAAAATATGAAATTTTCAGGAAAGTTGAAAGAAGAAGGCTGTGAGGCGCATTATAGTGGAAAAAAAGAAATATATTTTTCCTCTTATTTGTTATCCTACTTTCGAAAAGGAAGTTGTGATTTTTCGATTATGTTTATTTAGCAAAAGTGTTGAACATGAATATTTTGTAGTAGGTATAGGTACATACACTATACATTCTTGATTTTCACTCCCCATAGGCACCTCGACTTTTATTTTTCTCTGAGAAAGGGATATGAATTTGTAAAGGATGAAACGACCACCCCTTTTTTCCTGCCATTCTATAAAGAAGTGAATTTTCCTTGTGGCACATACTACGTTGTATGGGGGCAATACCTCCGTCTTCATCAGACTACTGACTCATCAATTAAAATTTTTCTAGCAGATAGGAGTAAAGGAAGGCCAAATTTTTAAAATTGAAAAAAACATCGAGGACTACAAGATCCCAATTTTTGATAAGGATCGGGCTTTATTAGAGTCTTATTTTGAAATATTTATATCCAAACTTTCAACTATCAGTTGTGGACGAACTGTTGGACGGAATTTTAACTTTTGATAGGTTCAATTTCTTATCAACTACTATCTTTGTTTACCCTCATCAAATTGTAATTTTCTATCAAAAAGCTTTGTAAAACCTATACAAATATCTTATACGCCACATTTAAAAGAATTGGCAAAGCACGAAAAGTATTCGATCACTCCTCTTCCAGACTTTCCTCAAACCTGACTTCCAACAATCAATTATCAATTTCAGCACTATCGATTTTGTATTATTACCTCTTGTATCTGCAACTCATCTGGTTTTAGTGGCTTCTAAAAGTGAAGACTTTTTTGTTTTCCCAAACGTGATTAAATTCAAAATCTAACACGTTTATAATTTAGTTTTGAATGATATAATTAATTTTGACTGTACTAGAAAATTTTTATTGGAGCCCAACTTTTCGTCTCGAAGAACGCGTATACTCTTTCAATTTGGAAAGCATGCAACTCCTAAGGTCCATTTTAATTCATATCTAAATAATGCTCTATCTATTATTACCATTGTATGCCTGAGAAAGTACCAATAAGTGTACATATTTTCATAATTTCAAAAAAATTTCAACCTCTCTTACTCGACCAAAAAAAACGTTAACAATTTTTTTTTACAGTAGTAATGTACCAAATAAGGATCTACAACAATAAATTTCCATTTTCACCCGTTTAGGTAGATACTCGTACAAGTAAGTACATAGAGACTTATTTAACAAAATCGTGATTTTGAAGCTTGATCCATAATTTTCAGTTCTCAAACTTCCATTTCTCTTTGCTCATTTGACTTGGAAACTTGGTTTATAAAAGCATCGATGCAGGGAGGTTTGGTCCTACTATGATCCGAATTGGCGGGGAGGGGGGGAATAATGGGCTCATTTCAGACACACAGTTATTTTATCGATTTTCTGTAAATCACTTCTTGGAATTTTATCACGTTTTAGAAAAACACTTCTCTGTATTCCAAAATACATTTAGCAACTATAAGGCTAGATAAAATGATTATCTTTAAAATTATAAATTCTCAAATATTCTTCATCCTTTGCCTTGGATTGGCATTTTAGATTCGTATAGGCTAAATTGTTTCACGTGCCCTTTTTCGCTCCATAATAAAAATAAAGAGATACCTACCTACGTTCAAACTTATTTCCATTAGACTATTAGCCTATCGCATTTAGAAAGAAAACAATTTCTTAAGAAAAATATTTGCAGCCAAAGTTGAAATAGTTTAGTAGGTGCCGCGATGTAGCATGTGTGAGGCGATTGTCAAAATTTGATAATCAACTGTCAAATTTGATACATCCTCGTTACTCTTATCTGAAGATTTTCACTTCTTCAAGTTAACAATAAAACTATATGTACAGTCAAGTATCTGTTTAGAGAAGCTTGAAAGTATGAAACGTATAACTATATGCCCATCACTACGTAATCCTCAGTCGAGAGCTTTAAAAACATGTATCTGTAGCTGAAACCGTAACAGTTAAATTCGCTTTTAATTTCTGATTAAAACGATTTCACAAAATTTCTACACGGAAAACAAATGAACCGGATTGGAAAACGCAAGTGTAGTGTTTTCTACGAATCGAGAATTATGAAGTGGCATAAATGTCAAAATATAATATTCAAATTATTGATAAGGTATAGTATAAGCGTTATTTTATGTGTAAGATTGTCTGCTATTCAAGAACGAATTTGTGGAACAGAAATTCTCCTTATTTAACCAGTATATAATTATCAGTGCTAAGTATTTTTCAAGAGACTGCCGCATTTAATTTCACTATACTCTAATACATCGCCTATAAGTTTATTTGAATTAATTGATTTTTATAGGTCTATATACATTTCTTAACCAACTATATACCTGCTGCTGATTTGATCCGAGGTATTCTTCGATTTTTCTTTCAATTTCATGTTTCTGTATTGGCAGGGACACCGTTCCTGTAAGTGCATAAAGAGTGTTAGGTCTTTAGAGTTTAGATAGAGTGTCTGCCTAGAAATACTTTTTCCATTTAGAAAATGAATGTAGGTAATAATTCAGATGAAATGCACGAATGGTTTATAAAAATTTCCATCAAGAGCACACCGGTTAGGCCTACTAGAACCGTCAGTTGGCTAAATTAAAATATCGCATTTTTATTTTTGTCACCCAGTGAATAAAATAAAAGCTTATAAAATACCTTTATAAATTACATTAAAAAAGATTTTAAAATGTTAACCTAAGAATAGTACTACTAAGTGAAGATGAGAAAAAGTGCATATTTTTATAAGATTTTGTACAACTCAAATGCACTTTGTAACATATTCCTTTTGAAGGCCACATCAATTTCCCAGAACCACTTATCATCATTTTCACTTACTTATCAGGATTATGAAAGCTTTTTATTTGAAAACGTTCGTTTTCTCTGGATTATTTCACAATGTTAGAGGGTCTGAACCATTTAAATAATGATGCGCCGAGTTTTAGACACAATTTTAAATTATTGCTCATGGTATTGACAACCATAAAGTAGAAAGGATGATATCATTCAGGAAAATGGGTATATTAAACAATGTGGCTGCAGTACTTATTGTGCAACATACAGTTTACATGTAGAGTCTACAAAGCTTTAGGTAGATGAAAACACCTGCCTAAAGGTAGATGGCACAAGTAATAATTCTTGTAAAACATCAAATGGCTTGCATAAAACTAACTGTTATTTTTTTTTTCAATTGATCACTTCTTTCATCGGTTAGGTACTAAATGTAGATAAGACTTATTTTAATATGTGCCACATTTTATTTTCGTGTAAAGGTATATCCAGCAGAATTTTGACCTATAGTCAACGCAAATAGAGATGATGGATATAGGTTATACATGTGCCTTTGAGAAAATCGAATGTAGGTCATGACCTCAAAGTCCCTCAAAAAGTTTCCAACTTGTGTAAAATTAACTATATATATGCCCTGTTTGCCAATTCTGAACGAGGAAATAAATAAAAAATGACAAGTTCACAAGTAGGATAGGTTTCCTATTCGTCAGTTTTGATTGAATTATGACATATACATACCGTGTAAAATCCATATAATGAAAAATAAAACACACAACTTCATTTTATGTAATTTCTGCAACTAAACATATAATTCGTTAAACATAGAAACGAAACTAATTGCTCCGATGTCCCCGAAGAAGTACTCGACTTGAAAAAAGAACTTTTTTTACCTATCGAAAAATTTAATTCAATCAGCAGACATCTGGTGAATCACTTGAAATTTTTCTTTTCAAATTTCCACTAGCTTGTACTTGTATTAATAACTGATGTATTTACTACATTATTACGAACAATTAATAATTCGTTTATGCAGGGTAAAAAATTCTTGAAAAAGAAAAAGAAAGATAAGATAATATTGAGTGTTACATGCAGAAATAGCGACAATGGGGGAAGTTACTGAAAGTTGGTAATAGGTCTTGAGACGATTCAAACCAATGACGTTTGTTACAATACATATAATGTTCTTTTGTTATAATTTTTAATCCCTTTGAACTGTACTCAGATTGATATATATCACGATTTCGAATGACTGCCTACTTGATTTACCTATCTATATTCCAAATGAATTCGTTTTGAATATATGCATTTGAATATTTTCTTCGAATAAGATTTAACTTTTTAAAACAAAGGCCTCCAACTGAATATCTTTAAAAATCTATAGTAAGGTCTTCCTCTTCTGAGTACGCTTGTTGATGTGGAATATTTATTCAAAAAATTAGCTTTTTAATTAAACCTATATAATAGGTTTTGCTGTATACTATAGGTATCTAGGTTTTCTCTTAGCGGGACCCTTTGGATACCTACACTCTGTTTCTGCCCTTCAGTGACCTAAAAATAGTACTTGATGCTTGAAATAACGAGAAGGGATGATTTCGATTTTAGCCATGAATATAATATCGCTGGCCTAATTCCAAAACTAGGTGATGTCTCGTAAACTGAAAATTCGTTTTTCACCGATTTTACAAAAAATACACGTAGACTCGGATAATTTTATTGTGATGAAACCTCTTAAAAGTTGAATTGCCTCTGTATGGTTCTAATTGTGTCCTCTCTGTTGCAGCCTACTCAGCCTAAAAACATGTATAATTTAACGAGAGAATATATTTTAGAAATTTATAATAAATTTTATTTCCACTTTTAAGATATTACGTTCGATCAAGATGATTGACCTGAGAAATTCATTTTGATAATTTTGGGTCCATATTTTCATTATTGTGAACACAAGTTATGATTTACCTATGTACTTTTTTAACTCTGATAAATAATTTAATATTACTAAGCTAAAATAACATATATCTTTAGTACTTTTCAATAGTGATAGCGAAGAAGGTTTTTAAACAAGCTATCAGTTGCGAGTACAATGCCTGCAGAAAGAGATGTAATTTGAGTAAACCACTAATTTGGCCTTTTCGAATATTCGTTTGAGTTGAATGTTCTTTAGCCAATTTAGTTTCAACTTTCAGCATTAGTTTTAAATTCCTCACAATCAAAAACCATAAACAGAGTCTTTATTACACAATATTTAGTGTATTGTAAACACTAAAACAAAGCTTTCTTGAATCATTAAAAATTGACGACTGATGAAAGGTTTATGGTCAAATAAAAATATGTATGATGAAATTATTGAAATTGTGTCCCTAGCTATTAGAAAACATTGGAAATTCAGTAAACTATAATACCTAATTCTATAGCCTTCTTTGAAGTTCGTGAAGGCAAGAGATGAATTCTCCTTTACAGCATTAGGGTATATAAATTTTTATAACGGAGAATAAAATATAATAAGAGTAAGAACGTGTAAAAAAGTGTAAGAAAATGTAAGCAAGAGTGAGAAATCAAAGCTTTCAGCTAATCAAGGCTTGTATTGCTTAATTGCTCAACTTTTTATGACTTTCAGCTTATATTTATACCTTGACCTTATGACCTTGAAATGGACATTACATTGGACACGCGCGGATTCACAAAACGACTAATGGTCTAGTGCAAAGAATTCATCTTAAAAAAAAAAAAAACTAATTAACTTAGGAGAAGACATATCATAATTAGTGTTCCAGAAAGTAAATTAAGAAAAAAAGCGGACTAAGACTTATAAAGTTCCATGAATTTATGAGACAGTACAATAAATGATGATTTTAGCGAGAAGGAAAAGTTCACTGCAGATTATAAAATTGTTGGATTTAAAAAAAAAGACTTAGGCCTATGTCGACGTTGGCAATTTTTTGATAACCGTTTTCAATTACAATGCTGAACCGAGTATTAGAACTCATTTTAGAAACCTTTCATCAATTTTGTTTAATTTGTACCACTTAATTTTACCACGGGTTAAATTATGAATCGTAAATTTCCATGAAAATTCATTACGTATAAGTTACTGCACAATATGTTTTCCCGTACGTGTATCACATTCGCTGAAATAATCGAACTTGAAAAATCCAATTAAATACATACATACTTCAATCGCTAATTGGCATTTAAAATTATAATGGATAATTTCTGCGAAATTTTAAGAGCTTAGTCATGGACTTATTCGCAGGTCTGAAACTTCGTTTTCGTTTATCTTTATTCTTTCATACTTACTGAAGATTGAACTTCAATAAACCTTTGCCAAATGTAATTTTTCATGATGAAAACAAAAAAATTGATTGAAGTGAAGCTGAAAAACTGACCACACCTATACTATTAAAATTCGTCAGTTCTTTTTTTTTTTTTTAAACTAAAAATAATATCGCCAGCGTAAGTCCATAACCGACTCAAGTCCTAAAATTATCACAGTTTTTTGCACTTGAGTGATGTTTTGGGGCCTGATAATGCTCAATCAGACTAAAAATGGGTGGTAATTCTTTTGGAGACCTAGTCAATTTTGAACTTAGGCCAGCGATATTATTAATCATAGATTAGATTTCTGCGGAATCTTGATTGAAATTTATGTATTTTGGAAGATAAACTTTTCAACTTTTCCACAGACCACAATGATCGTAGGCTATAATACACCTAGATCAGAATTTAGGTAAGACTATCTATGCCCAAAAAGATTTCAATCGAAACATAATCTCTTTCTTTTATACGGCTGATGATTTCTTGCAGTTTGTTTTTGCATTTAAAAAACAATGTTCTTTCCATTTTAATGTCATACATTTTATTGCTTTCTTGCGTACCTATTATGAATTAATAATTACTGCGTACCCCTCCAAGTTCCCGAGGGACGAACGTAAACGGTTGGAGTTTTTTTATTTTTCAAGAGACATCATGAGACTGTAAACCAAGATAAACTTTATGAAGTAGATACTCATTTTTCAAAATGAACTGACACACATTGGCCAATGCTAGGCCTAAATGGTTTCGATATTTTTTTTTTTTTAAGAGAGAAAAAAAAGTCTATTGAAAATATGAGAAGTTTTTCCTACATTGTGAATTTAACATTTTGTTTTTCAAACTTTCAATCTTTTCGTTCTTCTCCAGTGTAATAAGACGACAATAGACATTTAATTTTTATTTTCAATTTCAACTGAACATCGGATTAAAATAACAAAAGCAAGAACTACGCATCGTCAAAAGTGAAATAATGAATTATTTAAATTAGGTTTCGAGGAACTTAATTTACTCTAAAATAAGAAAATCTCAAAAATTCATATTTTTGATGGCTGATGCGAATTACGAATTGTAATTAATTAGATATTAGTCTGTATTAATTTAATATTAAAAAAAAAAATTATTAATTATTTTATTAGGCTAGTTCTTCTTCTTCGACAGTAGCGCTTTACTAGGGAATTTATGAAAGTATATTATTTCAATACGACATCATACATTTTCATTTCTATTAATTGTAATCTGTGAAAAATAGAGAAAACCACAGATCACATGATATAGAAACAGTATACGTTTAGCTGCGATTGTATTTCTTCAACGAGCAACACTGCTTACTTGAACATTTTGGACATTTTGAACAAAAAATGGTGTAACAAGAAGCTTGGAAGAAAAGTTCATTGCGGACTTCGCTTTTTTAATATGGTTGATAATTTGTTTTTAAATCTATGTTAATTTTAAATGCTGAAATGTGAAGAACACAATTCCATCCGTTAATGTGAAATAAACTTCAAAAGCTTGGTTATAATCGGTAAGTCCCAGTATTCTTGTAGTCTGTAATCTAGTTGACTATTGAATTACAGATGCTGAAAAAATGTCGTTTCTATGTTTTATTATCAAATTCAATAGTTATAATTCTCAGGATTAAAGATACTTCTGTTCTAGAGCAAAATTTTCGCCTCTTATTTCCTTTGAATCGGTTTTTTAGCATTACACTCTCGAGTACAATCGGTTTTCTTCTAAGCGTCTGTTCTGTAGCTTGTAATATTTGTAAACAGAATTAATTTATTGAAATTTGCGTTCGGTCTGTATTAAACTAACTTTTGCTTTCTTCTAGTTTCAAAATTTGAGATTTAATCCTTCTTGTTTGTTGTTTATTAATCATAATCTATTTTGTGTTTGCATAAACATTCTAATAAGTGTTTCAATTCAGTAGGTAGATTATGCTGAATCAGATTTACTCTTCAATTTTCCCATTAATTCTGTACGTGAATTTTAGTATTCGTAATCATGGATGAAAAGAAGAAGAGCTTTCCATCTCAAGTTACCGATCAAGAAATGGATATAGGAGACTGTTCTACCGAAGGAGAAGACGAAGGAGAAGGTGATGATGAAGAAGAAGATGGCGAAGAACTGGACGATTCGGATTCCGTCGGCGATGAAGAAAGTGAGGATGAAATTGTAGATGATGAGGATGATGTCGCCGATGATACTGTACCGATGATTCCGACTAATTTTAACGCTAGCCATAGCCCTCGTTCATCATTGCCTACACCTACTTACGAAATTTCTTCCCAAAGTAATCAATTTTTGACTATATTTTTAGTTTGTTTTTTTTTATTCGGATGCTTGGAACATACTGAATCATAAAAATGATTCTTCAGCTGATAATCGTCGAAAATATGACGATTTAATATACTTACCCAAGTTGTTTTTAATGTGTTTTTACAGGCTATGGAGATAATGAATATCTTTTGAGTGATGATGTTGATAGTAAGAAACAAAATGAAGCTATCACCAAACCTAATGAATCAATGGTTGTATCTCGTGTGGATAGTGCTGTTCCTGTCGCAAGTACAAGTGACAAGAAATTGGCCGTGAAACTGAAAAAATTCAAAGAGTAAATAGCTTGATTTTAATTTTGCATGCAGTTTTGAACTATGATTGACTAATGCCGTAGCTTCAATGTTTTTTGTGGTAGTAATGCTGATTTATTTATTTTTAGTGGCGTTTATAGCTTCAGTGATCGACTGGTTGGTGATGGGTTTTCACCGTTTGATGCTGATGCTGATGATCGTTTGAAACTATTCAAGGAAAAATGGTAAGAAATAAAATTTGCTTAAAACTATTTTACACTTGTGATAATGGATAAGAAAACCAACGAATTGGGCTGTTTTCAAATTTTATTGACGACTTAATTTTAGGACTTGAATATAACGAAAGAATGATATTTGTTTCTTAATTAGTCATGTTTAGACATTTTTAAAACAAATTTTTGCTACGACTGAATGTGTTTGGAAGCTCAGACATGGTCCTGAAAAATTGTTAAAATCTTAATTGATTTCTTGTTCTCATCTAGGATCACATTTTTAATTTCCTTGTGTGAACAGTTTGGAGTTTTCAATTGATTTTTTTTCAGGCCGGGGAAAGTTTGCGCCTTCTGTAATTTGGGTGAACGAAGTCAGCTAGGACAAGGAGAATTTATGAAAATAAAAGATCAAAATGTTCAGAACATTGAAAAGCCTACTGAATCTGTAATTGCTGAAGTTAAAGAACATGCTCTGAAAAAACATAAAAAAGTGGACAAGTAAGTTCATAATTTAGTAAACTAATTAGTTCAAGTCGAAAAAAATTGTTCACTTGTATTTTATTGTTGTTTGTAGAAGTTTAGTGAGTTTATTTGAACCAGTAGATGAACTAAGTGCAGTTGGGCATTCTGAAAGATTGAACATAACAGATTTAATTGATGAAGAAGGTATTTAACTTTCAGTCAATAAATTCGTCCTTAATAAATCATGTTTTCACTAATTAAGAATTTTTTGATTATCAGGTTGTATTTTCTTTCACCTGTGTTGTGCTTTATATTCTGTGGAGATTAACCGAGCTGCTGATTCTGGACTAACTAACGTTAGTTCCGGCATAAGCAAAAGTTTGTCTCGATTGTGCTCTCATTGCAATCGATTTGGTGCTTCGGTTCCCTGTTCGTTCAATAATTGCGATAAAATTTACCACTACCCGTGTTCAGCAGCGTCAGAAGGTTTTCAGTATTCGAAGACTAATTCTTATGTTTGTCGAGCGCATGTTGATCATATACCACTTTTGTGTACGTTACTTGAACTGTTGATTTTGTCAATATTTTGTTTCTAGTATGCTTAAAATATCATAATTTTCTGTTTTTAGCTGCTTTTAATGATGTCACTTGTCGTTCTTGCCATTCGCTGGGGAATGTTGTTAAATTGATGATGTGCTCAGTTTGTGGTAGTCATTATCACTCGACTTGCGTTGGTTTGGCTTCGTTACCAGAAACCAGAACTGGTTGGCAGTGTCATGATTGTAGGGCATGTCAGGTTTGTCGAGAATCTAATAATTCCTCCAAAGTAATGCATTGTGGAACTTGTGATAAAGCGTATCATGCAGCTTGTCTACGTCCGGTTTTAACCAGTATTCCAAAATTCGTTTGGAAGTGTAAAGTGAGTAAATACTTTAATTGAGTAAATTTAATTTTTTTTTTTTTCATGCTTTCTTTCATTATTAAAAATTTATTTACTTTAGGGATGTCGAAAGTGCAGTGATTGTGGATCTCGAACTCCTGGATCAGGGTTATCCTCTCGTTGGCATCATCATTTTACTGTGTGTGATTCTTGTTACCAACAACGAAACAAAGGATATTCTTGTCCAGTGTGTCATAAGGCATATCGTACCGGTGCAACAAAAGATATGTTTAAGTGCAATTCTTGTGGCAAGTGAGTTACCCTACATTGATTTACATATGTATTTCACTTTCTTCTTTTTCCTTTTCGTATTCGTATATTAATGTAAATTTATTCTGACTCATCGGCAATACCTCTGTTACATTAATTTGTGAAAAAAGTTTTATTTTTTAATTGTGTGTGCAAGTATTTATGCTAAAGATGTTTTGTTTATTCCTAGATGCGTACACCCTCATTGTGATCCGACCGCTGATCTTTTAACATATCAAAAAAAGGGAGAAACATTTTCTGATAACCCATATTACTGTCAGTTATGTAAAAACACGAAAAGAACATCATTAAAGAGGAAAGAAGGTAACAAGAAATATTAATTTTTATGTTATCGAATAGTCTTAATACTATTAGTTTATTAAAAGATTATAAATTTGGGGCGGGTTTGCCAACATCTGAAAAATTGAGTATTTTTGCGTAACAGTAGTCTCAACATTGATTGTAGAGGAGCTAAAAAGTCGCTCATCGATGTTTTCAGGTTTCGATGATTCGTCCTACGAAATCGGTTTGAATACATCTCAAGAATCTTCCATGTCGGAAGATTTTGAATCAGAAGTTGGTGATAAGGTATAATTTAATCTCCATTGAATTGTTTTATTTTTTAAATGGATTTTTCTCTTCATGTGTTTTATTGTGTTCTGTTACAATATTAGGACGACAAATTCTGTGGCGGTTACGGTTTAGGAAAAGGCAAACCTCTCACAGCTAGAAAAAAGATGGCCTTACAATCAGCGAAAGGATTTAGATCTAAATTTGCTGGAAAATCAACCTCGCCTGGCTCGTTTTACCAAAAGAAGAATCAAAAAATAACAGATTTTGGTCGAAAACGGTGCACTAAATCTAAAATTCGCGGTGTTTTTGGTGCTCCAGGTCTGGGATTACAGGTAACAAGGCGGTCCGCGTTAATATAATTATCTGCCGGAAGATATCATTAAATTTTCTAATTCGTGGTTCATTTTTCAGAGACCATTGGCTGATTCCCAAAACAAGTCTGACAGTGACAATGGAGAAAATAAAATTATTTTATCTTCTGCGAACGACAAATTTGTTCTTTCTCAAGATGTATGTGCAATGTGCGGGGCTTTAGGCACCGATCAAGAAGGATGTCTTATTGCTTGTGTACAGTGCGGGCAGTGTTACCATCCATATTGTGTGAATATAAAGGTAAGATTTTGTTTTTCATCGAATTGAAGGGTTGATATTCAGAACGATCAAAAACAGTTGAGTTCAATTTTAGAACTTTTTTAAGAACCGCTTCAAAGCTCTGGTAACTTGAGGATAACATTGAGTCATACTGGATAAAAGTATTATTGAACTTGTCTAAAATAATCCTTGAAGTTTAATTTTAGTCCTTCTAAGAATCATGTTCATCGCAACTCGTTTATTTTTGTTCGAAAGTGATGGAAAAATTTTTAGACTGTGGTCGCTCTTGAAACCGACCATTCAATTATTTTTATTTGCGAATATGCTTTGTTTTGATTCTTCGAACCTAGTGAGATATGAGGTAGTTGTATGTAAAAACGATCACATTTTTTATATAAATATTATTCTTGGTTCTAGGTAACCAAAGTAATCCTACAGAAAGGATGGAGATGTTTGGATTGTACTGTATGTGAAGGTTGTGGCCAAAGGGACGATGAATCACGATTAATACTATGTGATGATTGTGATATATCCTACCATATCTATTGTATGGAACCAAAACTTGATAGCGTCCCACGTGGAACGTGGAAGTGCAAATGGTTCGTATTTCTTATATTGTATTACATTTATGTATGTATTGAAAACTCGAATAATAATTAATTACATTTTTTAAGGTGTGCTCTGTGTCTGACGTGTGGATCGAATGAACCAGGTGTCAACTGTTCATGGTCTAAAAATTATACTGAATGTGGTCCATGTTCTTCTCGCTTGTCTTGCCCTAAATGTTTACTTTCTTACACCGATGGCGATCTTATTATCAAGTGTGATAATTGTGAAAGGTTCGTATTGATTGATATTTTATTTTCACATTAGTTGATTTATTCAAAATTATTAGCAGATACATCGAAGGTTCCTTAATGGTTGAATCTTTACCTTTTTTTTTACTTGGAATTCATGTAACCTTTTGCAAAAAAGTCCTTTTCTTTGTAATAGTGTTTTTAATTTTTAGTTGTTTGTTTACATATTATCTTCTACCCATTTTTTTGATAATTTTAACTCCGTTTACACCTATTGTTGCTGTTTTTTGTTTTTTACATTTAGGTGGTTACATGGTGACTGCGATCAGTTGCGAACAGAGCAAGATGCAGAAAAGTGTGTCGCTGAAGGATACGTTTGTCTACTATGTCGACCTGAGAACACACCACCACCTCATTTGGCGGCCATAACTCCCTCAACACCTCCAGCTTGTAGTACTCCTAAACAAAAAATGCGTTTATCACCTGTTCAAGTCTCAGGTTGGAATACTGTTCATTATAATACACTGTCAGTCAAGTGAGAGTTGGCGCAGGAGACTTCGTTGCTTATGTTCATGTAGTGTATTTTTACACCCTTTGTCTGTCATAAATAGTGTGTGATGATACACCTCTCCAATGAATGGAACAAAGTCTCTCGCACAATATTTCATTTGATGGACTGTAGCTTCTGTTTGCCTGTGGAATCTTTAATTAGTGCATTGTGGAACTAATATTTTTCATTTTTCTCTCTTTTATTTTACTAGAATGTGAGTTCAATTTTTCAGAACCTCCATCTAAAGGTGAATCTGAACATTTCGTTGATGGAGTGTTTCTGTCCGAGAGTGGATTCTCTCATCTGAATTCTTTATTAAGTGGCATGGATGCTACAACTTTTACACCGCGTAAGAAAAAGCGATGTAATTTGAGTGATCAAGGCGGGTCAGATCAGGGTATTATGGACAGCATTGAATCAGTCGTTGCAGCCGGTACACACAGTTTGCCAATATTTTGCAAATCTTATTTTGTTTTGTTTTTTGAGTTAATTGATTTTGGCTTTTAGGTGAAAGTCCTACCAGTTCATCAAGTCGGATCATTTACAAAGAGGGAATGGTTATCGAACCTGGTGAAGATGGCAAAGCTCCTCATCCACCCGAGGGTTTCAATATTTTCAAAAATGACTCCGGAATCATGGTTTTACGCCGAAAACGAATCAGAAAAATTGGTACGAAATGGTTTTGCCGTTTTTTAAATTTTAGGTGATGTTATGTGTGTACCTCGTGACATTTCGAATCGTGTCAATTTTTTAGGTGTGGGTGGTTTCAACGCTCGTATGCGAACACTTAAATCGAAGGACAAGATGGACGATGATGGTTTAGATAGAGATATGGGCAACGAAGAAGCTTCCTCCTCGGATTCTTTACTATCCATGGACGAAAAACCTAGAAAAAAGAAAAGTTATCGAAAACCAAAAAGCAAATTCGCTGAAAGTTACCCTTCCTATATTCAAGTAATTTTATGTTTGCTTTTATAGACTAATATTATTTAAACAAATTTTAAATTTGTTTCTTAAAATATCACTTGCATTCAATTTCTTTTTCATACTTGAATTTCAGGACGCCTTTTTTGGTCGCGAGTTGTTAGACACGTCGAAAGATAATAGTCGTGATATTGAAAGTAGTGATTCTGACTCGGCAGATGTATCTTCAGCTTGGAAAATATCAAGCTCGGAAACGGTTGTTTTGTCACAAGTTCGTATTATTAGTTTGATTATTAATTTTTAATTTTTTTAAAATCAATATTTATTGGTTGATATAATTTCATTGAAAAAAATGCTAGGATGAACTGAAAATTCTGGAAGAGGTTAAGGCAAAACAAGAAGAATTGGAAGAAGAAGCTAAGAAGAAAGAGGAAGCGACCAAAGTAGATTCTGTGATCAAGGTACTACACTCGTTAGAAAAATGTTGAATATTTTGTCTGACCGCGGTGTACATTAATTATAATTTTTTCTTTAATAAGGTCGAAAATGAAGAAAAAGATAGCAGTACCGCTGAGACAACTAGTGCCACTACATCTGGAGCTTTCAAAGATATTCTTACTATGTCTGATAATTTACTACATTCTATTATGAATGAAGGCGATTCTAGTGCAAAAACGAATCCGTCAGTCGCCGATGGTAATAAGAAAAAAAAAATCCATTTTAATATTCGCACTAGGGCTATTTTATTCATCCTTGTATTTTATTTATTACAACAGATTCAAGAATACAATCTGAATCAGATTTGAATCATTCAGTTTCTGCTGGTCAGAAAACAGACGAGTTGTCAGATATTCTGGGACCTAATTTTGCTGGTAATAAATCTAATTTACTTATTCTTGCATTTAATTATTTAATTTACTCGTAACTTATCCTTAGCTTATAAGAAAAGCTCTGAATACTGAGTAATTATAATATGCTGGAATCCTCTCAATAATATTGTTCTAGGCTTACCGAATATGGACAGCAAGGATGTTGAAGATTTATTCAAAGGAGTTCTAACCGACGAAGCTCAAGATTCTCCCGAAACAGTTCCTCAAGAAGTTGTACCAAATTCTGCGCCTGCCAATTCATTTTCTTTGGGTCATTCTAATCTGAATTCTAGTCCTGCTGCCGTGAGCAATCAACAATCCGGTGTAATTATTTCTCAGAGCCCTCAACCAATAGTTTCTCCGTCGAATTCCGGTTTGTGATTGTGTTTATTTATTGCATAATTTCTATTCTTTCAATATTTAGTCGTAAATTATTGAATGTGTATTCGATTACAAATTCTAGTTATTCAAGGGAATATGAATATTACTCCTGGACGAGGTATGTTGTCAACTCCTTGTCAGGTCTTGCCTCCTCAGCAAAATATTCCTTCACCTGCTGCTTACCCTGCAGCGTCGCCTTATCATTCAGAATATAGCACGTAAGATACATTAACATCCACTTATGTTTGTTTCATTCCGTTGAAAGTATGTACGTATCATATTTATTTTGAAAATATTCCTCGTAGGAGTCCTTCTCAGTTTAGTCCAGCATTTTCGGAACCTCCAAGTCCGTGGGTTCAAGATGACAATACTGCTTCTGATAATGTCGTAGCTTCTCAATCAAGCAGTCAGAAACAAAGTAAAAATTTGGAAGAAGATGAAAGTCTTGGGGAAAATTCCACAAAATCTTTGATATTATACGCGAATTTAAATCACCCCGAACTGAAGACTGAATATCCTGGTATTTAAAGAATTTAACAAAATTATTATCATCATCATCGTCATCAATTAGCCACTTCTCGTTATTTAGCAATTTTGATCTTTTTTCAGTTTGGACTGACAGATACAAACAAATTTTGAAAAAATGGAAGGCTCTGTCGCAAGAACAGAAAAGTCCTATTTTGGCTTTAGCGCGTGAAAACAGAACTAAACTTTCTCGCGGTCGAAAAGCCCACCAGGTTTGTTTTTTAATTTTCTTAGTGGAATTTAATTTTACTTTTCTAAAACTATTTATACACGTGCGAACATAGCAGTTCGCCAACTACGTGTCAACTTTTGTCAAAGGTTTATGATGACTTTCAGTTTCTCATATTGCTTATTTTTTTCGATTGCTCTAAGAAAAATATCATTAACGTCTTACTTCATTTGAAATATTGTGATATAAGTAGGCCTAGATTTTTTTAGTTCCTAACATTTTTTCCTCTAGAAAATCACGCGTGAATTTGTCTTTTTAAAATAACAATGCGTTAGAAATTGAACGAGTGCACTCCAAAAGGAGTTCAGAGTCAAAAACCAACTTATGTAAGATTATAAAAATATATGTGTAATGATTAGCATGACAATGGAAGAATCTAGAAACTTTAAACCTGTGCCCCAAAATTTGTATTGTAATGATGCTTTCAGCCTTAAAAAAAGTTGAGTTTGTTGAAACTAGCATGATTTTCTAGATATCGTCAACATTTGAAAGTGGTGTATGAACTGTTGTCCGTATTTTAAGTATAACATAATATGTACGATGTTATAGAAAGGTCAGTAAGGGCTATAATATACCTAAAATTTTAAGAGAATGGCTATTTTGGATGTACTCGTTTTGGAACGCGCTCGTTTAATCTTACATGTATCTTCGATACTAATGAAAAGTAGTCTGCCATTATTGTATCGAGAATTCTTTTTCCATTCACAGTGCTTGCTTCCATGAAAATTTTTCATCCTTTATGCTTAAAAAAAGTACGTTTACATCACCGTTTTGGGCTTCGGAAATTCAATCTTTTCATTTCATAATTGTAAATAAATTTCTCACCTATTTTGTAGAAAGAAAGTAAAAGTAGAAGAAGAAAAATATTTGATACCCTGTATCTATAATGTTCTCTTCCATTGAAAACTAATAATACGAATACCGTACTGTGCAAGAAATGAAAGTTAGTTTACATGATTCATACAATTGTTGAGCTGCCTTCGGCTTACTCAGCAAACTTTGTAATCATGTTACTCTTTCCTTTCAATCATTTTATGGTAACATCTTATACGAAACGATGAAATTTAGTTTGGGTTTTTCATTTTAGTTTTTTTTAATTGGTAAATCACATTTGCCTCCCCCCGCCGTAATATCATGCTCTTATAATGTATTGAATTTTAATTTATTTTAACGTGGAAAATTGTTTTGCTTTCATCATACTTTTACTCTTGGGACTTTCTACTAAAACATTAATGTAGGAACTTCCCGACTTGAAATTACAAACTGTTCGGAACTGTCAAGATGTTGAAAATAATTTTTTTATTCAATAAATTGCAAGCAATGTGAAGCAACATTAGCAAAGCACCTGAATTTTTCGAGCACTTGAGTAAAATTTGGTTTTTGTAGTCTATATTTAATCCTAAGCACCGTTGATACTTTTTCCGTCTCGGTCGTTATATTTGATTTAAATTATTCTCTTTTGCCTCTGCATCTACCTACGAAAATGGAGTTACGAAATCAGCAAAAAAATGTGAACGACATTTAGTTCAGAGCCATCCGGTATTTGAATCAAAACAACTTTTTACATTATACGTTTTTCAAAAAAAAAAAAAATTAAAAAAGAAAGGAAAGTAAATTTTCCCCGGGATTTAGTTCTATTGTATTTTCCGGATATGAATTCAGAATATATTTGTAATAGATACTGTAATTTCCAGTAGTAGCTATACTAAATTAACATGTATCATGAAAACGATCATCTTTGAGTAGTCGTAATTTTATTACCTGTGATGAAACTAGTGTTATGTTCTACTAACTTATTCGATATTTTGGATCTCCCCTTAACATGCAGATCACAAAGGATGAAAGCTCGTCGAACGAAACGAATGGAAGTTCCAATGTTTTAGAACCTGAGTCGTCAAACGGCTCCTTAAATAAACCGGTGATTTCCGACATTTCTAGTTCCGATTCAATGTCGAAAGTTTGTCAGGAGGATTTATTTCATCCGTTATTGCGCGCTCTTTCTAATGATAGTATTTCGAATGTTCAGTTGAATTCGAACGATCAGTCGTTCCCGGTTGCTTCTAGTCCTAATCACTCAGCTTCTCCGGAAAATCAAAATGTCATATCTACGGGGTCGAATACGTCTCCGCCTTTCACCAGTCAAGAATGTACCGTAGATTCTACTATTTCTCGCGATTTAACATCCCCGGCTTCCATTCTCAATTCCAGCAATCATTCGGAGGAAAATGAAACAGTTGTACCTCATCAAACAGTTACTACCACCATTCCCTCTCATCCTTCGACCATACAGTACATTCCCATTATTCAGACGCCTATCACGCAATCTGAATCTGCTCCGTTGAATGTGAGAACTGTTCACTTGATATCGACAGCTGTTCCCTCCCAGTCTGACGCTCCGTCATCATCGGACAGTTCTACTCGCACATCCACTATACACTACCAATATGTCCCGACTATGCATCAGAACCGTAATACTATCCATTATCCACCTAGTAATATTCAAATCATACATTCCGGATCTTCGTTAATTATGAGTTCCAACTCCTTAATTGCCGCAACTTTGCAAAGTGTAGCTTCCTCGAACAACGAAAGTGTTGCAAATACTGCTTCCAATAACAATTTTTTGCAAATAATTCCGTCTCAAAGTTCCCAAAATCCTGCGCTAGTTCGTAACATCCAAGTTATGTCATTAGCCTCGGAAGATCACTCCGATTCGTCTGCATCTGATCCCATTCCTTCGGATAATATTTCTGATCAGAATATACGCGTACTCACGCCTTCAGAAATTATGAAGACATTGCCTTCACTGGGACAGGAATCGTTCGACATATCTACGGTGAGCCGTTTAGTCGTACGCTCTGCTTGTTTTCGGTCTTTGAATTGTATTCGTTTGTCTTTTATTTTGAAACATGATGAAATTAGCCCTAATTAGTTGGAAGGAATGCTTCTATTTTATTCCTATTACGTTTAAATGCTTGCTTGTTGATCCGAAGGAACTGGATGGTTTGTATATTTTGTCGATGTCATTAGGTTTTCTCCAGAAGTAGAAATGCGTTAAACTGGTAGAATACTGAAATATTCTTTATTGTTACTCTGTTTTATATACTGACGTCGCGTCACTCTGTAACGTTCTGCTGCCGACTATTGTTTTCTATATTTTCAAATTTATTATTCTTTAGCCTGTGGTATGTGATTTTATGGCTTCAGTTTTAATGGAATCATTCGTGGATTTTTTTCAGTTGGTATTTTGTATTTTATCTCATTATTAATTTGATACATTTTGTTGTCGAAAATTTCGTACAGATTTTCATTAATTTGGGTTTGTAGTATTTTATTTTCAATTCGATATTCATTATTCATGCTTATGAGTTGCGATAGTAGCTTCATGTTGAGATTATTTTCGCTTTTGATCAAAGTTTTTGATAAAAAGGTTTGGATCGAGATCACAGTTTTGTTGAAATGGATGAAGAAAATTGTGAGAAAAATAATTCATTAAAGAAAGAAGTATTGACTGTTGGATGTCGTGTGATCTTAGATCTGTAGTATACATTATGTTTTATGTTGCACGTTTATTATCAATATTGATTTATGTGTATATTTTCTATGGTACCTACGAGTAGTATATTTTTACAGTAGCTGCTTTCCTGTTTTAGAATTGTTTTGCTTGTTTTTGCGGCGTAGTTTAGCTGTTAGTGAATCAGAAATGCATTTTATTCCTTATATAGCGCCGTTATGTTACTTCTTTTTCCTTCTCCGAAATTTTATGCTTTATAAAAATTATTTTTTAAGGGAGGGAGTATCCTCCTTAGTTTAAACTGGATGTAATTTCAAATTTTGAAGTTACTTTATTTTTCGTACAAGTACCTATCTTGATGCGAAATGTTTGTGTGAAAAATTATTTTAATTAGTGATGAAATAAGCTACAAAAGTAAAATAGATGAGATTCAATAGCTTTGGATTTGATTCAATCGATAGCCAATTTTCTGCCTTTTGAAAGTGAAAATTAGTTACAAAATCTTCGGATGGAAATATTTTGTTGGGCTATCGTTTTGTGATGAATAAATTAATGAATCTATAAAATGTGCATATTTCTAAAGAAATTGTTACTTACTAACTTGGAGCTTATTCTTAGCAGGAGCAAGAAAAAACTGTTTCTAGTACTCAGAAAGTGCGAGAATCCGAAGAGGAGAAACAGTGGAAACGTGCACAAGCCTTGAGACAGCAACAAGTTTCCACCCAGCAGCAACAGTTACACGATTCTCGAATACAAAGTAACTAATTTTTTTCTTATATTTTATTATTCTCATGGTTATTACAAGACACTGGTAAAACATTCATAATTTTATTTTATTAATGGAAAAGTCAGCGCACTTACTTGTACCTGCTAAAATTTTATATCATTCATTCTTATTAGTTGAATAAAATTAGAAGCATTTTTGGATCATTCTTCAAATATTTTATGGGTAAAAATGTTTAAAAAAATTAATTTTGTTTAGTTCTTGTAAAATTTTACTTCATAGATCGAGTATTGTTTTATTTTTCAGACTTTCTAAAATGTATGTTTATTTCTTGGGATCTAAATATTGTTCTCATTAATATTCTTGGTTTGGTAATTTTAAAACATTATTTTCGATTTCTGATTCTATTGTAATCATATCTTCTGATTTTGGTATAGGCTACAGGAAACAATATGTCCTTAATTATAGTCAAACCCAAATGTTCTCATTTGTCACATAAATAATATTGCATTTTGATAATGATCAGGTTTGCAACGGCTGCAACCACCACCTTCTCAGTCATCACCAATTCGTCAAATACCCGGCAGTGTAAATGATAATTCTTCAATATTATTTTCTCCTGGTTCAGTTGCTGATTCCAAGCCGCAATTGCATATCTCTACATCGCAAGTACGTCAGGTCTTTTATGGTGAAAATTTTCTAAATAATGCATCGTGTTCGATATTTATTCTTCTCTTGGAAATTTTTTAAGGAAAGTGAAACATCTCCTTCAATTACTCCGCCGAGCAGACCACCCTCGCAACGTTCATTCTCATCCCCAGTTGTCAGAATGCCGAGTAATACGAACCCTACTTACAATCGAGTTCCAAGTTCAGATCCATTTACAACAGCCGCCACTCCGCGGCCGCAGTTTATTGTTACATCGACTGCACAGAATGCTCAGACAAATGTTCGACCTCCAGAGAATGATGGGTATACTGTTGTGCAATCAGGTGCTCCTGATATGACTAGGCAGTTGCGTGATTTACTGCAACGACAACAGAGTGAACCTGCTTCGGGGGAACCGTCTGGTACCCCACGAATATGGGGTCAAGGTAAGTCTCGAGTTTCGCTTTTTATGTAATAAATCAAGTGTCACCTTTCATTAATATTTTGATTATTTTATTTCATTTAGATACCTCAAATTCCCAACCAAATGATTCAAATACTAATCAGCCATTTATTGATAAAGAACAATTACCAGTGCAAGTAACTTCTAATTCGCAAACCGCAGTTTTTAAAACGTTACAAAGTGTTACCTCTATGGCTCCTACTTTCCGACCACCATTGCCCCCAACTCAGCTGAGACAACGTATGCCCATGCCGCCTACTCAGCAAATGGTTATTCGACCAAAAATTGTCTCTCAAGTAATTGATGTTTTATTACAGAATTATGTTTTTATATGTAGTTATCGGTGCAATTTTTAGACATTAGCATTATTTATATTGAAATTGTGGGACCTAACCTCATAACATAACGATTTAAAAAATGGGATGGAAGAAAAATGAAAATCTTTCCGTCCCATTCCTTGAAACCTTGTGACGTTCTGTGCTTCTCAGCATTGATAAACTAGAATTACACTCACTTTTAGCGTGAGGAATATATTGAGGAGAAGTAGTCGAAGAGATAACCATGTCTATATTTTGATATTTTTTGAATTCGATGTACCATCTTAAAACGAATTTTGTGCTGTTTCAAGTAGTCTTGTTCAAATTTTTTACGAGCTATTTTAATTTTTAATATTTTCATTTCCAGTTAACTTTTTATAGAATATAGTCCTTTGAAAAAAAGAAAAAGACAAAACTCAGCGTAATAATTATTTTGCAATTGAGTACTGAGATGTTTGTGATTCGAACTAATTTTCGGATAGAAGCGACTAAGTTGAAACTAGAAGTAGAACAAAGGTTACCAACCAATTTAGTGAAATCATGTTCTTTTTGCTTCAATGTATTATTCGGTAATTGATATTAGTGTCTTCTATAATAAGTCTTCAGTTTTTATAATCCGTGTAATGTTGGTACTATAAACAAACTAATTTAATTCTGTCATGTTGAAAAACTTGGAAAATCTAATTCAGCTACATCTTCAGCCCTACATATAATTTTCGAGTTTCATTTTTTTTTTTTTTTTTCAAGGCTCAAAGAGCGAATTTATTCTAAATTTTTCTTTTTAATTTTAACAGCAAATGCTTGATAATACACGACTTCGCATAATCCTTCAACAACAACAATTTATGCAACATCAAAGACAGTTACAGTTACAACAGCATTTACCTCAGCAACAGCAACAAAATGTGCTGAGTCGACCCTTATTCCGTCAGCCAGTTCAGTTTCAACAACAGATACAAATTCATCAACAGCAACCGCAACAAACTCAGCAATCTGCACCTCAACAACATCAAGTCCAACAACAGCAATTGCTGCATCAAGAACAACACAGACAACAACAGCAGCAGCAACAACAACAACTTCAACAGCAACAGTTACATCAGCAGCAGCAACTGCAACAACAGTTACAACAGCAGCTGCAACAACAACAATTACAGCATCAACAGCTTCAGCAGCAGCAACAGCATCAACAACAACAACAACAACAACAACAACATCATCATCAGCAACAACAGCAGCAGCAGCAACAGCAGCAGCAACATCATCATCACCAACAGCAACAGCAACAGCAGCAACAACAGCAGCATCAGCATCATCAACAACAACAACTACACCAACAACAGCAGTTACAACAACAGCAGCAGCAGCAGCAGCAGCATATCCAACAACAGCATCATCTTCAGCAACACCAGCAGTCACAACAGCAAGCATCATCCAGTCCGAATCAGTCTCTGCCCTCTCAGCAGAAATCACCGCAGTCGATGAATTTATCGTCTGCAAATCTGAATCAGATGTTGTCCCCATCACAATCTACGTCGCAACCAAAATCTTCGCCATTGCATTCTGCCGCAGAACCGTCGTATAGTGAACAGGCGCAAAATATTTTGAGTGGTAATTTTTTTATTTTTGAAAATACGAAATTGTATATTTTGTTTTCGATCTGTTTTAACAAGTTTTCAATTCGTTTTCAATAGGTAATGCCGTTAAAGAAGAATTTCCTAATTTCAAGCCCAGACTAGAAAGAGAAGGCCCTAGCCACTCAGATGGATCCCAAATTCTTTCTACTGAAAAACAAATCAATTCGCAACAATCTTGTGAGTGTTATCAACTTATCTGTTTTACATACGAACAATATTTTGTAAATTCTCATCGCCTTGTGTAATATTTTGAATTTATACATGTTCTAATGTTCATTTTTAGTGACTGAAAAAATGGATACTCAAAATGAAGGCATTCCAGAAAGTGTTGCGGCTGACTTGGACGCATTAGATAGGGATGGAGTTGTTCAAGGAAATATAGGAGATATGCAGCAGTTCTTTAGTGAATTTATAGAAGACGAATTATTGGGTATTTTTTTTTTTTGTTTATACAGACTAATGTCCCAAAAAGATAGATTAATATTAGTAATAATTTATTGCTTTTAATAGCTGAAATGGGATCGAATTTCAATATTCTGGAGTATGCTGATCCGGAACTAGATGAATTTACCTCCAATGAAAAAACTAATTTTCTGAACGATTTTGTGAATAGTACCTCGGACCCGACAAAGATCAAGTATTACATATTATCCTTTCAACTTCAGCGGAATAAATTTAATACCTGAATTATTGACAAAACTTACTTCATTTATTAGGGAGGAAGAAGATTTGGATTCTAAAAGTGAAATTAAATTGAATGAAAAGGAATCTAATGGAAGCACTTCCGCTAGTATAAATTACAATCAAAGTTCAGTCGATCCAGACATGAATGAAGCTTCGGTTGTTAAAGTTGAAACTAAAGTTCGCGAAGAAAATATTCAACAGGTATAAATTTTATTTATTCTTCCAAATTTGGTGGAAGGGGAAATAAAATCAGTATCCACAATATGAATTAAATTTTGATTCTTATTTACAGAATTTACAATCTCCCATGTCTATTAAAACGGAGTTCGTTCATAATGAAAATACCAGAGGTGATTTTCCGTATTTGTTCTTTCTCAGTTGTTTTTCAGTTTTTGTGGTCGTGACTGACGCTTATTGTTTTCTTTATAGATCTCAATCAACCAATGATTGCTCATTTACAACAGAGAATTGTGCAGTTTCAACGCGTGAAAGATGAAGCATCTGGCCATTTTGTTGCTGTAAGCAGTTCTGCTTCACTGTCGCAGCATTGCTCTACAAATGTATCGCAGTCGTCTCTTATTTTGCCTCCTCCGACTATTGTGGCGAGACCTTCATCTGCTACTCCGAGCATGCCGCTGACTTCTGTTACGTCTACATTACAATCATCGACACCCATTCAATCAGATATTCCTGTGCAATCGCCTGTTTCTAATGAATTACAAAATCAGTTGCCAGTAATTACGCCTCCACCTCCTCCACCTTATCCTGGTCCACCTCCTCCATATCCATCGCAACTTAAGGTAATAATATTCACTTTTCATTCGAATACTAATCATTATAAGTTTCTCGTGGGAAAGTCTTATTTATACATATTTTATGTTTACAATACCTACCTGAATTTCTTTGTGTTTTATCTACCACTTTTGTATGCCCTATCAGTTCAGTTCGCCTCTTAGTTATCAACAGTTTATTCCTAAGCTTGAGATCCAGTTAGAACCAAGACCAAATTTTCAATTTTGAGATATTGGCAGTTGCAATTTTCATTATATACCAATTTCCTTCGTCTCTGATGTTTATGGTTCTTATTTTGAGGTCAACGAGCTGTTATTTTGTATGACTAAGTTGATAAGATGAAAGTTCATGGTAAACTACGTCGAAATTAGTCAATATCTCATATTATTAGTTTTCGACGTGGCATCTTTTGAATTTAAGATTCAGATTTACTTTGTTTGTATTGAATTTTTCAGAAACTGACTGCTAAATTTTTTTATGATCCTTTCCCTCAAAAGTTGACTGAAGCAAACTTTCCCAAATTATTTCTAACTTATGTCGTTATTTTCAGCCACCGCTTATTCCCCAGCAGATGCATCCTCTTAGTAATTCTTCGTCGCCAAATGTAATTGCTGTATCAAACGCTGCTGGTATTGGCAAATTAGTTCACCATTCACAAGTTTCCGGGGAAATGACACAGTTGCATCGGAGGCCATTATTATTGCAGGTTGTTATTAGTTTCGTTACCATTTCATTTTAATTGTCATTTTATTGGAAATTAAGATTGTTCAAGCAATTGATTTGATGAACCAGTTGAAGCGTCAACGATGGTTACTATTTTGGTACCTACTCATAATTTGTCCATACTTTTCCCCTAGGAACAGCCCTTATTATTAGAAGATTTGGTGGAACAAGAAAAACGTGAACAAGTAAAACAAAACCTGTTACCTGGTAATAATTTAAACGCTGCTCTGCCACCTCTTAGCGATTTGGAGTTCGAAAGACTGAAAGCTGATGTCTTGGGCGAGTCTTCTCAAAATTTATTGTCTGGTCAAGGTAAGAAGAAATTAGTTGCGTTTATTCTTTGTTGAAAACATTTTCAAAATATTCCTTATGTGAAAAAGTAACTGTAAAATGGTCATAATTCGGCTGAATGTTGCATAATAAATTCCCTACTATTCATCGAATGGAACTTTATTAATTCCCTAATGAAATCATAGACTATAGTGATATAGCATCATAATTAAACATGGAAACGTTTCAAAATTGCACGTATAACATTTAGGTTTTTGCCCATGCAAGTATATTTTCATATCTTTTTTTTCTCTTCTTCCTCATTCATAAGTTAGATGAGTTTTTAATCAGATTTTGAATTTAATCGTTGTAAACATGAATTTTCTATGCAGGTCAAAATTTACCTACCACGCTTGCGTCCTCGAATAATACAATTCAGTCGAATACTAAGTTATCAACTCCTGGAAATGCTTTTGACTTACCTCAACAACAATCGTGGCAACAACAATCTGGTTCGAGCCATTTGCCTTCTAACAATGTTTCGTCAGTTCAAGCAACAAGTGCAGTAAGATCTGAGACTCGTAAGTTCCATCCGATTCAGATTATTCAACTGTCTTCTACTTTTTCTTTAAAAAGTTCATTTTGCAGCGCAACGAATTACCCCTTTCAATATGCAGACATTACCAGCCCCTCCTGAACCATCCGACACAATTGTCACTGAGCAAGATCATATAGAGAAACAACGTTACGAGCATTGGCTCGAGCAACAAAATTCGATTCTAGACCAACAGAAAAAACACTACGAATCGGAAATAAACAAACTGCGTAAGACACGGAAGGTATTGTTCTCAGCTGATTATCATAATCATAATAATTATAGAAAAATTTGATGGTTCTCTAATTGTTTCTTGTTTTTGAATTAGTCTATTAATAGTAAACTGCGTGGATTAAAAAAACAAGGAAATGTACTACCAGAAAGAGATGCACAAGAATTGCAGCGAATCAATGCTGATATGCCTTCAATACAAAAACTCGTCGAAAGTAGTCGAAAATCATGTAAACAACATGCTGCTCTCATTCAGGTATTGCTTCTGAAAACAAATATTATACATCATGTTAAATGGTGTTTATTTTATCATCATTTTTTTTGAAAAAAAAAAATAATAATCAATTATTTTTCAGGAATATAAGAATAAACATCCGTCCTTCAGCTACTTATCAGATAATATGAATAATACAACTGTAGTTTCTAATGCTCCATCGAATGTTGTCGCTTCATCTGTAATATCTACATCTAATGTTTCCAATGTCATGGCCAGTCAGCAACAGCAGAAAATGACATCCATTATTGGTACTATGAATCGACCATCCTCGACAGTCGTTAATCAAAATCAGGTAAGTTATAAAAAACTAGTTTCGAGAGGGTCGCCGGAAAAGTAAAATTCTTTTACGCAAACGACACAATCCGACCAACTTTATTACCATCATCGCTGGAAAATTTAGATTTTGAGTTTTGGAACACCGTATGTAGGTACAAAGGGCAAAGGCATTCGCTGCAATAACTTGAAATGTAAAATTGTACAAATTTTATGAAACATCTTGAAAATTTTTCGACTTCGAAGCTTCGTACCTACTATGCGCTCAGTCAAGTTTTCCATAAATTTATTCAAAATTTACGTAGTTCAATTATTGAGCGATTCCAGTTTTGTAGGTGTATTAATTTTTATTGATGAAAAATTTTTTTCAACTTATCCAATTAATCCTAATAATTTCAAGTCACAGCCTCAACAATGATTTGTACTTGGAGATTTTTGAGGCGAGAGTATTATTGTTTAACGTAGTGCATACGAGTAGTATTTACTGATATTACGTGCTAACATACAGTTTCACCCGTTATTATTTTAATGCATTTTCGAAACTTCCTTACTCCGCACAATAAAAAACAAATAATAGGGAAAAAAATCTTGTATAATAAGTTTATAAAAAGCTTACGAAAATTGAACTCAGTCGTTTGCGGTTAAAATGCAGTTAGTTTCCTCGTAAATATAAAAACTCACCTCTCCCTATGTTGATGCCATCGTTATTAACATTCTCTATCATGTACATTAAAAACGAATTTTACTTCTTGAATGACTCTCGTATCTTGTTCAATTGTTTCAAAATCTTTTCTCTCGCTTTCTTTCTTAGGTCGATGAAATGCTGAATCCTACCACAAGTCCAAAACCTCATCAAACTACGCTACAGCCACCAATTGTTATTACTTCACAAATAAGACCGGGCACCGCTGGCGCTCGGCAACCTGAACAAGTATACAGATACTACGTAGAGTTGAATACGCCAAACTCAGACCCGAATTCTGCGGCTCAAAGGCAACGGCGTTTACTGACCCAACAAAGGCAAGTTGTTTTCCAGCAAACAAATTCTGGACCGCGCCTCCAGCAGTTTGCGCAGCCAGCATCTCCAGCTCCACCTCAGAGTCCTATGGTCCAAACGTTGCATTCTTTACACTCGCCCTCTCATTATAGTCAGCCTCCAAGTTCTCCAATGGGAGGCCCACCTCAAAATAGGCGCCATGTTGGCCAGTTTATTCATCCATCAAGTTCGCCTGTGCCCTCTCAGAGCCCTCAGCCACCGAGTTCACCGATGTCTATGCCAAGCCCGCGACACACACCCCAGTTCGTGCATCCAAGTTCGCCTGCTCCGCCGCAAAGCCCGATCTACTCGTCTCAAACACAGTATATATCCCACGCTGGAAGCCCAATTCCTGCCAGAAGTCCAGTGCTTATTCGACGTTCTCCCAGCGTCGAATCGTTTGTTCAGGATAATCAGCAGTCTGATGTGCTTTCCGGAATGAATTTCAATCAAGATAATTTCAATGCGAGCAATTCAAATCATAATAATGGCAGTAATAATAATACCAGCTCAGGTGGTGGTTGTAATACTCTCAGTTATGTCAATACTATACCAATACCGGAGGAGTTCAGACGGCTTGGTATTAAACCGGGATTGATGGGTGGTTCTCCAACATGGAATCAGAAACCAGAATCGAATGAAAATGAAACAAAAAATGAAGTTGCGGTGAATAATTCGCTTGTGGATGAAATGGTTAATCGGAAACCTAGCACAAGCTCAAAAACTGCCTCATTAACATCTCAGTTTTGTACTTTGGATGAAGATGTTGATTCGCGAGATTCATCATTGTTCTCTTCCTTTCCATCAAAAATTTGCGCTAAAGCAAAATCACCCGAATCTCTTGGCGATTATGAAGGAAATGAATTTCCTACTTGTGGTACACCTAAAACATCTGACGATAGTATCGAGTTACCTATGTACAAAGATGTAACTCTGATGGAAAGCTGTAAAAGTGAAGAAAACAGCTTGGAAATTGGCGAGTTTCAATCAGCTATTGACGAGAATGAGATGTCAATGGTTCTGGAGCATGGAGGTATGCACTTAACACTGGACCCATCTGATGTGCGCAGCGAAGACTTATTAACTGGTTGCCTTGTATCGCCAAATTTTGTTGTTCTGGATGTCACTGAAGAACACGAAGGCATAATGGATGATCCTAGTGAATTTGGACAGATTTTGCTCTTGAATAAAGTGGAAGAAGATCTGAATGTAACAGACATCAAAAGTGAAGAGATCGAAGAAAAGCCGGAAACAGACAGCATCGTTGTGACAGATAAAACGGAAGAAAAGAGTGACGGTTGTGCTCCTACCAATGAAAGTGAAGAAGTTTCTGAAATTAAAAGTGAAGTCCTGGAAAAAGAGAACGAAATTCCTGATAAAAAAAATGGAAAAACGATCGATTATGAGGCAGTGAATGTTTCAACTGTAAAAGATAGTACGAAAGATGCAGTCAATGAAGAGAAATTGGTTGAAATGAACGCTGACTCGTCAACTTCTAATTTGCCCGTTCGAACTACGTCTGTTCTGCAAATGACTCCGTCCTTAGTGCATACATCAGCTGCAAAAGAGGTACCCGTTACCTTCAGTAATAATCAGTTACCTGTTTACATTGAAGACTTTCATTCTTATGTAAAGAAACTTCCAAAAACTTCTGAAAAGATCATAAAAGAAGAATCAGATTTTGAAAAAGATAAACAACTCTTCGACGAAACATTGAAAAAGATTCAAAATGAAAAACGAGAAGAAGCTAATGAAATTTCGCAAGAGAAAAATGACGATAAAAAATCAGATCTCGAATCAACAAACGTCGCATCATCAACTGTCCAGCCTAGTGTTACCAATGCAATAGTAGCTGTGAAGGAAATGAATACCAATGTTACTGCGAGTCCATTGGCTATTAAAAAAGATCTCATTCCAGTAACAACGGCGTCTACGTCAGGTGTATTTTCACCTCGAGTCAAACCTAGTGATGATTCTCAAAATGTTCTGTTAAAACAACTCTTGCAAAACTCTACCACGTCCAGTATTACTCATTCAACAATGACTCAGCATGTGACGAAGCCATCATTGTCAGCATCTCCTGCATATCGTTCACCACCTCGTGCAGTTACTACCGAATCATCCATTACCAACGCAAATCAGGCGCCTATAGAAAATACGATCTCACCGATAACAGCTCCGTCTGTAACTAAAACTGAGGTACGTGTATCGGTTGGTCTTAATTATCTATAATATATTATATCGTTATACAGTTTTTTCTCTTTTGCAGGAAAGCAAACCTAGTGAAGAAATGATGGTTGTTTCCACGACTTCCTCTACTGAAACCTCTTCCGTTAGTGCGTTCACGTCGAAATCGTCACCTATTTGTAGTTCGTCTGCAGTTGTATCATCTTCCAGCTTACAGAGAACTCAGTTTTTCACGTCCACTTCTACTACCTCAACAGTGTCAGTTGCTCAGAGTGAAAATACGTCAACTGTGCCTCGAAAAGATGTTCCAACTGTGTCCAGTTCATCGGTACCAACGTCTGTTCCCGCCTCCGTCATGAGTCCCATGCATATTGAAATTAAAAAGGAAACGATGGGTGATGAATTGACCTCGCCCCAACTGAGAGTAGCTGATGCTGGCGATACTCCGAATTCTGTGAGCGGCGAATCGTCGAGCAGTTTACCTCTGGATGCTCAAGGTGACGTTAATATTATTCAATGCGAAGTTGAAACTTGAAGGCTAGAGGAGAATATAGGTGATATAAATGCAATAATTGCGCTCTGTCGCTGTCGTTTTACTGAAGAAAATAAAATCAAAATTGAAATTTTAATCATGAATAAACTTTATTTTATGTTTTTCCCCTTTGTTTTTAAATTAAAAGTTGAAAAATTTATTCTTCTTCTCGGTTTAAATAGAACTCAAGACACCAGAGATTGATACATTATCGCTTTCTCAATTACTTTGTGGGATGGTAGTGCATGCTATAAGAAATCTTCATGTGCCGTCGTCTGGCACACGAGCAATCTAGAGTTACCCATGCATGTATATTTTGTATTATTAGTTGCTGCTTCCTCATTGAACGATTTATTTGTTTACAGACTTGAAGAAACTGAAGAGACGACAGTACCAAGCTGCTAAGCGTCGACAAAGTCAAAGTAAAGAACATTCGTCGACTCTTCCAAAAAAGCGCCCTCGCAAAGTATGTAAACAATTTTTCAGTTCGGCAAATGAAGAAAGAACTATTTTAAAATGTTTCAAATTTTATCTTCAATCGCTCGTTACAGACATCCAAAACAGATGAAGACTACAGCTATGATTCTTTTGTCGATACGTTGATGACACAATTACGTCAGCTTCCTCCATTATCTATCACCGAGCCATTACTCACTCATAATTATGCTGTGTGCCTTCCGTATGGTTCTGGAGATCCTACTAAAATCAATATCAAGTTGGTTGAAAAACTATTTCAAAATTTTTTCCCTATAATATGACAAGGTTCAAGTTCCCTTTTTTCCTTCAATACGACAATGTTGAAGTTTATTTAATTTTTGCATTTGCAGAACATGGGTCAATGGTGATTTGAATGGTGATTATGGATCGTTGACCATACCTGGACAAAGTGATCATTATAATACTGTGCCATTTGGTGACGCTGAACCAGTCACGCCAACTGTCGTACCTCCTACTACTCGTGGATTCTACAACGAAGAATTCTCTCCACTTAATTTGGAAGCAGAATGTAAGTATTTCTGATTATTTTATCGTGCAAAATCGCTAATAACGTAGAAAAAACCATTTACGCTTTGAAATTCACTTTTAGATGAGGCGAGGCGATTAGAATTAGCTCGTGCTGAACGAGAAACTGAATCACCCGATTCAATAATGAGTTCATCTTCACCCGAATGTATCATTCCTCATACACCAGTTCGATTTGCCGGTAACAATTGTTTCCATACAGTCGTATATCACTGTCACTTAAGCTTGGTTTACAATGAAAATATCGCCGGCCCAAGTCCAAACCCTGCTGAGTACCAAACAATAATGACACAATTTTTTTCGCTGAAACGATGAATCAGCCAAAAAAAGTGTGTGATAATTGTTTGGAATTCAGCACCGAATCGAGCAAAAGACAGAATACATATTTCCATTGTGAACCAAGCTTTACTAGTAATTCAGAAGTGCTTATTGTATCTTTCTCTTTTGCGTAGGCTTGAGACTGATTGATGAAAACGGAAGTGGTGTTGATTCAGAGGAAGACGAAAAACTTTTACGACGCATTTCTCCAGTCATTCCACTCGTCGTTCCTTTGGCTCTCAGACCTCGTGTCAATTATCAAGCCGAAACGGTAAGTGTCTAGAAGACTACGGTCCTAGTCGTTCGATTGTAGATTTATTAATTTCTCGATTATTTTGCAGGATAAAGAAAATTGTGGGAAATATGTGCCATCTTCAGCTAAATCCAGACATTCTCCCACAGTTCCTTTGCGTGATTCTGGTAACCTTTCTGTTACGCTTACCCTCAGTTCAGAGGCTGCGCAGGATATAGTCGGTGTGTTGAAGAATTTAGCTACGGTTCTCAATATACCACCACCTGCTTCGTACAAAATAACTGACCGAATTCCTAGTCCTAATAAAATAAATCCATTTGGTAATAAGTTCAACGAGGATGTTGAAGAAGGTAATAGGATAATTTCTTTTTATTGCTTTATTATAAATTTTAACTTGTAGTTAACGAGTATTTTTCTATTCAGCCGAACTTCAACAATACTTTGCCATAAATAAATGTTGCCATCATTGTAAAACGTCAGTTTCCGATTTGACGTCCATAAGAAAGAAAGCATCGGAAATGCCGTTTGTGGTTCAAGATGGACTGTCCGAAGACCTATTATTTTGCAGCACTTCCTGTTATTTACAAATGTTGCTTCTCGTGCCAACTGTCATATCAGAGCATAAAGTTGGTTTCGTTATTCATTTTTACGTATTATTTAAAATTGAAAAAAAAAAAATTCTGTTGCTATAATGCGACCGTCTGTATTGAAGGTCTCTTCGTCTGATGAAGCGTCTCTCGATCCGTCGCCATGTAAAAAACCTCGACTAGAAAATTCCAACGAGAACCAAGAATTCGTAGATAATGACCTGAATGACAAATCTGCTGACGCATCTGTAGTCTCGGTAAAACATTTTTTCCTATGTCAATAGGTTATTTCTTTACGCCCTGAAAAATGTTTTCGCGAATCTATTTTGTATGTGCTTGTCGTTGATTAGGAATCGAGTGATGTGCCAAAGACTAATTCGGATATTGCATACAAAGGAGAAACTACTCCAGGAAGTGAGAAGAAAATCAAAAAAGGTGTAAAATTCAGAACCTGGTCTTCGAACAATATTCCTCCTCCTGTACAAAAATTCAAAAGGCCAACGGAAAAAGAAATGACTGAGGTAAAGTAAATGGCATTTCTTGCTGGGCTTTCTATCCTTTGAGAAAGTTCTTAAAAACATTGATATCCATGTTGCAGACGTTATTCCGAATGGGAATAACAGTAACACCTACCAAGATGCCAGAGGATATGCGTACGTGTGCATTTTGTCACCAAGTTGGCGACGGTGTTGCCGATGGTCCTTCGAGGTTTGTAAAAAATGAAAACATCGAATTCACTCGATTCGCTGCCGTGGTTTTTTTTCTTCATTGTCTGGCGTCTGTTCTAGATTATTGAATTACGATGTTGATAAATGGGTTCACTTGAATTGTTCTCTGTGGTCGAATGGAGTGTATGAAACCGTGAATGGTGCTTTAATGGATTTCAATACAGCTTTACAACAAGCACTCAACAACACTTGTACATACTGCCATAAAAATGGCGCTAGCCTCAAATGCTACAAAAATCGCTGCTCGTCCATTTACCATTTATCGTGTGCTATGAAGGATGAATGTATTTTCCTTAAAGATAAAGTACGTATACCAATCAATTTTGCTTCATGTTATTGTTAATCAGTTCAAGTGCGTACTAATTTTGTTTGGAATGCTTTTACAGAGATTTTTTTGCAATATACATGTGCCTAAAGGAGATGAAGATAGTCAGTTGACTACGTTAGCAGTTTACCGGCGGGTTTATGTCGATCGCGACGAAAATCGTCAAATAGCATCAATTGTTCAGAACGCGGAACTAACTCACCTGATGCGAATAGGCAGTTTAATATTTTTGAACGTTGGTCAGTTACTACCGCATCAGTTGCAAGAATTTCATACGGCAAATTATATTTATCCTGTTGGTTATAAAGTGGTACGTAATGTTGTTTTTTATGATTACTCGTATTATTATTATTATTTCGGTTGTTGAACACAGTCTCCTTCAACAGCATATAGTCAACTTGAATGGCGAAGGTGGTGTGTCTAGAATTGTTGAATTAGAGGTTTTTTCTATATTTTTTTTTCTTTCTTTGCTTTTGATGAATTGTAACAGTTATACATTGAGTGTCTTGCGATAGAAATACGTTACCAGGTTTGTTCAAATCTTCAAAGAATGAGTGTGTTTCAAGTGTTGAAAGTTGGTTTCAAAATTATCTAGTTGAGCAAAAGTTGAAATGAGCCTTTTCGGAGCCGCAAATTGCGAAGTTGTAGCCTGCATACAAAAACTGAGATTAATTTAGTAAAGAAGTACAATTGATTGTGTTATTCGTTTTTAGAAAGGAGAAAACCCCAGTAATTTCTTTCACTATAATTGACCCTGTTGATTTAGACCTTAAAAGATACCAATCATAAATTCCTTCAGCGCATTTCTCACATATTCGCTGGACATACTCGTATCACGCTCCTCTAAGTTGACGAACGTGGGCAATTATTGGCAGAAGTGATTTTGTGTCATCGAAATTTTATAGTTTCATTTGACGCCCAGAATTTTCGAAGCGACTCCTTCTTGGCACAGTTCATTATTTTCTTAAAAACAGTTGAAAACTTTTCAAGTAATATCGCATTTCATTTATTTCAGATACGATTTTATTGGAGTATGCGTATTTTTAACAAACGTTGTTTGTACATTTGCTCAATCCACGATGCTGCTGGTCGTCCAGAATTTCGTATTTTAGTCCAAGAGGCGGGACAAGATGATTTAGAACTGATAGGATCATCTCCGAAGGAAGTTTGGACGCGTATATTAGAACCGCTGACCAATTTGCGTCGCGCTCATAACTCGGTGCAAATTTATCCCAGATACGTGACGGGGGAGGACTTGTTCGGATTAACAGAGCCTGCCATAGTTAGAATTTTAGAAAATTTACCCGGTAAGTGATGGCAGAGAAATTTTCGAACGGCAATTTTTCTTGTGGACATTTTTTCTCCACGATGCTCGTGGAAAAATATTATGTCGAAAATTTCGTATTGAAAATCAGCTTACATTATTTCCCCAAACTTTGCATAAAACTGAAAAAATATTATGTACTTTTAAAACCAGTCCACACGCTGTCCGTCCGTTTCGCTCGTTATTTGAAAATATTGAATCCTCATTTTCAACTTTTTTTTTGTATCGTATAATTTTTCAGGAATTGAAACATTACCCGATTATCGTTTCAAGTACGGAAAAAATCCTTTATTAGAGTTACCATTAGCTGTTAATCCGAGTGGCTGTGCTCGTCTTGAACCAAGAGCCCGTGGCAATACCTACAAGCGCGCGTTCACCCAGAGAACAAGTTCGATTATGACACGTCCTGTTTTTACCTCCTCTCCTATTTTTTCGGGTGATATTTCTTGTCCTTATTCGAAACATTTCGTACATTCTAAATCCTCTCAATATAAGAAAATGAAACAAGAATGGAGGAATTACGTGTATCTCGCACGGTACGTTTATGAACGTATATTGATACCGCTTGAGAATTAGGCTCCATTTTCTTGACCATAATTTTTTTTTTTTTTTTTTTATGCAATAATCTTGAAATTTACTCAGTTTTCTATATCATTATTTTGTTTGCGTAGATCGAAGATCCAAGGATTAGGCTTGTATGCGGCCAGAGACATAGATAAACATACAATGGTAATCGAATACATAGGAGAAATTATAAGATCTCAGCTATCAGATTTCAGAGAAAAACAGTATGAATCCAAGGTAATATACTTTTTTTACCAATTTTTTTGTTTTTTCCCCCAATTTTTTAGGCAACTCTCGATAGAGAAACTAGATTTAACTTTGAAGTTTAATGTCTAGCCAATTTTTTGGCTATTAGGCTGAAATAATGAAGATGGATATATGCGAAGGAAAATAATACGTACACTTCCTGCTGTAGTTGGTCTGCAATTGCTACTTGAAATTTCAAGTATAATTCTTTCACAACTTGTTTTAGAGAAGCCAACTGCGTTTCAGCTTTAAATATGTAGATTTCTGAATACAAGTTAACCAATTTAGGACGATTTCGTAAAAGTTGTTCAATTTTTCGTTTCAGAACCGAGGCGTTTACATGTTTCGTCTGGACGAAAACCGAGTTGTCGATGCCACCATTTGCGGCGGTTTAGCTCGATACATCAACCATTCTTGTAATCCGAATTGTGTAACTGAAAAAGTGGAGGTCGATCGAGAATATAGGATAATTATTTTTTCGAAGAGAAGAATTGCTCGGGGAGAGGAAGTGAGTATTTTCCTTTAATTTGCATGAGGGTGTACTGCGGCCCTGAGGTGAACGTCTGTTTTTCGGATCGTTCGTCATTCTTTTCGTCGGTAAATAGTTTTTAATAATCACATAAAATACTTTTTTTTTTTTTAAATGTAAGTTTAATTCTCTATCGTCATAGTAAGTCGTAATTTTTAGTATTTCATTGTATGGTTTGATGGATTACCTGCACCAGCATAATAGTCGCCCGTTAATTGGACGAATAAAATATTACGTTTGTTCTTACCAACGCAACGTTAATTTTCCATTCTCGTCCATGTCTCCATTTTGTTGCAAATTGTAAATGTGTTTGGATTGGGGGGGGACGAAAAAATCTTTTGGATACACGCTAGAAGAAAGTCTACACTCTACACTGTTTGGGCGACATTCCTTTGAAATCTCAAAATAAACCTTTTTACACCTTTTGACTGAGCCTGTTACATTTCGAAGCCCGAGATGAGGGGGGAAAAGAAGGTACGCGGTCAGTAGTGCGTTAGCTGCGCTGTTTCTTCGTTTGGACGGCCTGTATTCACGGAATGGAGAATAAAACGGAACAATCTCCATTCTTTCTGGAAACAGAAAGACTGACGAGAAAAAATTTCCTTTCACTCCGCTCTTATCGTTTGGTGAAGGTTGCCAAATTTTGTTACAATTTGTGCATAACTCGGGAAATGAAAAGTAAATTCTCCAACCCCGCTTGATACAACACAGTACACTCCTCACCGTAGTGTTTCTTGTTTTTGATTCTAATGATATGAATATTATTTTCTGCCACTATTTAGCTATCATACGACTATCAGTTTGACATTGAAGACGACTCGCAGAAAATTCCGTGTCTTTGTGGAGCATCTAATTGTAGAAAATGGATGAATTAATGTGAGGAAACGCGTTAATTGTTCACATACGAATAGTACAAAGTTGTTATTTATTGTGTAATTTGTTGTTTTCCGATTTCCTATTGTAAATATTATTTTTTTAAGCGTATTCACTGTATAGAATTTTTATTTATGTGCATCTTATTTGCAGTTTAAAAGAATGTTTCTTTTTCAAAATGCGATGTATTTCTTCAGGTGCTTTCCTCGCCCATTCACAGAAATATTGGCATTTCTTTCGAGCAAAGCATATTCTCAGTTTGAAGTATTTTCTGAGAAATGCAAAAACATAGTTTAAGAATTATTAGCATCACGTGTATTTGCATTTCATTGGAGGGAGTTCGTTCGCACTCATCGACTACTATCATAAAACTTTCGATTTTTGTTGTACTGGAAACAAAACTTTTTGTTAGTTGACGTGTGTGCTTCAATTTTTCCCTTCATTATTGGTACTTTATTTAATTTTACAGTTGCTGTTTTATCGACAGCAGTCTAGTCAGCAACTTATTTTGTATGTTGTTTTGATCTCTGTAAATTTTGAGTAGTTATGTGATTACTTCACTGTTTCGAATGCTGTTTATTTATTTTAATCGTACTGTTGTTTCTTCTTTTTAATTTGATTCAAAAATTGTTTTTTGCCCCTTCAAAGTTCATTATTTTTTTATTTATTCGCATTTGACTTTGTATACATGTTTCATTTTGATAAACTCCGCGGTCAAAAGCTCCTAAACCATTTTTCCCTTCTTTCTTTCTCATTGAAAGTCACCGAATTATTTTTACAATCAGTTAATTAATAACAGTTAATTAATTATTGTAAAACGTTTAAATGGGCTTGTCCCATCACTTTTTAACGCATGATTAAAGTAGTTGTTTTTTTTTAAACATAAATTTTATTTAATTCTTGTTCTTGTTTTATAGTTAATCGGCAACCAAGCAATCTAAGAAAATCATATTCGCATTTTTGTACGTAATTTAATTGAATTAACTAATTATGTTTGTATTGTTATACTTAATTATAGAACTGTGATTTTATTTTTCTTTAATTCGTGTCTCAGATCAGGGTAAATATTGCTTTGTTGTACAGTAGATGTAATTAGTAGTTTTGTGAGATTCAAAATTTAAGAATTTCAACGTTTTTTTGAATTCTGAGAAAAAAGTTGCAATACTAATTATTAAAGTAATGATTGTAAAAAAAGCTATTGTAGTAATGAAACATTGTTTATTTTACACTTTTTTGTGTCTTATTTCAACACGGTTTTATAATACATTTTTTTTTTCCGGTTTTAACGATTGATCATTTTATTTAATGACAATCTACCAAACTTGCAGAGGAATGACCTCGAATTCGAAAACTGACAAGATATAAAGATGCGTTTGGTACAACCAGAATGATATACCAAATATATCTCCTTATCGTTACACTCATTTCCGATTTTTTCCTTTTTTCTTCGAAGTTTCTTTTACATGCTCTTGAGGTTTATTGGTTCGGGATTTCAATTTAGGAATACTACTGCTGATGTACAACATTACACTTTCTCCTGAAAATAAATATCAAACGAATAAATTAATCGGTTGCATACACAAGTCTCAAAAAATGAAAATTAGTTTTTTGCAGTAAATTGACGAGCTAACTCAGATGAATCATTTCAATACGAAGAAATCACCAATAAGTTTACAAAAAATATTTATCACTGAAAAATGCCCATTTAGTCGATGAAACCAAGTAATAATTTGCTGCTTTTCAAATTACTACTCCAGTAATTTCTCATTTTATTATGTCGAGCATTAACACAAATAGTTATGGAAATGATTTCAGACGGTGGTCATTACAAATTTTTAGTAAGCAGATTTTGGGCTTGAAGAAAGCGATATGCTCCCTTTTAGAGGCCTACTCTTTAGAAGCATTAATTGATCTATAAATTTTTAAATAAATTGGTTTTTAAAGAAACTTTTTTTTCCATCAATTTAATTTTCGTTTCTGTCAAACCATGCCTGAAAAAGGAAACTGGGATAACTTTTGAAAAATTATAATAATTTTTTTCACGAAGATACGGGTGGATTTGAAAATAATTTGAATTTCTACGATGAGCTTATATTTTCGTCAGTTTCAACTTTCAAGCCGTTGGACTTACTTGTGGGAAATTCTGGATTGCAAGGTGTTCCATCGTCGTTTTTGATTTGAACTTTAACACGACCACGAAATGACATCTCTTTACTCCGTTCACGAGAATATTGCTTGTATTCGGGAAGAGCATTAACACCGGTGGCTTTTAGAGTTTCCATGATTTCTGCCAATGTGGGATCATCGACAGACTTTTCTTTAGGAATCCGGCGACCTTCTGCCAAAGTTTTTTTCTTATTGATATAGGCAGGATAAATGCATATCCACCTGGAATAATTGTTAGTTTTCTTAGTTATAGTGAAAGGAAGTAAGAGGATAGTAAGAGTCGACTCACCTAGCAGGTTCGCTGTGTTTGCGAGTGGAAATATTCATTTCAAAGAACCAATTTCCAAAAATACGATGACGACTGAGACTGGACAACACGACTCGACGACGTGAATAATTGTGATAAGTGATAACATAACAGATGTCCCTCCTACCCTTACAACCCCACGGCTCACCAAAGCGGACCTCACGTTGTTTATGTTTAGATTGTTTTATTTAGGTGATATGTCAATCTTGAAAATTTATTAATTTTTTTCCCATTTAGAAGAATAAAAACTCAAAAATCTTTCATTCTTGTTATATAAATCGTGATACAAATTTGAAAGTTTCATTTTAAAATGGCAAATATTTCAACTTGAAATCCGATGTGGTTACTTCATTTGTAAATAGTTGTTCAGATCAATTTCTTCAATTATAATACCAGATATCAGGTGGATATGACGGAAAATATTCCAGTATTTTCTATCTCTTTTATATTACTTCTGTTTCGAGGTACTGTTCAACACTAAAGTATCATTTTGTTTGCACCTTCAGCTCCAGAGTATTACTGTTTAACTAACACTGAGGCATCGAATTCGTTTATTCCAAGCTTCGCTCATTAAAAGTTGAAATGGAACCATGTTACCAGAAATCATCTAGATGAGACTTTTTCTATTCGTTCCTGAAGCGGAATAACATACATACAATGATTATCCTGATAATGTGATAATTCTCTTTAAGTTTAATCTTAGTTCAGCCTTTAATTTCATTTACTGCAATGTTATGAATTGATTACTGTCAGCTGGCTTACCGAAGTTCATACGTTTCTGCCTATTAAGAACTCTTCAACAACATGTTTTTCCTTTTCTCACTTTTTTACTGGTCTTTTAGATCATTAATTAAATGTTTACTTCGTAAAATTACGAAAATGTGCGAACTTCAAAGAATATGTTACCATACTCTACCTGGAGCTTCTAGAAGTTTGCAGGTTGAGTACTCTCTCACATATTCCAAACAAGAATCCATCAAAATTATGATCAAGCACCTTGATAAATTGAGTACTGATATGAAGTTAAGAGAATCTCTTACTGACGCTCTTCATTACTCTTTGGTTCTGGTAATGGATTGTAAAGACATAAATCCGAGAATACACCCTCAGTTCGTGAAATCTTTCAGTCGCTGTATAGAACATATTTGGGGCTACAAGCAGCTGTTGGAAGAACTTAGTTTTTTGGCAGCAACACCTTACGATTCTGATAATGAGGAACATGAAGCAAAATTAATGAAATTGTGGCAGTTACTTCAACCAGGAGTTCATTTAGATGGTAGAAAATCGGTACAATGGCAAGATATTGGCTTTCAAGGGAATGATCCGAAAACAGATTTCAGAGGAATGGGAATTCTTGGATTGAATAATCTACTTTTTTTTGCCGAAGAATACAATAGTCGGGCGCTCAGTGCACTCCAACATTCTCTTCATCCGTCTGCCGGTTACGCTTTCGCCATTCTTGGCATCAACATTACAAACTTGGCATATAATCTACTGAGCGATGGCGTAGCAAAAACTCATTTTTACAATATTTCCCGTCGTTCACCTGGTATTGACACTTTCCATCATTTTTATTGTTACTTATTTATTGAATTTGACAAATTTTGGATTTATTCGAAACCGGTCGATATAATGGATTTCGCAAAAATTCGTCAGAGTTTTGAGCATATCATCCGACAATCATTAAAAAACAAGAATTGTACTTTTATGATAAAATCGACTGAAATTTGAAGAAAAATGTTGAAAAGCCACGGAAGTCTTTTGTCAGATCTTTTTTGTTAGTTTTCCTTTTAATAGGAACAACGACCGTATTAATTTTTCACAATTTTAATTATTCTGTTGAGAATATATTTCTTTTCTTTTCTAGATGAGTCATTTTTTCATGTTTTTTTATTTTTTTATTTACTATTGAATGAGCTTGTAATAGAAAACTTCTGACTGAAAATGAAATTCAGTCATTACAATATATGTTTCAATATCACTTGCCAAGTAAATATTAGAAATAGTGGAGAATAAAAATGGTGAAAAAATATTCCAATAAAAATAGTTGAGGTCAAGTTGAAGTACTCAACTGGGAACCCGCAGAATTGTCCGACACCAGCTCCAATGAAACCCCCTCATAAATCTCATAAATGTTGTCCTTTAGGCCATATTTCGTTTATCAGGAATTAGTCTGTTAAAATTTTTCAGGTGCGGGTAGTTGCGAATTTGCATGTAGCATACAGGCAAAAAAATCTTCCAACTTTAGGGGATTTTTTTCAGTGAAGTAAATGGGAGGCTGTGATGGGGAATCATCATTCATCATACAAATGTACATGGAAAAAATCAGCTTGATCGGATTTTTAGAAGTCACTCTAAAAGAATTTTTTGTTTTCAGAAACTCCAATTCTGGACCAAGTTCAAAAATAAAATAATTCCTTCTACAGCCATTTCTTATGATTTGATCCTGCAGATTTTTTCATGAGCATTTGTGTAATGGCCTCCCATTTACTCTATTGAAAAAATCCCCCGTCATAAAATTTCTTTGTATATAATCATGCCATTATATTATACAAATTTTCAACTTTACCCTCACCTGTCGGTCAAGTAATTGAGTAAGGACATGAGGAGGATTTCATTGGGATCGGCATCAGACAATTCTGGAGGTTCCTCAATCAGTGCGTCTACACTATTCTGAAATTTTGGAAGTACGCCACTTTTACGAAAAACTAATAACAACCATTGAAAGATGAAAATGGATAAGTAGTGAGTATTTGAAAAAATAATTTTTACCAAGCGGCGGGACATCGTACATTACTGTGACTATTGACGTGTTTCAGTGGTGTCACAAAAAATATTAATTACAATTAAAGAAAAAGGAATAGCAGCAAGAATTTAAAAGTATATCAAGCTTCACTGGTTGAAACACTGTATTTGAGAAAATATGTTTCGTTTGTGCCACAGCAACTGATATTTTAGAATAATTTTTTCTATCACTAAATCACAAATGGTAAGAAAAATTGAAAGGAAACAAGGATTCAAAGTAAACACACTTAAAAATATTTTGAAGAAAAGAAAAAATTAAATCTATAATTTATACAAAAGAGAAATTGAGAATCTCAAAAAACATAAAGATAGATTCAGAAAAGTAAACGAAATTTTTTGAAGTAGGTAAATTAATTGTTCATACAGACATTTACGACTGATGTTAGAATCACTTATATGAAAACGTAGTAGCTCGATTTTAGCAATTGTGAGAATGCTTACGGTAGGTCATGAATACTCGAATTCTTTCATTACTTTACTCAGTTCCAAATAAACGCAGGAATTCGGTACATTCCTGGGGAGAAATTCATTACCTCAGGGTCTGAATTTCAAAATAAACACTCGACTTCCGTAATCACCATTTACCTAGAAGGAAAAATTATCATCAGTAAGGTAGAACTTCAGTTTTGGTGAATATTACAAAACAGAAAAGTAAAACCGTTGTAAATGACACGTTTCAAAGATTTAAAAATGAACTAAAAAACGAAAGGAAGATATAATAGAACAACAAAATTCTTACTTATTTTTAGTACGTTTTTGGGATTTCTTATTTTCTTTCTTTGAATTTACTCGGTATGCAACTGACACAACGATTAATACTCCAATTACCATGGTGCCAAGTTTGAAAATGAAAGAAAATTCGCGAATGAATTCCAAAACACCGAGGAAGAAGTCCTCTCTGGAATGTTCAAAGAAAATATCATTATATGAGAGTAGTGTTTCGAATCTTTTTTTATAGTACAATAATTGAAGAAAAGCACATACAATGCATCCTTTGGCGGAGAAATGGGTTCGATTCTTGCCTTCAAATACGTTTCAACAGGAAAAGATGATAAGGAAGCAACATCATATTTAGGTGAATGATGTCGGTATAATTTTCCCAATCGGAAGCTGTCAATCAAAAAAAAGTAAAATATTAGTTGTAAGAAATCCAAAGAAATATTACTTTGAGAATTTTACATGAACAAGATAGTCTGTTCATTACACTTGAATGATTTTCAGGACAGCTAAACAAGAATGTAATTATTATTTTTCCTTTAAGAGATAATTAGATTGAGAAATTTCACTTACAACAGAAATGATGGCACTTGGGTAACTCCAAAACGGCGACCGGTAACTTTTCCAGCAGACTGTTTATTTATCCTAGCAACATTCAGTCTAGTTTTTAATTTGGCACATACGGATTCCCATCTTGCTTGTAGATTTTGGCATTCAATACAATCAGTGGAATAGCTAAAACATACATTAAGCACGACATTTTTTTAACGTCTGTACAATATTTTGAAGGATTGTATGAAGATGTGAGTATTAATACGTACAATAAAACAAACCAGTCACCAGTGGTAGCACCTGTCGATACTTGAGTCAAATGCTCGAAGTTTTCATCGTTTAATTCCCGAACGCAAGGTTCTTTGTTTTCGGTGAAAGAATGGAGAATCAATTCATCGTCAATCTCGCCTGAAAATAGTTTTTTATTAATTAACTCAATATTTCAATAGTATGATTTTTTCTAAATGAATCTAAATCCAGATGTAATGACTGACCATCGTAAAGTAAAGGGACGCCATGTCGAAAGAATATCAAAGCTGGTTCCTTTGAAGGATTGTAAATTCGTACCAACTGACTATTGACAGCTTTTACAACCCAAGCATTCAAGGAATCAACTAGGTCCTCACGAATATGAAATAGTGCATCTTCTAGTTTGTCACATTCTTCACAATCATTTTTGGCTGAAAAAAGTACCATTCAATATTACTATAGAAATGAAAATCATGCAAATTGCAGAATCTAGATTTTTCTACAAAATTTAAATATTGAATTCTCCATATTTTTTAAAAGTATACAGAGAATTTGAGATTCATGGTATTCAGTTATTTACTTACTAAATAACACAGACACGTAATTTTCTGTTCGTATCAAGTTGAGAATATCATCATCGTTGTAATGTTCAAGAGAACCAGAACATTTAAGTAGATGGAAATTGGGAGCCAATAAAAAAGTTACGAATAAATAATTAGGAAGAAATTTCATTGTATTATGTACAGATTACTAATAATAAATAAAAAGCTTAATTATTATTTCTAATAAAACTACAGAAATAGGAAGAATTACATAACTTTCTTTTCTCAATTCAAACTTGACAGTTTAAATTCTGTAATCTGTTGTAGTTTCTCTGACTGATAACAAACACAGATATCACAATTAATCATGATGGCTCCCGCTCCAACTCCAACGCTGCCAACAAGCAACAACGATTAACGAAGCAGGCAACTGCAGCCAACCTCCAACAGCAACAAGCAACAACGGCTTTATTCTTCTGCGAAGTGCGAACTACTATATGAAGGTTACACTACTTTCTCTTTGCTTGTTTACAGGTTTACAGTAGAATTCAAAGCAGCAGCCTTTAAATATACGAGGTATAACATACCAAAGAAAGCAGCCTCAAATGTCGATTGTCGAATCAAACCAGAGTTGAGACTTGAGGAGCAGGCAGCTAACTGCACGATCAACAATACAACTATATAACAGATTGTGAGAAAATATTTGTTTTACAGGCTTCCAATTCGAGAACATCCGTTTTAGTCATTTTTTAGATCATGGATCAAACCGGATCATTCTGTGGCTCCCAAATCTGCGCGTATTTGCAAGCAGTTCATAGTAGATATTTTATTTTATTCAATTCGGACAACAATAACATTTCCCGAGTGGTTTCAGCGGAAATCTAATTATAGCTTTTTTTTCATAAAATATTACTAAAAATTAAGCTTATTTTGCAACTGAACGTTTAGTCATTTTTAAGCTAAAAAAAAAAAATTAATGATGAAACATCAACATGCTATTTTCCTATTTTCAACAAGGCTTTATATGCTCTTCCGGAAATTGTTTTTTAAACATTTTGAAATTAATGAGTGGTGAATCATAAAAGGAAGTTCCAATAATAATTAAATCATAAAAAATGTTTTTGTTTTGAAAACTCGGTTTTCGCATTTTTGGTGGCGATTCATCCCCCTCAGGCCTCAACAGTGATACTCTTTCTCGGTGCTATTGAACTGTTGGTAAAAGAAAAGCAGAAGGTAAATTACAGAAAAATATATTTACAACCCCTCCGTGGAACTGAAAAATCAAAAAAGTACAAATAAAAATTTAACCATTTGAATGCTGATTTGGAGTGAGATTTCCCATATGTTCTGGACTGTGCTTCTGTTTCTTCTTTTTCTTCTCTTTCTTACGTTTCTTACGCTCTTTATCCTCATCATGCCTTTTCTGTTTCTTATGCTTTTTCTCATGTGAATCCAAAGTCATATCATTAGAAATTTCTTGAGCAGCAACTTCACTGTTTCTGTATTTGTTTTTCTTTTTCTTCGTTTTATGTTTCTTCTGCGGCATCTGATTTTCAAACCGGTACTGCTCAGGAAGCTGTAAAAAATAATCCTCATGAATTTATTGCATTCAGAAATAAAAGACAAAAAATCTTCAGAGAAAAGTAACACATAAGATAATAATAATAAAATGGTGTTTTCCAAAATCAGATAATTTCAACTTCGGATTCCAAAGTACACTGACAGAGAAATAATAATCTGTTTTTGAGTTGTGAGGCCAAATCTAGTAACATGATGGGAACATATGAGTATATTAGAAAAGAAAGGTGCATAACGCACACGAACAACAGCGAATCTTTTTCATTCTGATTAGGAAACGTGATAAGCTGAATGACATGTGTTGCAGATGAAGAAGGAACCCTATTCGAATTCGGAGTTCAGAGGGAAAAGGCTTCATCTATACTTTTGCATAAATATTATACCTTCAGCTATAAAGACCAAAATACTGAAAATTTCAGTAAAATTTTCCTGGTTCTCAGGTTCAAAATCAGGTTTTGAAACAAAAAAAAATTGAGTGCTTTAATGTGAAGAACCTTATAACTAGTCTGTTGATAGGCACACCATTGACACCAGCGGATGTGATCGATGTCAAATTTTTTACGTTTTTTTAGCCAAAAAAATTGAATTGATTGGAAATAGACAAACCAAATAACGGTATAACACTTTCCTTATAACAGTTACTACAATAAAATCGAATGAAAAATATACTTACAGGTCCGGGGTGTAACCGAAATCCACTCAGCTGCATATTTGTCAAAGGTAGAATTTCCTTTCCCGTGATAGGAGGTTTTTCAATTAATGATCTCAAGGAACTTGATCAAAATTCAAAAAGGGATGTAAAAATCAACTTACATTAACAAGAAATGAATTAACAAGTATAGTATTCCGTCTCTCACCTATTATCTTTACTGCCCGGATTGTCAATGTAACCAGGTAAATGAGGCAAAAATGCAGATAGAGATTCTTTAACTCGTTTGCCACTGAATCTACTGTACGTGTGCTCCAAACCATAATATGCCATCAAATTTTTAGCACCAGTCAGTTCACTTTCAGCTAGAATTTGATTATGTTTCAATACTAAGATAGTGTACATCATAATGAATAAAATGGTAGAAATTTCAAACCTGGGGGCTCTTTCATGAGATAGAAAGGGCCGCTGTGGACGATCGATGGATTTTTTCCGAGAGATATTGTCGTTTTCAGCGTGCCTGTAGAATCTTGACGAGGTACAATAGGAGATCTTGAACCCCGAGGAGATGATTTTGGAGAATATTGATCAACTTTACTTCTAAATTGGTCACCCATCATCATTTCTAATCATGATACTTCAAAATAAGAACAAAAACTTAATGGGAGATTTAACATTACTCAAATAAGAGAACATATAACATATTGTTCTAGTTTCAACAAATTCATGACTAGACGAATAATGCTTTATAAAAAATCTAAGAGAATACTATCTATTCCATATTGCTCTCACTCTCAGCAACCATGGAAAACTAGCACTTCATTCTAAACTAAATGTCAGAGATAGAACTTGAAAATAAGTAAGTTCTTCACAAAATTAAACGATATGATTATTTAAAATATAGAAACTGAAAAACAAATAAGAAAATAGCAATTCACTTCATGTATTTGCTCCACTATTCAACTGCTAAAAGTGGCTCAGCTGAGCTACGAGCCCACGGCTATACTCCATTCAACTTAAGAATGCCTAAAACGGAACGCTGAATTCATGACATTCAACATATTTGAGCATCGATCAGTGTTTTGAAATCGGAACTTCTTTCGTTAGGCGACTAAATGTACAAAAAAGTGTTACAGGTAGGAAACAGAAAACTGAAGAAAATACTTGTTGATATTGTGTTACGTACGAGTTTCTTATTTGAATTTGTACATTTAACAAAATTTGATTATAAACAATTTTCTTAAACGAGAAAAATGTTGGTAATTCAGTTTTGTTTCATAAAACATGAAGATGACAAATTCAAAGGACCAAAAATGTAAAAAGATCCATTCATATTGAAAAAATTTAAGTACCTGCAAAATCCGTTGATCATTTAGGTAATAATTTTTTTTAAATGCTATTGTCATGACTAATAAATGCATGCACAAGGGTTACTTTAAGAACACCTTTAGCTACAAACATCACGCTATAAAATTATGAAAAATAATTATTTTTATAAAGAAAAATACGAAGTTGAAGAGAAAAAGATACGAATATCATGCAATAGTTATTAGTTCTCCTAACGCGTGAACGGCTCTTTTAAAATTTCAGGCATAAAAATCATCAATAAGATCTGCAGAGAATAATAATTTGTAGTATTCTTGTAAACCGAGGCATCTTATGTCGTAGTTCTAGTTGTTTTTTCAATAACTATTTCACATTCAACGTTTGTGGGTCCACCTTAACGTTTACTCCTTACAAGTTCAACTGAGGTTTACCTGACCCAATTTCATTATTTTCTTTTAATTTATATACAAAATCTCCACCTGGGATCTGCAATTCATTTCTCCGGCTGTCATATTGACTCTACGGAGAACCGAGCAGCGATGTTACTCATAAAAGAATAGTATAGGGTAGGGTAACCTTGTTGGTAGGCTTGCCTATTTTGGCAGATAGTACACCATCAATATTTTGCGAGGTCTTTTAGATTCAAGTTGGATCTATAAGGGTTAATAAACTGATTTAGAATATCAAAAACTATTGGAGGATAATATTTTGAATTCAAATTTTGAAAAATACGGAACTGTTATACCTATTACTTTTAGATTCTAATTTAGAAAATTTAGAAACTGTTGGCTACCTAATACTTCTAAATTCTAACTGAACAAAATTGTCATTGCACCAATCACTGTAAGTGAAGAAGAAAAAGTTTTGTGTTTCTGTATCAATTTGTATTTAATTTAAATAAAAAGTTACCAAGTTGAGACTGGAAGAATTAATGGATACAATGTCTGCCCCATCTCCTGAACCTTGGCGAAAAAGCAAGAGCAAAATTAGACTACATAGATTAGTAAGTACCTCTCCTGTAACTCAAAATCATCGTGGAAAACTGGTAAGCTGTCAGCAGAGGCAAATGATCATCAATTTATTTAAAAAATATGACGGAAATGAAGCTATTGCCAAGAAGAAAAAGACAGATCTGCTGCAAAATATATCAATGAATACTGGCATTAGTGTGCGAACAATATTTCGAGTTGTGAATTCGTACATACAAGAGCGTAATGTGACTTCCCCAAAACGGAATAGAGATCGGTACCACAGCACCCTTTTCGCTCAGATGGATGAGTGCCAGTTAAATGGGATCCGTCGGCTTGTCCATTCATTTTTTTTTAAAAATGAAATACCGACTGTGGACAAAGTTATGTTAGTCATTAATGATGATCCTGATTTTCCAAATTTCAAAAGAACTACTTTTTGGAAACTCATGAAAAAGCTAAATTTTGTCTACCAGAAAAGGGGAAGAAACAGTATTCTTCTGGACCGTGGAGATATAGTGACATGGCGCCGTTCTTACTTACGATCAATTAAGAAGTATAGGCATGAAGGTCGGCCGATTTATTACCTTGATGAGACCTGGGTAAATGCAGGCCACACAACATCGAAGTGTTGGTCAGATACTTCAGTCAAATCAGCCAAAGAAGCCTTTTCTAAAGGATTATCTTGTGGACTGAAAAATCCAACTGGAAAGGGCGGACGAATTATTATATTACATATTGGTAATGAGCATGGTTTTGTCGAGGATGGATTATTCGTGTGTGACTCTAGAAAAACCAATGATTATCACGAGGAGATGACTGCGGAAGTTTTTGAAGAGTGGTTCAAAGGTGACTTAATTTCTCTGTAAAAGAAGGGTAAAGTTTAAAATTACATGTCATATTATTTTACCTTCATTTTTTTAGGTATTTTGCCATTGCTAGAGCCTGGCAGCGTTATAGTGTTAGACAATGCATCGTATCATACGCGAAAATCAGAAAAAATTCCTACAACTTCATGGAGGAAAGCAGACATTATCAATTGGTTGAAGACAAAAAATGTTGAAATTGACCCGTCAATGGTAAAACAGGAATTAATAAATTTAGTAGCATTGCACCGTCCTACCTACGAGAGGTATTCATCAAATTTCAATTGTATAAATAAAAAAAACTCATCTACATTTTTACGTGAACGTATGACGCTCCCAATTTTCAAACATAGCAATACACGATTATAATTTTCAAAAAATTTATAAAAAGAATTGTAAAGCAAAAATGAAAAATCCATTTTGCAATTATATACCAAGCTTTATCATGTATTACGCGAAGGATGAAAGGAAACAACATTTGTCGATGAGCTTTTTTTTTACTCTAGACCATTGATTGAAGAATCATCATCTAATTCCCTATCTATAAATTGTTCTCTATCAAACGTTTAATACTGTTTGTATCTAGAAATGTAATTGATACAATGGCAGCTGACACTGGACGAATTGTTTTACGCTTACCACCTTATCATGCAGAGTTAAATCCAATTGAACTAATCTGGAGTCAGCTAAAAGGGTATGTGGCTCGCCATAATACTACGTTCAAAATGCCAGATGTGAAGCAGCTCTTATGCGAAAGTTTGACTCTGATCACCCCTGATAAATGGAAGAGATGTGTCGCACATGTTAGCGAAACTGTAGAAAAAGCTTTCTGGAGATTAGATGGCTTGATCGACGATGCGGTCGAACCGCTAATCGTGACCTTTAGTAGTGATGAAACTGATGAAAGTGATATAGACGACCACTTGGAGAATAAATAAAACTGTACAATTACGTTTTTGAAGCATTCATTTATCCAAATCATATATAACGTGCAACAGCCGTTCACTCTCATTAATTTATAAATTAATTAACTCCTTGCAGAAGTATTAATCAAAAACTTCATTCTATTATAACGAAAAGAACGATGATAAAATGTTTGCCTTGGCGACGGCGTATGAAGTGATAAGACATAAAAAATAATAAAGAAAATGAAAAAAATCGGAAGTCGTGTCGTTTCTTGCGACTGAATGTGAACGAGTACCTTTTCCTTTCCCCGGAACCCTGCAAACTGCGTTCCGTTTTAGGCATTCTTAAGTTGAATGGAGTATACTAAAAACAGTCAGCCAAAGCTTGTTGTGTTATGTCGTTGTGTTGTGTTGCAAATTGAATGTACTTGATAGCGGATACATGCAAAACAAAAAACAAACCAAAGAAGAGTGAGAGCGAGAAAGAAAATGACGGAATTCTCCGACCATACGTATTACGTAGGGAAAGTCGAGAGAGAAAGAGAGAAGAAAGATATACGTAATTTACGATTACGAGTTTACGATTTAACTTAAGAGTGCCTAAAACGGAACGTCAAATTCACATTTATCAACAATATAAAAATCGTATGTGTGATAAGAAACAAGAAAGTAAAATCGGAAGCGTAGCTATTTATTGTTGCTGAATGTGAACGAGTACCTTTTTCTTTCCCTGGAGCCCAGCAAACTGCAATCCGTTTTAGGCATTTCTTAAGTTGAACAGAGTATATAGTTGGTAGATGGTACTACTGGTAGTGGTACTAGAGTACTATAGTGGTACTACCATACTCTTTGAATTACTTCGTAGATAGAACCTAGAAGGCTACATAGTGTAGAGAAATAGGCATCAGTTTCAAGAAAAAGAAAAACAACATGCATTAAATGCACGAATGAAAAATAAAATAGATACATCTAGCGGCTAGCCTAGAGGCTGGTAAAGCATTCGTGTATGCATCAGTGGTGCCAGTTCATGAACGTGGAAGTCTCGGAGGTGAGGGACTTTTTCCTTGTTCCCAACATAGAAAGCGTCAAATATGACTTATACAGGGAAATAGGACATCAGAATCAAAAAACTTCGTGAATTTTAAGTGAATTTTCAACATGATCAATCCTTTTTCATGCCTTTTTCCCTGGACAGATAAAAAATTGTGGGAGTGAGACTGATGAGGACGGGTGAATTGGTGATAAAAGAATTGTTAATGGATAACTCAATTCTTTTCTCCACCCTAGCGGCCTAGCAATAAATTTATTTATTTTTCATTCTTATTTTAATAAAATAAATGTGATTTTTAATTTGCGACACAGTAATTTAAGCTACTTTGAATTTTATTCTTCTGGAAATACCCGAATCGATAGAACAATTAGCTGTTGAGAATTCAACTTTTGTCAATGTCTAAATTCTAGTAAGTAAAATTCTATTTTTAAAATAAGAATTATTTTAGAATCTTACAACAAAATCTGGAGGCTACCAATATGATAATACTCCATCGACCAATATTTTCTTATTGACTGCCTAGTATAAAATCTAACTAATCGGAGTAGCTGTTTCTGAATGCTGAGTACCAAAACCTTGTTGATCGTCTTGATCCCATTGTCGAGTTCTTGCCAAAATCAACATCTTGATTGTTGAAAGAATCCTTTGCATTATATTAAAATAATGTTTTCTTCGACTCTATTATTCATGTGCATTTTCTAATTTATTTGATGTAAACTAAAAATAGTAATGAAATTTGAGTGGAAAACCAATTACGTTAGATTTTTTTACCAATTTCTTTACACCTTTACATTTTGTCGAGCATTATTCCAATACAACTTGTATAATATTCATCGCATCCTTACTTTTTCTTTAGTTTTATTCTCTTTGTATATCTCTCGACTTCCCTTTAAGTCGTGTTAATTTCCGCTTAATGTAAAAGTACTTGTAATCATCAGTTTGGTTCGATTCGAAATGGTCTTACTTTTCGTCTTTTTTGCATTATCAGTAAAGAACCTTTGTTCTTTTCGTATCTCTATCCCTACCGTTATTTATGTTTCAACATGCTTCACCTCATGTGATACACATGAACAAGTTTCCACCGTATTCTATTCAAATCGTTCTCTGTTTGAGTTCTTCTTTATCTTTTTTCGTATCTGTGCTCTTTGCAATTATTATTCGTAGATAAATTTTTTATGTTTTTCTGATTGACCTGAAAAAAATTCATAATTCTAATTTGCTCCTCGTCTCGGTGTTTCGTTATTTATGAGACTGTCGCGAATTTCAATCATTTAATCTATGTCTCTCCGAGGAAATCCGGTGTTTTCTTCGAGCGAACGTGTCCCATTAATAAACAAACCTCGTACTTCTTATGGTAGTACATTTTTGGCTCCATTTAGAAACTTTTTGAGGAAGAAACGAAATAAGGTAATGAAAATAAGTTCTGAACCGTATCTTCTTTCAATTTAATATAATCCCAATCCAATGGATCCTTTAGAACAGCTATGTCGTATCATCCATCTGATAATTTCTCCTCAACTGTTAATTTCAGTTTTCAATTTTGTTTCTAACACATTTGAATAATTTAGAATTTTAATCTTTGAGGTACCGTACCATTAAATTCATCATGGCTCATTAAATTTTAATTTTTCAGTTTTCTATCTAGAGAATGGAAAATATCCAGTGAAGTGAAGAATCCAATTCAAAGTTATCCTCGTGTAATTTTTTGACTCTTGTAATTAATAAAGACGCACATTGGTGCAGTGATTCAACAATGCCTGTACCTTCCTTTACTGTAACGGCTCCTCCAATTGATGAAAGTCCAAATGAATCTAAACATTCGTATTTTCCCAGAAAATTTAGTTTTCAAGCATTTCGTAAACTGTCTGGTTCATCGGTTAGTTGAAATGAGTAAAAATAGTTATTTCAGTTTCAGTTTTTACCTATTTTCTAATTACGTTCTTTTTCTAAGTTTGATGAAGTGAACAACTAAAACTAGTTTATTTTGAAATTAACTCGAGTCACTTTTTCTCATCACTTTGACAATGTTTGATTTGCTTTGTTAATTATTGTTGTGTCTCATATTTTAATTTTTATGATTTAAATCTTTTTAACAGACGAATAATTGTTTGGCTAGTAACTGATATCAAGTAATTCTCTTGTTCCCGAAAAATCTACCCAAGGAAAATTCATTTTCTACAAAATAATTGCAATTCCAAAATTGTTACTGTAGTTTTATTTTTTTTGAAATTGTATGCCATACACAAAATATTATCACGCAAAAATTAGAATTAAAAAAAGCTCACTCTGAAATTTGAAATCTTCGTAAGTTCTCATTATATTTCAACTTAAGAAACCCTCAATTAAGACACGCGTTAAATGCAGAAACTACTAGAGTAAATATAACTCTTCCGGAGGTAATTATTTCATACATTTTCGAAGTTTAAGAACCGTCGTTAAAAATTTACTGGTATCACTTTTTCGTTCTAAAAGAAATTTAATTTGTCTTGCCTTTAAAACATTTCCCATAAAATTTAATTTTCTTTTCCTTTTATCAGAAAACTCTTTTCTCTCAGTGGTCCTAAAATTCAAAAAAATAAGCTGTTATATCCCGAAAAAGTGACCTTGGAGCATCATTTAAATTATCACAAACCTGGTTTTTTAATTGAGCTTGTTGTGTTTGAATTTTTGTTCTGTTTTAATTAAGTATTAGATTATTTATCGATACAATTTAAACTGATGCTCAGTTAAGTCTGAAAAAATCTTTTTTGCTGATGACTAAATTACCATGTGAAAAAAATTGTCGAGCTGCTTGTTTCGAAGAGAAATACAACGGCAGTTATGTCTGAGCGTGACTTATGGCAATGAATATTATTTTCTACTAATGTCGAGCACTATTTGTTTCTTTTCATGCCTATTCCCTGTATACAAGTTTATGCGTAGAAAATTGAACTACTAAACATGCTGTTGTTCGAGACATTGAATTATTGATAATTATCAGTTTTCTATTTATTTCTCTTTAGAGCTTGTACAGATCAGACTCAATGGTATCAGTCAGTTATAAAACATTAGTGAATTACATTTATGATGATAATTTTGATGAATTTTGTACATTCTTGAACAACAAACGAGTGATCATCGACGATAAAGATGAGGTATAGATTCATATTTGTTTATTTTAAATTTTACTCGGATGATTAATTTTATTGTGTTTTTAGTAACTTATTTATTCTACATCCGGTGTAGTTTTTTTCAAAACTTATCGTTCATATATTTTATAGTAGGTATTGTATTTTGAAGAGTGTAAATTATAAAAATTCATTTTAAGGTGAAAAAAATAGCGAATAATTTTTTAAGGGCGGGATGTACAATACTGCCTCAAGTGGGGTTTAAACGTGAACCAGTTTCAGCCTCAAATAATCAATAGATACTTTTGTCCTGAGCCTAGTTTAAATTATAACTTTACTTACGTCAGTATTGTACACCCCGCCCTGAGTATGTTATTACATATTTTATTTCTATCCCTTGCCAGTCTTGAATGCTAGAATAATGTTTTTGGTCATTTAGACTTTAGGGTATAATTTTTCCCTTATCCGTGTATTTGCTGTACCTTGAATTTTACCTTATACTGATAAAAACAGCTTCTAATAGCCAGATAATACATGGTCATGAGTATTTCTAATTACAAAATTCTTAATTTTTTTCTGCATAACGGACCAAACCAACTGTATGCTCAATATTTTGGAAAATCCAGTGCATGATTCAATATGACTTTATTTGAAAAAAAAAAAAAATGCAGAGTAGCCATCTTTTAAAAACTGTCGCTCCGAGGCATTTTTGTCATCTAATTTAGATCCACGGGACAAAATATCACTATTTTACTTTTTTTGAAAATACTGATAAAAATTAGAAATCAATCAACCAGAACATCCAAATCACTCCAAACAAACTTACCTTAAAACCTGAAACAACCAATACAACCAAATCATCAAAGTTACGTAAGTTTAGTTTCTATCTGTGTATTTAGGTTCTTGTTTGTTCAAAAATTTGATATGGGGGAATTCAAGTGAAAAATGTTCTGACAAAATTTTACTGGGGAAATGACCATTCGGGCAAACAGATTCAGCGAAATGCCTCGGAATCGTTATTTAGATGATTTATTTATTTTTTTAATTCTGCTTTCTTTACTCCAAAAGTGCCCTATTTTGCTCTAGGTACATATGTATAATATAATATGTACTTAAAAATATGTTTTTTCGTTTATCAATTTCATTTTATTCGTTTTCAAATCCATATTCTCCTTAATTGAAAATATGATGTATCTTAGCTCATGTAAAATATTTTAGCTTTTGTTTTTGTTTTGTTTTTTTTGCACAGAATGGAGCAACAGCCTTACATTTTGCCGCCTCTTGTGGTAAATTACGTTTTGTGCGTGAACTATTAAACCATGGAGCCGATCCAAATATTTCTGACTGCGTAAGAATAAAATTTAATTCGTTTTAATTAATACCAGTTTCCTTAGTCATATCGTGAACGGTTATTTCTTCTTTCTTGCTTAGGATAACTGGTGCCCTTTGGCTATAGCAGCTAAAGAAGGTTACACTGACATCTGTTTAACACTGATCGACAACAATGCCGAGTTGGAACATAAAGACATGGTAAACATTTTGTTCTCTTCTAAAATTTTTTAAAGGTTTTGAAGGGTCCATTATTTATCTCTGTTTATTTAATCAATGCATATTTTCTGTCACGTTGTAGGGCTCTTGGACGGCTCTCATGTGGGCCTGTTACAAAGGACGTGATGATACGGTCGTTGCTTTGGTTAACCGAGGAGCCGATGTTAACGCTTGTGGGAACCATCACGTGACCGCCCTGATGTGGGCCACAGGTCGTGGCCATACGAGCATTGGAAAATTTTTGGTTTTGAAAGGAGCCAAAGTTACCATCAGAGATAAGGTATTACGTTTTGGAATTCCTAATACAGGATAATATCTTTTGGTTTGCTAATGTTTTAGTAATTTTCTCTTATTTGAGGAAATTTTACAAAATAATTCTGAAAATATTTTCTGCATTATGACTATGTCTGAAACTTTTCATACCCACAGTAAAAAGAAAAAAAAAATTTACATGTAACCAGTTTAGCGCGCTCTTAATTCGGACAAAATCACAAAGAAAAACTATATTTTCAATTGCTGTATTTGCATCTCAGTGTACCCTGCTCTTTCTTATGTTTGTGAACATTTTGCGATTGGTGCGCTGTGTATTATATGAAATCCTTTTTCAAAGGTCTTATAAGTCAGGAATGATTTGAAAGATTAAAAACGAATGTAAGAACAAGTAAATTGATTATCGCAGAAAATAAAATGAAATACTTGAGCACTTTTCATTAGCACGCGCTGTACTGAAAGGTCGATTTTTTGAAATAATTTTTAGTGGAGAACGAAAAGATCATATTTGTTGGTTTCTCAACTAATGTTTCATTTTATGATTTCAGTTCGGAACGACAGCGTTAATCTGGGCTGCTCGAAGAGGTGATTTGGAAGCTGCTAAATGTTTTATTGAAGCAGGTGCATCCGTAGATGCATCAGGAATGGTAAGCTACCGAGATATTATTTACGTACTTTATCTTGACGCATAATTTTCATTCTGATTGATTTCACTTCAGTATTGTTGGACACCATTAATCGTAGCAGCGCTTGGAAATCATGTTGAAATGGTCGAACTATTACTCGAGCATAAAGCAAATGTAAACTGTACTGATAAAGATGGTTGTTCAGCCTTGACTATTGCCTGTCGAGAAGGATATTATGATATTGTGATAGCTTTACTTGATGCAGGTGCATACATCAACGTTCAGGTAAATGGTTAATATTTGCCTACAATTCGGCCCTGCAATGTTTTTCCTGTTTATAATAATTGATTTTTTTATTTATTTGTAGGATAAAACTCGCGATTCAAATTTAATTTATGCTGTGAAACATGGACATCGTTCAATTGTTGAAGCTCTGTTGAAACGGTATGCCGATGTTAATGTGGTCGGACGAGTAAGTTTTTTACCCAAAAATAATAATTGAATTTTAGAGCTTTAGTAAAATTCCAGTTTAGTTACTAGGGAAAGAATATGTTTATGCTTTTCATTAAAATATAATAAAATTAATAAATAAATAATTTTTACTCGCCTATAATTATCAGTTAGGAATTAGCCAGGGGAAATGAGAGTCGTGAATAGGTTATGGTGCATTTTAAAATTTTCACTCAATTTTATTCTCTTTTCTACTGGGTATTTTTATTAAAAAGTATTAGAAACGTAAATAAGAACAAAAAAAGTGATTAGTGAAATTGTACTATCTACTTTTCGAAGACAAAACATGATAAATTATTTCAAAGAGAGTACAAAACGAAAACACCTGTGACATTATCTTATTTTATTGATAAAAATATATTACACGGTCACAATTTCTTGGAATTTTTGGCAACTTCCGTTTAGGTCAAAAATATTTTTAATAATCTAGATCTCACCCTCTACTCGACCCTTCAAAGTCTATTCAATTATTTCTTCATTTTTTGAAATTTTTCATCTAATTGTGGTAAAATGTAATTTGATTAGAATCTTTATTCGTGTAAATTTACGGAAACTTTTTTTTTTTCAGGACAACAAAACCGCTGTATATTGTGCTGTGGAGAAAGGAAATACTGCTATATTAAAATTACTATTAGATTCAAAACCTGATTTAGAAATAGTGGCCAAAGTATGCTGACGAGGATTTCTCATGTTTTAATCGATGTTAACGAGTGACCTGTTTATTCTATTCAGTTTTTCAATTCTTTGTAGGATGGCGATACGCCTTTATTACGAGCAGTTCGTTCACATAATTATCAGGCTGTGAAAATGTTACAAGATGCCGGTGCTAAAGTAGATGTTCGTGATAAAAGAGGAGATACTCCGTTACATATATCCATCAGAGCTCGATCAAAAACCATTACCGAATTATTAATAAGTGATGTTCGTAATGCTCATCTGCTGAATTGTCCAAATAATGTCGGCGAAACACCTTATCAAATTGATTACGATGATGAGAAACCAGTAATGCATCAAATTTATGGCGCTAGAGCCATGAACTCGAATGCCGAGAACGAGAATAGTTTGGGCTACGATCTGTACAGTTGTGCGTTGGCAGCTATACTTAGCGAACCCGATATTTCAATGCCCATTACCATCGGTCTGTATGCCAAATGGGGGAGTGGCAAGTCTTTCTTGCTGAATAAAGTTACTGGTATGTTTCGCGTTGAAAAATATCTCAATATTATTCTCTTCAGTTTTGCTGTGGCATCTTTTTTTGTTGCTATCTGCGGATTCTTTTTTGCAGAGGAAATGAAGAATTTCAGTCGTCAGTGGTTATTACCGATGATGGAATTTCAGTGGCTTTTAGCAATAATTATTTTACATTTTGCTGCTGCGATTGGTGTTGCTGTTACCTTTATTTTTAAAGATTCGATAATTGGTATTTCAACATTTTGTGCCATCTCACTATTTTTTTATTGTTGGTTATTGCTCATTTTCTACGCTGGCTCTAGGTGAGCCAAATCTTTCTTTTTTTTTAACTTTCTTACCATTCAGCTCTTTCATTTATTCTTTTTTCTTGCAGAATCAAATTTTTGTACAGCTTAAACCTTTTTCTGACTCAGAAGATGAAAAATATACGAATTATTCTCCAAATTATATTTTGTCATCCACCAGGCTTACGTGATATTGGTTCTTCGAATGTTGTTCCAATTAAGTATGTTGTTTCGAAATGTTTTACATAGTTTATTCTAATTTACTTCCTACAGGAATCTTATTCGTATTTTTTATCAGGTATTATTTTGCCAATCAAAGTAAAGTTACCACGACCACTGCCGGTGAAAATATTCTTGTCAATATTATTGGAACTTTATTCGATGCAATTGAAAATGATCATGGCACGTTGCCAACTAGATTATATCGTGCATTTACTCCTAAATTTGGTTAGTAAATTGAAGAAATTTCATTTATCTGTGCTATAAAACATGTCGTAAAAAATTCCGACCATCTTCTGTGGATTTAAAATTGTTTTTTTAATTTTTAGTAAAAAGACATACGACATGGAAATGGAGGAAGTTATGTTGCATTCCAAATATCCTCGTGTTAGAAATGAATTTACTTTTAATTCTTCTAGTCAGTATAATTTATATACTCGAATTTAAAGATTCGTGAGTATTTTTTTATAATTATAATTTATGTGGCTCTGTTTATACTTTATTGTAACGAATTTCCAAGTATTCAGAATAATTACGTTTTTTTATATTTTTTATTTTTATAGCAATCTACAGAAGTTCATAAATACGATCAAATTTGCTGTATTCACCTCCTGCGCCATAGTTGTTGGCTTTTGTATAGTTTCCAATATGTACACCTGGACGCATATACTGAAAGCTTTAATGTTTCCCCAGAGAAAGCATTTACAGAAAACGATATCTTCTTTAGAAACAGTGAAATCTGAAGGGTTCATGGAAGCTTTACGTTCCGAAGTAAATTTCATGATTGATATGGTTAGTGTATATTTCTTTCGTATCTATTTGAAAATGTTATTTTAACATTCAACAAGTTTTCGAATATTTTTCATTTTTTCTTTATCGTACTAAGTATTTATTTTTATTCCGAATAGATACGTTGCTTCGACTCATTTTTCAAGCAGCAGTCGCGGTTGGTCGTTATTATCGATGGGTTGGACAGCTGCGAACAGGATAAGGTTTTATTAATCTTGGACACTGTGAACGTTTTATTTTCAGAAGTTGATACTCCATTCATTACATTTTTATCCATCGATCCGTTCATTATTTCGAAAGTAAGATGTATTTTGCAACTTTTTTTTTGCTTTATCTGACGTAAGTTCGTAAGTTTGGGATTTTTTCTCCCTGTATGGAGCGATCATGAATTCGAGATTGTTGCACCCTAAATTTTATAGCGCTTGATTTAAACTTTTGCCCCTAACTGATAGATTTTTCACTGATCTAGAAGTGCCAGACCAAACAGATGTGCTGTCTGTCTGACTGTACCTGGATAGTAGAAGCCCGCTCCCATCCGAAGGATGAAGCTATTCTTGGTTAATGATAGGCTAAACTAAGTACAACCTCAAAAGTATTATCTTTGACCGAAGGTCATACGAACCTTGAAGAAAAAGGATACTTTTCTCGGGTTGAAATTAGTGTGAAGTCAATGACATGGGTGTTCATGCGTCTAAGTTTTGAGCTTGAGCAAATAATAATGAGCCACTTGAGGGGTTTGTTTTTCGTTCATTATGAATGGTTATAAATATTCTGTTGCACTGGTTTGATTTCAGATGATAGAGGTGAATAGTCGTAAATTGCTGAGTGAAACTAATATTGGTGGTCACGATTATTTGCGAACTTTGGTTCAGCTGCCATTTTATTTGCAAAATTCTAATTTGCGGCGAGTCAAAGTGGCTCAAAAATGTAGTCAACAGCGAAAAAGTATTTCAAATACGTTTATGGAGCGATCCGACGATGTAAGTTATTTCAATATTCATTTTGGCTCAAAAAGCAAAAATCAGAGTACCTGACACTGATAATCTGATATTTTATTTCATTCTAGCAAACGGTGAATAGAAGAATGTCGAATGAATCGGGTGTTAGTAGCAATGAAAAACTGAAAGTACCTGGTTCCATACCTGGTGTTTCGGGTTTGTCTCGAAACGCGAAAGGTGGTTCGAGGAAGTTTAAATTAAGCGATAGCGTAGCCAGTAGTATTGCCAGTAATCTGAACAGATTGGGAGGAGCTCAAGATTTAACACACATGCTCTGTTCTGACGATTATTTCAGCGAAGTGAATCCTCGAAGTATGAGAAGATTAATGAATGTCGCATGCGTCACAGGTTCGATTCGTGTTCAAAAGAATTTGTGTGTATTTCCTCTAGAGAACTGTTTTACTAAATTGAATTTTATCATGATACAGGTCGATTGTTGAAGTCATTTCAGATTGACTTCAATTGGTATCACTTAGCTTCTTGGGTTAACATTACGGAACAGTGGCCTTATCGAACTACTTGTCTGATCTTATACCACGATACTCACGAAGAAAGCTTAGAAGATTCGATGACCTTGAAATCTGTATATGACAAGTACGTTTTATTTATATCTGTATTGAAAGTGAAGAAATTTCAACTTCATGAGGTAAATGATGCAGAAAACAAAACTCTCTACCTGAGAATGTTAGCAAGATTGCTTCCAATTCCGTCGTCAGATTTCTGGAAAACTGAAAAATGTTAGCGCGTAATCGATTTTTATACTTAGGATCAGATAGTTTCAAATAAATGATTTATTTTTCAGAATCCGCTCTTATTTGCCCATATCCAAAGAAGTTGAACCACTTTTGGAATTTGATCGAGATGAGAAAAAATTTGATATTTTCCTAAAGTATCATCGATCCAGTTTGCAAGTTGCTGATCTGAGAATATTTCTTCCATTCACAATCAACTTGGATCCTCACATAAAACGAATGATCAAAGAGAAACAACAGAAATTAGAGGATACATCGCTGTTAGCCTATAACGCTGTAGGTGATTTCGGCGTGCCTTGGCTTTCAACTTCGAGTGCTGCTCCTGCTGACAATTCGTGGTTTAATGTCCGAAAAACTCAATTTATGCGTCGTGAAGTAAATCTCATTGTTGATTGGTTTTTAGTCTTTATTCAAACTTTTATTTATATTGTTGAAATTTAGACTGCAATTGCTTCTTATCTACCTCGAACTGAACTTATAATATTTGTTTCAGTCACGAAATCCTTACAAAACACCAGTTGCTCCTATGTTACAACAACCTCCTCTTCATCAACCTTACGTAACACCCTCGATTTGGCCTGGTATGCCTTCATCAGTGCCTGCTTCTCTTGTCAACCCGTGTAGCAATTCATGGTTATTTGATAATCTCGTAAAGCAAAACTATTCTCCTGCACCACCTGTATCAACAACTATGATTCTTGTTAGTACTCACAATAAGTTTTTTCCTTACTTTTTTTTTTTTAACGAATAATTTCCAACTTGTGCTCCGCTAATATTGAATTTCTTTTTCAGGAAGAAATTCCTAACGTGAAATTAATATCATTAAACGTTGATGGTGTCTGTCAGCTATTGAGGAATATGAAGGAATTGCAAACGTCACCCAAGTTAGACGAGTATTTGACTGTGATTAAGCAAAATAACATTATCGGATCAGTTCTTTTCCACTGTGATTTGAATGAATTAAAATCCGTCAGTTGCATTTCATTTTTTAGTTTACTCGGTTAATTGACAAATACGTAAAACTTGACCGGTTTTGCTGTTTCAGGCGATGAATATGACCTTCGGTGATTGGGAATTATTCAAAGTACTAATATTGTCTTTGAGGGAGAAGCAACTGTTCAGTTTGGATGACGAGAATAAGAATATAAAATTCGGCCAAAACCAGTACCATCAACCTAACACATCTCCAGAAAGAAAAGGTGTCTACTCTATTATTTTTAATTGATTGATTTTTTTTTTTTTTTAATTTAAAAAATATTCTTTTAAAAATGATATTTAATTGTTAAAAGGCTCGGGAACGTTTCCAAAAACCATTGCGAACAATTCCACTCAAGATCAAACAGATAGTAAAAATAGGAATTCTTCAGGAAAGCAATCAGAGACAGAGAAACAAGTACACTTTTTGCTTTATTAAACTAATTTTTCATTGCTTTTTTTTCCTTTTGTTTTTTAAATTAACTATTTACCTTAGAAGATGATTTGATGTGCTATAAAATTAAGTTATTTAAAAATATTAGTATTGTGATTCCTAGTTATAATTTGTTCATGCTTTCTTTTGGATATCAGTTTCAAGTGAGTTTTTATTTTAATTTCTGCATTTTAAAGGTACCTATATCATACCTTGGTTAAGGTGAACTCTAAAGCAACAATAGGGAACTCATCTGCGTTTGTGTAGCCTGTTCAACTGATACGTATTAAAACGAAAATTGTCATAATTTGTTACCACATCCGAATATAGCTCTTCAACTTTTTGAAAAAGTTCTGTGATGAAAATAAAAAAAGAATTTTTTGGGAATTTAAAAAAAAAGTTGGAAAAGCTGAAATTAGGAAAGGTTTTATAGGAACCCAGTCGGTACTTAGATCCTTTCAAGATCAGAACGTTCAGATTTGGTCTCAGTTGGTTCACAACTTCTGACATGAGAACTAAGAAGTAATACGAGTATAATATTACAAAATCAGTTTCCTAATATTTTTCTTAAATTTCGTGTTTCAGTTTCGATATTGGTGACGAAAATTTAATCGAATATTTATTTTAAAAAATTGTTTACAATAACTTGTAGGTAACTTTGGAAGACCAATTAATTTGCGGAGCTTTACAAACTTTGAATGAAGAAGCTTGTGAAGATGTCCTGGAAGAAACTGAAGATGTTAAATCTATGCCGACAATTTTATCATTGCCAGAGGGTGAACCAGGTGAGCAAATTGAAAGATTACTCGCAGATTATACGTGTATCTCTGTCGAGTCAGACGATGAATGTTCATCTGCTGAAGATCTTGACAACACACAGCACAATTTATGATTTTTTTTTCTTTATTTACTATCGCTTTTTACGCACATTTTCACCCTTACTTTTAAATTTGTTGGTTTTAGTTTCTAATTTATGGTGTTAGTGTAGATATTTGAAAACTTGTAGTTTGTTGTTTATATGGTAAATTTTCATTTAGAAGAATTTCGGTTCATAGTTGGTTTTTCTTTGGTGTTAGTTATGCATATATTCTTACAACCATGTATCAAGATTTTTTGTAGCATGTAGAAGCAATTGATCTTAACAATATACGCATTATAATTCTTAAATTATCAAAGTTTATCACGTATTTTTGAGTTCGGTCCAGTATTAACGATGTAATTTTGCTCATCTCCTCTGCTGCTCTTATAATTGTGAATGCTGTCAAATCAAAAACAATTTCACTCGAGTTCGTTCAAACTCTGATAGTCTATTGCTGAGTTGTATGAATTAATTATTTCTCATGTTTTCATACGGTACAGTATCCATGATGTACCAGGCTGTGTACATATCATTGCTCGAATGTTTCATTCTCTGCTGATTAGCATGGATTGATGCGGTTGTTTCTTGCTTAATCCTAGTTGTTCCTCACCCATTGATCTAATTTTTCTCACAAACTCTGAAATTGTGTTTTGGTTAAGATGAATTGCGAATTGTGAATTCTTGGACTCTGTTAAAGTGCTTTAAATAGTAACCAAAATTGTTAAAAAATAATCAATAATCTGAACATTTTTTATTCTTTTTTCTTAAAATGTAAGGTTTTTGATTGTGCCTCTCAATGGCCAATTCTGTATGATTTTGATTAATGTTGACCCAATATTCTATGATGATGAATTAATTAAGGGTATGTTCTACTAAAGGGCCGAATTGTACATCTTTGTAATACGAATTTCGTTGTGAAAGTAGGATTTACCTCTTTTGAGGCATGAAAAAACATAATTCAACATTTTAATCAGCCAAAAACATTTCAAATTTGAAATTTTTATTAATATTGAGGAAGAATATTTTTATAAAAAAGAAATTTCTCCTAGTATATCTGGCTTAAGTTTGGAATAAAAATTGTAATTTTTGGATCTGTTTTATCTTAAATCAAAATTTGGGATTTTATAGGAATAGATTTTTCATTTTCGATTTAATATTATTTACTTTTATCGGTGTACTTCATGGACGTATATTTGACCTTCAAGCAACTAAAGTTTGGCCTTAGCAAAGTGAAATTGAAAAATGTAATACAATAGAAGTTTAAGTTCAACATTTAAGTACAATGTATCTAGAAAAAAAAATCAAAACCTGTTTATTCAGAAAAAATAAATTGTTAGAGTATGTTTTTCAAATGGTCTGAAAATATTTTGTGGATATCCTAGAACGATTTCATTACCAGAAAGTCCTTTTCAAAAATATGAAATCATTTTGTTTGGAATATCGTCTCTCTAACGGAAAAACATAATATTCGTAAAATAATTTTACAATATTTGGAAATATTAATTTTAAAATATTGTATGATATTTTTAAATTCATATGTTTGAAATATTTTGTAAACGTTGGCTTCTTACCTTTTAAAATACTCGAAATATTTAAAAATTATTTTTATAACATTCCCATATCTTTCTGGAAAATATGAGTCTGTAATATTTCAAAATTGGGTGTGCTATTGACTTATTTACACCAAGCAACATAATAGAGTTTCTAGCAACTTTTTTTGTCTACAACAATAATTTAGTCGAGCTTTCACATTGCAATTGTCAAACTCTTATCGACAATAAAATTCTACTTTAGTTCGTTCAAATTAAGGAACCCTTCCCTTTTCACTTTTCACACACTTCTGTCTAAATTAGATCGGTTATTGAGGATTGCGGATAGCAATTCTTATTTTGGACGGAATATAGTTCCGAATTTTTTTTGAATTTCATTATTTGTTGCTCGATTTTTATCTTAGAACTTTTGTTTCCCAAACATTGTTGAGTTACTTCGATGGCCATCAAATAGGAAGTTTTGTCTAATTCAAATATTCTAATGTAATAATATAATTTTTTTTCTTACGAGCACTTTTTTCGATAAGTTGATCTTTTTTTTATTTCAACCAGTTTTAAGATCACAAAAATGAGTATTTATCTTATAATCTACTAGTCTGAAACATTTTTATTATTTACTCACCATTATGTACTTTCTGTTTCTATTCTATACAACTCTTGAGGGGAAAAAAAATCTTGTAATGTTTCAATTATTCTAAAATTCTGCGAAACTGCCTTTCTTACTTTTATATTACCATCAAATTATAAATTCCCAATTTAAATACTGAATGAAAATGAATTATGAATTTAAAAAATTTAAATCAACATAATAACTAATCGATTGGTCAAATTCATAAATTTACGTTAGTATTTTTTCAGTAAAATAAAAATTGTAGCTAGTTACTTGAGTTATTATTTTATTTTATTGGGTGGAGTGCCTTGAATATTCAACTAACACGTACAATATGCAAACTACTGCTTTGAAAAATTAAAACGATGAATTCAGTATATCTGCTTTTATCGTAGTTCAGTATTTATTTCATGATAAGAATTTAAATACACTCCTTTACTTTGTGGCTTAGTTATAAATCATAAGGCTTGTAGTTATTTCGAGTGAAGTGGGGTTTATTTCGTCAATTGCATAAACTTTCTTGATGTGTTACAGAAATTTATGATACGTCAGAAAAAACGTTCTCAAAGAATGGAAAGGAATATTTGGAAACTGACACCATTATCTTACAAGTAAATAAAAATAATTCATTTAAACATAACTGTTATTATTTTCAATCCATTTGTGTTTTTCTTTATTTAATTTTAGAAATAAAAAATATATACCTTATAAAAATACTGAAAAATATTGACACATTTTTTAAATAAAAACATTTTAAATTGATCTTTACTTCATTACAGAGTTCCCCAGTCTGTCCACGATGGTCGCCTGTTTTTAGCTCACAAAGTTGGTTCGTAAATGACTCCGTACTTCCTGCCGCAGAGGAATCTGCATCTAGCACACCTACTGTTTCAAGACGTCATACTAAAAATGTGGAAAAGGTACAGTGCAGTGTAATACTTCTATGAAGATTTTTGAAAATTTGTGTTTTTGGACTAGTGAATTGGACGCTGAAATATTGTTTTCGTACCTATTTTGAATTCTATTTGATTTGAAGCCAAAAAATAGTAAAAGTATCATCAAGAATTGCTTTAATTAGTTTGTCCAGAAGACAATTAATGTTTCGAAAAACTAATTTTCTTTAAATCTACAAAATTGGTTCTTCAAAACATTCAAAACATCTAAATTCCTGAATAATGGCTGTAGAATTTTTTACTGAATAATTAACTTTTTTTTTTTCATATTAGGATTATAAATCAAATGTAAGAAAAAGTCGACCATCTTCTCTGCTCATTTCCAAACCTGAAGAACTCGAACAAATGCTGACTTTGGAAGAAAGAAAAGCAGCTCATGCAGCAATTATTCGGTCTTCTTCTGTAGATGATGGGAATTTAAAGGTTGGTATTTGTGATATTTCAAAATCTGGAGCTCCTTTGTCAATCAGAAATTTTGTAGCTGGTTGGTGCTTTTGTGGGGGCAAGGCTTGATTGTGGAAAATAGCAAAAATGAAACAGAAGACTAAGGTCAACATTTTCTAAATTTTAGTCCATGTTGTTTAGGATAGTACATAATTATTATAAACCCTTCTTTTCCTCCAACTTCAAAATTCTGTAATTTGATCAACTATATAATATTTTTATTAGCTTCCATTAATCAAATCACTGAGAGTAGTCTCTTTCACAGACAACACAGTTCTCTGTATCGAATCAAGTATGAAGGAAATAAAGTCACTTGGATAGAGAAAGGGGACAATAATTGTGAGGTAGTCCCTTGTTGTTTATTATTTCAGGATAAATAGAACAATAGACGAAAATAATGGAAATAAATAAATATTTTGAAGGTGGAGTATTTTCTTTGCCTGGCTCATTGCTATTGATATTATACTCGTATAGAAAATAATTTTTCTCTTTCTATTGAGGTACCTAGCCTTATTGTTTAAAAGAACTGCTAACAGTACGAATTGAGAATATTTTGAAACTTATTTTTATTTATAAGATGGACCCGACTCATTTTTAATTTCAAAGAGTGAGTAGCCCATTCATTTTTTTTTCATTTGTTTTTATTACTTTTATTTTCTTAATATACTACTTTCTAATTACAGCGAGGAGCATACACTAGTTTATTGATGGATACTGAAGATGGACTAGTCCATGTATCTCAGTCCCTGGCTAGTGCCATGCCCGTATTAACAATCACACCAGCCCTTAGTGGCTCCGCTTCAGATTTTGAAGATGAAAATACTCCTTTGGTTAATGACATTCCTGGTTCTGCTCGTGAAATCAACATTATGTAAGAAAATCCGTTGACAACATTTTTTTTACGTTGCTTAAGCCAAATGAGGGTATTCTAGTTTGTTTTTTTTTGTCTGTTTCCAACAGCGATAATGTTTACACTCGATTACCGCAGCAACCAGCTCTTCCATTACAGTGTTCTGAACCCACAGAATTTCATATTCGCTACAATGCAGACTCAGTTCACACAAATCCGGAAATGTATTGTTCACTCTCCAGCGTTAACGAACAATACAATAAAGAAAATTCATTTCGTGATTTAAATAAAATCTTCCGCTCGAATTCATCGAGAAATATAGATGAAACAGAGTACAAATGGAGTGATTCGGAAACGGCTGTTTAAAGAAGAAATACTATCAGTATTAGACCCAGTTTACTGTAATTTTTGTGAGTTTCATGAATTCAATTTTAGTGTAACTGTATTAAATGAGTGACATTGGTTTCTCCTACGGCTGATGCGAAGTTCAAGATGAAATAGCTTTCCAAGTCGTAAGCTATTTTTTACTTTATTTCTTTTCTGATTTTTGGAGGTTAGTTATCGATAAAATTTTGAAAGGTCTTTACATCGCTCTTACAGTATCATATGTGGAAAAAAAGTTTTGTCTCTTATGAACTGTTTTTTTAACTCTCTATTCGCGAGATTTTTCAACATTGCAATTATTATAAATGTTTCTAACAGTAGTGAGAAATGTGATGGTATCTGCAAATTTAGTGAGAGACGGGTTGATTACTTTGAATAAGTAAAATTTTGAAAAATTAATTTTTTTACCATTATTCGAATGATGGTGCGTTTCTTTCACCCCCAGCATTTTAATTTTTTTTTAAAGACGTTAACTTTACATTACTATTGAGTATTTATTCATCATTTCCGATCAGTTTTTCTAGCCTAACAAATGATTTTTTATAAGGTAAGCCTGACCACTGGCCGATGGTTTTTCTTCCACACATTGCTTCTTACAATTTTATCCAATTCCTTGTTGCATTTTCTGTCCTTCAAGTCCAGATTTTTATATTATCGTGTACTTTCATTTGTCCAAAAAGTTCTTGACCTGTGAGATTCTGTTTTTTAAGGTTTACTCTAATAATTTCCGGGAAAAAATCGTCATGAACCATAAAACATTTTTTTATTGATAATTTTAATTTAATTTTCTTGAAGTAAGCGTATCTTGAATAAAAGTAATCACGACGAGAATATTGTTCTTTATGAGATTATTTAAAATCTTCAAAAAAATTCAATTTCTCTTGTGATATAAGTTTGAAATAATTTAGAATTAATATTTTAGAACAAATGTGAGATGAAAATTTCTTTGACCTAAAGTTGCATTGGCTGTGTTTAAAAATCGCCTTAATTTTTATTAGCTTAAATTACATTTTTGTCTCGTAAGTGTTGATTCATTCTTAGTTTTTTTATCATTACTGTTTGTTAGATCAGTGTTTCTTTTTACTGGAAATGAAAAATTGTTGTAGTGTGAATAATTATTGTAATACTAAATACTAAAACCTAATCTAATTATTCTACTTTTCCTTGTGTCAGTAATACATTTTTGAATTATGTGATTGTATGTGTCCGTCTATATTTTCTGTTTGATTAAAAATAAAAAAATAAATGAAAAGACAAAAATAAGTAAATTTTTTCTTCTCTTTCTATATTAATTGTGTAAACTGACAGAAACAACTATTTGAAAATAACCTTTGATTCGAATCAAAAACCATCCAAAGAACAGAAAATTCAGCCTCTAGCTTGTTAGTAGAATTGAAACTGAAACATTCACAGTAATTTATTACACTCTAAAGAACGAGTGTTGAATTAGTTATAAATTCTGCGTGTATTATTCGTGAGATCTGGTAGCTAAAAAATGGAAATTTGAAAATTTGCTATGAAAGAAGATTCGAATTTAAGTTTTTTTTTTGTAATCTTTCGAATTTATTTTATTCTCTTTTTGAAAAATACTGCTTTGTTTTTGGAAAGATACCAATCTTCCGTACCTCTCCTTATCCATGCTTGACATTTTTTCTCTCATTAGTAATTTTTTAGGACTTAGGTGAAAAAGCTCCAGCTCGTGTCAAAGCAGACGTGACCGTTCAGTTAAATTTGAAACCAACGATAAAAGTAGGAAGGGAAAATATACGAAAGCACGACGTATGCTTCTTGATAACCGTCAAGCCTATCTTGCCCATTGGTAAATGCAAAGAATTAAAGTAAATAATTCATAGTTCTAATTGTCAAAGAAAATGGCAAATGCTACTAAATGCTACTACTCAATTCAAAAAGAAAAAATTACAAATGGGATATGAAAAATGAAAAAAATGATAACAGCAGACTAATGTTATGTTATGTCTCGTGTTTATTCTTTTGAAATGGACGTTATCGAAATCCCGGTGTGATAAAAACTTGGATCTTTTTAGAACACGTGAATTGAAACTTGAATTTTGCATTAGCTAATTATTTTTTTTCTATTTCTTCCTAATATTTTAATTTCTTGCAATTTTTCTTGACTTTCCATGTTCACGCATAAAATATTGTATCAATTGTTTCATCTTAGAACGAATATTTCATCAATTGCTTGAAAATATGAAGTTCAAACTGCACCAGTTCAATAAACTACGTGGTCGTTTGGGTAGCTTAAGCGATGTTGAAAGACTTCCTGATTTCTCTATGGATACTCCTAATATTTTTCTGTACACTACAGTAAGTCATTTTCGTGGACAAGTTAATTACTTGTTACTTCATCTTTTTTTATACATTTACTCACACATTGTTTTTCAGGCTGGATGTATTCCTAATCTCACATACGATGTGCTTCAAAAAATAACCACCAATGTATTTCCTATGCAGTATCCTTTAAATACACTATATCGAATTACTGAAGCAATAAAGCTGTATAAAAAAGCTTTACATTCATTTGTAGGTCAACCAGTAAGTTACAAATTTTAAAACTTTAAACTCGGTTCTTGCGGGATTCAATTTATATTAATATGACTTGTTTCGCAGGAATACGTTTCTTATTGTTGCATTCAAGATCCTTTGTATTCGTTTCCCAGAAGGAAACATAAACTGGAGCTGTTTACTTTGAATACTATTGGTGGAATAGAATTTATTTCTTATGAAAAGTGAGCTATTCTTTCATATTTTTCATATTTTATTATGCTGTTTTACTTCATGAGCGATTGATTTGATAGGTACATGGAAATCATGGAAGATTTCCAACCAGACATTTATGTATCACCGAGCGACTGTGATACGAGTATCTTTTCTAGCACCAAGCGTACATGTAATTCTGTTAATATTACCAACAGATGGTTCGAGAATGTTTATAAAATTCATGAGTCATCTCCTGTGAGTAGTATTCTTTCTATTAAGTCACACTTCTAATACGTACGGTATCAATAATTTGGAAATACGTAGCATGATTTTCAAAAATTTCACTCAAGCTTGCAAATAATTGAATAACTTGTATAAAACCGCGAAATTACCATAGATTATTTTATTTGTGATAATTTTTCTTATATTACATGAAATTATTAGTTTCGGGTCATTATTAGATCAAGTATTTCTATGGTTGTAATGTATCAAAACTTTTTAGGCCTATGTGCTGAAAAAAAACCAAAACAAAATTGTAAAACGTTCGTCCAGGATGAACAAAATTCTACATTTATTTATCGAAAATAATTATATATTATAGATCATTATCAGCAATCAGTATGGTAATTCTGCGCCGGCAAATTTAGTTTCTGAACTGATAATTTGATTTTTAAAATTTCTTTTTTATTCTGTTTCATTCATTCAACATAAGCCTAATCATTAATGCTAGTTTCCCGATTTTATTTATTAAAAATTTGAAATGGAGGAATATTTTAGTTCGAAGAATGATTTTTTTAACGAATTTAGTACATTTCTGAAGAAACGAAAAAATTGATAAATTCATAAAATTATTAAAAATTGAACTAAAAAATTAAATTTTATTATAAAAAGTATTAATGTAAATAAAGAAGGAGTAAAAATAAAATTCATGTATGGCCTAATTTATTGAATTTAAAACCATCTTTTCTAATTTTAAATATTTACTTATTTCTGATTTGAAAAAAAAAAAAAAAAAAAAAACATCTTATTATAGTGAATAATAAATTCTGCAAATTAATATACTGTAATATATAATTCTCAATGTCTCTGAATGTCACTAGCCACGGCTATAAATTCTAAAATCAAATTATTAATGTCAATTATTGAGATTTACCTCTACAAAAATTATGAACCATTACTACTAACTATTGAAGTTTCTGATAACGTTAGTACTTCTGTATTAAATAGATAATAATTATGTTGATGTATTTCGCACATGTTCATTTTTTTCCACAGATTTTGAAAAATAAAGGTTTAATTGCAGCCGTTGCTGGAGGCTATGATTTAATGTTAAGAGAAAGATGCGCTAAATATATGTCCGAGTTTCCAGTTTTAGGGTACCTCATCGATGGTTTATTTACCGACGAAATCGCTGCTCATGAAGTACCAATCGATTCTGTTATGAAAATTATTTCTCATACTGTGGTAAGATTAAATCACTTTGATTTGAATACTTTTTTTTTCGCCAATTTTAACTTGCTAATTTTTTCAGAATTTTCTTCCAGAAGAACGCTTGCGGATCGTTCACGGATCTTGGGATCCTGAGACAGTATTGAAAATGGTGAAATCTGGTATCGATATTTTCGATACCTCGTTTCCTATTTTGAATGCCGAGAATGGCCGAGCATTGCTGTTTAATTTTGATGTTCCTAATCTGTGCGTGATTTTTTTACCTTATTATCTGTTGTATATTTGATTTTATATTCGCTTTTATTTCTACACATTTTTATAGCCTGGATGATGATGTGAAGTTACGTCTTCATGGCGAAGAAAATGGCGTGAAAGAGGAGACCTCGATAGAAAATGGTGACAGCGATATAGTTGATCAACAGGGGTGAGCTTTAGGTGTAGAGTTTTCATTCAAATTTCACCAATAATTTCTTCATCAAATAATGTTTTGATACTTTCTTCGTCTTAGTTCGGGTGATAATCCAAAGAAATTCAAGTCATCGACGTCGGCAAACCGTGGCAACACGAAAATCAAATGTGAGAATCGTTTTTCGATCGCTTTAAAGGATACCAGGTTATTATATTTTTTACAACATTATAGTTTGCTGTTTTGAATATTTATTTATTTTCGCCTAATCGTAGGCAATAGCGTTTTTTCTGAATCATCGATTTTTTGAAATATTTCAATAAATCTCATTTATTTTCTTCACTCGTTGCACATTGAAATTTTTTCATTGATGTAACTTACTTTATTCGAAGAATTTTTTGTAAAATCGACGAATTCTCACGGAGATATGAAAATCTATGTTTAGATATTTTGACGATTTAACACCACTGATGGAAAACTGTTCATGCCTTACATGTGAAAAACATACTAAAGCGTACATTCACCATCTACTGTGCACAAATGAATTATTAGCTCCTGTACTGCTGACGATGTAAGTGCTACTACCTTATTTAATTTAAATCATTTAATCCTTTTAGAACTGTATGTTTTGAAGAAACTTATTTATTGTTATCCTTATATTTCAGACATAATTTACATCATTACATCGAATTTTTTCGAAAAATACGTGAGCATCTCAAAAAACAATTGTAGTAAGGTTTTTAGTTCTCAACGATTTTGTAAATCGGAAGAAATTTCTCGCACCATTATGATAATTATTTAAATAGAAATACCATGTCAGGGCATTGGTTTGTGTATCTATAAGATTTATATTCTTCAATTTCACATCCGCCATGTTCGTCATTCCTGAAAATCTTTATTTTTACTGTAAAGGCTACATCGACCAGTCTATCAATACAAGTTTACATTCATACATTTTTTAAATGTTCTCTCTTGTCAGTCCTAGTCTCTTTCGTTTGTTTCCTATTTATAAAGTAGATTTTTCATTCCTAATTTTTAGTTACATCACTGTGATTTTTCTTGATTTTTGTTTCCAAAGGATGTAATAGGTATGCTTTTATAAGAAGTTCCCTATTTTTCTTTTATAAGCTGATTTTTCCACCCATTTCGCTCACATTTGTTTATACTCGAATATACCCCTTTTGTACCCTCACAGCCTATTTTTTGAAAAGGAAAAAAAAGTTTTGAGCGGCTGGGGGGCATCAAATTCTTTGGCAACGTATCCAATTTTAAGTCAGGCAGAAATTTGAGTGCGATTTAGGTCATACAAAAAAAAGTGGCCAACACCATATTTAGAGGAACAAATCGTTTGTGTCCCAATAAACTTGAAAAAGTGGCGAAATCAGAATTTTTGTTTGGTGATTTAGCAACTTCTCCAAAATGTTGTCATTACGGTGGTATTACAGACTTAGACAATATTGCTGTTGTTTGTCTCTAAAAATGTTGTGTTACTTCAGTAAAATAAAATTTGTATTTCTTCCAAGTCAGATTTTTATTTTTAGTAGGTATTATAAAAACGTAAAAAAAGTAAAAATTATATAGATTGAGTATATCAATATTTGAACGTGTAGAGCAAAATTTAAATGTATCCTCAATAAAATTCAAAACATTTTGATGCTGACAATATATCGATCAAAATATTGACCAATAATATTAATATTATTCAATATCCTGAACATCTACAAGTGGCTTCAACATCACACTCCAGTGAAGAGCTTTGGAGCTGTTTTAAGAATTTTCAATGCTGACATTCAATCAGTACTTCATTTTGAAAAATTTTGGAAGCTCCAAAGCCTCTCCGTGGTACTTCGGAGCTGTTTTGAGAAAGGCGCTCTGGTGCCCTCCAAAAACATAATGCTTGGGTTCCTTAATTTTTGCGCATGTAAATCTGAAGGACACGCCTCAAAAAATCTAGTTCCAAGGATATGTTGGAGCTGAAGCCGGAATGGAGCTCCTAATATTTGTTGGAGCTTATATCTGTAGCCTGAAGCGTATTTTCTGAAGCTCCGAGTACTCGATTTTTGTGCTTAAAAACACACATTTGAATAGGCACCTTGTAGTAGTTCAATTTATCATGTTTTTCGCCAAATTAAAACCGATTTTTGAATGATTGGTAGAACATTCTTTGAAAGATTTGCTCAATTTATACATTAATGATGATGAAAAATTGAAAGTTGAAATTTAAATGCGAGATTTTTATTTTGCTTTCTTTTCAAGCATCGTCCGAAAAATTTTCTTCTCACTTCAAACCATCGTCAGCGCGTCTATAATAAATAGTTGGTACCCACCTATAAGTACTCGATAATTATAACGCAAAAACAACCTACGTTATCTAATCAGAATACATGCTTATTCATTTTTTCATTACCAGCAATAGCTTAAACACTTTTATATTCTTCAACCAAACTTGCTTAACTTTTTCGTACTACTTATCCTTATCTGTATAAATTTTACAATGCGTTTGAAACACTCAAGTTGACGAAACAGCACTGAGCCACTCGTGAATTTTTCTTTGTTCAAATTTTTTACAAAAACTAATTTTTGGAATTTGACGGCCATTTTTTTTATGCAAGATGGTTTTAGCAGCGCTGCAACCAACTCCTGGAATGAAATGCATTCGGCATCTGCTTTTAGCTTTCAATGCCATTTTTGCGGTGAGTTGATAATATAATTAGACGTTTAGGGGAGAAAATTGTTTTGATTGATTTGTCAAATTTCTTAAAGATGGTACCTAACAGTTTTTATTATTTTACGATTTCACGTGATGAATCGCGAAGGATAATCTTTTTGATTTTACCTCTCAGATACCCTCCATAAAAATTTGTTTTTTCATTCACACGATAGCAATACAAAATAGTTTTTTCGAGTAAACCCTGAAATTTGGTTATTTTCTATTCAGAAATGAATACTTGAAATGTATCTTTTACAGGGAGTTATGCTGGATTTAATCTAACAAAATCTGTTTCTAATTTTTTCACTCGAATCACCGTATAATTGATTTTTTTCGGAAAATTAGTCAAGGCCAGGAATTGCTACCAAAAATGAAGAAAAAATTATCGCGTTTATTCATGGACGATATTAGGCATAAAACATTACTCAAGAAAAAATTTCCAAGAATTCTTCTACACACTTCTATCACGATGCCCTATCCAAAGTCCATATTTTTATGTTTTTATTTTTATTATTTTTTTTATCGAATGACCAGAGCTATAATTTTCTGTAGGTATAAAATTAGGTACGCAGTTATCAAGAAGAACAGATAAAAATTTTCAGAAAAGCTTGACATCACTATAAGTCTATAGTTTATTTTCAGTTTTCACCTGCTACAAGTAGGTATTTCGACCTTGACGAATTAACGACCATCGTTAATTTCTATTACCTAGTTAACGGGAATCAGATCGAAAATAGAATTTCCGCTATAATTATACCTTATTGAAAAATTTTGAGGAACTTGGCTAGCGAATTCAAAATAGTTCATAACAAAATATTTTTTTCTCAATTTTTAATTGCAATTGAAGCCCTGCTTGATAGACGACTGTCAGTGAAATATCACCTATTTCTTAAGAATTTATAAATTTTAATACGATAGAGCCTACATAGTATCAATAATCAAATGTAATAATGACTATAGTGACAATCAGAACATAAAATGTAATTGACTTTTTTTTTCCTACAGCTTCGAAAAACACATTCGCCAAAGTATAAGCACTCACTACGATGGCATAAAAAAATTATTAAAATAAATAAAATAAAAATTTATTGAGGTCGGCTGTAAGACAAAATGAAATTTGGCTTCAAATGAAACTATTTTGAATCAAGTTACAATTTTCTATCTATTTTCTATCACAAAACAGTGTTTTCGAAGCGACGAAGAAAGAAAATGTATTTTTACATTTGTTAGGAATATTCTGGATCAGCTGTGATAAAAATTAGAAAACAATTTTTCGGCTAGCTATTTTCAATTGAAAATAAAAAATTAATCAGTGAAAGTAGTGAGAAAAGAACTGAGCTTCTTAGAAATTTGTCGCGTCATCTACTCATTTAAACCACTTGAAAAGTTATTATACAAATAATTAATTTATTATGTTTGTTTTTTAGACTCCCGAGTAAAATTTTACCCGTTTTCCAATGCATCAAGTTTTTATTCTCAACTTTTCACATAGCAACCTATAATAGAAAAAATCTACTCCTAACGTTCAATCCCGGAGTAAGGTTTCATGGGCTCCGGGGCCCATTACATGACAACTCCCCCCCCCCACCCCACAAATGTTGCTTCTATAACTTAAAAAATAATATTAAGTAATCAAATTTTTATTTTTGGAGTGTATACCCATTTATATGTCTACGTCGCGAGATTTTGCGTTAGCAACATTTTTTTGCTCCATCTTTGAGTCCCTCAAGAGACCCCGAATACTGGGGCCTAGGCCCCTCAAGCCTATATGGTTAATCCGGCACTGCTGACGTTTTCTTCGTAATTCATAAATTTTTAGAATCACTAAGTGAATCCAATCTCAGAAACAGACAGAATATTCGAGAACAATGCTGATAAATGTTCACTTTTAATTAAAAAATTCCAGCTATCAGTTGGAATCTCTCTGCGGATAGCATTTCCAAATTTCCTGTCACTCATTCTATAAACTTGAAAACTATCAAGACATGAAAAAAAATTATTCTTTGTAAAAATAAATTTTGTACTTCAAATAAATATTTAAGTCGGGATGCGATCCAGAAAAAGGTACCATATAGTCGGATAGAGGATACTCCAACTGTAACAAACATTTGCAACAAAAGGCTAGAAGAAGAATTAGCTGTTCATGAGAAATAATCGTTTTCAGGTTTAGGTATAAATGATTAGGAAAAAAAAAAAGGTTCCTACCAACTGAAAAAAATTACTTTTAAAATACCACTGTGTTGAGAATTTCTTTATTCATAAGATATTTTTCTACGTTTTGTACAAAACAAATGGTGCGACCAATTTTAATCACTGAATACGAGGTCCATTTTACTCCAATACTGATTTTTGTCCATAATGCTCAATTAGAATGTCATGTATTAATTTTTTGAATATTTTTCTTCAAATTATAGGCTGTGGCCTTTCAAACGCTGATACCAGCTCGTGCCTACTTCGAGTAAACCAGCTGTATTGAAACACTTTGCTAACCACATTGTAACTTTTTGTAGATTGCATCAGGATTTGAAAATAAAATGTTGATTAGAAAATAATAGTTTTGTGAGAGTTTTTGCAATGAAGAGAAGAATGAGATAATTATTTTAAAAATATGTCTGAATCCTTTAAAAAATGTTACGAAACTTACGATACCCAGCCTATCTACTTTATTTTATACGAAACATGTACGAAATTAAGCATCTGCATAAAATCATCATTTTTCTCATGATTACATAATTCCAAAAGGCACCGTAATTTTTTATCATATTAGTAAAGTCTGGTTTTCGATATGAATAAATTTTCTCATTTTACTTCTATCGAACCGTCTGCAATCATAATGAATTAGGTATTTCAATTCTCGTTAACTCTTTCTTCACTCTGAATGATTGATTGATAAAATCAAAAGCAAGAAGTCTAGTCCCTTGGTAAATCAAGCTCAACACGAAAAAGTAACATATTTATTTTATTAAAAAGTCTAACTCTAGGTGTCTACTTATTTGATTTCATGCTAATATTCTGCCTAATAAAATATGTCCACTTTTTCCTCCAGTTCACAGGAGTCATTTTGATTTCCGTTGGCAGTACAGTTAAAAATATTTACAACGATTATGCGACGTTTTTGGAAAATAGATTTTTCTCTCCATCGATTGCCATTATTGCAGTTGGTTGCTTGGTTTTCGTTGTAGCAGTGTTCGGGTGCTATGGAGCTGTGAAATTGAGTGTAGCTGCAATATCAGTGGTAAGGGAAAAGTTATCAATTCCATTAGATAATTACGTTAAAAATTTTTAAGTCTGATTTTCAATAGCATGAAGCAATTCTATTTTTGTAGACGTCGATTGGCTGCTTCTAAAAGATTCGAGTATAAGACAAGAGACATATTTTACTAATATTCATACTGTTTTTTTTTTTTTTAGTACTGTTTATTATTGGCCACAATATTCACAATGGAGGTAGTGGTTAGTGTGATTGCCTATGTCATGGGAGACCAAATAAAATATGCCATTTCCAGAACATTCAACCAAACTATCCAAGATTATAAATACGATCCTGTAGCAGCTAATGCGATTGACTCGCTTCAGAATGAAGTATAATAAACGTTCAACTTTATTCCTCGCTGATTAGATTTTTTTTGTTTGTTTTTTAATTTATATGTGTCACTTTTAACCAATTTTCAATAGTTATACTGCTGTGGAATCGAAGGACCTGATGACTGGGCAGCAGTAATTGATTCGCATTCTGCCACAGAAATTGTGCTACCTGCTTCCTGCTGCGCTATGTACGAAAAAGGAAACTGCATTGCAATCAAACTGATGGGATGTCTTCCTCAACTACAATATCTAATCGATCAAAGTAGTTTGTTACTCAGCTCAACAGTTATTATGATTGCCTTGATGCAGGTAAAATGGTTAAAAAAATAAATAAAAAAAAACATTCTCATTAATTTGCATGTACGTTAAAATAAAAAAATTAATTTTTCAGTTAATTCAAAACAAAAAATTAATTACACTAACTATAGAATTTTAGATTTTTTCTGCTCAGAAAAATATTTGAATTTTATATTATCGTTATTTAAAATTTTCTTGATGAAAATCAAAAAAATCTCTCGTTAATATTTAATTTTTTTTCTATGTTAGCTGCTGGGTGTAATATTTGCTCGCAAACTGGGACGTCAACTAAGAGAGCAGAAAACTGAAAGGGACCGTCTCAGATACGAAGTGACAGAAAACATTATAAAGGGGAGCCCTTACGAGTATGAGAAACCAATAACTAAGCCAGAATATTCACGTCTACCTTCATATTCTGAATCGACTGAGGTTAATGAGAAACCTATCGTGCCATAAGAAAATGATTTTAATCGATTTTATTAAAATATTCATCTAACTATTTCTTAATTGTACATAAATTCAGTATTATAATTGTTAAATTATTATATTAAATATAATTGTAATACATATCCTACATTATCGTTGATATAGAAAACAAATAGAAAAAGATTGAATATATTTTGGAGGGAGGGGGATAATACTTTTGTATAAAAAAAAGTTACGCAGAGCTGTCGCCAGAATCGACTTCGGAAAATAAAAACTTGTTGAATCAGATCAATCGTTTCTAGATTCATGATTTCATATTAATCATATAATTTATATTATTTAAATTTTGAGAGATACAACCAACTTTTTTAGCTAATAGCGGCGTTCCTGACTTTACCAGCTAAAACTTATAATTCGCTTGAAAATATATTCCATGACTCACTCACTTTGCTTATAGTTTCAACGTCATACGCTACAATATAATTTGAATAAGGCGAAGGAAAAGAAATATGTGTTCTGAGACACACGTTCGAAATTTGAAACTTTTTTGCTGCCTTACAATTAAAAAAACTTTGATAACTTTACCAACTGAAAGAACAAGAAACGTTCAGTGAATCACATTGAATCATTTGTGTGTAACCAATATGCGCAATACTGCGCAACATCGCACATGCAAAATAATTTATTTTGTATATCATATGCATTTCTCAAATCACATTATATATTATTTTGAATAAATCACTGATAGTCGACTTGAGAATAACTGTAAATGATATCCTCGGCTTACAAAGTTGAAAATTCACAAATGCCAAACGGGATATTCATAGCAACAAAGGAATGACCAGACAAAGAGGAAAACTTTGTAACTTCAGCAAAATATAAAACTGAAATGAGTCAGAGAACGACCGAATAGATGACTGATTTTGGTAACTCTTTTGAGTAATTCATCTATTAAAAATACTTGACTTATTGGGAATGAGAAAAATGTTTCTTCCGCATACCTATGTACTCAGCAGACAGCTCAGCTCCAAAAATTTTCAGCTATTTTCAATATTAATTCTCCTTCTTTCTCATGCTCTCCATCGGGCAAATACGGATGAGTGAATTCTCTGTATGCTAGACATACCCTTCGAGACTTTATATCATCGCGTAATACGCAGTGCTCCCATTTATACCTAGCTTCTCCATACAGAACAACTAATGATTTTCGAGGCATTGGAATTCTAACAGCAATATCTTCAATTTCACTAAAACTATCGGGAGCTAAGTTCAAATTGTATCGATCTCTACTACCTTTATATTTAGTTAATGTTAACACAGAATCTGCAAGAAGATTAACAGTCACTATTCGTTCACCCCATACCCAGCAGTCGTCAATGTGAGGGTCGATAGAAGCTCCACGAGAAGGATCGTACTCTAAAGAACATTGTTCTATAGTTTTATATTTTTCCAATAGTGGTATATCTGCAAATTTATCTTGAACGTATTTGGTTGTGATAGGAAATCCACGAAAAGTACCAGCTTTGACTTTTCTTTTCTTGAAATTGCAAGCAGGTCCGAAATTCTGCAACGTATTAATAACTATATTAGATTACTGTAAGTAAATTAAATGATGGAAAGTGAAAAATAATATTCTGTTTGGCCAGAAAAAAAGAGAGAAATCAGTTTGTATGAGTATAACCCGCATTTCTTTCTTCATTAGAACAAGGCTAATCATTTCCAGAGGAAAATTTATTATTCACCTGTTTTCGCCGACCACTCTGTGATATATCCCAAGGTAAACTATCTAAATCGTGAATTAACTGTCTTTCTTCGTCGTCACTGATGAAATCTGGTAGGACATAAACTCCAGTCACTCGGTAGGATCCATCAGACGAATGATGAGGATGATTTAAATATTCGTATTCATTCCAACCAGGGTATACTTTGTTGCAGTAAATACAGTAGGTGAATGGTTCTACGCTTTTGACCTAAAAGTATAACAACAGAGTCTTCATTTATTTGTATTAAATCAAAATTTCAAAATCTTTGAACAGTTAAAAAAATAGGAGCTTCATAGGTACAGTTCCATCTACAATTTAATAAATAGTCATGATTCATGAGAATATTTTGAAATATGTGTCACTGAGAAGGTGATAGATTTGAAAATTTAAAAATGAATGATCTGATCATAATTATGTTGAAAGAAGGTGTTCAACTTACCAAGTCTGTAATTGAATTCTGATTTTCCTTCAAGCCATATTTTTCTTCACATAGTAAACATGTTCGAACTCCTTTACATCCACAAAATTTGGATCTGTCCATTTTATGACTCAGTTTTTATTCAATCAAATAATTGACAAACATGTTTCAATTGAACATTAACAATTTGGAAAATTTAAAGAAATTTATTTTTAAAAGTGCTCATGGTGATTAGACGAGAAAACGTGAGATAAGAATTCTATCTATACAATCGAATATGTGACCGTGACAAGGAAAAAGATCACTAGGGTGAAAATTAAATTTGACAAGCCACGACAAGCCAAAAAGACATCGCGTGCTATTTTGAAAAAACATCATTTTTTTATAAAAATAAAATTTATTGAAATTTGAAGCATTAATTTTATTTTATTTATTTATTTTTATTTTTTGGAAGTTCGGATTAATCTCTATGGAGATGTGCGAGTATTAAACCTATTGAAAAATTATAAACATTTTTTTTCAATATGATTGAAATATTTTGATGAAATGGTTTGGCGAATATAATCAAGTTATGCACAATAAATTTCAACCTATTTGAATTATTGAAGGTCATTTTAGAATATTTTTTCAAGATTTTTAAATTGAAATTTAGCAAAAATTCTTTAATTTATCAACTTTTTTTCAAAACTATCACTCCCTCAGTTTTGGGGATATGTAATTTTTGAGTAGACCATTGAATTCAGTGATGAATTTTGCGTAAATAAAAAGAGAAACCCTTTTAATATGATTAGCAGAATTTCATGAAGAATAATATATGTATAATTTGTGCTTTAAAGGGCATTTTTACTATATTTTGGAAAAAATTAATTAAAAAATTTTTTCAACTTCAAGTTGCAATTAGTCAGTTTTAGAGCTAGGAAGATGGCAAAACTATGTCAGTGGCGGATCCAAAGCTCCATTTGGGGGGAGGGATTCAAATTTTTTTAAAGCATGGTAAATGCTAAAATGGTGAGATTGTGTTTTTTTCAGCATAAAGGGGAAGGGGTTCAAGAAAATCGATTTTTTTATGGATCAGTCTATTTTTTTTTGATTTGGGGGGGGATTCCCCCCTTGGATCCGCCACTGAACTATATAAATGGATTAAAAATTAGAGAAAATCTCATTTTTAACACACTTCACGCACGATAGCAAGTTTGAAAGCCACAAGTTGGCTTCAAGTCTTTTATTATTTTTGATTCTGTATGTCCAAAAAATCAAAAATTTGGCAATTTGGACGTTTGGTTACAATTAAGTTTAAGTAAGTAGAGTTGCGATATTTTATTTCTGATCATTCCCTCAATTTGGGAAAAATTATTTCAATGTTACTCCTTTCTCAAGGTGACTTCTATATAATCCCTTTAAGAGAAACTTTGGTCTAGCTCTTCCTGCAGCTTTAGTACACCAAGTTTTTAAAATAATTTCAACTTTTTCTACAGCCAATTTTCAAATATGTTTTCCAGATAATTATAATAATTTTCGAGTTATTTATGCAAATAATAAATAATATTGAAAACTCATTAAAAGCACCCTCATTTTGCGGTATAGAATTTATTTTATCATTTAGGTATTCTACATTTTATAGTAGGAATTGAAAATATGAATATTTTATTATTCATCTCTGGACCTGAGAATTTGCGTGATTATGAGACCAAATTTATGGTGATCAGGAGATTTTGACTATTTTCATGGTAGTTTACCTATATTTTCGTTCAGTTTCAAAGTAAAAGCAAAAGACAAGATATATTTTAATTTTGAATCGAACTTTAATGGTATTATTAATAAATAAAAATTTATTAAGAAATTCTATGTTTTCTTTGGCATGTGTACGCATTAGCTAGGTAGGCGTATAGATAGGTATTTGATCACAAGACTAGGCTTGAAAATACAAATGATATTGGGTTTGGTATAAGGAAATTCCATTAGAAATATAGGGCTATTTATTCGATCTCAATACCTATGTTACGGTTTGAGATTGGTGAAAAAAAAATTCTATATTGTCTAACCCTCATTAGATAGCCATACCGTCAATAAGATGGGCATTGAAATTGAGTTACTCAAGCAATTTCATCCCATAATTTTATACATCAAAATGACCCACCACAAAGTTGCATCTTTCCCGCCCCCTTGATATTTTCAATTCATGAGTGGCTCCATTGCATATTGCTTAGCTTTGCTATAGTTCAGTTAGGTAATAATTATTATCCCTTTCAATATGTAAATAGTATAAAACACATCGGTATAGTTCGTCTACTGATGTATCTATTTCGGATTAAATGCACTCAATTTTTATAGAATTAGCATAAAAGGTAGCCTTAGTTTATATCAATTTATCCACAAGCCTGTTATTGGATTTATTCTGATACTTCGGCATAAAGTTCAGTTTCAGTAAAGAATAATAAAATTCATTGTGGACTTGCCCAAATATTGGAAATTAATTTGTCTGCATTCGTGCTTGGCTGCAGTAGATTTAATTGATTTGCATTTTCTCAGACATTTTATATCGCAAAAATATGTTTTTTGCCTGAGAAATGATGGTAGACCGCTAGACACATTGGAAACCAGTTTGCATAATATTACAATTGGTGTGCAGCGTATCGGCGAGTTCCATTTGATATTTTTCTGAACGCGTCATCCCATGCTGGTATACATTTTTATGTCGTTTTTCTTTTCTGTGGTACCTTCTTATGATGGGATATACGGCGAGTACCGTTTGCGCCCAGTGACCTCACATTAGTTTTAAAGCAGAGAATTAGTTCGCCATCACTTTGCGAAGTCCGAATCCGGTGGCGGAAGTAGATCTGCGCTACAGGTGTCCTCTACCTTCGAGTCAACCATCTTATAAATCGCAAGATGGCGAAGAAATTTTGCTTTAATTTCCTATTACTACTTTTACGTGTATTGCTTTTATCAAATGTCAATGTTTGTGTCATACGAGGCGCTTCAATTCGCTACGACCAGAGTCAGTTTGGCGACTACAATGTACAAATTCAGCTTAAGAACATCGAATTATATGCCATTTTGGACGAGGGTATACTAAATAGCGAGGTAAAATACTTTTATTTCTTTTTTATAAAAATTCTTCAAAAATGTAAATGTTTTTTTCACCAAGTACTTTTTTACCGCCATTTTATCAGCGAGTGGATCGCCGGTTCAGTTTGATCCTTTTAAAAAGTCTATTGTTTCCCTGCTATATTCAGTGGAGTTGCCAGATTGTGATGCAGGAAGCAAAATACACTTTCATTAGGTTTGTTCGTTTTGTCTCAGAAAAGTGTTTGATGTGGTCACACCTTCAGCCACAAAATAGTAGATAGCCAGCTAACCGATTTTGGTGTCGCCAACATTGCTTAAGCGTCTCATTGGCAGTTGAGGGTGCGCATGCTCAGTTCAACAAAATTGTGGTTCAGTTTTGGACGTACGTTAGTGACTCCAGTAGATTGCTTTCAGGATTAACCCAGAGCCGTAGCCAGAGCATACTGCTCAAGAGGGATTAAATAAAATGGGCAGGGGGGCCAAAAAAAACCCTCTCACCCTCGCTTTTCGGGGAAAGCTTGGGAGTATTGCCAGCTAGCCGCTCTGGCTACAGCCCTGGAATTAACCATTTCAAAGACGTCACAATAATATATTTCACTGAACCATCAGATGATTTGATTATTTATGTGGTTTTGCGCATGTGCAACCCCAACTGCCACTGAGTCGCTTAAGCAATATTGGTAAACATCGTCCATAAGGTGGGAGTATCTTGATGGCTGTCCAGTACCATACGGCTTAAGGTTCACCCCCTGAATCAGTGACTCATCCAAGGGGGTAAGGAACACCCCTTAAGCCTCAAGTTTCATCGAAAAAAAGCCGAATTAAAAAAGTGTAGGGTTTTCACAAAATCCTAGTTTCTTGAGGATAAATTTAAGACTCCAGCCCCTCACTCAGCAAATAATTTCTGGCTGCGCCAATGCCCTCAACCATGAAGCCCTGGATCGCCAGCAACGATACTTTTTGTAATATTACAATATCGGTGTCAATAACCCTTGATTTGATCAGCTGCAGTTGTGAGTACCCAAAGGTAATTCAGTTTAATCGTTTGAATGGCTCCTGAGAAAATGTCAGGAGTGTAACCAAGGATGGGCCGAGGTGGGCTATGGCTCATGGAAACAATTTTCTGGCTTACCTAAAAAAAAAATGTCGAGAACGAAAAAAGTCCCATGCTTTGAGTATTAATTTGACAAACCAAAAATTTTTGGGGTCCATTTTATAAACGAAAAGAGCAAAAATTTTTGGGATACTATATATTTTTCTCAGAAGAAGTTGGCAACCCTAAAATGTGGCCCACGCAAAGAAAATAAAAATGCTAGTTACGCCCCCGGAAAACATAGACTGATGTTAGTGGACTAATTTCAACATTGGATGAACGTATCCAGAAATTTCCTTAAATCTCCTAAAGGAAAGACTGAATCTTAAATCTTAAATGTATCACCAATGACTGAAATTAAATAGGCCAAAATTTTTTTATTCGATCTTTTTTGATGCCTAAGAAGGGTTTCATCATATTCATGCACAGCTGCCATAGAACTTTTTGATGCTGGGCAAGAAATGGGCTAATTTACGGTTTACCCAAAAGAGTCAAAGGAACTCCACCATGGTGATTTGTAAATGGGAAATACTCACCGCTTGAAAATTCTTTTCAAAACTGACTAAATCATTAAAAACTTTTATTTTTCATTCAGTCATTCACTCTCAAGAACATGTTCAATCAAAACTAAATAAAAATAAAATAAACAACAAAATAGACTATCTTGCTTATATTTTACCAATCAAAGGTTATGGGCTCATAAAATTTCTTGTATTCACCTACGAAGTATCGGTTCCTATATATGTCTAATCCGAACATTTTCCTCGAATTATATATAAATGCAATCAAATCCATATATGATTACCTATATACTCATAAAAATTACAAAGAATGACAAAACTAATGAAAATGAAGTACCCATAAACGTAAAAAAGTTCCTTTTAAATGGTCCTCTTAGGGCTTTGACCTCTGAAGCATTTAGAAAAGTGAAAATAGCTTCTTCAGTCCGAACCAGTAGTAAATTATTTTGTTGAGTTTGAAACAAATTAAGGCTCATGCAGAAAGTGTTTTTTAATAGCTTAAGTTATAGACAGAGAATATATAAAATGCTATATTTATTTTCAATAAAGTTGGAACGTAAAGATTTAAAATCTTACAGTTCCACTAAAGTCGATCTCTTAGATACCTACTTGATTTATGAAAATGGTAATCTCGTTCGAATGTGAAAAAAGTATTTTGAGCCTATACATATAATTTCCTCAGCTACAGATATGACCTTAAACTAGTTAAAATTGCATTATTCAAACCAATTTGTCTGCGAAAATTCTACTCAATCTGAAACATGACATTTCGTTTGTTTAGATCCATTATTCTTAACAATAAGTTAACATTTGAAGAAAAAAAAATAGACGTGCCTTTAATAAAATACCGCTGCTTCATTTTTTTTTTTCGAGAAGAAAAATATTGAATCACGTTCGCAGTTTAAGTCTACTAATTCGCAGCTTATCGAATTCTTTGCAAGAATAAAAAAAAAATTCAAAATGCATCAATGGCTATATGGTCTAATCGCATTTTCTTGGTTGCATTTTCTTCATGAATAATACAAATATTCAGGTTAACGTATCATTCGCATGTCATTGTACGGAAATTGGATGACTTTTCTCATTTTTTTTTCCTCTTCAGCTTCCCAGCTTCCATTTCTGATTATATCTGTTGCTCTCTCTCTCTTTTTTTTTTAAAATATTTATTTGCGGTATCAAAGAAGATATAATATATTTTTCTATAACGGCTATAGGAAATAGAAAAGGGCACATGTTTCAAATATGGTCACGTTCAAATTTTTCATGCACATACACGTTTCCATTAATTCAAAACGTATAATTTTTACAGTACGATTACGACTATTCGGAGCTGACTGAGAAACCTTCGACGACCGCAGGTCAACAGCAGCCTCCTTCGACGAATGCCACAACCGTCAAACCTCACACAAATGTGGCTTCCAGCCATTCCAACTCCTCTGCCATCCACAGTAATTCCTTAAGTTCAATAAACTCTTCGGCAATCGTAATAACTAATCAATTGCTAGCCACCCCAGAACGTATGAACGTCACTATGGACGAGGATACGGCCATTAAATTGAGAAAATGTGCTCCTGGTTATTTCAGAGATAATCAAGGCAGATGTCGACGACTAAGGAAACCACATTTACCGTAAGTATCGGACATCTCATGTTTTGCCTCCAATTTCCTCGTGTAATTTTGCAATATAGTAAGTCAACCGTGAACTCAAAATATTAATGATATCATTACCATATCAGCCAGACTATTTTATTGCCCTTGAAATAGATCATAAAGTTCAAATAAATCCCATTAATGGGAAGAGCTGCATTGAATTTCATCGAAGTGTAAAGAAATAATGTTTGATAAACTGGTCAAGTCCATAACTATTATTTTTCTATTGACAAGCTGGAAGTTTATGAAATGAAAGCACCCGATTTTCAGTGCTTCTACACCTTCCCCCTTCCTCCGAAAAGATGCTAGTATACATTTAAGAATTTTACATTTTGGCGAGTAATGCAAATTGAATATTGGTTCAAGTACGAAAACCAACTCTTCATAATTATACATTATTTTAACATTTCCGACTTGATCATTTGCATTTTTTTATTATTGAACCATACCTCGTGTACAAAAATTAACTTTTCCTATTTTGCTTTCTGAATATAATTTTTATGAAAATAAAAAATTGAATAAGTCATAATATTATGGAGGAAATATTATGAGTTAATTAGCAGTCTGCAAATGGATATTTCAAATTGATAAACTGTACCTACCTAATTTTATGCAGTTCAGCCACCCACCTTTTCTAATACAATGAAAATGAAAAAAAAATGAACAATCTTTTAATACAGTTTTATTAATTTGATTCCATCTTTATTTTGATGCTAGAAGGATCTTAAATCTAAAAAAAAAATGTATACCGCTACAACGTGTATAAAAATTACATCCACTTTTTTCCAAAAAGGTTACCTAATACGAGTTAAAAGTTACACTTGAGCAAAATGTTCATCAAGGTGTCATGTTTTGCACATGTTACGTTTAACTTAAAATTAAAAAAAATTGTTTAAAAAATGCTTTGTTTTTAAACCCTCGATAATTTTGTTAACGAGTAATTTTTTAAACGTGTTACCTTTAATGAAACAGTTAGATTTTTTGTCTCCCCAAATGTGAAACAAGTTACTTTTCAAGGGATAACCAACAGTGGTGGCAACCTAGATTTTTTCCGGGTGTAGCATAAATTTTAAGGGTTCAAACTGGCTAAAAAATAAGAAAATGGTAGGGATGATTATTTATTCATTTTTATCACAGAAATTGAAAAACAATCTTATTGTTTCAAGGCAAACGAATTTTTCCGGGTGTAGCGAGATATTTTTTGGGTGTAGCAAACTTTTTTTGCTGGTGTAGCGAGATTTTTCCAGGTGTAGCACATTGCTACACCCGCTAATTCAGGGCCGAATTTAGGGGGTGGACAGTGTGGACAGTGTCCACGGGCCTCCACCAAAAAAGAAATTTTTCATTAAAAAAAATGTTTAAAAATTTGGTAACTGACCCTCTATCTCCCTTGAAACGGGCCTCCATCACTTTGTCCACACCTTTTTCAACTCCTAAATCCGGCCCTGCCCGCTATCCATAGGCTGCCACCGCTGATAACCAATATGAACCATATTCTTCGCCAGTACTGCTAGATCTTCATGGATCCAACCGATCTCCTGTGGATAAAAGCGTTTCTTATAATTCTGTACCTTAATTCGAAAAGGGCCAATGTCAAAAAATGCTGTTTTGAGAAAATTGCGGTTGAAGTATTTGTGTTTTTTTATTAATTCAGTAAAAAATGAGTTTTGATGCTATCGTTTTCTAACTTGAACCATTAAATTTCTTTATTCTTCTTCTTTCTATACGTTTTTGAAAAAAAAATTTAGCTTCAATCTCGACATTGGCTCTTTTTGAATTAAGCTACTGACATAGGCCCTTTCGTATTTTTCACTATATCTGGCAAATGGATCAAGATATGACTTTTATCTTAGTCCCATCTGAAAGAGCTTATTCTTCTCATTTCAGTGATGTATCTAACTCAAAATCGTCAAGAAATGACATTGGCCCTTTTTGAATTAAGGTACAGAATTTATTACCCACTTAATATTTTATCTGTATTCAAATAATATCACATTTGGCAATATTATTTTTTATGTGAATTTAACCAAAACATATTCGATTCGAAAGAAAGTGTAACGACCAGTAATCTATTGCCCAGAGACAATTGGCAAGACTATTCTATTTTCCATTATGTCTCATAAATGTACACTGTATTTGCGGCGAACGAGTATGCAACTTTTTTAACATTGATTATTTGCATCTCCAGGCGATTCGCATATGCAAAACATTAGGCATGGAAGATTAATTCTTCGCGAACGCAGTCACAAAATAATATTCGTATTATGTTTGTGCGCAGATTTCTACAAATGGTTCATACACCCGGCGTAATTAAATCATTCCAGCAACACGTTGCAGCTACAAATGCGACATCGAATGTAAAATAAATTTGATAATGACATCAGCTATTATACATTTCCTAAATCTGGAGTGAGACTCAAATGATTTGGTTCTTATGAAAGAAATAAAATTGCATTTATTTACGTTTATTTCGAATGTATTTATTTTTTGTTGTATTTATTATAGTTTTAGCAATCGGCTGAATTCGAAAAATTAAACTTTGAATATAGTTGTTTGACAAGACTGGTGAATAAAAAACATTTATTCGTGCATTTCAAAAGTATTTTGGTTTTTCGTCGAAACTCGTATGTTAGATCTATTATTTTTACATTTCACAATATTTATATTATTAATTAAAAATAACATCGTTACTTCAAAATGGAAGTGACTGAATAAAAATAATGTTAATTTGGTTTATGATTTTTTTTTTTTCCTTTGCTACCAAAATGGAAGACAGATAGTCAAGTAGTAGGTATTGACCTGTTATGAATATTCTATCAGAAATACTACAAGTGAAAATATTTCTAGTAAATATTTTAGTGTAGTACAAATCCTGGGCTAGATATACAGCAATAGGAAATTTCAAAATATCTGCATAACAATGATTTCCATCAAGGTATTTGCTACAATTTTCTTTAGTGGTGGTAATATAGCATCAGCTAGCAATCCATATTATTCGGCAATCCATCACTTGAGAGAAAAAAAAGTCCAGGAGAAGAAAAAACCAAATTTTAAACATAATATAACGGGAAAAATAGAGTAATCAGATTTTATTTTTATGCCTTACATGAAACATAGGCAAATGAGTGCCAAACAAAATTCGTTTTGAAATCCGTGACGAAGAAAAGTAGGCCATTATTGACTTCTTTAATACATATTAGTCTCGTCGAATTATTTTTTGGATTCACCCTCATCACTTACATAATAGAAGAATTATTGATATAGTTCATAATATTATATATTTTTTGCATATCGGCAGAATATTGCTCATCCGTTAATATTTACGATGAAGTTCTGTAAAACCAACAAAGTCGGATAACAAACTGCAATTATTTCCAGTTCGATGATTTCAGTAAAAGAAAAAGAAACATAAAAGAAGTCGATATATAGTGTAATGAACTCAGCAGCAAAATGGCGGATAATTTTTCCCATGATGCGAGTGTATCAAAGATGAAACATATTTTCACTTTCATATTTTTCACAGTTAATATATGAAATACGAGTATTTCAGTTTATTTAGTTAGGGCGAGAAAAAAATCTGGAAAAATTATTCGACAATTTTTTCTCCTAGCCTCACTATGCGGATAGTAGACTACTTATTAAAAGATTGAATAAAATCTCTCAATAATCCTTTCTTATGTAACCTTGGTCTTTACCTTTGGTAGAACTAAGAATATATTAATCAATTCTTTGATTATTCTTTTCCTTAAACTTATTAAACATATTGTCCTATCTTTTATTTATTTATTTTTCAAACTAAATTAATGCAATGAGAAATATAAATACAGCTACGTTCAGCAATTTTAAACAAAGTAATATTTTTTCCTAAAAAAAAATTACGTCTTTTTGTCCCTTCGTTATTTTCGGTTCCCGGTCAAAATCCCGAATGGAATTTCTCGAATGGACAATCCCCCGAACAGACTTTTGTGAGAAATAAGGTGTCCCGAATTTTTTTCCCCGAATGGTTCAAAACCCGAATTCGGGACCCCCCCTTTTGAATCTGTTGACAGAAAATGAGTCGTTCGAATTGTAAATGACTTTAAATTGATGGCTTACTTATATGAAAATTGGATCAAATGACTACATGGTGGGGTTTATGTTAAATGATATTCATCTTGACTGCAGAGGCGAAAAAGCTATTGAAAACAATTAGTATATTGCAAAGGCCATGTAATTAGAGCCAAATGAAGCTTCTATAAGAAATTATAAGAAATAATGAGCAGCACACAATATTTTAGCATTATTACGTATCTAAACATCATTTGAGCTCAAAATAATGGCTGATAAATTTTTTGGACTAGAAAGGTTTTGAATTTTCGCCAGCATATAAATGATCATTAATTTTTCATACAAAACTGAACTAGCTTGTAGTAAGTAAGGCACATTAAAATTAAATAAAGAAAAAATTTTGTTATACCTTCCCAAGCCCCTTTCAACAACTGAAACAAAAGAAAATTGTACAACCGACCATTGCTGCAGTTGATTGTAAGATGGAAGCAAAAGGGACCCCAGATTGGTCCATTCGGGAAATAGGTATTTGGGGAAAAAAATTCGAGAAAAAGGTCTTCGGGAAAAAAAAATTTGGGAAAAATGTATTCGGGGGATAGTCCATTCGAGAAATAATCCATTCGGGAAATTCCATTCAGGATTTTGACCCGGAATCCTTTTTTCTTCCAATTTTATATTCAAGTGAATAAAATCTTTCTTAAATACATGCCCTACAAGTATTTGTTTTTTAGAACACGGGCAAGGTAAATTCTGTAACCTGTCTATGGTATTGGAAAATGGAAGAACGTGAAAAATGTTATAATTCTCAATTCAGAGTTCCTGTATATGCATTGTTCTTGGAAAATTATTATTTTGGCTTACCTATTATATATTATTATTTTGAAATACTTACAGTCATCTGTTATAAAACGTAGGAATGTGTTATTTTGACGTATTACGTATAAGTAAAACTGAAAAATTTTTGGCCTCAAATAAAATTGAAAGGTTGATTTTGAGAAATTTCATAACTTTTTGAAGGACGTAGCAATAAAATATTAAACAACGATAATAAAATATTGCTTGTATTGGCAGAAAATAGGTATTCTTCAACTATCCCAGAATAATACACGAAGCTTAATTTTTCTTCATCTTATTGTCAGTTAATTTATCATAATTTTGTTTATTTGTGCTTTAAAAAAGTTTGAAAAACAGAATATAGTTGTTCTTGAAATCAGCTTATTATTTTTGATTTCCTTCGAGTGAGGTTAGCCGGAGAGGCTATTTACTCAAGAAAATGAGTTTCTGTTTTCATGCAGAGAACTCGGACTGTATTTTAACAATAACTAGCTGAGAATTACTCACCAGTTTTTTGTAAGATGAGTTATATTTTTTGATGGATTATCTATAAGAATAAGTTACCTATCTAAAAACTAGTAAAAATGTCGAAAATTGAGTTTTTTTTTTTAAAGCGTTTGAAGAATTTTTATAAATTTAACATGTCCTTTTTTTTGTCAAAGAAAAATGAAAATTTCGCAGTTGACGGATCAAATAATTTTTTAATCGTAGAAATCACCTCCTTCATTATACACATGGGACCCAATCTGAGATAACCATTATAGTTATAGAATAGTTGGAGAGAAAATGTATAACTTTTCAAAAAAAGCAAAAAATAGTTCAACAGAAAGAAAAATAATGAAAACTTATATTGTTATTCTTTCTTCTTTGTTCACAAATCATCAGTTCATTTTTTTTTCTTTTTTTTTTCTCAATAGTGCGGTCTTAACCGTATCTCAGACTGGGTCTTATATTTTGATTCGACAATAATTAATTTAAAAAAAAATTGTACGAAAATTGTTGATAATTTATTAAAAAATATTTGGTAAAAAAAATTAATGAAAGTGAAAAACGAGAATTTTTCGAACTAATCTAAAAATAAATATTACTCACATTATGGCGTTACAATTTTTCAATTGTCGTTAGTGGTAAATCGGCGGCTACTTTTCTCTGTTCCAATTCGTGGCTAGAAATGGCAATTACTCGTTCTCGATTATTACCTGACTGAACGGTTTGATAGGTTCGTCCATCAGATTTTGGAGCAATTTTCCTTTGAGCCACCTCTGGCTGGCTGGCCTTTGGCTCATTTTCCACCTTTTTAGTTGTCGTCTCGCGTGCCTCCGGTTTCTTTACATCTTTCGATTCCTTTGACTCGACCTTTGACTCGACCTTTGCGGGTATTTCTTTCTTTTCATCCTTAAGGTCGGCTCCGATTAGAGTTTTGATTTTGACGTCATCTTGGGATAGCTTATACTTCAAATCATTGAGCACGTTCTCCTTGCCCAGCAAAGGCAGTAAATCTTCGTACTGGTCGAATGCGCCTTGACCTTTGATGTCCAAAATGTTGATATTTTTATTCGGCACAATCAGCAATACGATCTTATCGAGGTGTGCTTGGATATTGAGATCGCCATCTTGCCTTTGATCGATCTTTTTTACGGGTGCAGCGTTTACGAGGCTGCAGAGCAACGCGCAAAATGCGAACAATATTCCGGTGGCGTTCATGTTTCTGGAGAAAAAAATTCACTGAATGATCTCCGTATATATCTGTAATCAAAGCCAGAGAGTAAAACTACACGCCAGTACTGTTATTTTCCGTTTGATGCTTATCCGGATCATTTTTAATAGGTTTTATTTACGTTTAACGGATAGTTAGTCGGCCGTTGATGCTATCTGTAGAACCGGTTGTGTGCGGTGCCACAGATAAGCCGTCTTTTGAAACAGGGCTTCTCAATTTATTTAAGCGAAATTTTCACGTCTGCCCAGTGAAAAAATTAGAACGTTCCTCGGATGAATGCGGCTTCGTGGTCTGGTAATTGGCATTAATCATTATATACAGAAAATTACAACCGAGGCTTGAACGTGACTTGGGTGAGGTTGCAGACTGACACCAGGGTAAACCTGATTTTTCATGTGCATTTATTTGCCATTAATCGAATCGGACGAGTATTTATTTTCGGATTTTAAGACGGTGGCCTACAATTTATTATTCATTATATGGCCCTATTCGTGAGGTCATAGAGATTTTCTTTGGAAGGGGCGGATGGTTGGTCTCCTCAGAAATTTAGCACTTCTCTCGCTCCCCAAAAATTTACGATCCATCGAGTGGCTGAGATTTTGAAAAAGTCTGCCGAGAAGAAAGGAAAAAGGTTTGGTTTTGCACTAAATTCCATATCTCCATTTCTAGCATGGAATACGACTGAGAATGAGAAAATGAGGCTAGCGAGTCAAGTCTAAATTTTGAGGTAAGATCGAAATCTCTATTTTAACTTTGCTGAACACGATGATAATATAATTGTAAACCTATCTGAAGAATGAATGAATCAAAATGACTTTTTAAATTTAAAAGTCATGCTTTTCAGCAGTCTGTTTTTGTGTGGCTTACATGAATCATAATATGCGACAAGCAGATAAGTCCACTTTTTTCAAAAACTGTTCAATTTACACACTATACCCTACTTATAGTAAAAATAATATGTCCCAAAATGTAACGACATAGCTGAGAAAATAGACTTCTAAGTTGAGGAGCTACATATGAAGGCATAATGAAACATGAAAGTATATTTTTGCTTTCCTGTAAAATTTAAGAAAATGAACTTACCTATTTCCTCTTTTTGTAAAGCACTGTTCACATGTTGAAGAGCTATTTAGGATACTACCATTCAATTAGAAAAAGATTAAATGATTTTATTTAATCCAGTTGAGTACCTGTGGGGGGTTTTAGGGGTTCAACTCAGAAAGTATAAATGACTATAGAGTTCGACTACCTTCGCTAAGAATTACTACGTGTCACTAATTGATCAATGCGGAGAAAAAATATCAATTTTTCCCGTGTGAAAAACAAAACATTTATGTTCGCATTTGTTGAAAAAATATTTCGTCAATAAATAAGTAAATAAAATAACAAACAGCAAAATATTACAGATAATTTTGTCAAATATTATATGAATTTAAGATATTGGTAATCTTGGGTCCGGCATTCTTATAAATGAAAAAACCATCATCATACTCCAAATTTTATTTCATATTTAGAATGGCATTAAAAATATTACCCATATCGTTCAATTTTATCAGGCGTTTCGATTATGCAAAAAGTGATACATGTTTTTAAACTTGAACCGCACTTCGCTTTGGTTTTTTATTTTTAATTCCAATTCAACGTAAACCAAATTTGAGAGAAAAAAAAGTATATTAGATTCGAATTCCCATAAAAAATAAAGTTGAAAAAAATTATTTTATTTCATCATTCATAATATTATGTAAAATATGTTTCATAGATATGGGTTGGTGAAAAACGAATAAAATTCCAATAATTTCTTTTAGTTTACTACAATAGTAAATAAGATTTGGATTCCATTTTTAATATCGAACCCAGTTTTCAAAATTTAAACTTGTATTTAACAACATTTTTACGAGTAGAACGGAGTGGAACAAGTCGCCATCAACAAAAATCGTCAATAAAAGTTGAATGTATGGTACTCGAGTGTGAAGTTATTCCACGAAAAGTGTCAAAAATTCTTTATATTTTACGACTATATGAAAATATTTTGTTACACAGATAGACATAAATGCACAGTCTTATAAATTCAAGTTGATACGATTTTTATTTGCTGATTTTGATGACCGGAACCAGTTTTTTAAAATGATTTTAAACGGTCTCTGCTATGCAGCTGTTAATGGCAACTATCTTCGCTTTATTTCTATGCAAAGCCAGGTGTCAAACTGGCCACTTAATCGAAGAAACCAGAAAAATAAACTTGAATTAGATAAAACGTATATTCAGAGGTAAAATGAATTATTGGAAAACCATTACCACTCAACCCTCTCGGCAATCTTTTTAGCATTTTTTTTTCTATTGGAAGTTATGTTAAAAACAAACAATTTTCTCTTCAGTAGATAATTCACTTGGGTAAGCGTCTGCAGAGGTGTGAAAAGAAGTACTTAGTAAATAGCTAACTTATGACTGAAGTACTTGAAGTATATTTATATATAATTTTATAAAAGAGTAAAATAAATATCATAGTTTCAATTATAAGTCAGTTTATTGCCGGTTTGAGGGTATCAGGGGCCTACCGAGAGGGGGTGGGGGGTGAGTCACCCCCTCAGTCAGTTTTCAAAGTTGTCAAATTCTCCAAAATCTTCATCAGTCGGCAAATCGAGAAATTGGGAGATAGCCGCCACCAATTTGCCGCCTAATACTATCCTCAAGCAACGATGAAAATTTTTTTCATCCATTATTACTGTACTCGGAAAATGTTTGAGATGTAGTCGGCATTTTTGCAATGCTCACCCCCCCCCCTATTCAAAGAAGGCTCGGTAGGCCCCTGGTGGGTATGCTTTACCAGATGCAAAAAATTTATCAAATATTGAAATGTTCCTGATGACTGCTTAAAAGACAAATTCTGAACAGAAATTTGTGATTTTTGGCCACGATATACTTCAATGTTGAACTAAGTAATTTATAGAGTTAAATTATTGATTTCTATCTACAGTGGTAAATATCTACAAGTATTGATGGAAAGTTATATTCTAGTATGTAGAAAAGCTTCAATTTTAATATAAGAATTTTTTAGTTCCCTTTCGCCTCAAAATCTGCCCATTAATACTGGCTTACTTTTTCAAGTTACCCGAATTTTTTCAGCGCATCATCTGTTTGGGCTAACACCATATATATTGATATTCAGAATAAGATAAGAGCACCTACGAACAAAAAATAGCGATTTGAAAGTTTTTCTACTATGAATAAGCAAACACTTTACACTTTAAAACGAGTGCCGTAGGTACTCGATAATTTTCTACTTTCCATTCGAAGTATTGTTGTCATTGTTTGGGTTATATGGACGAAGGTGCGTATTATAGTTACTAAGTTAGTGTGACGACTCATTTTTTATTATTCTGACGTTTAGAAATGGCATGCATTGTATCATTCATGCATAGTAGTGCCGATTTTCAATAGGATGATTTAAGACCAGCTTCGATGGGAGAAGTCTACTTTTTCTGTTCGTGAAGTCTGTAACTTTTTTTAGGTGATTTACTATTTGAGTAAGAATCGCCTTTCAAAGGCATTTTTTACAATTGTATTTTCCAGACCACATATTTTCTTTGTAATGATGATCTAGATTTGTGAAATGAAGCCTAAAAATCGTAAAGGCGAGAACTTGTCCTCAATCTAATGCAGTGTCTAAATTTTGCAGTAAATTTTAAAATTAGAATGACTTCTAATGTTTATGAAAATCATATACTTTACTAGTGGAGGAAGCAACCTATTTCATACGATGAGTGTGAAAATTATGTGCCTACTTGAAAACAGAAATTATATAGAATTAAAATAGTGTTACGATTTATTTATACCTAATGAAAATATTTCAAAGATAGTCACATTTTTCAACTAAGATAGTAAAAAGTATAACAAATGTCGAAAATATTTGATATAAATATTAAATAATCGCTGTTTTTTTTTGTTGAAATAATAAAAATTGTGACTCATATTTCTTTCAGTGCACCAAATAAGTTGGCGAATCACATTGATTTTAGTCCACGTTGATTTTAATTCACATTATTTTTAGTCTACATCGATTTTAGTCCCCATTATTTTTAGTTCACACTGATTTTAGTCCACGTTAATTTTAGTTCACATTATTTCAGTCTATGTACATTGATTTCAGTCCACATTGATTTTTAGTCCTCTAGGATTTTATAATTTTCTTCGATTTCCATCCATGTAAATTTTAATACACATTGTCTTTAGTTTATATTATTTTTCCTTTATACTCATTCCTGGACTTTCTCCTATACATACAAATATGAGGTCAGTGACCCTTTCCACGGTTTGAACATTTATAGCAATAAATAAGTAAATTTATTACTTCCATAGTATATATCTCTTTGTTCTACTGAACCTTTGCAATAGATTTTTATTTTTTCCTTTACCTACGTTTTCAGGTGGTTTTCTTCTATATTATTACAAACCTATAACGATAAAGTGCACCATCAGTTGGGGTTACATCTTGGAAGCTGAAGATTTAATAAGTCTATTTGATTAGTCTGAAGATTTTACTAAAAATGAAAGTAGAAAATGAAATTGCATCCACAATTTTCATTATAGGTAGATACTAAAATGAACTGCTGATAGATACTGATCAAATTTTGTTTTATTAGACAACGTGGAAGATTTAATCTTTCCTAGACGGTGATATACTTCCACAATCGACGGCTGGTTGAATATGAAATCATCTGATGTAAAAAAAATTTTGCTTTCTTTTCAAGACCATTAAATAAATAGGTACACCGAACAATGTAGGACGTTACTTTCATTAGAATGAAAATGCATTATTCGAATCGGTCGACAGCGGGGATATTCATATGTGATTTTTCTTTCTCCAATGCAATTGCTGCCTTCCAGATGGAGATTCGATAAATGGTTGCGTTTGATCGGTTATACTGACATGGCAGATAGTTCCTCGTTATTGCCAATATTTTTAATTTCTTTCGTTTTATTTATAATTATTAAATATTGTTTAGGCATGAAAGAACAATTCGAATTTCAAGATCGATTCGATAACAACGTAACCCATTATGTATTTCAGGAGTTGTACAACGTGTTAGTTGACAGAGCACCATACAGGTAAGCCGAATTTTTACCTATTGTACCTCCCCAATTGCATTTAGTAATATAGTTAACTTTCTTTTTAATCTTTTTTTTTTAATTAATGGTACCTAATTAACCGAAACATGAAATAAACTATCTAGACCTGTTTTTCATGTAAAAGGTTACATAGGACCTATTTTACTAATTATTATACTTTATGTGCCAACAATAACGTAACTATAGCTTCTGCGGTTCTTCTTGCACTATGAATTTAATTTTAAAAAAAGTTAAGAAAAACTTTTTCATACAGCTCAGTAACAAAATATACCTAACTCTTAGAATTTTGCAGCAGAACTCATCTTGCCACACTTGAACTTCTTCATGTTACAGATTTGAAGCCAGTGTATGAAATGTATTATTAGTATAAGGGTTATATAGTTCAATATTAGGACGTTCTATCTGTGCAATGAGTATTATCTTAAAAATGAATTTTTGGAAATGTAGTAGTTAATTATTGGAATTTATCTGTTTTGGTATTGTGCCATTGTTTTCGCAATAATGATCCAGAAAGTTTTTTTACACACACCCCTCCCCCTTAAAATGATTTGACCTTTAAATTTTTGTGTTTCTTTATTCTAACCTCACTAGGGAGTTAATAATACTACCAACAGGAGGTAAAGATCAAGACGTTATAGAAGTTTCTCACATGGAAATTGAAAAAAGCCACAGACTCTTCAAGAAGGTGGGGAGGGGGGGTGGATTATTTCCCGTTTCTCTCCCTTGAAGTATTGCTAATCCTCATAACAAGGTCTATTAGAAATCGAATATTAAAAACAAACAACAATCGAATTATGTAAATATCTTCTTGAACTGTACATGTTGAAGATAAAATGGGTTCTCTGCATTCAAAAAAGCTGCATTTTATTTCGAACTTTTTTTTTTTTTTAAATCGTAAGTCTAGTGTTCATTTGTTTACTATAGTAGTGCCTAACTTTTTATTTGAAATGGCAGGTTTTGATTTTCTCAAATGATGCAAGGTGCAAAATATGTAATTGGCAAATTCTCAACATTTTTTCAAACATCAAATGGAAAGCTCCTACCTCCGTCCCACCGAGGATTAATTTTTAGCGGATTTTCGCTTGAAAACCTGCTTATTTTTTCAATTTTCTGTGGTAGTGCAAAAATTTTTCAAGTAGTGCACGTGCATCCTTACACTCCTCAATTTGCCATCCATGCTATGAACGGAAATTCATTTTTCAGATACAATGCTTATCATTGAAAATTGTTCAATATTTACTGCTACGTGATTAACAATTCGCTTTTTTACCAACAGATTTTTATGAAATTTAGGAATAACTTGTCTCTGTCGAATGTCAGCACAGACTTAATAAACGACTCGCATCTAGCCATCTATATCCAAGCAAAAATTTGTAGTCATCTTTTGCCGAAAAATTCTACTCGATATTTTAATACGAAAAACACGTTTACTTCAATTTTTCTTTTTGCATTAAAAATGGCACAGTATTAGGTTTTTTCTTAAATAAATGTTTATTTAGGTAATCTAGTCGTTTCTTGAATATCTATCATCCATGTCATCTAACGGTTCAATAATCCGTTTTGCATTCGTGAGAACAAGTTCAAGTATTAATAAAAATAAGTAAACCTTTTAAGGTTAATGCAAACCGTTACTATCTATTAATGCTTCAGCGTAAATATTTTTGATTAAAAAATAATTGCTTGGTGTGAGCACAGAGCATAGCAAACATTGACAACCTGACAGTCAAAATAACAAGTTATCCGACATGGCCAAGGTACAGGTTCACATTTATTGGCGAATGATCTTTTTTTGTTCACACATCTCACATCTGGTACGAAATTTTCCACTCGCCAACTGCTTTTGCCTCATCAAATGCACAAAATTTCCAGTTTTTAAAATACATGCTTTGAGGTTTTCAGTCCAGTAGGTGATTAAATTAAGTGACACAAATGTTTGAAGATGATACATATTTTATACGTACTTATCACGAAAAAAACAATTACAACTTATAAGTGATGTGTAAGTTAATTCACTTTATGTGTTTGAAAGAAAACAGAGAGTTCCTTTGCTAAAAGGCCATTCATATAATTTCTCTGATATGTTTAAAAAACTGAATTCTCGGGACGGAAAAAAAAAGTGGTGATTGAGAAGGTGGCAGAGAATGAATTGTAGGAGGCAAAGAAAAATAAAATAAGACTAAGGTACTGGTGAGAAGTCAATTCAGGCCTACAGTAAGTTAGGTGGAATATTTTAAGTAAGGAAAGGGAGAAGGAGATGGATACAGAGGAGGGGAAAGAGTGAACTCATTAATCCTTCGGGACTTACTCTATTCAACTAGGAGCTGGATTTGTTGGGCCTCTTAGAAAAATGGTCCTTATGGTTTGTAAGGATCTAGGATTCAGTTTCATGCGATTCTATGAAAATACGAGTATGTCAATGCCCATTTCAATAGTGCAAAGTGCAAACTCAAAGCTCTATCGTCAAAACTTGTTAAGCATTCAAGTTTAAAGTTTGATCTTGAAAAATCTCTTATAATATGTAATGTATAGATTGTACACAATTTTTAATGAAAGTTTGATCTAGGCGCCCTGAGTCTTATAAGTTGAAAAATGTGACTATTGAAAAAAAAAGTAAATGCTTTTGAAGTTCAACTTGCTAAAAAATGAATAAAACAACTTGAAATGGGAGAGAACAGATGTATTTTACTGTAAAGGAAATTTCTCACCCAATTCAATTTTATCATCGCAGTTTTACTAAATAATGTACCTAAAAACAAGTATGGCTTAAAAATTATTTTAAAAAATGGTATTTTCAAGTTTTTACCATCAAAATTATCATCAAAACAGTGACGTTTTTCAGAATTATCGCCAAAATTCAAAAGTAGACACTTGAAATAACTGAAAAATTCAATTATTAAGAAATCAATAGTTTTTTACTTTTTCTTTTGTTTTTTGCTTTTACTGTAAAATTTGCTTTTTAACCCTGAAGTCACTTTCTCTTTTGAATATCTCATCTGCTAATCCTATACCGTATTATGAATGGTTAGAAATCTGACTCAAACTAATTCCAATTCCACTTATTCTATTCCACTGAGAGTGGTACTTACAGTAGCAATTATTCACTGCGAGGTTTTTTTCACTTTTTGCTCAATTCTAGTGCCAGGTATTGGGTGAGTTTCAAGTCAATACTTTTATATGTATTTCTTCTAAATACAGAACACCTACCTACTTACATATTAAAGCTGTATCCAAGCTGATATGTGCTTACTCTTTCGAGCATATTATTAATTAAGGGTGTGTTTCTATAGACTACAGACTTTGTAGGCAAGCTGCTATATTTTGGGGCTTAATAATCGTTAAGAGCCAAAGTAATTTTTCTGGGGGGACAGCAGATTTTGGACTCGCGGAGGTTTTGGACTTGCGACGACTTGCTTCTGTGTCTTTCGGCTAAAGTAGCTTTCCGCACTAATGAATGTATTTTTTATAAAATTACATCTATTTCTTTACTCTGAAAATAGAAAAATCAATGCTTTTCCACGAATATTTTCTAAAATTTTTGTTGGCACGTTATTCCCAAAAGATATGAAGAGGTTTCACAGCAAAATTCCAAATTTTACGAAAACTGCGACCTAAAATTCAAGCTGAAATTTCAGATAAACTTTCAATAAATTTACAAAATCCATCTCAATAGTTCCACTAGGACATCCTTCAAAAATCTGAATTAGACAAAAATATTGAAATTCTTTCTATTTATATCAAGTTAGAATTTTTTCTTCCAAAATTATATACTTGATGATTCAAGAGTGTTAACTTTCGAAATTATTTTTAATTTTATTGTTTTTTAACTTTCAGATAAAAAGAAACATGTCGGAATCGCAATTTCTTCCAGATTTCCAAAGGAAGTGTAATGAGCCTTTTATTTTGTATCTCGATGATGGATCTAAATACTGATGACAACGATTCTTCACGTGTTTTTTCAATTCACTGGCTATTCCAAGTTTTTAATATTATGAGTTCCTCACTCAAGTCATGTGTAACAGATTCAGTATGTTGGAGTAAATAAATGTTTCAAAAATGTTATATCTCACTTTTATTTTACCGAAATAATAATTTCATTTGAAAAAATAAATAAATAAGTATATAGGTACAAAAATTAGTTTTATAATATAGGTATTTGAATAAATTAGGAATTCAAGTAATCGCGATTAATTGCCCATTGCTCGATTCAGTAACGGTACCAATAAACTGGATAAACGTATCCTTTGTCTGAAAAAAAATAAATAATAAAAATAATTAGTTAACATGGTTTAACCAATCACAAGATATAATAAGTCGGCGAATGTTGGATTTGAGTGACGTAAATAATTTATTATTTAAATGGAAAAATTGAGAACGCATCAAAGAAAGTAAAATGTTTACATTTTTTTTAATGGAGCAGTTCGAACCTCTTTCCCTCCCCCCTCATATTCATGGCGATTATTTACTTAACATTTTGGCTGACACTGTGATTAATATTTGATAGTTGTATTTATTTGGCCAAGATTATTACCTACACAGTTCACTAATTAAATCAGCAGTATAAAATTACATTGTAAGACTTTGCAATGTTTCATTCCTATACTTTTCGGTTCTTCTCATATTTGCTTCTTTGCAATCATTTTTTTCAGTAGGTTAGGAGTAAACAGAGACAAAATGGAAAATGTTTCTTTTCGCCAATTATTCATATACCTACGTCTAACTTACTAAGATTTTTACAAATGAAGTGATCAAACATATCGACTGTGAAATGCTTTTAAGCAGCATTATTGATAATTTTGTGGTTTTAATTGAAATGAGTACCGAGGTTTTATACTTTCGTATTCTAAATCAAAAAACAAGATTTTAGAATACTACTTCCTCTGAGCTACAAGTAACGCCCTTCTTTCAATTCTTGACAAATAGAAGCATATTTCTTAATCTATACTTTCAGTGCTGAAAAAAAGTTGGGAAACCCTCACTGATCTCACTTTATTCATTCGTGGGAATTATTGAGCCTCTATGAGAATGTCTTTTAATTCGATTATTAATTGATTTCTAACTTTTCAGGGAGAGTGCTTAAAATGTGATTGACTATAAGTATATTATATTATTGTATTTGAGTAATGAAAAACACCATTAGTAAGACGAATCCTAAAAACTCTGCGCTTTTTGTAAAATAGTATTTTAAAATCACAAAAGTTTTCAGAGGTTTAAAATATGAAAGTTGGATTTTCTTCTCAAATTGTGCTTTTTCTCAACGGTTTTTCAGTTTACAAACTTCAAAATACAATTTCGGTAATCTGCATTGTGAAAAGGCTATGATTTATGAATATTTGCGCAATTTCTGTATAGGTAATTATTCTAATTTATATTTTCCCCAAAATTTGAGGTTTTGATTTTCTGTAGTATCAAATATTGAAAAATGTCGATACCTTAAAGTAGAAAGCCGCTACGTCCATTTCTAAAAAATTAGCATGAGATGAAAAAAGAAAATATGCATTTTATTATCATCATATTTTACGTGACAATGCAAAACGTTGAAAATTCATTTTTACTCGAAACTATGAATATCGCCCGCCTATAAGTCCAAGTCAAAACTTACTTGAAGTTCCAAAAATAAAATTCCACCTTTCATCCTCAAATGATTTTTTGGAGCCTAATAAGGTACATCAGGCGAAAATAAGTGATTGTTTTTCGAAAGGAGAAGGGTTGGACTTAGCAGATTTTGGTCTTAATTCAAGTTTTTCGCTTTAGACTATCAATTTCTTGGGAAAAATTTATTTTTTGAACTTTTAGCAGGGTTTCTTGATGAAAACCTGCTTTTTTCAAATCGCCGACCAAGTCCAAGACCCGCAATATTACAAAAAAATATCACTTTTTTCCCCCTCTAATGACGTTTTAGGGCCTGATAATGCTAAATCAGCTAAAACAATGGGTGAATTTTTTTTTGAACTTAGCAGGTTTTGGACTTAAGCTGGCAGTTGAATAGCAGTAGCTTCTACGCAAGACCTTCTTGGGAAGATATTCATCTTTTAAACTTGAAAACCTACTGATTTTTTTCAAATTGCCGGCCTGCGTTCAAAACTAGTCGAGTATTAAAAAATAAAAATCTCTCTTTTCATAGATTCGACAAGAATCGACTCTGATACATAATTTTAGCATGAAAAAACTTGTCAAACGTTGAAGTAAAACAATTGATCGAAAACTGCCACCAAAGTCAATAGAAGCAATGCGTAGCTGTTCTGGCAATTACGTAAAACTTACGAATTTGGAGTTAGCAAGTTTTTCACTTAACCCAGTGAAAGATTGCTTAGAGTATATACTTTCTATCCGAAATGATAAAAAAAAAAAAACCACAGCTAAACTATTTTACTTTTCCCTAGATGGTATCGCACAATGCTCGGTCAAAGCTAGTAAAAGCTTAATAGGTATTTGAATACAAACCACTGACAAAAAATTAGAGAAAGCGTTGACTAAGCAAAATACTTACTTTTTGTGCGTTTGCTGTTTGCATTTGGCGACAGGATCATTGTTACCACAATCTGACGAATAGGTGGTCGAGGCTCCCGGTTTGTTTGAATTCGAATTCGAGGCGTCATTGTTGGAGTTTAGTAAATCGCTCGCCGATGCACTCATTAATTGCAGGATGCCATCCGAGGGCGCCACCATTAATGTCAAATCATTCATATGAATTCGCAGATTTTCAGTTCCGTTTTGTCGTTGATCGACGTACTGATCCACATTATCGTCGAGAATATTGTTATCTGATGGCTTGCCAGTGCTTTCCGGAACTGGAGTCGAATAAATAAACGCGCAATGAACGACGACTAAGCATACGATTAGAATTTGGTTGACGGTATACATGATGATGGTCGTCTGCTGCCAACAAGAGAATCTACTGTGCAACAACACAGTTTCCACAAAGAACGAGATATGCACGCGGCTATAATCTGAAGATCTGAAGTGCAAGCCTGCAGATAATGTGCTTCGCGTATCACCTTAATATAGGTGAATTGGCCAGTAACAGGAAACATTATTCGAAAAGGCCAAACGCGTTCGTTGACGTGTTCGCTATTCTTTTTCAATTTTTTTTTTTCTTCTCTAACCTCAAGAATAGGCTTCACCGTGAGTAACGAGTTTTGTTTTTTTTTGCCGAGTATATAACATTAACCGGTTAATCTGCTCTGGAATTTTTTTTTTCCCCCATTTCCAGCATGATTGTCTGTTATTGTTGAAAACTTGAACTTCTTACTATTCATTTGTAATCCGTTATATATGTCAAATAGATGGACTGAAAACAGTTTCAATGATCATTTTTACTATTTGGGTAGGAAAATTGGGACAATGCGAGATTTATAGTAAAAATTACTACAAAAATAGTATAATTTATATACGTATTACCTGAGACAGTATAGCTAAAGTACTAAAAATATTAGATTATTTACAATAAATAGTAATTTTCACAACTGTGATGAGAAAAGTTACCGTAGAACGGGGTGACTTTACACACTTTTTCAATGTTTTTCAACTTTCTCCATTAATAACTCCCCCAATTTTTAAGGAAGTGAATTAGGTTTTTAAATTTTGGTCTATCATTTCTCAACACATTTGTGTAAAAAAGTTTCACTTGGAACTGGAAGCCTTCTTTTTATTTTTTATGATTTTTCAAAAAATTTGTGTAAAGTCACCCCTCAATCCATCTTTGTGTAAATGATGGCTAGTTATTGATTCATACCATTTTGGTTGTTGCCACTCGAATGCATTTTGAAAAATTAAAGTTGGAATTATGAATTTTGTAAATGGGTAAAGTTACCCCGTGAATGTAAAGTCACCCCTTCTACGGTACTACACACTATTCATTTCTGTTAGTGTTGGTCAATTTGTATGATTTTTGAGCGAGATGTAAAATTATAATAAAATGCCGAAAAACAAAATTTTAACTCGTAAAGGTCTAACGTGGGTAAAAATTTATAAGCACACTAATTTTTCACCATTAAAAGTAACATATACTCGTAAGTACAAGAAAAAAATCACCCCGAGAGAAATGAATTAATCATAAACAGAGTAGCAACTTTTCTCATCACAGTTGTGAAAATTACTATTTATTGTAATTAATCTAATATTTTTAGTACTTTTCTCTATCTTAGATACTATATATTACTATTTTTGTATTAATTTCTACTATAAATCTCGAATTTTTCCAGTTTGCTAATTCAAATTGTAAAAATTACCATTGAAATTTTTTTCTGAGTGTACACATTAGCAAATGCTTATTTATTAAGGCTACATTTCACCATTTGATTTTTCGTCTAAAAATACACCTATTCATAAGCCCATTTTCCAGCAATACTAAGCCAAATTTTTTGATTTTTTGGCATGTTGTAGCGTTGTAGGCAAAGGATGACCTTTTGACGCTACAGAGTTAGAATTTTGAATTTCTGTTTAGTTTAGCGGAAATTTTGGCCCAACGTTATCTATTTTTAAAACGAGACAGTCGTTATTACTGGAGAATGAAATCTAAAATTCTAATTTTATATAGCGCTAGTAAGTGAACCTTCATTAGTAACATAAATCGAAAAATCACGAAATTTAGGATAAAATTAAGGCCAAAAACCTCTAAAAAAAGAGCAAGTTTTTTGTAAATTCTTTCGTATTTCTTTGATTTTCCATTCTCTTTTCTCGTTTTTGTCGTCTAAAATGTGGAATTTATGGGCTATGATCAAACATATTATAGACTTAATGTACTCGTACATACAGCCTAATTTTTATAATTTTTTAAAAACACTTCGTTTTGAAACTCCTGACAATATTGCTGGCGTGCAGGGGTGGCAAGTTTATGAGAATTAAAAACAAAAATACCTGAGTGCGTATCAGAGTTACCTAGCTCATTTTAACGTTTTTAAATAATTTGCGTTTTGGTCAACTTCTCGTAACAAAAAATTTGGAATATTTTTTTTTTTTAGGATTAAATTTTTTTTCCTTTTTCATTTCAGGAAAATATTGTACCTAAAGTTTACGTTTTCTTCGCCATATTTTCACCAGTAATCCGATAGTTCATATCAGTGGCGTATTAACAGGAGAAGGGGTTGGGGGGTCGAACCCCCAAATGTGTGAGAAACGCTTGTGCTGTTAGTGTTTAAAAATGATTTGGTAAATTTTTCCCTTTCTTGATCAAGTTATTGTTTTTTTTTCTAAGTAGGTACTGTTTTTATAAAAATTAACAAAAAAAGTTTACTACGAATTTGTATAAAAAATAAAAAAAAAACGAAAAAGATTTATTCCCTGTATTTTACATTAAGCAAAGTAAGTTTTTTCTCGTTATTTTTATGCGTCTCTTTTTTTGGGAAATTTTCCAATTTTTAGTGTTTTTCCCCATTTTGACTCGACAACTCTCATCCGATGGAGAGGGTGGAGAGTGGAACAAATTGAAAAGAATGGAGTACTCTAGCTGTATGGAATGACCCTCTCAGAATGTTGATCTTGGTACGTCACTAACTCATGAAAGTAATTAATTTTTATGATAAGTCTACCTCAATTTATAGCTCAATGGGTAAGTCCAATTTGTAGATCAGGGAAAAAAATTCTTATCCACCATGCACCAAAATTAATATCTTCTCCAACTTTAAACAAAAGTTGAGAAAATGCTGTAAAAATGGAGTCAATCTAAATTACCTATGATTTTCATGTATATGTAATAGGTACTTCCAATCTAGTCTACTATGGCGGATTCAGACAAATATTGTTTTTTGAGTCTGAAATGAAAAAAAAAAAAAAAAAAAACTTGCTCATTAGGTAAGTATATTGATACTAATTCCGTTTTTTTTTTTTTTTTTTTTTGATAAAATATTCAGTAATTAATTTAACTTGACTTTTATCAACTGCTTGATAATCATAGGGGCGATTATGAGAGTAACTTCAACTTCTAGTAGAGGTGAACAGAACTGAGTAGAGAGATACCTAGTTCCTAGCTTCAGTAAACAATTGGTTTTTATACCTTCTACTTCTTTTTATTATTTTATACCATTATTATTGCTTCTTTCTTCTGCGTACCTACTTCATGAGCAGAATTTGATTCGTGAAACAAAAAGCGATACAATATTTCATATATAGCTGCCTAACGCTGATTAAATTTAACGGTAAAGTCAATGAAACAATGATTAAAAGAAGTAAAAAAAAGTGAATAAAGACCTGAAAAAATTAATCAAGTAGGTATTGTGTTATGCGGTGTCTCTTCAATGATTAATCTGAATTAGAAAAAATACATTATTGAGGTTACATTTAGAATTCTTCATAGGCTATTGACAGATCAGTAGGCAAAACCTGGACAACGAAAATTGAAAATGATCTCGATGAGTGTGCAATTTTTTCTCATTAAAAGAGCATAGACCGTCATAATATAACTTCGAGAATTTTAAATTAAATATTAATATAGGTGGCCAACTATCGTGAAGTCTTTTTTCTTTTATGTTATAGGAATCCAGGTTCAAGGCATTGATGAGTTATTAATGTTGAGGAATGCGAATACTTTGATTATTTTCAATTTAATCGGCTTAGGCAGAAAATTTCACCCAACTTTCGGAAATCTGTTATTCACACATTTTTCTAGAGAAATTTTTCCCTTTTGGATAGACACTCATAAAATATTTGTCATTGGCATCAAACAAAATCCCATGGATCTTATTTTTTCCTAACCTGATTTTAAGATAGTTTGGTTTCATAATGATAGAACTATGTAATATTGGTTAATTTGTCATTCTAACTTTCAAATTTCCTATAATGAGTCCACGAATAGATATACTTATATAAAGCGCTACAGAACCAAATAACGTAAGTGCCACTTTTACAAAAAATTAGTTGGGGAGTGGATTATATTTGTTTGGATCCCCTTGATGAACGTGCAAAAGATTCTCCACACAATGGAAAATTAATAAGTATTTTCATTATGAGAAACTCAACGTATCTAGTCTGAGGAATTTCACTCTAGATTTGGTGTTAAGGGTGTTACGTTTTTGGCACTCAAGTCATTCGGTTCTGTAGTGGTTCATATAGTATTCTTTTACCTTGTATGAATGTAAATACACAAATGAAAATGATCGCATAAAATTTGTATCCAGCTTTTTTGTGTGCATCGATGCTTTAGAAAATTCAAGATTATATTAGTTTTATTATACTTGTGAATCAAAAACTTACATTATACCAGAGAATAAGAATATCAAAGTAAGATTTCGAATAAATAAAACTTCAATCAAACAAAAATAATATATTTTTCAGAATTATAACCTCATAATGTAATCTGTTTTATGTATAAAACGTCATCTGTAAAACCCGCAACATTTTCATTTTTTGATTCAAGCATAAATGCAACGTACCACTGAGTGCACAGCATACAGGGCGCATTTCACGCCTAACGTCTTAAGTAAAACATAGTGAAACAAAATTTTAGCAGCTAATAATACTAATGAAATAATTTTATTTTAATTATTCTATTTAGAATTACGAAACACGCGCACTTATAATAATAATTAAAGGAAGACAAAACGAAAAAATAAAAACTAGTTAACGCTTCTGCTGTTGAAAAATGGAATAGTTTTTGAAAGTATTATGAAATAAATTTTGAAGTCAAATCACACAGCGAAAACTTCTCTTATTCTAAATTACAGCACCGTTCAATCAGTTTTAAACAAAAACAATTTTTCAAAAACAATCAAAAAAAACTTAAAGACAAAATAAAAAGTTCAAAAATACCCAAATTTGAATTGTTTTTCAAATGGTGGCACGAAAAAGAACATACACATAGATCATGAAAATTTAAAAATTAACGATATTAAAAACTCTTTAGTGTGGTAGCACCTTTTCTTATTTCGAACATCTCTTCTAGAATTGAGAATGGTTCAGAGCAATCTATCCATAGAAGAAAAGGGAAAATTAATCGAACAGGTAAAGGCTAAATTTTCAAACAAATTAAGAAAAATAAATACAAAATTTTGAACACGCATCTTTTCTGAGTGATTCAACATTCAAAAATAGATAAATACTTAGATCAAATAATATTAACGAAAATTAAAAGAAAAAAAGTGTAACTACGGGAAAATAGAAGAAAGCTTTCATTTAATTGAAATGAAATGACTTGATAAAACCCAAGTATATTAAATTTTTATAAATAATTAATCAAATTATCATAAATAACGAATAAACTGGTAAACAAGTATATCACATTCACAAAAGATAGAATTTGAACATTGAAAAATTACAATTTATAATTCGTAGTAAGTGATATATTTCAGTCTTGATTTTTCCAAATGAAAAACTCGTGTAAGAAAACTTCTGAATAATCTATCTTTCCAAACCAATTTTTAGTAGCATAACATTAAATATAAGAATAACAAAACAACTCATTTTAGATGACAAACATAGGTTTTCCTGAGCTGGAATTTAAATTTAAAACTCAGTAAGTCACGACTAAGTCACGACGTTCTTACTAGTAACCATTTTACGAAACCTTAGAGGTTTGCGAAAATATAAGATACATCGAAAAATGTATATGTCATCTAAAAAAATCGAAGTTTTATCAACCTGAAATGCAAATTAAACACTTAGCTGAAGTTTGTAGACCCAGGAATCGAGTCCTACTTAAGCAAGAGTTTGTACTAAAATGAGAAAATTAGAATTTTTGACAAATGAAATTTGAATGAAAAAATTTTAAAAAACGAAAAAAAAAGAACGAAAAATAATGAAAAATCGTGATTATCTTTTTATAAAAAGACAAGAAGGGAAAATATGTAATAATAGGTATACTAATAATATCCTTAGTAAAACTCATCGCTTGTACAATAACTAACACGCTTCCAAAATCTAAACTGAAAATAAATAAATACACAAATACTATACAGGCCTCAGAAATTAAAAATGTGAATTTAACAAACTGCTTATCAAATGCAAGTTACACTTAGTAAATAATGCAATCAAAATTGACATACCTCTCAAGGTATTTCAAAAAAGAAAATAGTTATTTCATTTAAAAAAATTAAATATAAATTGTAAAAAGATGCAAGTGGTTGAATAATTTCCAGAAGAGTAATGAGACAATAAAATCAGACAAAAAGAACACTACAGAAAGATTTTTAGTTGTTTCAATGGTCAATACCACTTCTCCATATTCTGACATCAATATTAGTATTAAAAAAAAGTGATTATTGAACATACTTATAAGAATAAAAACTAAAAAGTATCAAAAACTTTAATCAAAAAGGTGAGGAAAAATGGTAAGATAAATTAAACAGTAAACACTGTACAATAAATTAAAATAATTCGAGATAAGAACACATCAAGTTTTGCCTTTCATTGAAAAATATTCAACACACAAAAAAGTTGAGAACAAGAAACACTCACTTTACATCTAAGCTAAGTCAAAATATTTTTAAAATTCTATTCAAGTAATTCTCAAATTACATGAAATATACAGATTTATAGATAAGCAAATAATGAGAAATCAAGCCCAAAAAATTACTTATTCTAGGTAAAACAAAAAGTGGTAAATTTTCCATTCCTTGAGCTAAAATATTGTGAAGAATGAATGATTTCGATTTGACGATATAAGAATAAATATTAATTAGACTGACTGATCAGAAATACATCAAAAACAAATGAGCAAAATTCATAAAAATAAAAGTTAATAATTCAACAAAAAAAAATGAGGGGCGGAGATATCAATTTTCATTTAAAGAAACGTATCAAATAACTGAAACGATGAGAGAGAGAACAAATTTTCATGTATTGTCACTCTCAAATAATTAACAGAATGTTTAATCACTGATCTTAAAATATGCCCAAAAATACTTGATTATCAAAAGAATTTTCGTAACATTTTTCTGTGACCAGAGAGTTCACAATCAGTTTTGTATGAGAATAAAATTACCACTGTTTTACTACAAAATAAGAATAGGTACTTTACATTTGTACTGAAAAAAGATTAAGTAAAAGCAATATGAAATATCTGCTGGAAATATTTCAATTAAAAAATTCATAAACATTACATAACATCAGAGCTATAAATTAACGCAACAAAAATTAACTAATAAGAAACAAGGAAGGAACAATGAAACATATTCAACAAATTATGAACAAAGAGGAGACCGCATCGAAAAATTTTTGGCATCATCAAAATAAATCTAGTTACTTTTTTTTCGTACAGAAGAAAATGGTAAAGAAGCCTGCTCATTATTTTAAAAATAAAAAAATATTATATAGTTATAATTTTAACTTAATCTTCATCATAATGGACACTGTCTAGTACAATCTGTTCAAAATAGCTAAGAACAAATTTAATAATATCGTACCAATATCTCGGATGCAAATAACAGCTTAAAAATATTAAAAGTAATGGCTTAGCAAACAATATAGTAAAGCAGATCATAGAAACTTGAAAATTTAAGATATGTCTAAGTAAGATAAAAAATAAAATGACATGGCTGCAAGAAAATAAAAATGCATTACTTAGGAGTAGAACTACTCTGTGGAGGGTTAGTATTTACATATTGCACAATATGCTGGAGAATGTAACGAAACGCTTCTAATCCGAATATTTGTCTCCAGTGCAACTCCCATAAGGTTTGTTCAGCCGCATTAGGGCTGGAATTTTGTAATTGTTGACAAGTTTCAACAGTGGTGGCCCAAATGGTTTCTGAAAAGTATAAAAAAATGAATGGTCAACATAGGGAAAATCGAGTTCGAAATTCAAATTGGTATTTTTGGTTGGATAAATTTCAACTCACCAATATTTTTCAGCGCTCTTTGATGCTCACCTGGATCATAGGACATTAATGTTTTGATATTGATCACTTCTGGGAAATTTGGTAGGTTCTTAAGGACCGGGAACAAAATATGGCTGGTTACGAGGGTAGAGTTGGGTCTGATATGAGCGTTTACGATTTCAATAATTTTATTCTGATTTTCCTGCAGAATATAAATAAATTAGGTTCGGGTAAAAACGAAATTGGCACTTAATTCAACTCGTTTAAGTAATAAAAGTATGAAAAAAATGACAGTGAAGCCTCAAATGTCTCAAAGAGGTGGAACCACTATAGAACTCTTGTATCACAAAATTGTTTCCGGTGTTTTGTTTTGATTTATTTTGCGAGTCTATTCCTATTTATAAACTAGCAATGTTCTAAAAAACTTAATTTGCGACATATTTTTTCCAAAAATTTGACGTGACGCTTTTTTGTAAGCGACTAATCATTCTCTGAAGTCAAAGTCCTGTAACTAATTCAAGTATTATACACTTCATGACTCATTCAAACAATTTACCTCAGACGAACTGTCCAGAAGCTGAGTCCAAACACGAGCCGGTATGTGAGATGTATCGCCGATGCACAACACCTTTTTTGTGTAATTATTATTATTCAAAGGTTGAATAGTCATGCATCCTTCTGGAAAAATATCAACAATGACTACAGCATCCTCGCCATCCGGCGTTTTACCACCGAGAACACTCAGTTCCGGATGGCTCTTCATATACATTTCGGCAGCCGAAGAGCACATATTATAAATACGTTTGCCGACAGAAACTTTATGGGTTTTGCTATCGGAAAAATCAGTCAACGGTTTGCGAGAACACCAACCGTCAATAGCGGTGAAAACACCGCTAAAATCACACTTTATATCGGCCAAAAATGTTTCATGGCGTATCGGCAACTTTTTCTTGCACTTGACGCAAATCCAGTTGTAGCGATCAATTACTCTGGCCTTACTCCAACGCATTGGCTCCTGCTCGCAACCTTCATTATTGCAGAGCATTTGTTTGGATATTAAATTATTCTTCTTCAGCCATTCACAAAGCTTCTCTTCGCAGCCACTCGCCAGCATAGGTTCCACTATTTGTTTGAAGTAATCCGTATGCCTGAGGAACATAGGAGGAGATGTAGAACGTGTATTCCGTAAAATACATTTATTTGAGTCAACTTCTTAGTCTTAGTAGTGATTGAAAGTTCTTATTTCGACAAATTTAGGTCTTACCTGGTAGTTTCCTTTGGGGTATTACTCGTAGTACTCTCCATTTTCGGGGTTTCAAACAGCTTTAATCGTAAATGGCACTTTAAAAGCTCAGTTGCAGACTCGAAACACTTTTAAGATCTAAGGTACTGGAAAATCAAATGGAAGATTACGAATTCTCAAGTGAATATAGATTCATATCATTTTGGTTTATCAGCCATCCTCCTCCATTGCTAACCACTGCCGCTCCTAACCATTGCTCGAAACGATAACGAAATAGTTTTATTTGTTACACTACACAATACACGAACTATTATAACTTTTGACTTTTGAGTTGCGTCTGTATGAAACGTTTAGCTGCGCTTTATAATCATAACCATAAGCATCTTTCTTATATGAAATATACCCTTGACTTTATATTCATGTGGAATGATTAAAGTGATATGAAAGCGTCTCAAGATCAGCAGCTATATACTATTATAGTTCACTTTTCATTTTTCAAGCACTTGCTTCAGGGCAAGGGTTCAGGGCTATCAGGGCTTCAGGCCGACAATTTTGTATTTTTACGAAAAAAATTTAAAACGAAATTACCTATGTTGGTGACTTGGTGCATAACTTATCCAACTTTGCTAATTGCTTCAGTAAATAGCCAATAATGTATCTTATTTCAAATAGGTAGGTATTTCCAATTTTAGTACCTGTTACTTGAGATCCGTAAAATCAGCGTAAAATTGCTAGCAAAATTCAACTCTAATCCAAGTCTAGTGCCTTACTACCTCCTCCCCTATTGATTTAGGTAGATAGGTATTACCGTATTAGTTTATTGACATTGTCCTTACTCTTTATACTCCTCAGTTTTCTCTCTGCACGAACAAACCTCAAAACAGATTGACTGGAAAAGAAACTACTGGAACCTTGAATGGCTTATTCACGAGTCTTGAATCCACTGTCAAAACGCCATAAATCAATATCAGATACCTATCTCAACAAATTAAATTTCCGACCAGTTGGATAATCAGATTCCGAACTTCCAAGCGTCAAAGTTGAAAACAAATATTACCACCGTCCCCTTGACATAAACTAACCAATAAACAAAAAATTTATAAAAAAATGAAGGCACGTTTTAATTAATTGCATGAAACTGCGAGATAGGTATGTTTGAAATTTGAAGAACACTAACAAAGACCCATTGATGTCCCATTCCTAATTTCCAAATCTAGACCAAATTTACAGAGGCTCTTCATCAAAAACCTCCAAACAAAATTGGCTGAATAAAAATTTGAAGAACTTCAAAAATCCTCCTCGATGAATTAATTTTTCAGGGGTTTAGGTAGTTTAGTTAGCGAGTCAGAATTACTGAAAGATTGAGAAGTATTTTTTTTTCAAAAATTAATTCATTAATCCGGGAATTTTCTAGAATATTTCAGGAACTAAAAACATAATTTTACTCAACACTGGGCTTGTATGAAGATCGCTTTACTTAGATCGCACAATTACGAAACTGGTGATCCATGTTAACTGCCCCCAATCGCCCATATTCAAAATTAGATTTTTTTACTTTTGTTTCACGCTGTGTGTTTCAAATTAATATCATCGGTTCAATTTCAGTGAATCGAAAAACAGACCTACTCCAACTGCAAGTCAAGTTGAAGAAATAATTTAAACGGGTAACAGTCCGAATAATCTATTTTACACAGTAAAAGGAGAAAAATAAACATGCATTTTAAAACGAAAAATTCAATCAGAATTGTTGAAAACATCGAATCGAATCGGCTTCTGAAACATGAGAAATAACAAACGTCTTGTCCGAATACAATTCAACCAATTTGTTACAATAATGGACTAACGAAGAGAAAACAGACTGATGTAATATAAAATCGTATAGACAAAATACTCGTATATACAGGGTGATTATAACTTTCTCAGATAAATAATTTTAAGACTAACTATTACAGCAATTAAAATTAATTCGATTAACAGAAACAATAAAATATTGAACTGGAAATCAACCCCTATGCGTAGTAGTCTGGATGTACCGTATTTTCAGAAAAAAATACTCGTTACAAATCAGTTCAGTGTTTTCGCCAATTCCTGTAAAAAATAAAAATACACAGTTTTAGTAATTTTTCAATCCAGCCAATATTATCACGATTTATACTGACAAAATACAAAGTAAGGATATTTCAATGAAAACCCAACTAAAAATTGAATTAGTCTTAAATTAAAACACCAAACTTTTCTGGCCTAATGGTCCCCATAATCGAAATGGGTTTCATTATCAGAATATAATAACCACCTTAACATAGTACATGTATGCAGTAGGTACGAAAACAAAACAAAAAAAAAAAAAACATTTTCATTTGAAAAGTAAAATTAAATTATTGAAGTTTAAATAACTTACGATGTCGGGGCCGAAGAATTTGACGAAGTTGTAGACGACTTGGCTCTCCAACTTTTCGATTCTGTATTCTGTAAGGCAAAATTAAAATACAAGTAAGTAAAAGGCAATCAAAAGGTGATTTAAATTTCACCCAGCAACAAATTTCAATTAGCAATTCACACAAATAAAAATTCATCATAAAAAAGTTCTAATCATCGGATCAAACTGACTTTTTTGTTCACATGTATTTGAGTGATAGCCAGCCACTTATTCCACTGAAAAAAAAAATATATCTGAACATTGTTTTCACATAACTAAAAGGCTGGATTCCAAAATGCGTTCAGAGACAATTGTTTTTTTGTAAATTTTATTTAATGTCGTGGTACGACATCTCTTTCACGACAGTGGGCTATTGTCTATCAACAATACGGGGTTAGGTGGAATGGAATAAATCGACGATAGGGTGATTGGTTGTGTGCGGCCAAGTGTGGTCAGAATCAGGTTGTAATGGTGGTAGTAAGTCTCGAACCAGGTACCTTTCAATCGCAAGACTGAGCACTTATCACTACGACACAAAGACCGCCTTAAAAACAAATTTTTAGACAATACGACGATCTGGCGGCAAAAAAGGTCTCTGCACAAATGAATGGGTGCGATGATGTTGCTTGGCAAGTAGATTCTTAATGGCGTGTCTTATCCCTGGATTCAAGGGCACATATATTGAAGTTCCATTGCTAGCCCTCAATGGCATCATAAAATAGGAAATGATTAAAATTGTTGAGACTTGAAATTATCTTACACACCGTAAATCCAATCGCACTCATCAATATTCCAGACTTGAATGTACTTAATAACGACTAATTCACGAGGCAAGTTAAAAGTCGCACACAAAAATAAAATAAGAGCAATAAAAACTACTCACATCGGTCTCTTCGTCGCGAATTTTTCGAGGTTTATCAAACACAGGTCCAGTACCGCCTCCAATACGTCTCTCCATAGGCTTACTATCGCTTCTGTCAGATCTGGATATTTCACGATTAACGGTCGCCATTTTTGATCGGTCGAATGTGTCTGAACGTTCCCCTCGCCGAATCGGTCGATCTTCAACATCTCGCCGAATCGGTCGATCTTCAACATCTCGCCGAATCGGTCGATCTTCAACATCTCGTCGAATCGGTCGGTCTTCAACATCTCGTCGTTTCTCCTCAGCTGGAGCGAATGGAGCTGCCGGTTTATCTTTTGCTACGTTTCTGGCTCTCCAACTTGCACTAGAATCAGCAGCAGCAGCAGTAGCCGGCACCACAGGCACTTTCTTATCATCACGCCATGCCTTGGATTTCTCCACAGTCGCCGCAGCATGTTTTCGTTCAACTTCTTCTTCCTTTTTACGCGCTATTTCGGCTATTCGGTCTTTTTCTGCCCGTTCCTTCCTACAAACGAATTCAAAATGAAGATGAAAATTTATATGCACAGAGTCTTTCACAAATAACGCTCACGAGAAATATGTGATTAGCATGGGCTTGAATTTTTCTATTCTTTCGTTATCGCCACCACTGAATTCCCCCAACCAGGACAATTCTCACGTGCTATGGAATCGCTTAGTTCTTTTTGATTTAAAGAGGATAAATGCATTCTTCCGACTTAAAAGAATTTTTGGCTCAAAAAAGGACACCACTGTATTCGCACAACCATACCAATAATAATTATAAAATACGGTGGTTCCCAAGCGGAAATGGGATCTCAAGAGTGGAAATTTTTTTTCTTCTATTTTTATGCTCTACCACAAAAATTTGACAAAAATACCTAAATAAATAATTGAAAAACTCAAAAATTATTTTTTACCCCAAGGTGCCTTTTTGGTATGGATGCCCCATTATGAAATCAACAGAGTACTCACTCAAGCAGCGAAATGTGGGTGACTTTCATGATGTTTCTTTCTTTTTCACCTTAACTTATTGAATTTTCTATTGAAAAACATTAAAAACTGAACCAAAAAAAATTTTACACTCGATAAATCAAACCGAATTAATCGATTCCATAGCACGGGAGAATTATCCTTGTTGGAGGAATGCAGTGGTGGCGACAACAAAGAAAAAAAATTTCAAGCCTTTGCTAACCGCATATTTCTCGTCAGCGTTATTAGTGAAAGACCCTGTATGAAATTCAAAACAATCATTTAAAAAATATGAAAATGAAAAATTATATTTTTACCGTTCTTTTTCCAATTCTTCTTCTCTACGTTTACGTTCCTCCTCTTCTTGCTTACGTCGCTCTTCTAAACGTTTGCGTTCGGCTTCTTCTTCTAGCTGCTTCTGGTATTCGGCTTTACGTTTTTCGATGCGTTCTTTTTTGCGCTGCTCCAGACGTTCTTTGCGTATTCTTTCCAGTTCTTTTTCGAATTGTTCGAGTTTTTCCTATAACACATTTACAAATGAGCCATACAACCAGACCAGCTAAGTGAATCTTAAACGCAACTATTACGAACTTTGTAAGACGAAAAACGTTGGGATTTCAATTTATTCAAAAATACGTTTCTGTCGATTTCCATTCTTTTCACTCGTTCACGATGCGTTAGCGCTAATTTTCGTTCTTGTTTCATCGTTTGAATCTTATCTATTTCTTGTTGCTGCCAAAATTTACGATCGATTTCCTGCGTCCCAAAAGAAAAATAAATGCGACTTGTCGAAAACGAGAAGCAATAAACACACCCAAAAAATTCATACTTGTTTCTCCTTCCAAGCTGCTTTCAGAAGCGGAATTTCTTCTAGCCGTTTAGCACGTTCGAAGTAATCTAGCTTCTTCTCTTGCATTTTTAAACGCTGTTGTTGCTCACGTCGTTCTTTCTGAAGTTCTTCCGCTTCTCGAGCGGCTATTTTATCGGCATCTAAATTTTTCAACTCCTGCAAAAAGGAACAAATGCAGAAAAATAAGAAAAGATGCAAGTTCAAAGTTCAATCAGTATTTTTCACACATCTATTTTCCTACAATACACATAACATCAAGGCAGAGAATTCAATGTAAAATACTAATGCTGCATTAAAAACTTGCCATGAACCTACGCCATGTTTTTCTCAATTAGATAAATAAGGGATATGGTTTATTAGTTCATGATTAGTTGATCACTTCTATACTACTCAAAGAAATATATTTTTATTAATGTAGCCAATGACTGTCTCAGCGTATGTTTAATGTCGCTTGTCGTGTGGCTTTAGCACGAAACTTACATCTTCTTGCAACGTTTTCAATAGCTTTTGCCCGTGTGCCGTTAGTGATATTTGGTGCATTTTCTCTTTCAGTGTTCTGTCACGAATTTGTTGAATTTCTTTTTCTTGACGTTTTCGCTCACGCTCTTCTCTTTCGCTTTCCAGACGTTTTTGCTCTGCCATTGCTTGTAGCCTCAAGACCTCCTCCTGTTTTTTCGCTTCTTCTTGTTCCTGTAAACGTAAGATCGCGCATGAAAATATATTTTATCATGTGATTGCAGCAGAATATTACAAACATACATACCCTGACAGTGTTCATCTGCTCAAGGTATTCTTTACGTTCTTCTATAATGTAATGACGAGCTAAAATACGTTGGTGTTCGATGTGTTTAGATTCGTGGTAATGTTGCACCATTGCCTTATGAAGTTTATCTCTACCCGCCTGAAAAATGAAGGAAAGTAAATTACAATACACTCAAAACAAATCAAAAATTATGTTCATCATTCAAAATTATTACTTTATTGTAGTTAGGATTGATTGTTTGAAGACACTTCGTCAGCACTACATTCATGTTCACCAACTGATTTCTTATCTGTTCGCTAGGCATGCTCTGAATAATAACGCCTTCTAATTTGTCTTCTCGTTGCGATTCAGACAAGTCGGCGCCGAAGTATATACAGTTTTTGTTGTGATCAATGCGTATCTGCAATATTAGATATCATGATTAAGTAAATCAATTATCAGTAAAAAATATGTTTTATTTCGAAATACTCACTTGCATATCATTTTGGCGTACACACTCGACTAATAATTTTTCCATATGGAATTGAGTAGCAAAATGAGACAACTGCAATAAACGTGAGTAGCTAATAGTTTCGTAGACTTGGGAGACTTGACGAATCAAAGTAACCAAAGTGACATCGCGTAAAGGCACTACGTATTGGTCCGACTCTTGCAACTGTTTAATGATTGATTCGACTTTAGTACAAAGTAACAATGGATTGAAGTTGACCTCAAGCCAATTGTAAAGTTCTTGAAGGACTGGTGACGCCATATTTAGCACATTGTACCGAACCTGAAATAATTATAGCTTATTTAAAAAACAGCAAGACAACAGTAATTCGCTTCAAACGTCTCAACGTACCAGATCTTTCAACAAAGATGATCTCGTCGGCGGCTGATTCAGTGTTAACAATACAGCCAACTTTTGAGCTTTTTCTAATGGACTCTTATCTGTTTCGATAAATCTATCGAATTCGGGATGAGCGGAAGGTAATGGAATGGCTAACGTGGCCAAGAGGACTCGACTGGCCATCCTACAAACAAAAAAAGATTGATCAAATAAATTCATAAGTCAAGTCGAAGATTCGTTAATGAAAATGAGTACAAGTCATAAAAGCTCTCAACAACTCGTTTTTTTCAACAGTGATTTTTCCAAGCAAGAATCATTAAAATATTTTTTCCAAGTGGTAGTAAAAGATAGAAAGTGAGGAATTCAGTTAATACCAAAACATTGAAACAAATATAAAATGTTGCAATTAAAGATACATTGAACATCTCTTCGTTTCAAACAGAAATAATTACCGTTGTAAGTCTTCTTGAGTAATGTTTTTCTTCATTTCCTTATTCAAAGTAAATAATTTGAATAATGCAGCCGCATGAAACAAATAATAACTAGGGCCAGCCTTCCAAAACACCATAGCCAGTTTCTGGTAATAATTAGCCATCATCTTCGGTACAGGTGGTTTTTTCGACATCGACATCAGATTATGAATATCTTCGGTAGCTTTGTACGCTTCCTGAGATTGACAAACCATATTACATCAAAACCTCAGATTTAATGAGATAATACTCTGATGATTACTCACCTGCCATAATTCCATTTGAATAGCATAATCTAACTGAATTAAACGGGTTTCTAAATTATATTGTTGGGTCTCTGGCCTAGTAAGACTGACGTTAATAGTTTGTGGTGGTAATTTTCCAATATCTTCCAAATGTTTGCGTAATTTTTCACATAATTTACGAAATTCAGTTTTCCTATTGTATTTCAAGCAAAACTGGTAAGCCTGCGGAAAAGAAATTAATTAATTAACGGCTGAAATGCGAAACCTAAAAAAGTGTCATCAAAATTAATCATACCATTCGGGCAATATCATGATACAAGGTTTCGACGAGTGTATTCGTCCGAAGCAGTTCCAAACACTGGCAATACGATTCCCATAAAAATTTAACCCAAGGAGTTAAAATGGTACGGTCGCTACGATCTTGAGCACCTTCTCCACTAACAGCGCTGGAAACAAAATGAATGATGAACGTTATGAACAATTAAACTAATATCACGGGGTAGGTCAATTAATTACCTTAATAGGATGCTTTCTGGAGTAGCTAAATTATCCAGATCATCAATATCAATAACTGCTTGGTGTGAGTGTTCTCGAGCTGATTCAGTTTTTTCTTCAGCCGTTTTCAAATAACCACGAATAACATTCTCCAAAGATCCAACGTTGACCTGAAAGTAATGTTATTGTAGGAAGAGCCGAAGAGGAATGACATGAACAAGCTAAAAAAGAAATTTACCGTTTGAAACATATTTCGGTACTGAAATAATCCTTCCTTGGCTATGTGTGACTTTTTCAATTCCACACAAAGGTCCAGATATTTGAACATAATCGGCTCCAGAATACTTTCGCTCCAATTGTAGGCCCATTTTTTATTACGAAAAACTTCGTACAATGTTTCCAAAGCTCGAGCTGGTTTCCCAACATCGATGAATTCTGTAAAACGAATAGTAGACTTAATAGATAATAGAAATTTACGATGACACACAGTTGAGTACAGTTGGTCGAACACTTCTATGTATACATGATTTGAAAAGCGGCTATATTTACAGAATGGTGGAAGGGTGGAACAATTAATATGTGAAAGACCTAAAGGGAGAGAAAGGAACCCTCCGAGCCGGAAGAACAGAAGTTGTATATTTGAAGGAATTTTGTGTAAATAATACAAGGCACGATAGATACAGGCCCTTTGCATGTTCAATGATTGGGGAAACAGTATCTGAAGTCAGAATGTCGAAAGACCAACGATTTATGTAAGCGGTTTAAGGTATTGGTAAAAATGTCCACCCATCACAAGGGAGAAGATTGGGCAATGGTAAAAGAGGATTCCAAAATTGGGACTCACCATTTGCACGCTTCAGAGCATTTTCCGGCCGTTGACCGTACCGAGCCATATTCAGAGACAATAATTAACAATTAACTAAATAATTAAATTATTTCTGTAAGAATTGAATTCTCAATTAACGTTGCATCGCAAGATCGTGTGTCGTGGTGGACGATTTGGCTTTACACAGTGAGCCAACGCTACAATTCTTCAAGTTTACCATAATACGTAACTTGTATGAGCAAAAAAAACGTCGTAGAAGTATAAGAATTTTTTAGAATTTATCCAAAGGGCAAGTATCATAAAAAATTTTACTGTTTTTTAAGAGTTATTTTGTATCACAAAATTTGGAAAACAACTGAATTTATGAAGAATCAAATAAATTTTTCAGTTTTTTCCAAAATTGAACATAAAATTTTGAAAATTATAACAGGCAACACTGATAATTCGACGTAACTCCACTGCGAACCACTCTACCACTATAGTCCGTTCACGGTAAGAATAGACATAATTTCCCCGGCGCAAAAAAGTGCCTCCATAGTAACGAAGCTCATATTCTTATCACTATCTAAACTGATTGGTTCTACGTATATACTTGAGAAACGAAGCGACGTAAACTACCTTATCAACAAAAACACAACAATGTGCTTCACTTTCGAAATATTTCAACACTGTATTTCAATTTCAACTTTTTTAATTCTTTACTTTTTTAGTTTTATTTCATCTATCTATCAAAATTAATTTGAACTGGAGTTTGGAACTGGTTTGGAAATTCAATTTTTATTTAGTTATTTCATCAAATACTTCGATTGGTACAGTAGCCATTCATTTTATATTTGCAGATTATCTTAATGGATTACCCCTTGTGAATTCCATCAATTCATCATGTCTACAGAAGATGAGAAAGCACCTTCTTTCGAAGACTTGGTAAGAATCTTTTTTCCTCCTGATGTGTCTCTATTATTTCGGTATCATTTACAATTCTATGTTATACAATAGTGTAATTTGTAATTTATTCGCTGAATCATTTCAGGGCATTGTAAAAGTCCTTTGTGATGCATGTAAATCTTTAAACTGGAAAAAACCAACTAAAATTCAAATCGAAGCTATTCCGGTTGCTCTACAGGGTAAATGATGTTCTTCATCAAGTTGTTTGTTTGTTTGTTTTTTTTAATTTCTCGATTTTCTTACAATTTTACTTGCTTGCAGGAAAAGATATTATCGGTTTAGCTGAGACTGGTTCTGGTAAAACTGGTGCTTTCGCACTTCCTATTCTTCAAGCTTTGTTGGAGAATCCACAGAGATATTTCGCAGTAATTCTAACTCCTACTCGTGAACTCGCTTTTCAGATTTGTGAACAATTTGAAGCTTTAGGTCTGTGAATACCAGTATCTGCAGTTGATTTTTTAATTTGATATCACTTCTTTTGGAATAATCAAAATCGGCTTCTTCTTAGGTTTCATGCTCTTGCCCATTTTAGCTCATTATCTTGGATCTAATTTTTGATAATTGATGAAACTAGTGAAAAAAAAAGTTTAAGAATATTCATAAAAATGTGTATGGTTTGAATGAGTGTGTTAATCTTACTTGACCGTTTTCAAGTTTCGTACGAACCTTTCTCAAATATTACCTTTTATTACTAAGCTGTTTTGTCGGAGCGTTACTCACATTTACATTACATTAGAGCCTTTACCCTTGAATAATTCGATTCCATATTGCTCATTAATACAATAACGTCACAACTCAAAAAATCAATTTTTTAGTTAAATATGTGAAAAAAATTTTTTTGTCAGCTTTTAGATGGTATAACTTTTAAAGAAAATTGAAAATTTTTAGATGTGACGTTGTTGTATTAAATGAGCGATATGTGTTCATAATTGTACTTGGAAAATGTTATTGTTGAAGAAAGTTGATGTGGAAGTAGAGTTTTATTATTGGCAAAATCTTGATTACATGTTCTGAAAAATTCCAATAACTATTCAAAATTATATTATAAATGTAAAATTTTTTTTTATGAGCCTTAAAAATGTGACGATACAGTTAATGAACAAAATTTTATAAATTTTTTATTAATAGGAGCTGGCTTAGGTGTACAATGTGCTGTTATCGTCGGTGGTATGGATATGATGTCACAAGCCTTGACTTTGGCAAAAAAACCTCATATAATTATTGCCACCCCTGGAAGACTTGTCGATCATCTTCAGAATACTAAAGGCTTCAGTCTTCGTGCCCTACGTTTTTTGGTAAGATTTTTTCACTCACAAGTATAATTTTTTTAATGTGATTTAATAGCTCATTTGTATTTCAATTAATGAAGATAATGGACGAGGCTGATCGAATTTTAAACATGGATTTCGAAGTCGAAGTTGACAAAATTTTGAAAGTTATACCTCGTGAGAGACGAACGATGTTATTTTCTGCGACGATGACGAAAAAAGTGCAAAAACTACAGAGAGCATCTCTTCAGGATCCTGTTAAAGTAGAAGTTTCTACAAAATACCAAACCGTCGATCAGTTGCAACAATATTACGTTTTTATTCCTTTGAAGTACAAAGTATGTGTATGCTTGTATTTCTTCTTTGAATTTATTAATTTTGTAGTTCAAGCCATTAAACGCTTCCTTTTTCTTGCGGAAATAGGATGTTTACTTGGTGTACCTGTTGAATGAATTAGCTGGTAATTCTTGTATGATATTTTGCTCTACTTGCAATGGAACAGTGAGAGTAGCCCTTATGCTTCGACATCTCGGATTATCAGCCATTCCACTTCACGGTCAAATGTCCCAAAATAAGCGACTTGCCTCTTTGACAAAATTCAGAGCAAAATCTCGATCTATTTTAATCTCCACTGATGTAGCAAGCAGGTACTGTACGGCTGATTTTTCGAACTTGAATTTTGTTTGACTTTTTTCAATTATTGTTTTATCCTTATTAATAGAGGATTAGATATACCTCATGTCGATATTGTAATCAATTTGGATATACCAAATCACAGTAAAGACTACATTCACAGAGTTGGACGAACTGCTAGAGCTGGTAGATCCGGAAGAGCTATAACTTTTGTCACTCAGGTATACGATATTTTTTTATTTTTTTTTCCTCTTATGGAATTTACTTTTTTTTTCATTCTTTCATCACTCATTTTTTTAAACCTTTAGTACGATGTCGAACTATATCAAAGGATTGAACAACTGATCGGGAAAAAATTACCACTGTACAAAACTGAAGAACAGGACGTTATGTGCCTACAAGAAAGAGTTGCTGAAGCTCAGAGAACTGCTAGAATGGTAAATTAATTTTCTTTTTAGCTGTGTTTATTCTGTCTCAAAAACTAATTCTGAATTTTCACTTGAATTTTCTGTTTACTTTTTCCCAGAGTATGAAAGAATTGGAAGAATCATCGAAAAAGAAAAGGAATCGAAAAAGTATGGATCTGGATGAAGACGATTTAGAAGGTGCTTCTGGTGTGCGAAAACGCTTACAAAAAGGGAAGCCAGACTTTAATAAAAGAAAATTCAAGTCAAAAGGAAATAAAAAGAAGTGATATCCAAGTTGGTGCTTTTTTCTTTTCTTTTTTTTTTTTCTGAATTTTTACAATAAAGTCGAAAAAATAAGGTCACGATAAATGCATTATTGTATTTAAAGAATCTAAAAAAGAATCATCATTATCGGATGCAATGTTGTCTTTAAGAAAAAAATGGTCGCCACTTGCAGCTGGCCAATATCTATTATTATTCAGGTCATCATTGGATAGCCACGGCATTTCCAGAGAGTCGGGATCCATGTCCAACGATGATAAATGATGGTATCTAAGTGAATTAAATCATCAAATTAAAATTTATGACTCTACGAACCAATTTATTGTCGAAAATAAATTGAAAAATTCGTCTTACTTGTAGTCTGGTGAACCAGTGGACGAATTTTCTGTGTCTGTATGCTCGGAAAGTATCTCACTAATAATGGAGAGATGAGATCTTGGAATATCATAATCGGGAATTCTATCCTGAAATTGTAATGATCAATCAAAAACATGAAGATAAAACTTTAATACCTATTATCGATGGACTAGAGTATAGAAGCTCAATCTACATTTTCTTTTTTGGATAAAATTGTAATTCTTGATTATGTTTTCCACGTACGTTGTTCAATGGAGTTCATAATGAAAATTTTCAAAAAGTTGGTTTTAAAGCTAAAATATTCTAATGCTCATATATTTTGGAAATGATGAATGGAAATAATCAAAAACTGCAATAATATGGATGACTTGCGCTTCCTTGCTCTAGATCATCGAAAATTTCATTTTTGGCTTACGTCTATCGGCGGCATAGAGTTGCGCAGAAATTGAGGTTCTTTATTCAGATCTATTAGTTGTGACATGAGTTGATCTAATTCAGCATTTGGATTTAATATTGTTTGTGAATTGTCCGATACCGATTTTACATTTATCGATTCTTCCTTTAGCCAACTATAACGCAGGGAAGTTTTTTTCGTCTTGACTGGTAGTTCTGGAAGAATCTTATTTGGTGAAGTTCTGTCACATTCTATCATGGTCCAACTTCGACTTTCTTCAATTTTCATGCTTTCGTTCGTGTTTGTCGTAGAAACAACGGTATCCTCCGCAGTTGTATCTAAATTAATTTAAAAAACAGTTTCGAGTGTCGCATTAAGTCTGATGTTTGATGAGAAAAAAAAAAACATATTAATATAAAACTCACTCAATTTGTTACTTTCGTGAGGTGGGTCTGGAATGTGTGTAATTTCTTCTGAACTATCTTCATCGTTAAGAGATGTCGTGACAGCCACAAGGGATGTGATGAAGCAATTTGTCAAATCCTAATAAAGATACAATTGTGTTAATTAAAAATAGGCATTCAAGGTTCTGCAGTTAAATGTTGACATTTTTAAGCTTTGAATTGTAATTTTTCATTGAAATAAAATTACATAAACCTAACATTTTTCAATTTTCACTAACCCGTAATAATATTTTGACAACACCTATTTTGTAACCCACAAAAATTCATATTAATACCGTGTAACCAACTAAAATTGATATCATTTCGTAAGTCACAAAAAAATCATGCTGATACTTCATAAAACATATTTTATGTACGAAAAACTGATTCTGTAAAAATTTTCACGAACATCAAATCATTACTTCTTGCTCAAAAATCAGTCCATTGGTTTAACAATTTAAAAAAATTGTGTGTAGTTTTTTATTAATCTTATTTTTTTAGGTTACAAGATCTTAGTAACATTCGATATTAATAATTGGTACTCTGAACCTGAGGACCATAAAATTCCAAGAAAAAATTTTTCGTTTTGAGATATTTTTCGTGACAGTTTTCAAAATACTACGAGTACTGTGTATATTCATCCCAAAATCATTATAGATTTCATTTTGACGACAATGTCGAAAATAGATTCTTCTTTTCATTAAATTTGAACGAGTATCCTTCTGGTTCTCAGGTCTGATTCATAACATAATCAAGATAAACGAAATAATAATAACTTGAGAATAATTGTAATAGACAATAGGCCTTAACATTAATATTTTTCAATGACGTAGAAATTTTTTCATTTCATCGTCTTACCTGTAATGCTCTATTTTGTTGTTCCAGTGCTTCTCTTCGCGATCGTCTACTTTTTCGTCTCGTTAAAATCTTTTTCAAAAAACCAAAAGAATGTCTGTGGACAACCCTATTTTTGGTTCTTTTTTTCGGATTTTTCGCTGATACAAGTTTACTACCCTCTACAAATGAAACCGTGTTATTTTCTGTATCATTCCATTGAACCGTATAATTTCTTTTCTTTTTTTGGTCGTCAAAGTCATTGCAGATGGATTTAGTAGTGATGTTCTGATTTTTTGAGAGTTGTGTAAAAATGCAACCGCATGATAAGCTTCGTTGAAACTCTTTGAAATCACTTTTCGTCGGTGATCTCTTAATGTTACTCTCTGATTTGCACCTGTTGATACTACAATAAGAATAAATAGGTTATTTTCAAAATGAGAATAATTTTTAAAAAATAAATATTTTCATTACATTTTATGTGGCCCATTTTGTAGTAATTGTTTCGAGCTGGTCTCTTCAGTTGAATCGCTTGTGTTGATTAATTTTGTGGAATTGTTTTTTTCTTCTTCTATCGCGAATTTCGGATTATGAGAATGATCATGTTCATCCATCATCGAAATTCTGACTGATCTTCTATTTTTTCGTCTCTGGAAAAAAAAAATTATGAATATTTTCTGATTGTGGAAATTGGAATTAATAAATAAATTTATTCTAGCGATTGGAAAGTTGGGTATTTTTGCCCTAATCCAAGAAAAATTTTTTCGCATCTAATGTTTTCTCAATACGTAATTTCAATTTTGTTTTTAATTCTGTATTGAAAAACGAGAAATATTCAATTCCTCAAGTCTGCTTGAAGATCCCTATTTGAAGGTTTTCTAATTTGTCATACCTACTCTTCTATTTCTTTTCGATAACGAGGCCCTATGTAAATTATTCGTATCTTAACGTCAATCCTTTACCGCCTCTCTAATCTAAACCTTGTAGTTTTATTTTGGATTTTCATCTTTGAACTCTTCATCTTTTCAGTAATCCCATTAATTTTTTCGTCTTAAATTTTTTTCCCCTATTCAACTCAAAGTCGTTATTCCTTTTCTATTCAGTTCCTGAATATTGTAAGTGACTTCTTCAATCCAGCATTAAATCAAAGAGAATATCTAAATGATTTTAAACAGCCCTCGTTGTTGATCTAATTTAAATAGAAACAATAAATACGCCTACACCTAATTCAAAATTTTAAATCAAGATCTGAGCTAAGTAAGGGTAAATTTTATTGTAAATTTGACAAACTAATTTCCGATGCAATTGAAAAAAAATTAATTAATACTAAGGATAAAAAATTAACTAGCTCTTGAAACGTTTGTAAGTTTATGACGGAGAAGTGGGGAGGAATGTTGAATTGAGAAAATTTGTTGATAGTTTTGTGCCGCACAAATGAAATTTTACCAGGATCATATTATTGTGAACTTATAGTTCACTGACTGTAACCAATTGTAAACCAACGAGAAATAGGTAAAGAAAAACTATATGATCAAGAAAAATGTCCTTTTTGTATAACCTCAGATTTACGATGTAAGGATACAGTGGGAAATAGAGAATCATTGTACATCAATCCTTCATGGTAGTTCTGCATCAAAACACTAGCGAGGGCTCTAAACCATTCTTCTTGTTTCTCCTTATTTGGCGTCCTCTACAAAAAAATAGCTGTTAAGTAAAAGTAACATGTAAATTGTCCGAATAAGAAAAACATTAGTTATAAAAAATTACCAAAATAATGATTTGTGAATGCGTCGTAATGTGTATGAGACAGCCTACGTTTGGTTGAATTTTTCGCACCAGTGAAATGTTGAGAGATCCACAGCAAGGAGACAGTTTTATATACTCGGTTTGTGATTTGTAATACAGCAAAAGATGCCCTTCCAAAACACACCATCTTCGTTTCCACCTGCCGCGTATTGTCTGAAAAATTTCAGTAACTATATCACTATTTTCTAGCCTAAAAAGAATGATTATAAATTTTTGAAAAAACTGAAGGCTCGTTAAAATTGTACATACTTTTGATTATTTTAAATCTTTTACATAAAGTTCCGCGTGAACTATTTCTCTTAAGATTTACCTCATTTTATGCTTTATCAGAAGGGAGAAATCATTTTTTAACTTGAGCTATTTTTCACAAAAAAGTCAAAAAGAGAATAGAGATAGTAGAAATTTTCATACTGTAAATTTTAATTTTTTTCAATGTGAAATAACACTCCAGTTTTTGTCAAGCTATAAAATTTTCAAATTAAAAATCGAAAGCACTAAAAATTCTGCAGATTGAGACTTGAAATCTTTTTTACTAGTTCCAGATAACTGTTTATATAGTTTGCACTGGTTTATTAATTAATTTTTATATATATTTTTTTTTTTGCCACCCGTAAAATTTGTTCTCCTCTCCCTATAGTGAATGACGACTATTGTAAAACATAGCTATTTATGACAGTATTTTACTTACCATTTTACCTCGCCTTTCCATGTACCCAAACATTTTAATGTTTTGTGATTGTTCTTCTGACATCATAACGTACACAATGTTACTTTAACAGTCAGAAATCTTCAAAATCTAAATAAAAGTGAAAATATTTAATCGTGGTAAAAATAAGGTAAAAAATCTACAATGAACATTCACACTGACTATAGAACTCCTATACGGTTCGACTCTGCTTGTAAATTTCTATCTTATGATTCTGTTTCGATGATTTGGAGATGATTTGAAAGAAATTCAATTTTATCTGGTAATTCGCTCATTCGTTGGCAACGTATTCACGTTGGGACGTAATAGTTTTGTCATTATTGTCGTGTATTTCAATCAATTTGATTTGATGTCGGTAATGTAGTCGTGTTATTTGAAACGAGTAAACACAACGTGTTCCTTTCTTTAATGATATTAATTTGCTAAAGTGTGGTACCGGTACAATTAAAAAATTATGCCTTAGGTTTGAAAAATTAGCGACCCGAAATTCAACCATATGTTATTCTGACACGATTCTACAATCAAAAATTTTATCTTGTCAAAGTTTTCATTACAAATATTTCGATTCGAGTTCATTTATTCAGCGTACTTCCCCCGGAACCAATTTCGTATAACTAGTTCGTGCATAATTGATATATATTTCATTGTCCGGATGTGATGATACATGCACGCATCAATTTGAATTAGGTAGATTTTGTTGAATGAATGAATGGGAATGTAACATGATGCTTGGAGCCGATGATGGCGGAATGAAGTGGAAAAATATGAAAATCTGCAATAGTTATTATTACTTTTATTGGAAAAGTTGATTTTTTAGTTTTTTCAAATGATAAATGATTTTACGAAGAGCCAGATTTGAAAAACTGTTTTTATTCTTCGCGGAGGGAAATTAAATGACGTTTCACTTGAAACTAAAAAGAGAGCTGAGGAAAAATCAAGGACTATTAGGGTCAAACCAGCCATTTTTTGTTCACAATGACATTTTTTTGTAAATGGAAAATATTCAACATTTTGCGAGTTTTATTCGTTTTGTTGACTTCTTGCCAAGTTTTGTTTTCTTCCCCCCTCCTGGTCACCTCTATAGAAAAGCTATAGGTCCGCCACTGTTGTGGGTACTCTCGAGTTCAACATTGTTCAAATTTTTCTTAATTCTATAGTTTCTATTTCAACCCTGGTCATTCAGCCTCTACAATATTCGTAGCTACGTGACCTTAGGAAATTATGACTCATAAAATAAAGAATCACGATGTAGATAAAATTTATGATTATTTAACTATTGCGAAATTTAAAATACAGATAGTTGAATCCTGATAAAAGTTATGAGTTATGACTAAATACGTGGAAGAGTTTAATAGGGTTGGTGATTGGCGAGTGCGGAGGGTTGTTTCCTGTAGTTGTGCGCTATTTGATAGGGATGGTGATTTGGGGGGTAAGGGGGGGGGGGATTATTTCCTGTAATTGCGCGCTATTGAATTATATGGACCGGAGACCACATACGATATAAAAGTCGATACAATAATTAGCAAATAGGAAATACTTTCATTTCTCATTCCTTTCATAAAGTATAATAGCTCAGTCTACATTTGGTAACAATAAGAGAATACCTACATACATTATGATATCTTAATGTGTATAATTTCTTAAAATATACCTCCTCGTTAATGTCCAGGATATTCTTTTCGAAAAGGAATTGGTAGACCTATTCTCGAAAAAAATTTGAAAAATTTCACCCGTGGAATGGGATTTCAACTTCTTTCTCTGTTTTGAAAAAGTAATGTTAATCGAGTTACTGATTGAGGGAAAAATATCGGGAAAGTTGACTAATTTTTCCAACTTTTCATTCGAGTAATGTTACATTCTCATTCGCTATTTTCAGAAGAACGCTGTCGATTTCAAATTACTGGAAAATCTTTCATATTTTTTCCCAGAATTTTATTCTGCGTAATAAAGCTTTTTTTCTCCAAATGAGTTGGTAAACAATTTTTTTTCAAGTGATGATCTCTAAACAAAAACTGATAGAGACGCAAAAAAATTTCCTTTATCTACTATTTAATAAAATCATCAGTTGATGAACATGATCTTTGTAATGTCGACTTTTCTTTTGATAATGTAGGCTAATGATGAATCACATGATAATGATGATGATGATAGGTATATAATTTAAACAATCGATTTATATTGCCTTTGTGTACTTATTAAATTAGGTCGCAGTCGGTAAAAAAAAAAGAATCTATGTTTTATTTTGCTTTGCGACTCCATAGTTTAGAAATTAAACGTTTGCTTAGAAACAGTGACGCTTTCAAGGAAGACTCCTACTCCGATTTTAGAATGACTGAATACGCAGTCATTAATGCTATAGTGTCCATGGGAGTAGCTAAAAATATACTCTTAAGTTGAAAAGTTGATTCTCTATAAAGTGGTTTTTGAGGTTAAAATAATAATGTTTTCTGAATTCGAGCTTCTTTTCAGAATTTTATGGACGTCGTAATTCAAAGAATGTTCTTGTAAATTGTAATACCGAAAGCTATTCAAACTTAACTGTGGGTATATTTTTACGATAAAAAAATCTCTGGAAAATTATAATCCTTGGCTAATACTGTTACTCTTTGGGACACAAGAATAATTCATAAAAATTTAGGGACTCTTTTGGAATAGAAATTTTTTTATGGACTTGTACTTAATTATTGAATTTAGATCTCCATAGAATTAGGTAGTTTATTTTAGTATAGCATTTACTAAGCATGAGTGTAACAGATGTGCATTTGACCTACGACTTTGAGGTAACTAAAATTTCTGCCTTGAATTAGTCTGTGAAAACCAAAAATAACATACTATTGAGATCTAAGTGCAACATTTAAGTACAACGCCGTATCCAGAAAATCAAAAATTTCAGCTTAAAATTTGAGTCATATACTGCGGTAGGAAAAATGTTCCTTTTATTTTTTTGCATTGTAATGCAGCTGGTGCAGGGCTGTAAAGCCAGCTGAAAGCCGAAATAAGCTAAAAGCTGAATTCTTACTGTTTTGGCTTCAAAAGCTGAAAAGAAAAATTATTGAAACTAAAAGCTGAAGCTGACGTTTTATTTTTTTTATTTTTTATTTTTTCCAGCTTTTCCAAGTTTTTCTCCTATTTTATTTTTTTCACCTGCTACTTTTAATTTTTTGTAAAATATGATACTTAAAACTATTTGCCAAATTCTTTTGTTTTGACCTCGAAAAGATTAAAATTAAAAGCCGAAAATTGAAAAATCTGGAAGCTGAAAGCTAAAGTCGAATTTTCATTTTTGAAGGTTATAAGCGTAAGCTGAAAGCTGAAGATTTAATTTTCCGCTTTGAAACCATGACCTGGTGAAGACAATATATGTATTGTCTTGTCAGCCTAAGTTTAAGACCTGTTAGGTACCAAAAAAATTATTCAGTTTTTGCATCTATTTTGATGCTTTGGTACATGGTAATGCAAAGTCAGCCAAAATAAGACGGGTAAAAATTTTTTTGGGACTTAGCAGGGTCACAAACATAAAATCTTAACTTCATTCAACTCATTATACATTCACTTGTAACTGGAAAAAAAAATTATACCTGATATAAAAAAATCGATTCATAAACACGTGATGCGAAAAGTGAGTAAATATATGTCAATTAATAAGTAAACAATTGAAAAGATTTAAGAAAATAAAAATCTGAAAACTTACCTAATTACGAGTATAAATGAATAGAATACATTAAAAGTATTAACACAAAACACCAGCACATTAACACAACACCAACATTTTTTTATCCCGCATTTTACATCATCAGTAGGTAGTTTCACAAATTAAATGCACTTTAAAAAAGATTCTCTGCGTAAATTAGTGAATTTTGAACCTAGTTTACATTTTTATCAAAATATTTGAAAAGTATTTAATTTACATGTCATCATATATTTACTTAGAAATTTTGCGGAAGTTGATACAGACGTTCGTTATACGACTGATTCTTCCTTTATCGCGTAGAGATACGCTACTCTCTGAATATAGAACTGTTATCCCTTCCTCGATGAGAATCCACTGAGGTGATTCGCAGACACTCCTTTAGTCAGTAACCGAAACCTTAAAATTCGATTTTAAAAATTAATCTACGCCATACCGTAAATTTTCTAATTCATGCGCGGCACTACTTCGTTATGTCAGCTGCTTAAATTAATACCTCGCTTGGTAGATCATGAGAAAAAGCTTATAATTTTATTTTTCAACTAAAAATGTGAAATAAAAAAAAAAGGAAAAAAAAAGGATAAAATGATGAGAATTATTCTTGTTGGATTGTAAGGTTTGCCACCTCTAAGTATCACAATATTTGACCCGCTGGGAAAATTTGATTGAAACAGGGGAGTCCTTGGAAATTATATTTTCAGATTGGTTTTCAGTTATTAAAAATAGTCTAGTAAAATTATTCGATATGACTATAACATTTTATTACCTACCCTAACCTCCTTTTTTTGCGTCTGTGGCGGAACCTTTGAATTAACATAATATCAAGTCTTACCTTGTGCTCTGTGGCTGTACACGTGTGGAAAGTGTCTTATCAATAAAATTATCCCCAATCTGGTTCGTCATCCTGCTTACTCGAAAAATTCATAAGTGCATAACAACCAAAAAAAATTCACATCTTCGGTTCTATTGTTTTAATACTTTTCTGTCAAATTCTATTTTGAAGGGGTTCATAAAATTTTTTGATAGTTTATATTTTTTGTTTAGCTGAAACAAATAACAATTTTGTGTGTATTTCATTTTACACAAATATTCTATGTTCAACTTCATCTATATTCTTGACAAAATATCACTGACACGATTTATAAGTGCAACTCTACAAACAGTTCGGTTGTGGGTAGGTCCAGATGGTTCAATTTTGATTTTTTTTTTTAGATTACATACCGGAGGACGGGTAGGTTAAATCGGCCCACTTTGGCTTGAAAAATTGAAGCAAAAATATTTTTGTTATTTGGATTTTTTAGAGATTCAAAATACAAATTTTAATGAACTTTTATTTTTCAAAAAAAAAAGAAAAGAAACATTAGAATATTGATTAAACAGGTAATGAATTTTAATAACTAGGGTTTTGATTATAAACTTTTGATTCGCCCTTCTAATGAACACAAAATTCATCAAATATGCTCTAGGAACTCGATTTTGTAAAAATGTTACGCTTTATGAATTGTTACGCTTTCTTTAATGTTTTAGATTAATTCATAATGTAGTGTTATCCCACCGCTGACGTAATTAACTTTGTTCATTATTGCACGAGCACCGATAATTAAGTTTTATTAAATTATGCTTTGCAAACTTGTCCGCAAGTATTTGCTACAATCATTTTTCTAATAAAATATACCCGAAACTAATGACAATGATAAAATACTAAAAATAATTTAAAAAAAAAAAAATTATTTCCAGTTGATTGCTTACTCAACTATTTTCAGTTTTCTAAGTACCAATATTTTAGTTTATCAGAATTTAAAAGCACTTTTCGATATTTTTGAAGCCTATCAAGTGTACCTATTTGATTTAATTTCATTTAGGATCAGGAGGCTGATTTAAGGAGATTGGCATTGTCAACTTTTTTTTACGATGGAAAAAACAGTTTTTATATCCAAGATCATAGTCGATGAATTGTTTATTCTAAGTCAGTGATGTAATTTAGGCCCAGACTGTGAATAAAATCAACCTAGCCTAAACTAAATATCACTCTTCCCAGGTCTCATGCATTTTTACGAAGTTAATCTCGTGCACTAACATAATTTATGACAAGCTAACTTGGCCTGATATCATCAGGGCTTAGCTAAATATTCTGTCGAAGGGAATAGAATTCTAAGAACGGGGGTATAATAAAAATTAGTATGAAGTTCAATGTTGAACCTCGTTTAAGACAAAAAAATATGTTGATTTGAGGCTACATCTAGTTTAAATTTGAACCCCACTTACTTGAGCCTGGATTGTATCCCCTCCTCCTTTGACTCGTTTGGCTAGACTCAAAATCACGAAGTCATATATTGACCTAAGTAACTGTGTGGAACTTCAACTTCAGCTTTTCTATTTCTCATTCTATTACCCATCTTTTCAAGCACGTTTTAGCTTTAACTTTATTTTCAAAGATATGTGATTATGACGAGTAAGAGATCAAACTTCAGTTTCTTGACTAAGCCTTTAATGTTGAGTTTTTCCCGTTCACTAGAATGTAGATAGTTGACATCCACTTATAGTTGTAGGTACAATAGTATGGGTACATGCAGGAAGAAAAGGTTAGAAATGGAATTGATTTGTAAAAAAAGGTTACAGAAACGCAAATAATAAACCTAAAGCTTTATTTCAAAAAATGTTTTTCTGTTCTACAAAACTAAAATCATATTTTTAATGTATTCCTAAATTGTTGTCGTTACCCACATAATTAATTACGTAATTGAACTGGCAAAACTTTGGCTCAGATATTTCGTTTTCCAATTTTAGCCTTTTAGGCTTCTAATTCCTGCATCCATTTTCCAGGTGCAAATTAAATCACAAACCTAACCTTAATTTTAATTTACATGCGGATGTAGATTTATGACCAAAATATGTACTACAATATGACATAGGTAAGTCGGTTATACTTATAAGTCAACCATTCTTGGTGCTTGAAAAAAAAATCACATATAAACTGAAAAGGAAAAGAAAACTGCGAAAGGCGAAAACAGAAAACGAAGTTGAAAAGTGAGAATAGGAGAAGGAAAACCTATTCCTGTAATACTAACTAACTTGAAGAATTAATTCAAATGACAATCCAAAAATATGGTTTGTTATACGTACGTACACACGCGTGCATTCTGGTGTTTCGTAATTCGTGCCAAAACTGGCAACACTGCGTAATTACGTTTTATTTATTTCCATTTTTTTTTGTTTATCAAAATTTTATTCATCCTCTCCTCTTCTTTTGTCCTTAACGAATCTTCAAAATTCATTATTCATTTTATTATTTCATTTCGCTTGAAGTCCTCGAATAGTCGTCATTCGTTTTATTTTCTTTATTAAATCGTATTACTTAGATTTGTTTCAAAATGAAGTTCAATTACAAAGAAGAATATTCTTTCGAAACTCGCAAAAATGAAGGCGAAAAAATACGCAGAAAATATCCCGATCGAGTACCTGTAAGTATTCTTCATTGTTGCTTTAAATGTATTCCCTTTCTAATCGTACGTTTCTTTTTCTCCTACCTATGATGTATAGAATACTTGCCCATTAACTCTTATTTATATTTAAATTAACGCTAGTAATTCTAATTCCACGTCGATTATTCTGCTCAGCCAATTTAATGGAATTCGATAAAAATTTCACCAAGTTCGATTTGTTTTGTTTCGAACGAAGAGAAAAATATTGCGTCATTACGACTATCGAACGACAGATATGTTTTTCATGTTAAAAATTTCTTACAAATTGCCAACGGAATATTTTACCTCAATTCAACTTCTGTTTTTCTTTTTTCTACTCAAATTATCAAATACATTGAAACGTGATCATCGAAATCTCATCAGATCGTTGATGAAGATTTTGAACTTGGGTCTTCACAACAATTATTCGTTCATCTAAAGAATAATTAACGTCTCAGATAAGTGCAATTAGGTATTGCACCCTTAATCAGAACTTCAGATTAATCCAATCACACATTGCAGGTCATCGTTGAGAAGGCACCAAAAGCACGCATTGGAGAGTTGGACAAAAAGAAGTATTTAGTTCCTGCTGATCTTACTGTCGGACAATTTTATTTCCTTATTCGTAAACGTGTGCATCTACGTCCAGAAGATGCTTTGTTTTTCTTTGTAAACAATGTAATTCCACCAACCAGCACCACAATGGGATCTCTCTATCAGGTGAATAGACTGTACTCCTAAATTTACGAAGCAATGCAGTCAAAAGACCAATTGATCTATATTTTCAATATTTCTTTTCACGACATTACATTTTATGATGAATAAATGTTTAGTTCAGTATGAAGCTAGCTGCTTCAAAAAGTTACGAATTTACGATAATAATTAGTCCAATTGAATGTGATTAATATAAAACAATATTTTCCATCGAGAAATTTACGTGACTTGTAAAATCCATATCGTTAAACTTTTCTCTGTTTTTCAGGACTATCATGAGGAGGACTACTTTTTATACATAGCATTCAGTGATGAAAATGTTTACGGCTCTGATTGAATTTCTTTTTGTTGTTGAATTCATTTGTACATTACGGAGATGATTGCATATTATTTTATTCTTTCTCAAAAAAAAAAAAAATCACAGTGCGTTTTTTTTTCTGTTTATTCCATATGAAGTAGATAACCTTAGTTTTACGTCTACGTAGAATTGTAATATTTCTTCATTTCTGTTTATAATTAATCGTATTTTAAAAGCTTCTCTAGTATAATTTTAACTTTTAATTATAATATTATTATGTACTATCGACTGTAATGCTATTCGTTTAAATTATAATTATAAAATATATTTAGAGGATAATTGTCGTGTTTATGTGGATATAAGGCGAATCGAAATTTTGACGAGGTGCCAATTTTTGTTTTCCTGAATTACGTTGACTCTGAGCCATTTAATAACAAACTGGTAAATGAACAAGGTCTAAAGTGCTTTTTGAAAAATTTTATTGTTTTGATGAATCATCGATAAACTTGGTTCATCTTGATTCTTGAGTTGAAAAAATGACGCGACCGTTGTGGTTGCATTTATCGATTCCTCAACTCATCATTATCATTAATATTCTATTTGTTCAAGGTTGATGTCAGAGAACCTTTGTTTGATTTGGTTGGAGAAAGCCTGTCATCTCTAAACATTTTTGTTAAACCGGTTCTTTCTGTTGTGAGGAGAGGAAGTACAGAAATCTTGGATGAATAAAATATGAAATGTGGCAAAAGATGAGTCCAGGGATTTAATCGCTACAGTTTAATCTAGAAAATGGTTTTACATTCTTATTTTATAGTTACCTCTAGTTCTTAGAATTATAGCCACTGTTGTTAACGGCCGGCTATATATCTCGCAACAAAGATTTCGTATTTTCGCTGGAAGATGTAGGTGACTGATTTTTATGAACATTTTCCGTCATTATTGACTGATTATTGAATAGAATCGTGTAATTTAACTCACGTGATCTTGATCCGAACATCTGACCAAATTATATTTATTATTTTATTCGCACTGTGGAAAGTGTTATCCTTGTTCATGGGAGATGAGGAACTCTTAAGCTTTGCTACACATTGCGTTTCACTTAAAAAAAAAAAAGAATTGAAAAATGTTGTAATTTTTTCTAGTTGGTAATAATTTTAGACCAAATTCTTCCTAATCAGATCCGACTTCTCTGGATTCAACCCGTCGCTTGAATAATATCAAAATTCAAACTTCGCTGTTGAAGGACGTTCCTACACTATATCCTAAAAGTAAATAATACAGTTTCTCTTTTCATTCCTATTTAAAATACATGAGCATGAAGAGGGGCGGTGGGGAAGAGAAAGAATGAGAAGGTCGATGAACTAGATCTGTTTATTATTTATGAAGTAGATACCTATATGTATATCTGTGGCCCTCGTAATGGAGATACATGATACAATGATGAGAAATTGAAAATATCTACCTACCTACCTTTATTTTATTTCTAAGGTCAAAATGAAAAAAATATTTATTCAAAATAAATGTTTTGAAACTTAACTTCACTAAATTATGACTGAGGCTGTGTCTTACAATTTTGGTTTGGCAGTTGAACCGAGTTTAAGACGTCGATTTCCAACCAAGGCTTAAGTCAAGTTTAACTCGGTTCAAAACTTCAAATCTGCTTTGTAAAATACTTGCCCGAGCAATTTATTATAATCAACTGGAAAAAAATCTTTAAATATAGATAGTTTTTCTCGTTTTACCAACTTTTGACCCAAAAATTAAACATAATCAAATTTTCAAAGACCCATTGAACCTACAAAGAAGCCTATAATTGAAATATTAGCTTATTTAAAAAAACATGTCATCATTAGACTGTTCATAATACCGGAAGCTTATTGATAACTGTATCTTATGCCCACAGTTATTCTGAGGTTCAACGACCTATCTTACAAGTAACAATGAAAGATGGTAATGATATTTAAGCTTTATTTCTAAGTATCAAGAAAAGCGAAGAAGACTATTACATTTACAAATAACACGAAATAACATAATTAACATTGAATGTTACAACAATACATTATTTTTTAAAAATAAGTCTTAAAATTCATAAAAACATGAACCACCCCCGCCTTTTTCTCACCCATATGCTAACGTTGTATTATTTTTATTATTTCTCACACAAAAAATTACTTGCGACTAAACGTTCGAGTCGATTTTTAAAATTGAACAGCTTTACGCATATTTGAAGAATAAGAAAAAAAAAATGAACCGAAAATAATTATAGAGTATGTTCACAAAAAAGAAAACGAAAAAAAAAAAAAAAAAAAAAAAAAAACGAGAAACATGAAAATATAAATTATTGTATATATGACAAGAAATTCTCAATACCAAACTGTTGGAAGTGAGAAAAAAATTTCCTTTCATTCCCATTGACGAAAAATCAAAAATCAAGACTAGAGTTTTGGAAAAGAAAAAACAATGCAATTTAAAATCATACTAAGTTTTATTGGGTCTGTAACACCTGCAGTGTAAAACAAAATTTAAAGTTGGAACTTGCAAAATATGGCATCACAGGAATTCGATCTTTTACAGTGATGGTAAAAATAGTCAGAAAAGGAGGAAAAAATGACATAAAACTATGAATTAAGGTCAAGAAATGATCACATATACTTTGCTTTCAAACGATAATATATAATGCTCAAATGGATACAATTAGTATACAATTTGAATTTAAGATTTTTTTTTTTTTGATCAACGTATAAAATTATGCAAGGTGCTGTAATTAATATATTGTTTTTAATTAGGCTATTTACAATCTATTTCGATTTAGAATTTTTTTTTGGCCAATTTTCACGAGAGAACTGACCAGATTAAAAAAAAAATTCTTGCAGTATTTGGTGGAAGATATGTCGCGGCGATAAGAAAAGAAAATTAAATAAATCATTACTATTTAAATTTAAGTTAAAATGCACAAATACGTGGTAAAACTGAAAGTAATAACGGTTACGGTATTTAAGTAAAATAAAAATTTTAGGTTGGTTTTTGAGGAATTTGTTGTTGGTTTACTGGCTGTTGAATCGGAGGCTGTTGATAAGTGACTGTGTTTGATGTATCATCATCGGGCATAATTTTTACTGAAAAAACAGAAAATCAAAATGTAACATACAATAAAACATTTTTCGAGTCAGTTTCTCGAATCTCAGTTGAAAAAGAAATAATCACCCATTCTTAAATGCCAAAATGATTATTTACAGGCTGATAATGCTAAATCAGTCAAAAATTAGTGGACTTTTTTTAGGATTTAGCAGGTTTTGGACTTGGGCTAGCGAGATGGTTCAGTGCGAATCTTATCTCTAAAAAGTAAAATTTTCAACGAAGACTCACTATATTCTGTTCCAAAAGAGAAACATAGGGCAGGGTGTATAATACTGGCTTAGATGGGCTTTGAACTTGAATCAAATGTAAGTCAAAAAATTTGTTAATAATTTGAGGTTGAATCAGGTTTAAGTATTCCCTACTAAATCCAGCATTGTACAATACGTGACTATAAATACTCGAATGAATCAAGAGTATTTGCAAAAATAACATTCAGCTAGCATTTTAATTATTTTGAACCTTCTTCTTTACTAGCTAGAGTTTATTATATAAGACTCATATAAGATCAAATGAATAAATTAGGCATGCAAAATAACTAAGCTGCTTAAATATTTTAAAAATAGTGAAAATGTAGAATCACTTACAAACTATAATTCCTAAAATAATGAATCCAATAACTCCCATCGCGATCATCATCTGAAAATTTAGTAGTAGAAAATTAAATTAAGAATACAGTAAAATGGCAAATATTTTGTAAAACATTCATTAGTTTCTGTTTTATCAATTTTATTACTAATTTTTCTGGTAAAGAGCCTAAAATACGAGGAAAAATATTTTTTAGTCCATTGGAACCGTACCTTTAAATTTTGAAGCCAAAATTTTCTTTTCAGTTTACCAGCTTGTTGCTCGAATTGCGAAGCACCTTGTTGGAGAGCATCTGAAAAATAAAATAAATCTTTAAATAAGTACCGACAACCGACGGAAATGAGTTTCTCCAAAATGATAGTCACAACAGACAACCTATTAGAGCAATCAAAGAATTAATTAAAGATTTTTTTCGAACATTTCTGAGTATCATTATTTTCCTTGCTAAAGATTTTTTTAGCTATTTCTGAAGAAATTGTAAAATTGGACCCAATCTTTCCATGCAGAAAAATTGAATTTAAGAAAAAAAAAAATAAACTAAATATCTACCTGCATTGAGGCAGTGATCTAAACATAAAAATCCAATTTTGTGAATAAAATTCAAAGCTTTATTTCTATTTACAGATTACGTCCCTCTCCACAAGAATGACTCTTTTTTAAATAATACATTTGGAATGTACTGGGGTTAGATTTTCATACTTATTTCATTAATTTCATTATTTTTAACGAATTTCTTCGACGTAAGACGGCAGCCGTCTTATGAAGTGATCAATAATATCTCTTCTTCAAGGTTATAGTAGTTTGTAAGCCTCATAAAATTTAAAATTGCTTCCCTTCATTTTCATGATTTAAAATACCTATAGTCTACAGATCTAGTTCAACACCTATTGCGCAAGATTGACTTGGATACTCGTTCGCATGTTTTTTTTTTCTTCTTTCCAATCTATTTTTTTTTTTTCAAAGGCACTTTCTTCTTTAGGTGACAGCACCATGAAAAGTAAATTCAGTTTCATAATTTGCTTTTGACTTTTTTTTTTTTCACATTTATTGTCATTTTCTCCTCTTTTTTTCTTAAATATTGAACCATTTTTCACTATGTACGCGGAGTATCATATTTGGATCGGCGGGACTTCGGGTGGTGACAGGGGGCCAAATGCCGGCCCAGAACTGAAATTAGCCCCTCCCCCTTCAATGAAAATTAACAACATTTTTATATAATTATTTTGTATTTTTATTAAAGTGACGAATGAAAAAAAAAGTTAATTCACCCCCCCCCCCAACAGATAAGGAAAAGTGCTCCTATGTTTGTTTCTCGTCATTCGCTCGATATCTTTTATTTTATTCAAAAAAATTTTTTACAAAAATGTCAAGAGATATTATAACCTTCGATATATATATAGTCCCTACCAGTGCATCAACAATTAAGCTTTTGCTTTAGTTGCTCAGTAAGCTAATAGAATTAATTCTGTTTACAAAGTGCCAACGAATTTTAAATCTTCTTTCACACTGAAAGAAAAATATGAAAATTTAGTGCCTCGTACCCCAAATGTAGGACAACTCAGTTTTATAAGAAAAATTAATGTAAAACGCGTAAAAGTTTAGTCCGCTGCACATTAAAATTCTTTCACATCACGGATACATTTAGGAAGTGATTTAAATGACTGTCTATATTTTAAGCGCAAATCTGCTGTATTTTAGTTACCTGCTCGATCGTCTAGTTCTGATAGTTTCTGATCTCTCTCTAGAACTTTTTCGACGTTTGTTTTCATAATATCCACCACCTATGAGAGAAAAGAAAAAAGATTAAATAAGTACTTATTACAAAACTTTTCAGATTAGCATGTTTATTAGAAATAACAGAATTATGATTAATAATATTATGGAATAATGTTGAAAATTAAGGTGTTGTAGTGAATGTCACGAGTATTTTGAGAATGAAAAAAAAAGAGGTATCACATTGTCTACCCTATGTGTTACTTACAGACAAAGGTACAAGTCAAAAACAGGTTGACAAAACATAAGGTTTGTGTCAACCTTCCAGGTTTACTATAGTAGGCTTGTAAAAAGTGAATTAACACAGTCTTCTAAGATTCACTTTTAACAAACACATTCTCTATCATATAGAACGTACAAGTACTGAAGGTATAATCAACTGCTTAGGCCTTAGATAAACTTATATTGATCATTGAGTAAAGTTTTAAGAAATAGAATGAATAATGATCATATTAAATTAATAGAATTTAATAAACAGATAACTTTGTAATGCAAAAATATAAAATTATCACTAATAAAGAGTAAGCAGGAAGAATAATATAGCATCAGACTTCAGCATTATTGTGTGATATACCATTAAGAAAGATAAAAAAACAACGTTGAAGAGAATTTGAAAAGCCAATTATAGGAATGAAATTATCAAAACAGAAACGTAATGGTCAATTGAGAGAATGAGAGAATATATTTATAATTCTCAGATGTGGAAAGCTGAAAACAGTAACTATAAGTAGTTAAATGTTGCTCTATTATTAATGGTTGATAAAATGCCTTGTTATGTATATCTGCATTTCATATTGAACAATATATAAGTTTCAAGTAAAGTCAATTACACTCTAGGTAGATGAAAATATTAGGTTAAAGGTATAGATGAAACAAAAAAAATTTTTTTCATTCATTTATTACAGACATTTCAGTTGATTACTCACCTTCTTGAAACTGTTTTCTGAACATCCTACTTCTCACCTATAGTATGAACTAATAGCTTAATTACTGCGTATTTATAATGTTGGACATAAATGAGAGGTTCGAAGCAGAAAGTGACCTTAGTGTGAAAAAGCAAATTTTACATTGAAAGCAAAAAACCAAAAACAGTCATAGTTTTTTCAATTTATATCAAATATGAATTCTTTTTACTGGACGATTTAGTCGAAATTTTGTGTCCATGTGAGTCCAATGTTATAATGGTGTTTGTCCGGACGAAGCTTCATTTTGCTCCCCAATTTAACTTGAAAATTGAGCTACAAATTGAGCTTACAAATTAAGCTACAAATTGAGATAGAAAATGTTTTTTCTCAAGAGAAGTTAATGAACCTTTTTTATATACCTACTCGTACAATTGATGTAAAAGAGAATAAATTCATCTTCGTGAAGGTTTCAACTATTTTTTAGTCATTTCAAGCGTCTAATTTCCAATTTTGGTGAAAATCATCAAAACAATTACCATTTTAAATCATTATTTTTGAAAGAGTTGAAAAAAAAGTGTTTTTCTCACCCTAAGATCCCATTCTGACTTCGACGTCTGAAATAAGTTTTCCATCGTTACAAAATTTTTTGAAGAATTCTATTAATTTTCATAAGCTAATGCCTATACATTAAATGAAGACACCTTTAGAGCAATTGCTTGATTTAAAAAAAACTTACTTCATCCACTTGTGCTTGTGTTTGCTGCAAACGTTTTTGAGCAGCAATTTGTTGTGGAGTTCGAGGACCTCCCACAATCCCATCGCTGCTACCTGGTCCTAAATCTGACCTAAAATAAAAAGTTTGAATTAAACGAAAATTTTTTTAATGGAATTAGTCATTACCTGATATAAATTTAAAAAAAAAAAATCAGTTGATAGAATACTAAAATAAATTATTCGTCTAAAATTTATAAATTGAAGGAATAAAAAACCTGCTAAAAATTAAATGCATTCTAAGCGTGATCTATTTTTATTTAGGCATCCTCCCTTTTGCAAATCTTAACAATGGTAGGGAATTATGATCTACCTATATTCTTTGAATGCATTTCTATTTTTATCTGTTAGTTAAGTTTCATCGACGTTTATTTACGCCTATATGTGAAAAATATTTTTAAGAATCTTCCTGTTCTGAGGCAAAGAGCAAAATTAAAAGCAATTGGTAGGTTAGGTTTGTACACACGTGAAACAATTCGAATAGTCAGAAACAAAATGTTAAGTCGGACCTAATTAATTTGGGAAACCTTTCCCAGGTATGCCATTTTCAAGAAAATACTCGCTCCTCCATTGAGGTAATAAATTATCAATTGGTCACTTCGAAATAGATGCAACTTCATCTGACTGACATGTGGAAGAAGTTTTTGTTTTTCGATAGCTACGTTTAAAAAATTTAAAATTCAGTCCTCTCAATAGGCTTGCATTCATCTGTAAACCGTAAGTAACTTTATCGAATGAGTCGTATCTCAAACTGAATAGCGTCAACTTAAATTACTCAAAGAGGTAATAGTAAATATTTTGTTAATAAGTTACTGTAGATGACTCAATGGAATTTCAAAACTGTGTATTATTTTCTACTCCTACATTCAGAAATAATCTTTCAAAAATCAATTTTTTGCAGGTTTCGGTGGAAAACCTACTATTAATTTTGGCTCAACTCGAGAAAATGTACATGAAATTATGATAGATTTTATTTTATTATTATAATCCCAAAAAGGATTTAAGAAAATAAAAATAAATAGTAATTATATTATGGCATTTTCATTAGTATTAGATATGTTTTATTGATCAAAAAATTAGATTTATTCTTTTTTGCTAAAAACTTCTAAAAACATAACTTGACATTTGTAGAGGCTGAAATGTATATTATTACGAATTTCAAAACTATGGTAGGTACTAATTTGATTCTATCGACCGTTATGTACTCAAACCTCCTCATACACAAAAATAAAATTTTCCAAAATCAACAAAAAACTTTCAAGAATTTACTTTAAATTGGTTTACATACTCAGCTCAAATGGATTAATCATTACTTGAGGACCTACAATTTGTTGTTTCAGAATATTCAGACGATACTAGCTTTTTGTGAAATATTCCCTTCCAAGATACTGGATGGATTTTTTCTTGTAACGTACAAGGTATTATCAGGTTTATTGTTGAGGCTTACAAGATATTATCACATGTCGTCATGTAACTTACGAGGCATTGGTATAATTTCTGCATTGTGAAAATACTATTTTGTTTTTTCTAAAATAATGAAAAATTACAAACCTAGGCTGATTTGAGTCAACCGTCCGATTTAGAACGTCATAAGCCACCAAACCAATGAAAATATTTTTGTCCAAGATGTAAGTTACAAAATCTTTACATATAAAGCAGTCGATATCAAAGATACGGTGACTGAAGTCTCGACTTGTGTAAAATATTACATCTATTCACTTTCTTCTATTCTTCTATTAAAAGTAAGTAATATGTAAAAAATTTCACTTATGTTAAACCTGTTCACAATTAACTCAAAGGTACTTATCCAATAATAATGTGACTCGTGTAGAAATAGAAAATTTCACATACAGAGCCAATGTTTATTAGTACCTATGTAATTTTTTACTCGCACTATTTTTAATAAAATAACTTTTTGTAAAAATGCTTTGTTTTATAACCCCTAACAAGTTTGCTGGTGTGTAAGTTTTTACATACGTTACCTTTAATGTAATGATTTGATTTTTGTCACCTTAAAACTGATAAAATATGTTACTTTTTAAGATTTAAGTGGAACGGCGGTAAGTCTTCGTCCGAAATTTAAAAAAATGAAATTCTTGTGTTTTGAATTTCCAACTTTCCAAGGATCATGAAATTCAAGTTTTGTCACCACTGGTCTAAAAATTTGTATCAATAGCCGATAACGCAGCCAAAATAAAAAAATAAAAAAAGGTTTCACCCAGTCAGCGTATGGGACAGCAAATTTTTAAATTCATTTTTTTCATCAAATACTTTTTGGACATACAAGCTTTAAGCTCCATGACGACTACCTTTACGTATGAGAATTCCTTAGGAAGCTGAGGGTCCAGCTAATTATGAGAAATAACAACGAAAAATATGCATAACACGAAAAAATTGAAATTTTAATGGCAGTCTCCCCTCCCCAAGATTACAGAAACATTAAAGTGGAACAATTATGAGAATCATTTTTGCTGCAAAATCGATGTACATTGAGAAAGATACAGCGAAACCAAATTTATTCAGCTGCGACATTTTATTAAACTATACATCATTGAAACATTCGAAAACAGCTTGGTAAACAAGATATATAAGTTGTAGATATTTCAATTTCGGAAATTGTACATTAAGCGAAAAAAAGCATGTCCCAAACTCCACCCGCGCATCGTTTATTGATTATTACTTTCGTATAATTTGGCCATAAGTAAAACAATCTAAAGTTGATCTTTTTTCATGTAAATAACTCACAGCTCAAAGAGCAGGATTCAATCCTTTGAGAACATACTGAAGGAAAATGCGAACATCAAATCGAAAACTCAAATTGTATCGCCTACTCTAGTCTTTTTTTTTTGTTTTGCCAAGAGCTTCGCGAATGGCTTTGAAAGCCGCTCTCATGTTTCAAGTCAAGCGAAAAAGCTTCGAGAAATTATCATAATGGACACAAAATACTTACATATTGAGAAATTGTTTCAACCCTTTTCCTGGCTTCTAAAATTTTCACTTTCCAGGGTAAAAGAATTACGAATTTACCTCGCACCAAAATTTAACAGCGATGAGACTAAACAAACCCACAATTTTCACAACAAGCTTAGGCTGCTAGTGGAGATGGAAGTGGAGGGAGTTTTTTTTTTATTGATCCGAACTTTACCACCTACTAGTGTTCTAGATTTTCCGCGCATGCTACCTGGGAAATCCACATTTTCACCACAATCCCATCCCATTAAAACGAAACCTTTTTGAGTATGAATCATGGTATGAATAGAACGAAACGAACGAGGATGCACCACAAGACACAAGTACAGTACTTCGGTGGTATTTTTTCGTATTTTTGAAATTCTTATCTGGCAACCCTGTCTCGAATCTCATCCATCAACATCATCCTATTCATACTCAAAGACATCATCCAACATCACGATCGCGTTCGTCATAAAAACATCGAAAAAAAAAACGAAACGCAATGCGAAAAGTAACCGAGAATACAAGAATACGCAACAGTCCACTTCTGCTGATGTTGGAAAAATAGAATTTAATCCAGTTGGAAATTGCTTCGAGCTTAAAATATTTCGATTTCTTTCAATTTAGACTTTAGTGATTTCATACGTCATATCATTTAGGACCGCTTTATCTACTGCTGTGATCTGGAAGATTGAAGTTTTATTGTGATAAATCCATTCTTCAGAAAAAAAAAACAGAACCAGCTTTATTTTCGTCACAAATTTTCGTGTCAGTTCCGTTATAGTTGTGAATCAGGTTAGATAATTGCTTATCTTAAATTTTGTATGACGTTGAACAAGTGTTAATCTTTTCATTGGAACTCGTTGCTGTGAATGAGTAGCTGTCGTGCCTTCGTCCATTCGTTTATCTGTCTTCGTCTAATCGAACATTAATTTCGGTATGTATTCGTAGAAAAAGTGGTATTTTTGAACTCAGTTTAGTATTACCTTGAACGTTCGATTATAACCTGTGCCTAAGTTTCTCGTCTAGTCGTGTTCATACTATTCGATAATCTCATAATTTTCGTTTCGTTTTCAGCAAAATGGATAATTCAGGAAACTCGCAAAATAACTCCGGATCCAGTGGCTCCAAAGGTGCACCTCAAGGATCGAAACGACTTCAACAAACGCAGGCTCAAGTCGATGAGGTTTGATATTGTCATTTTTTTTAGCCATCTTCATTAATTTCGTGTGTAATTTAATTACCTATTTTCTGTCAAGGTTGTTGGCATCATGAGAGTAAACGTCGAGAAAGTATTAGAACGTGATTCCAAATTATCAGAATTGGATAATCGAGCTGGTAATCATCTATTTGATGAAGGTTACGACGATTAACGTTTCAAACCCCTAATGGTTTCTTCATTTCAGATGCGTTACAAATGGGAGCTTCCCAGTTCGAATCACAAGCTGGAAAATTGAAGAAAAAGATGTTCTGGAAAAACATGAAGGTGAGTAAGCATCATGGACGGTTCTAAAGGAATAGTCTGATTCCCCCTCCGAAAAGAAAACATCAGTCGATTTCTTTCGTCATTGTTTTATTTACTTTCTCAATTACGAAATTGGTTTACGAAAATCACTTCTCGAAAACGAATTTTCGTCATTTCCATTGTGATTCTCCAAAATGCCCTTCATTCATTATTGTATATTCGTGTGGCTATCTCTTGCTCTAATTTTTGACCATTTTTCACTTCAAACGATCAATATGAATTTTTAAAATGATTCTAAATTGTGAATTTTCGACCTTCTCTGTTGAAACCAAATTTCAGCCAAATTTTTCAGTACTATGTTTATAAGCTTTGATTTGTAAACGAAATTTCCCAACAATCGATTGCATTCGTGTAAAATTTTCAAATTGTTTTATCAGAAGTGTGTTCAAGCACATTAGTCGTATTGATTTATCTTCAAAATGTTCCCCTCTATGACTAAGTTATTATCGAGAAATCGGTGGCATACGGATTTTCGTTAGGTGGCTGTTGATTCAATGACCTTCGATTTTTCGTAAAAATGAGTCTTCATTTGTTCAACAAATATTGATGTTTTCAAGTCTCTTGAATTAGTATATTTTCCGTAAGAATGCATCACTTTTTTAAAATCAAGCCAAATGAACTTGTGTTTTACTGATGGATTATTTAGAATTCATCTCCGTTCAAATGTATTGTCCTTTGCTGGGGGCTCAATGGAGGGAATTTTACAACAAATTTGTAACTCTGTTGGTTGGTGTAACATTCTCCTTATTATGATACAATATGGATGTTCTCGATTCTTAAATTAATGTCGTTTTTGTTTTTTTAGATGATGATCATTTTGGGATCGGTTGGAGCCATTGTGTTGATTATCATTATATGTAAGTAACCTTGGTTCACTTAGATCTAAATAAGAATTATTTCGCTTTCGTTTGTTCTTGAATTTAATTTAAAGGGTCTAGCAGGATAAGATAGGTGAAATAACCTTTATCAAATTTCAACCTGAAACTTCGGGGTCAGGTTGACAATGATAAAAAACTAATTCAGCCCAAATTTCAACCCCCCACCTCAACTGATTGTCCCTTGGGGAGTGAAAATGTGTTTGGCCATTTTGAAGGTTTTTTGCCCATAACTTTTTTCATAATTGTTCATTTGATTTGAAATTTTTATGGTAATTAGTCCTCTATGAGCTCTATCTACCAGCAAAATTTTTCGGTTCCACCTCCAGTAGTTTTCCAGTAACTCCAGCTGGAAATTTTGGAGCTTCTTACCCTATGGAGTCTACAAGTTGAAATTTTCACTGATGATAGCTTATCCAGTCTACATTACACCCATATAATTTGTTTTCCGAAATTCAGGGTGGACAAGGTAGTTATTTGGCATTGGAATATCAGTTTTTTCCAGTGACGTCTGCTCTGGGTGTGCAAGGTGTTCACTGCACACCCAACCAAATTCAAAAAGAAATTTTGTCTGTGATTATGGTGATAAATAAATTATGTGTATTTTGTAAGCATATGGCATATATTAGATGGTGTTGTGACGGTAATAAATTTTTATTTAAGACGTCAGAAAAAGTGGCGCCCACTTGGGGGATTAAGTGGTGCAGTCGCACCAGGCCTCACAAGTTAGGGGCCCCATCAGATGGGAATTTTGACCGCCCTTTACTACCAATATGTTGAAAAACATGGAAGTGAACAAAATTATAAGGGGGCCACTTTGCTGAAAAGGGCCTCACAAGTGATCTTACACCACCTATTTCAAAATGCGTGTGCGCCACTGAAAAAACCTTGGTTTGAAGTTCAACATAATAAATTAAATGTACTGAAATGAAATTTATCAGAGATAGATGTAGTATTTTTTTAAAATTTCTCCTCCTTTTGAAGTTGAAAAGGTTAAAACAATGATCTTTTTACTGAGAAAATATATGCATGAGTGCAATAGTGCATTATTGCAATAATTTTCAGTTTCAGTAAGGTAACTTTTTTTACCAACTGATGCAATAATCTGTTCAAAGGTAACTTCTTAGTTAATTAGTGAAGAAAATACGTACATACAAAAAATGGATGATGAGATAAGTTAATCCTTTTGTTGAGTAAAAGCAGTGTAATAATATCTTATCATTAATTGTTCAGCAGTGCAATGTGTGGTTTTTATCATATTTTTGAATCCAGAAATGTTACCTAACATTTCTGGATTCAAAGAACAAATTTATCACCATAATCACAGACAAAATTTCTTTTTGAATTTGGTTGGGTGTGCAGTGAACACCTTGCTCACCCAGAGCAGACGCCACTGGAAAAAACTGATATTCCAATGCCAAATAACTATCTTGTCCACCCTGAATTTCGGAAAACAAATTATATGGGTGTAATGTAGACTAGATAAGCTATCATCAGTGAAAATTTCAACTTGTAGACTCCATAGGGTAAGAAGCTCCAAAATTTCCAGCTGGAGTTACTGGAAAACTACTGGAGGTGGAACCGCAAAATTTTGCTGGTAGATAGAGCTTATAGAGAACTAACTACCATAAAAATTTCAAATCAAATGAACAATTATGAAAAAGTTATGGGCAAAAAACCTTCAAAATGGCCAAAACACATTTTCACTCCCCAGGGGGCAACCAGTTGAGGTGGGGGGTTGAAATTTGGGCTGAATTAGTTTTTTATCATTGTCAACCTGACCCCGAAGTTTCAGGTTGAAATTCGAAAAAGGTCATTTCACCTATCTTATCCTGCTAGACCCTTTACAAATTCAAACTCTGAAAAGATGAAAGTGCAGTAGAGACAATTCGGTATGCCTGTCGATTTAAATTTTCCTGATTCAATTTATGGAAAAAATGTGTAAAACCCGTTTTTTTTACATTTTGGATTTACATAGATCATTTAACTTTTAGTACATGAACTTAAATGAAATTTCGAGTATTACTTTAAAAATTATGAAGAAAGTATGTCTTGAGACATCTTTATCCATCAAATCAACGAAAGAATATGTTTATAATGTAATCATATCGAAGCTTATATTATAGAATTCGAATAAAAATTATGTAGAATTCAGATTTTTTCGATTCCTTTATCGAATTGAAAAATTAACAATAATTAATTTATTAGAGTGGGTTAAGCTATGTTACCTCTTCACGTGTCACTAATGGTAACATTTCACTGTATTAGCTTGGTTACGTTTTATGAAAAATTTTAAAAATCTCAGAAAATTTCACTTTAGTCATTAATTATTAAGTTGATAATTCTTACCTGCTGTTGAGAATATTTTATGTTATCTTTACATATCAATATTTTGAATTGACTATTTTCGAGAAATTTTTTGAAAGCAGTTTTAATAAAAGAAAATACTTTAACCAAAATTTGATTGACGGTATCTACAAAGCATTTTCAATTCAAAATTTTAGCATATCAGTGACTTAAATTCATACTAAAAATAACTATAATAACTGAGCTAATATGACTCCTTCTGCATTTGTTTCAGATATGATATTTGGTGGTAATTGAGATGTTTTTCTACACTTACGGATTTGCCTGGTGAATCAGTGTAATTTGTACCTCCCTTACATTTTTCCAAACAATGTCTACAATGTTACGTACTTCCTTTTTTTGTCTTCCTGTATTTTGAATGTTTACTTTTTGATTAAAACTGTTCTATATTCGATAATTATGTATACTTTTGAGTAATTCAATTTTTTATGAACGGGTATTTTGTATTTTTAATTTTGTTTTTCGAGATAAAAGTTGCGTAACTAATCAATTCTTAATGTTAATTTAATTATTACATATCATTTTACAAATTATTATTATTATTATAAAATATTGAATGTTTTCATTATGAAATTTTACATTTTGTTCTCCGTTTCTCTCTCTCTGTTTTTTCATCAAGTTAATGCTATACATATGTTTTTGAATATACTTTTGGCTGGGTTAAATTTCGTAGTTGATCATCTTTCACGCTCTTCTTAAAACATTATATTTGATCAATCACTCCAACTAGTGAATATCATGTACGGAACAAACCTGCTATAATCCAGTAAAAGATATTCTTTATTTTTCCTCTGGAACAGAGAATCTTCTTCATCACAATCAGCCTTTGATCTAACTAAGTCACTGAGTTTTCCAACTCGATTTAACTTTCTTTTTTTTTAGCAACAATTTTATTTCGCTTTGGTCTTGAGTAGGATACATAATTTAGTTTATTTGCTTGGACTACCCTCATTGGAAACTAAGCCGAAAAAACAGGAATACTGACAGTCCGAAAATTTATAATTAAAGTTCGGGTTTGAATCGAAAAGTCGAAAGTTTTAATTAGGTACTTGAGAAACTTACCACTGAATGTAAATTCATATGCAGGTGATGAACTTAATCTGTCAGAAAGTGTTTCATCACGTAACAAGGCTCCAACAAATGAGTACAGTATTTTATTTTTGTGACTAATCGTCGTTCCCAAGTCCTTATGAAGACGATTTTTAGGGGAGCTCTTTCAACTGGAATAAACTATAGTCTGAAATCCTCTTTTGTCCTCACAAATAAAATGAGATGTCACAGACATTAGTTTCGTTTTGTGTTTTCTACACACAATTCATTATGTATTGGGCCCTTTCGAAAACTTTTCGATTAATCCACATTTTCAACTACATCGGTTGAATTACTCTGACACATTAGTAGAACACATGAAAAATTACGTCAGACGGCTGAATTGCTTCCGTGAAATGGATAATTTACGTCGATTTTAATTTTACCTACTCACCAAATCGCCAAAAAAAAAACAACAGCAACGAAACAAAAAGAGCCGAGTCACCAAGATGAAAACAAGTCATACAGAATTTATTAAAAAATGTTTTTAATAATAGAAAATTTACAAATCTGTTTTTAACGATTAATCGTTTTCCTCCTCGTCGTCTTCATCTTGATTGTTTATCTGAAAGAAACAACTCAACATTATCAACAATTCTCGAAGATTAGTCATATTTGTTGCAAAAGAGAAATGCCCTAGAGGATCACGAAAACCGAAAAATTTACAACTATGTTGCAAGAATTCTGATAGATTATCATTTTGGTAATGTGAAAATTGATAGATTGAAAAAATTTCAACACTGAAGCCACTTATTCCCACCTGTTTTTTCCAGTTATTACTATTCAAACTTACGCTGTACTTCGATATCAATGTGACAAGCCTAATAAGTGAAATAAGGCCAAACTAAACCGGAGCTGAAAGTTGGAGCTGCAGCTTATTTTTAAACGGAAGCGAAAAAAAATGAAAACGAGGGTGATATGTTTATCAGCACCTAGAGCGACTGGAGCAAAATACTGAGCGTGGAACGATTCGGAGCGCTTGGAGCACTCGGCGAGTCAATATTCCTCGTAACACTGTGGCGCCTTGCTTTTTCGATTTAGAGCAAATTATAACTAATATTTCGTATCATCAAAGAATGTCGCACGTATCAAAGTTTTGTTTTTCCGCGAAAAAAGTTTACACAAATAATGTTTGAAAATATTCAATTTAGCACGAGATAATGCAAATATTACCTGGAAGTACCGAAGCTCGTAGGATTCTTTGTCGCTAGCAACAACTCTCAACCAATCTCTCAGATTATTTTTCTTCAGGTATTTCTTGGTCAAGTATTTTAAATACCTGCAAAGATACAATATTGACAAGTAAACTTTGTTCTTAAGACTGACTAGTAATAATAATAATAAAAATCTTAGCGCAACAAGTTCCGCTAGAAAAGTAGGTTTTTTATCAATGCATGGCATCGAATTTTCTCATATTTCAAATCGCAAAAACTCCAAAAGTACTAAACCAATTAGGTCCGAATTTTAAATGGGTCATCTTCAATACCTTCTGAACATGATAAGTCCAAAATTTTGATCCGTTCAGTAGACGAAAGAGATGTGTCTATAACTTATTTATTTATACAGATATATGAGTTTGAGATTTGGGTATTTTTAGAATCTCGGTCATGAAACGAACAACTATCATACATTACAGTCCAACTTTTTGTCATGAGGGCAATTCTAATAGTAGGTTTTCTGGAAAACCAACTAATAACTTGTAATCATTTAAGAACGCCAAGATTTTATCGAAAAAATCGTACTAAGGCAAAACAAAGTTTCATTTTCACATGAAGGACTACAAAATAAGACGACTAAGGGCTAGTATTACAAACACTGGCTATTAATTTAATGGAGAATTCTCGTATTTTATATTATACGAGATTTTTATCCTACCATTTTGTTATTAAATTTTATACGAGTAGGTTTATTTTTACAATAAAAATAAAAACCAATGCTTATCTGTATTCTTCATAAAAAAGTTATAACTGAACCAAAACGGCTTAATTCGCTGCGAAAAACTATTTAAAATATTATTGCTAATAGTAAAGTTTCCGACAATGAAGATCAAAATGCCGAAAAATAACAGATAGGTAGGTTCATATTTTCTTTGTTACCTGGAAAAAAGTTAGCGAACACGGAAAAAAATATCATTGAAAAAAGTCGACCAGGACCGAGAGAAATCGTTAGCGCATAATTGAGAAAAACAAAGCTGAATATATCTCAATTCTTATCTCTCCTTTTTGATTGTGGGCCCACTTCATTCGAATTGTTTTGAATATAATTTTCTCGAATTTCTCATTCAATGCGACGTCGACCATCATTTTCAACAAATTTTCTGGCATGCAATTTTCGCATTGAGAAGATAATTAGTTTTGATAGACAAAAACATGATCTAAGAGTGCTTCTGAAGAAATAATGAATCCGAGCAAGTAAACACTTTGAAGATTTTGATGGAAAAATAGTCAAGACACTGGATTTCAGTCTTGAGAACCGAAAGGATCCAAGTTCAAAATTTCTTTTTCCAATTTCTAGCAAAAGTCTTTAGAATTCACACATTTTCCTTACACTGGGTACTTATAATTTCCATTTAAAGGACAATGAGTGGTTATTTCATAACACTGAGTTTTTAGGATGAAAGTACATCGAATAAATACCTTTTTGACATGGGTACTTCAACGTTGATGTAAATTTTATTTTTTTGTCTTTCTATCGTCAGAACGTTTCCAAAATTTTTCGTTTTTCCGTGGACTTTTATTCTTTCTGCCAAGAAAGTTTCCTAAAAACAAAAATTTCGCAGATTAAAGCCATCTAAAACCAGATTTACATGCGAAAAAGCAACAATCACGTACGAAATTAGTAATATCCATAATTGCATCTTCTACAGGATGCGTGCAATCGACACCAAACCGTAGAGAGACTTTCTTTTTCTTAATTCCTTTGCCACGCAGCTGAACTGTTTTCGCTTTCTTGATGGCCGAAGGTGCAACTTTTTTAGGCTGGGCAGCTTTTTGAGCGGCAGCAGTCGGTTTCTTGGCAGGAACAGCAGCTGGCTTTTTGGCTGCAACCGCAGGCGCAGCAGGAGCTGGAGCTGCTTTCTTAGCTGGTGGAGCACCCGCCGCAGGAGCAGCAGCCGGTTTTTTCTGCTGGACGGCTGGCGCTTTCTTAGCAGCGGTTGGCTCTGGAGCTGCTTCCTTCTTGATAGACTGTTTCTTCTTCGGTTCCTCCTTCGCTGGTGCAGCTGCTTCAGCTTTGCGTTTCTTCGCTGGCTCAGGTTCTTTCTTGATGGGCTGTGAAAAAAATTATTAAGGACATAGAATATTGTCAATGACAGTCCACAGTATGGTTTGATAATTTTTCAACATTCTTTGGGACACAAATGAGATAAAAAAAATTCAATACTTGAATTGATAGGTTTACTTTTAACGAGATGAATCCCCATGAAAAATTAAAAAAATTATTTTTCCAAATTCCAAAGAAAAAATTTGAAAATCATCTATGTACTGCTAATGAAAAATAAATGATTATTTTCAACAGATTGAAACTTGAATATCAATTATGCAGGATTCTCAAAGCAATACTAAAGACATATTCCACCTAAAATATTCTCAGATTAATTTATAAATCGATGGGAGCAGAGCTCATGTCTGAAAATTTAGTTACCACAGAATGTTTTCTCAATCAATAAAACTGCACATCGGAGTTAAGTAACTTACCACTTCTTTCACGGCTTCTTTCTTTCCCTTTGCTGGCTGAGCTGCTGAGGCCTTACCCTTCGGTTCCGGAGCTTTCTTTTCCACCTTTACTGGTTCTTTCTTCTTCGAATCCTTGGCCGCAGCTTTCGTAGCTGGCTCCTGCTTCACAGCAGCCTGACCTTTAGCTGGAGCTTGGGCCTTGGCTGAAGGTTGACTTTTCTTCTTAGCATCCCCAGCAGCTGGCTGCTTAGCTGACGTGTCTGCTGCTTTTTTCTTACCGGTTTCGGCAGCAGGTTTGGGTTGCTCTTTGGTTTTCTGTACTGGAGCAGGAGTATCTTTCTTCTTAGCTTGAGCCGGCGGGTCAGCTTTCTTCTTTCCGGTTTCTTTAGCAACAGGCTGCTGCTTAGGAGGTTCCGTTTTCTTGGGGGGAGCTTGAGTCTCCGACTTCACTTTCTTGGCCGGCTGTGGAGGTTGGGTGGTCTCTTGAGCTTTCTTTTTTCCAGCATCTTGTTTTTTGGGTTGTTCAGCAGGAGCTTTCTGGGCGGGTTGTTGCTTCTTAGGCTGCTGTGGCTGCTCTTTCTTCAACGGCTCAGCAGCTGGTTTCTTTTTAGGATCAGCTTGTTTCGCCTGTTGTTTAGGGGGTGCTGCAGGCGTCTTTGAGGGCGGCTTTTTCGCGTCCTTTTGTCCCTGACCTTTTTTCTCCGTCTAGAAAACGAAAACAGATGAACATTAGTACGATACATTGAAAACTGAAGTAAACAGAACAAATGATCAGTATTTCGCAGGATAACAGACCGACTGATTTTTATTGTTAGAATAACTGACGCGGCAAAATGTAAAAATGTTGAAATTTAAGTTTAGTGAGAATATCGATAAACAATGTGCATATTTGGGCTCGAGAAATGAAAACACTAATTCGTAACCCTAAATTCAGGCAATCGAATGTATCTTAAATGAATTATAGAAAGTATTAAGTGAGGGAGAATACCCATTTCGCAAACTTTTGTAATATGTTCAATATTGGCACAGAACAAACGAGTTTTAGTTTCCAACTTGAAGATGTTCACGTTTCTATCATCGAACAAATTATACTAAAATGAATTTCTGAAAGTATGGGCCAAAAGAAATAACTCACAGAACTTCGTGAGAGCCACTATCAACATTTTCCACGGTAATCCACGTTTTCCCCAAAACTGGACGATAGATAAGAGGCCATATAACACGCCGAAATAAATTTCGGTACATGATAGGTATACGAAATTAAATTCTGGCAATACAGTGATATGAAAATAAGTCAATAGTGGTTAATGGATACTTACAGGAGCCATTTGATGAACAATTTAAACTAAAAATCCTTACAATAAGAAATTATGGGGTGTAAATTGATTAACATAACTAAAATATAAAATCACGAAATCGTAAATTCGTGTGAAAGAAAGAAATCCGGCAAATAGCATAGATTAGTAGAGAAGATTTAGATCGAACGGCTTGGAATTTGGCCACGAACACTCAGTTGCTTTAGCTTAGCGCTCTCTAGTGTTCAGCCTTTAGAGCACTTAGAGCAGAGCTTATTGACAGTGTCGCCAGATAAAAAAAATGTCAAAAAACAGCATTGGGAAAACCTGAAAAAAAAACACCCACGAGCCCACGACTCCAGTCCACGACCACGGACCACGACTCACCTCACGAGACATCAGCACATCCTGCACATGGCTACTCGCGTTCTGTCATTGTAATGTTATCAATTATTATCATCGAATTTTGAATTTTCTGAAGTTGAATTGAAATTTGAATTCATTTCGTGTTTCTTCTGCGATTTTATTTGTTATGGTTGATAAATTAAGTAGTCAAGAAACGTATTATCGAATAAAATTGGGTAAGGCTCAAGTTTTTCATTATTTGTCAACGAACTTCCAATGTTTTGTCGTTCGCGTTGAGATTCTTAAAATTTTTGGTTGATTCTCATTGATACAATCGTTTATTGGTGATTGTTCTTCAGAACATTTTCAGAACCTAAGAAATAACGTGTGACAGAAAACACTGAAGAAAGTGAGAAGGTAAAACCATGGTAAAACATAATTAATTATAGAGATGTTATAACTTACCCATCCGCCTTCTAAACTCGTGGGGAAATCGCAAGTAGAAAAAAATGAGACTCCCCCCACATAGCAAGGTTCAGAAGTTAGTCATTTTTTCTGAAGGATTAGTAAGAATGGATCCGAAAAAATAGAAGCTGAAAATAAAATTCACCTTATAGCAAATGGAAAGAATAATATTGAGAATACAATTAAGAGCTGGAAAAGTTAAAGCTCTTTCATTTCTATCGAGGCTGCGGCTAATTCGTCTTATTTGTGGATTTTAATTTTGAAAGCCGTGCCCCTTCAAGAATACCACAGACCGTGTAAAATAGTTTTATCAATATCTAACTACTCGTACCTAATAATTTCTGGTCAGAAAAAATATCAGCCTTCCGTAAATTTTTAATGTATTCATTCCTTCTAAAAAAAAACCTCTCACAGCACCATTGCGAGGTGATATAAATAATGTACCGTCCATTCCAATCCGAATTTAAGTATTATATTTTTTTGCAGAATTTTTATAATATGGATTCAACCGCTGCTATAGACGACGCGTGGAAGTTGCAGATTCCTGAATTTCGCCCGGAGGATAATCCACGCCCTTTCCTCGAAGAAAGTAGTTTCTCCATCATGTTTCCAAAATATCGAGAAAAATATTTACGAGAATGTTGGCCACTAGTGCAGAATACACTTGACAGTCATCACATTAAGGCTGAGATCGATGTTATTCACGGAAATATGACGGTGAAAACGACTCGTAAAACGTGGGATCCATACATCATACTCAAAGCTCGTGACATGATTCAATTGCTTGCTCGTAGTGTACCTTTTGAACAGGCAAAAAAAGTTCTTCAAGACGAAATATCAGCGGATATTATCAAAATTGGCTCACTTGTCAGGAATAAAGAGAAATTCCTTAAACGTAGGCAGCGTATCATTGGTCCAAACGGTTGTACATTGAAATGCATCGAATTGCTGACCAACTGTTACGTTTTGGTACAAGGGCAGACTGTTGCAACTCTTGGTCCTCACAAAGGATTAGTTCAAGTGAGACTTTTGTTACTGTATCAGGGGTGTCTACAGGTTATGAAGTCATCGTTATGAAGAATCATGATTTTAAAATAAAAGAATAAGTCATAAAAATTGAAGAAAGAAGAGAATATTTTCTCCACAAAAATACGTTAAATTACAGCGTGTGGATCTAAAAAAAATAAAAATAAAATATTAGTTTCTCTAGTCCTCAAGTTACGAAATCATAATATTTCACTGTTTTTATTTCAACCTTTTTTTTTCTATATTGTATTAAATATTTGGGATAGTGAAATTCATTCGATTTCTTCTAATCTTGAATTTGCGATTCGTTCGTACTAGTCATTTGTCAATAATATTAATTGAAGAAAAAAATTAAAAGTATTATGTTGTAAATAAATTTTTCTGAAAAATTGAAGTTTGATAGTCTGACTCAAAAAATTGGTCATCACTCATAAGAAGTCATGATTTTCATTTGTACTTTTCTGCAGACACTATATAATAATGTATCTAAGATTTCAATCAAATGTTTATTTATGTTTAATTTATTTGCAGGTTCGACGAATTGTGACTGACACTATGAAAAACATACATCCCGTTTACTCCATTAAGGCTCTTATGATAAAGAGAGAGCTCGAAAGAGATCCCAAACTGCGAAATGAAAATTGGGAGAGATTTTTACCGAAGCTTCAATCCAAATCTAAAAGTGTCCGTAAAAAACCAAAAATCCAAAAGAAGAAGAAAGGACCGTACAATCCATTCCCTCCTCCACCTACTCAAAGTAAAGTAGATAAACAGCTAGAAAGTGGAGAATTGAAATTATTAAAAAAGAAAAAAGACAAAAAAAGCAATAAAAGTTGATGATGTTTTAGGTTTTGTTTTATTCTTCGTAACAATCATTTTTGAGAAAAACAATATTCACTTCTTATACGAAATAGCACTTAGGAGCCTGAGGTTTTAGAACTGACTAGTTTCTGCTTTGGTTAAATTGTTAGTCACACTCTCAGTTTCATTTTCTGCTAAGTTTTCTCCAATTAATTGCACAGCCACAAGACTAACCTGAAAATGAAGAATCAACGAGTCAAAAACATCGCAGCTGCATTTTTTTATATCTGTATCTAACAAAGAGAAATTTGTTTCATTATTTTTTTATTTAAGTATATATAGAGCTTATTTACTTAATTGTAGACGTTCAAAAATTGTTGATATGATTTTGATATAAAATTAGTTTAACAAATTTTGTTGGCACTGAAAAAGGTATGGTTATTGTTTTCAGTTCCCGACACTTAAATTTTGTATTTTCGTGATGAAACCAATGTATTCGAATCGGATATTATCGACTGAATCTTTTTTTCTCTTCTGTATTATTTTCGCTACCAATCCAAACATCTACTGTTTTCTTTCCGTCGAAAAATAACAATTCAAAAGATTTTAACTAAATTTCTTGATTTTTAAACATTTTTAAAAACCAGCCGAGCCTGTTTGCTCCACAAATATTATTGGATAAAATGAGTGAAAAGCTATAGTTTTTGAAATTCGAAAGAGTTTATATCAATCTTCATGAAGTATTTAAAAATATTTTTACGATAGAAAGTCACGACGAAAGTATCTCTCGCACAAATATAAGATAAAAAAATTAGTAAAAACCTCAGAAAAATAAGCGAACCTATTAAAAGTGCCTACTAATCTCCACTACATTTATAAACTAATATGTACTAGTGGGACCGAGGCCTGCGCGATCAGAAATTTAAAATTATCATTAGATCATATTATCATAACTCTACTGTTCAATTAAACTGAGAAATCGTCAAATATAGGCTTGTAATTGCTACTTAATACTCAAAACGATAAGTCGAAAAAAAGGCATTCACTTTTTGAAGGTCAAGCCGGTAAGGTCATTGACTCGAGTTCCGTTTCGTGTGGCAAAAACGCATAAAATATTTAAAAATGCATTAAGATGACAATATTCTGTAACTGGAAACGAGACGTTGGTAAGATATTTTCAAAATGGGAGGTGTGTTATGAGTATCGAAGTACTTTTTCTTTGAGGAAATAAAGTATGATGAACTTTTTATAATTTTTTTTTCAATTTACTCGGCTAATAAATACTGTACCTACGCAAGAAAATGGACTCACGTATAATATAATGATGGGCTAAAATTTGAATTTGATACAACAGTATTTTCAAGAGAAAATACAATTTCTAGCGGGTAAGTACTATTTCGGCTGGATAATCATCCTCGAACTGAGGGACCATGAAAATCCAGTTCTGACGTTTTATATTTTTCATCTTCTCCTGTAACGAGGCCAAAATGAGAGTAGGTATATGAAAATTAATTTTTCTCTCAATCGAAAAAATGTTAAAATTTTTTCATATCAATAAAGAAACGGCGAATGAAAATTTATTGCTATCTGCTCATTACAAAATGAACTACAGACAAATCTGAAGCTTTTAGTACCCGGAACTTGATTTTCATGCAGATCAACCCATATAGCCACACTTTACAATTTTTCATAATTTTCATTTATTTTTTCCTTAATCTTTTCCAGAGCACTGTACACCAACTTTATTTCAAATTTTCTAAACACAGTATCTACAATACCATCATAACATTTCGTCCAAACTCCAAATATTGTAAAGGATTTTCGAGAGGTAAAAAAAAAAAGTTTCGTCCATTTTGATTCCATATCTTCGTAAAAATTTTGCGGATTATTCGAATGTATTTTCAGCATTGGGAATATGTGCAACATACCAGACGGCCGATAAGTTGATCGCTTGGTTTTCACCAGTTTTCACTTTGCACACTGTCGACTGCTGGCATATGCCCCCAATTCTCATTTCTCTCATTTGATCCAGGATTTGATAACAACCACGTATCTTAAAGGGACACAGTTGACCGTTAACGGATTCTTCTTAGACTCGCATTATAGTGTCCATTACAATATTCGTTTGCCGGATTCAGCACAGACACATATATTTTCGTTTTTCTCATAGAGTAAGGGCCAGTGATAAACCGTTTGGTTCTGATTTAATGGAATCATTGAAGCTGGAAATGCCCTTTACTATTTGTTATAATCGTCTGTTGTATTACTTACAAGGACCCGAAGAAAACAAATATTCGTCTCACGTATTTACGGCGAATCGGTTATGCAATTAGCATGGCTCCTCCAAAAATTCGAATAATCGCAAAATTTAAATAGAAAAATAATATTCACGATTCGTATTTACGGCGAATCAGTTATGCAATTAGCGTGACTTCTTCTGAATATTCGCGTACTTGCCATCTGAACATTCATAATTTACAACTAGCAATGCGTGAGTAGGTTCGTTCACTGAAATTCGAATGGTCTAAGTTGACTTATACATTTCATATCCTTCCCTTACATGTACACTTCATTGTACAAAAGGCCAATGAATTAATAAGTAGGTTCCTAATAAAAATGGAAAGTTTGATTTCCAAAATCTCACTTAAATTTGATTTTTCAACTTTTTCTTACCTTTGAACGGGTATGTACATAGGTGTGACTAATAGTAAAACAATTTTATAGATTGAGAAAGCTAGACGATAAATGAGACATCCAGCCGAAAAATGAGACTTCCAGCCGAAAAATGAGACATCCAGCCGAAAATTTAGACATCCAGCCGAAAATTGAGACATCCAGCCGAAAATTGAGACATCCAGCCGAAAATTGAGACATCCAGCCGAAAATTGATACAACTAGACGGAAATTTAGAAAGCTGGACAAAAAATGAGACATCCAGCTGAAAAATGAGACATCCAGCCGAAAAATGAGACATCCAGACGAAAATTGAGACATCCAGCTGAAAATTGAGACAGCTGGACGAAAAATGAGACATCCAGCCGAAAAATAAGACATCCAGCCGAAAACTGAGACATCCAGCCGAAAACTGAGACATCCAGTCGAAAAATGAAACATCCAGCCGAAAATTGAGACATCCAGCCGAAAATTGAGACAACTAGACGGAAATTTAGAAAGCTGGACAAAAAATGAGACATCCAGCCGAAAATGAGACTAGACAAAAATTCAGAAAGCTGGAAAAAAATTGGGACATCCAGCCGAAAATTGAGACAATTAGACGAAAATTGAGACAGCTGGACGAAAACTTCGACAGCTGAAATCCACCTAACAACCTAAAATCTAATTGGGAATCCAGCCAAGAGTTTAAAATCGAGCTGGAAATCTAGCCAACGAAATAAAATACACATACAGGAATTCCAGCCAACGGCTCCAAACACGTACCCCATTTTCAAATATTTTTTAATTTACTTCATGTACCCCCCCCCACCGAAATCTTTCATTTTCAAATATTTTTGAATTTGATCCACGTACCCCCCACATACTTCATTTTCAAATATTTTTGAATAACTGAAATCTGAAAACTTTAAAACGAAATATCAGTCTCCACCTTTCCTCATAGATGAGTATAGAGGGCCTTGAGGTCGATTTTCTTCCATATTTACGAATAATTATCGTATTTTTTCAACACAAAACATAAATTTTCATTTTTTTCATCCAATTTTTCAGTTAGTTACTATTGCATGCTCGTGAATGAAAAATATTTTGAGTAATATTCACGAAAATATTTTATTTATTCATTTTCAAAGAAAAAAAATATATACCGTCATTTGCCAATGGCGGACACCTTCCTAATGGCGGTCACCTTCTTTTTCATTTTTGTATATTTAGTGTTTAAACCGACTTATAATGAAACTGATGATGTCACATGGTAGCTGTTACCCATGGTAATACGTTGAATCACTCAAGAAAATTTTTGCTCCATCCAATAGAAATATTTGGCCATTAATTATGTTCTTGTCAATTAAAATATTCAATTTCGTAATTATTGCAAAGAAAAAGATTAGATAGTAAACATTTTTAAAACTGATAATTATCTATTCCTGTGATTATTAAATGAAGTTCCTTCAAAGCATCAATGATCCTAAACCATTACAAACATTGAATTTAACAGTTTTAGAATTATTTCATCTGTTTCAAACGTTTTTTTGAGGGTGTCCGCCATTGGCATAAAAGAAATATCAATTTTCCAATAGCGGACACCAGTGTCCGGACCCAAAAAAGCTTCCACTTTTCAGCTGAAACAAAAATGTATTATTTAATGGATCACATAAACATACAAATAAGAGACTAAAAACTGAGTGAAGAACACCAAATTTGGAATGCACAGTATGTAGTTTTTCACGCCGAATCCGAATCTGCAGCCCATTTTACTCTATGTCGCCATTTAAGTCCATTTTCGACCATTTTTCATTTTTTTTTGGCCATATCTCGCTTGGCGAGAGCCGCCGCCAAAAACCAACTTCAGATTCGGGTTCAGCGACCTCGAAAACCCCCATATCGACGCTAATCTCGAAAATAATTTTTGGACTGAAAATTGAAAAAATGCAAAGGGGTTAACCTTCCCATTTTTACAAAAATTGACGATTTTCGAACTTTTCCAGGAGATATGTGCACAGTATGTAGTTTTTCACGCCGAATTCGAATCTGCAGCCCATTTTACTCTACGTCGCCATTTAAGTCCGTTTTCGACCATTTTTCATTTTTTTTTGGCCATATCTCGCTTGGCGAGAGCCGCCGCCAAAAACCAACTTCAGATTCGGGTTCAGCGACCTCGAAAACCCCCATATCGACGCTAATCTCGAAAATAATTTTTGGACTGAAAATTGAAAAAATGCAAAGGGGTTAACCTTCCCATTTTTACAAAAATTGACGATTTTCGAACTTTTCCAGGAGACATGTGCACAGTATGTAGTTTTTCACGCCGAATCCGAATCTGCAGCCCATTTTACTCTACGTCGCCATTTAAGTCCATTTTCGACCATTTTTCATTTTTTTTTGGCCATATCTCGCTTGGCGAGAGCCGCCGCCAAAAACCAACTTCAGATTCGGGTTCAGCGACCTCGAAAACCCCCATATCGACGCTAATCTCGAAAATAATTTTTGGACTGAAAATTGAAAAAATGCAAAGGGGTTAACCTTCCCATTTTTACAAAAATTGACGATTTTCGAACTTTTCCAGGAGACATGTGCACAGTATGTAGTTTTTCACGCCGAATCCGAATTTACAGCCCATTTTACTCTACGTCGCCATTTAAGTCCATTTTCGACCATTTTTCATTTTTTTTTGGCCATATCTCGCTTGGCGAGAGCCGCCGCCAAAAACCAACTTCAGATTCGGGTTCAGCGACCTCGAAAACCCCATATCGACGCTAATCTCGAAAATAATTTTTGGACTGAAAATTGAAAAAATGCAAAGGGGTTAACCTTCCCATTTTTACAAAAATTGACGATTTTCGAACTTTTCCAGGAGACATGTGCACAGTATGTAGTTTTTCACGCCGAATCCGAATCTGCAGCCCATTTCACTCTACGTCGCCTTTAAGTCCATTTTCGAACATTTTTCATTTTTTTTTGGCCATATCTCGCTTGGCGAGAGCCGCCGCCAAAAACCAACTTCAGATTCGGGTTCAGCGACCTCGAAAACCCCCATATCGACGCTAATCTCGAAAATAATTTTTGGACTGAAAATTGAAAAAATGCAAAGGGGTTAACCTTCCCATTTTTACAAAAATTGACGATTTTCGAACTTTTCCAGGAGATATGTGCACAGTATGTAGTTTTTCACGCCGAATTCGAATCTGCAGCCCATTTTACTCTACGTCGCCATTTAAGTCCGTTTTCGACCATTTGTCATTTTTTTTTGGCCATATCTCGCTTGGCGAGAGCCGCCGCCAAAAACCAACTTCAGATTCGGGTTCAGCGACCTCGAAAACCCCCATATCGACGCTAATCTCGAAAATAATTTTTGGACTGAAAATTGAAAAAATGCAAAGGGGTTAACCTTCCCATTTTTACAAAAATTGACGATTTTCGAACTTTTCCAGGAGACATGTGCACAGTATGTAGTTTTTCACGCCGAATCCGAATCTGCAGCCCATTTTACTCTACGTCGCCATTTAAGTCCATTTTCGACCATTTTTCATTTTTTTTTGGCCATATCTCGCTTGGCGAGAGCCGCCGCCAAAAACCAACTTCAGATTCGGGTTCAGCGACCTCGAAAACCCCCATATCGACGCTAATCTCGAAAATAATTTTTGGACTGAAAATTGAAAAAATGCAAAGGGTTAACCTTCCCATTTTTACAAGAATTGACGATTTTCGAACTTTTCCAGGAGACATGTGCACAGTATGTAGTTTTTCACGCAGAATCCGAATCTGCAGCCCATTTTACTCTACGTCGCCATTTAAGTCCATTTTCGACCATTTTTCATTTTTTTTTGGCCATATCTCGCTTGGCGAGAGCCGCCGCCAAAAACCAACTTCAGATTCGGGTTCAGCGACCTCGAAAACCCCCATATCGACGCTAATCTCGAAAATAATTTTTGGACTGAAAATTGAAAAAATGCAAAGGGGTTAACCTTCCCATTTTTACAAAAATTGACGATTTTCGAACTTTTCCAGGAGACATGTGCACAGTATGTAGTTTTTCACGCCGAATCCGAATCTGCAGCCCATTTTACTCTACGTCGCCTTTAAGTCCATTTTCGAACATTTTTCATTTTTTTTTGGCCATATCTCGCTTGGCGAGAGCCGCCGCCAAAAACCAACTTCAGATTCGGGTTCAGCGACCTCGAAAACCCCCATATCGACGCTAATCTCGAAAATAATTTTTGGACTGAAAATTGAAAAAATGCAAAGGGTTAACCTTCCCATTTTTACAAAAATTGACGATTTTCGAACTTTTCCAGGAGACATGTGCACAGTATGTAGTTTTTCACGCCGAATCCGAATCTGCAGCCCATTTTACTCTACGTCGCCATTTAAGTCCATTTTCGACCATTTTTCATTTTTTTTTGGCCATATCTCGCTTGGCGAGAGCCGCCGCCAAAAACCAACTTCAGATTCGGGTTCAGCGACCTCGAAAACCCCCATATCGACGCTAATCTCGAAAATAATTTTTGGACTGAAAATTGAAAAAATGCAAAGGGGTTAACCTTCCCATTTTTACAAAAATTGACGATTTTCGAACTTTTCCAGGAGACATGTGCACAGTATGTAGTTTTTCACGCCAAATCCGAATCTGCAGCTCATTTTACTCTACGTCGCCATTTAAGTCCATTTTCGACCATTTTTCATTTTTTTTTGGCCATATCTCGCTTGTGGAGAGCCGCCGCCAAAAACCAACTTCAGATTCGGGTTCAGCGACGTCGAAAACCCCCATATCGACGCTAATCTCGAAAATAATTTTTGGACTGAAAATTGAAAAAATGCAAAGGGGTTAACCTTCCCATTTTTACAAAAATTGACGATTTTCGAACTTTTCCAGGAGACATGTGCACAGTATGTAGTTTTTCACGCCGAATCCGAATCTGCAGCCCATTTTACTCTACGTCGCCATTTCAGTCCATTTTCGACCATTTTTCATTTTTTTTTGGCCATATCTCGCTTGGCGAGAGCCGCCGCCAAAAACCAACTTCAGATTCGGATTCAGCGACCTCGAAAACCCCCATATCGACGCTAATCTCGAAAATAATTTTTGGACTGAAAATTGAAAAAATGCAAAGGGGTTAACCTTCCCATTTTTACAAAAATTGACGATTTTCGAACTTTTCCAGGAGACATGTGCACAGTATGTAGTTTTTCACGCCGAATCCGAATCTGCAGCCCATTTTACTCTACGTCGCCTTTAAGTCCATTTTCGAACATTTTTCATTTTTTTTTGGCCATATCTCGCTTGTCGAGAGCCGCCGCCAAAAACCAACTTCAGATTCGGGTTCAGCGACCTCGAAAACCCCCATATCGACGCTAATCTCGAAAATAATTTTTGGACTGAAAATTGAAAAAATGCAAAGGGGTTAACCTTCCCATTTTTACAAAAATTGACGATTTTCGAACTTTTCCAGGAGACATGTGCACAGTATGTAGTTTTTCACGCAAAATCCGAATCTGCAGCTCATTTTACTCTACGTCGCCATTTAAGTCCATTTTCGACCATTTTTCATTTTTTTTTGGCCATATCTCGCTTGGCGAGAGCCGCCGCCAAAAACCAACTTCAGATTCGGGTTCAGCGACCTCGAAAACCCCCATATCGACGCTAATCTCGAAAATAATTTTTGGACTGAAAATTGAAAAAATGCAAAGGGGTTAACCTTCCCATTTTTACAAAAATTGACGATTTTCGAACTTTTCCAGGAGACATGTGCACAGTATGTAGTTTTTCACGCCGAATCCGAATCTGCAGCCCATTTTACTCTACGTCGCCTTTAAGTCCATTTTCGAACATTTTTCATTTTTTTTTGGCCATATCTCGCTTGGCGAGAGCCGCCGCCAAAAACCAACTTCAGATTCGGGTTCAGCGACCTCGAAAACCCCCATATCGACGCTAATCTCGAAAATAATTTTTGGACTGAAAATTGAAAAAATGCAAAGGGTTAACCTTCCCATTTTTACAAAAATTGACGATTTTCGAACTTTTCCAGGAGACATGTGCACAGTATGTAGTTTTTCACGCCGAATCCGAATCTGCAGCCCATTTTACTCTACGTCGCCATTTAAGTCCATTTTCGACCATTTTTCATTTTTTTTTGGCCATATCTCGCTTGGCGAGAGCCGCCGCCAAAAACCAACTTCAGATTCGGGTTCAGCGACCTCGAAAACCCCCATATCGACGCTAATCTCGAAAATAATTTTTGAACTGAAAATTGAAAAAATGCAAAGGGACCTTCCCATTTTTACAAAAATTGACGATTTTCGAACTTTTCCAGGAGACATGTGCACAGTATGTAGTTTTTCACGCCAAATCCGAATCTGCAGCTCATTTTACTCTACGTCGCCATTTAAGTCCATTTTCGACCATTTTTCATTTTTTTTTGGCCATATCTCGCTTGGCGAGAGCCGCCGCCAAAAACCAACTTCAGATTCGGGTTCAGCGACCTCGAAAACCCCCATATCGACGCTAATCTCGAAAATAATTTTTGGACTGAAAATTGAAAAAATGCAAAGGGGTTAACCTTCCCATTTTTACAAAAATTGACGATTTTCGAACTTTTCCAGGAGACATGTGCACAGTATGTAGTTTTTCACGCCGAATCCGAATCTGCAGCCCATTTTACTCTACGTCGCCATTTAAGTCCATTTTCGACCATTTTTCATTTTTTTTTGGCCATATCTCGCTTGGCGAGAGCCGCCGCCAAAAACCAACTTCAGATTCGGGTTCAGCGACCTCGAAAACCCCCATATCGACGCTAATCTCGAAAATAATTTTTGGACTGAAAATTGAAAAAATGCAAAGGGGTTAACCTTGCCATTTTTACAAAAATTGACGATTTTCGAACTTTTCCAGGAGACATGTGCACAGTATGTAGTTTTTCACGCCGAATCCGAATCTGCAGCCCATTTTACTCTACGTCGCCATTTAAGTCCATTTTCGACCATTTTTCATTTTATTTTGGCCATATCTCGCTTGGCGAGAGCCGCCGCCAAAAACCAACTTCAGATTCGGGTTCAGCGACCTCGAAAACCCCCATATCGACGCTAATCTCGAAAATAATTTTTGGACTGAAAATTGAAAAAATGCAACCATTTTTACAAAAATTGACGATTTTCGAACTTTTCCAGGAGACATGTGCACAGTATGTAGTTTTTCACGCCGAATCCGAATCTGCAGCCCATTTTACTCTACGTCGCCATTTGAGTCCATTTTAGACCATTTTTCATTTTTTTTTGGCCATATCTCGCTTGGCGAGAGCCGCCGCCAAAAACCAACTTCAGATTCGGGTTCAGCGACCTCGAAAACCCCCATATCGACGCTAATCTCGAAAATAATTTTTGGACTGAAAATTGAAAAAATGCAAAGGGGTTAACCTTCCCATTTTTACAAAAATTGACGATTTTCGAACTTTTCCAGGAGACATGTGCACAGTATGTAGTTTTTCACGCAGAATCCGAATCTGCAGCCCATTTTACTCTACGTCGCCATTTAAGTCCATTTTCGACCATTTTTCATTTTTTTTTGGCCATATCTCGCTTGGCGAGAGCCGCCGCCAAAAACCAACTTCAGATTCGGGTTCAGCGACCTCGAAAACCCCCATATCGACGCTAATCTCGAAAATAATTTTTGGACTGAAAATTAAAAAAATGCAAAGGGGTTAACCTTCCCATTTTTACAAAAATTGACGATTTTCGAACTTTTCCAGGAGACATGTGCACAGTATGTAGTTTTTCACGCCGAATCCGAATCTGCAGCCCATTTCACTCTACGTCGCCATTTAAGTCCATTTTCGACCATTTTTCATTTTTTTTTGGCCATATCTCGCTTGGCGAGAGCCGCCGCCAAAAACCAACTTCAGATTCGGGTTGAGCGACCTCGAAAACCCCCATATCGACGCTAATCTCGAAAATAATTTTTGGACTGAAAATTGAAAAAATGCAACCATTTTTACAAAAATTGACGATTTTCGAACTTTTCCAGGAGACATGTGCACAGTATGTAGTTTTTCACGCCGAATCCGAATCTGCAGCCCATTTTACTCTACGTCGCCATTTGAGTCCATTTTAGACCATTTTTCATTTTTTTTTTGCCATATCTCGCTTGGCGAGAGCCGCCGCCAAAAACCAACTTCAGATTCGGGTTCAGCGACCTCGAAAACCCCCATATCGACGCTAATCTCGAAAATAATTTTTGGACTGAAAATTGAAAAAATGCAAAGGGTTAACCTTCCCATTTTTACACAAATTGACGATTTTCGAACTTTTCCAGGAGACATGTGCACAGTATGTAGTTTTTCACGCCGAATCCGAATCTGCAGCCCATTTTACTCTACGTCGCCATTTAAGTCCATTTTCGACCATTTTTCATTTTTTTTTGGCCATATCTCGCTTGGCGAGAGCCGCCGCCAAAAACCAACTTCAGATTCGGGTTCAGCGACCTCGAAAAACCCCATATCGACGCTAATCTCGAAAATAATTTTTGAACTGAAAATTGAAAAAATGCAAAGGGACCTTCCCATTTTTACAAAAATTGACGATTTTCGAACTTTTCCAGGAGACATGTGCACAGTATGTAGTTTTTCACGCCAAATCCGAATCTGCAGCTCATTTTACTCTACGTCGCCATTTAAGTCCATTTTCGACCATTTTTCATTTTTTTTTGGCCATATCTCGCTTGGCGAGAGCCGCCGCCAAAAACCAACTTCAGATTCGGGTTCAGCGACCTTGAAAACCCCCATATCGACGCTAATCTCGAAAATAATTTTTGGACTGAAAATTGAAAAAATGCAAAGGGGTTAACCTTCCCATTTTTACAAAAATTGACGATTTTCGAACTTTTCCAGGAGACATGTGCACAGTATGTAGTTTTTCACGCCGAATCCGAATCTGCAGCCCATTTTACTCTACGTCGCCATTTAAGTCCATTTTCGACCATTTTTCATTTTTTTTTGGCCATATCTCGCTTGGCGAGAGCCGCCGCCAAAAACCAACTTCAGATTCGGATTCAGCGACCTCGAAAACCCCCATATCGACGCTAATCTCGAAAATAATTTTTGGACTGAAAATTGAAAAAATGCAAAGGGGTTAACCTTCCCATTTTTACAAAAATTGACGATTTTCGAACTTTTCCAGGAGACATGTGCACAGTATGTAGTTTTTCACGCCGAATCCGAATCTGCAGCCCATTTTACTCTACGTCGCCATTTAAGTCCATTTTCGACCATTTTTCATTTTTTTTTGGCCATATCTCGCTTGTCGAGAGCCGCCGCCAAAAACCAACTTCAGATTCGGGTTCAGCGACCTCGAAAACCCCCATATCGACGCTAATCTCGAAAAGAATTTTTGGACTGAAAATTGAAAAAATGCAAAGGGGTTAACCTTCCCATTTTTACAAAAATTGACGATTTTCGAACTTTTCCAGGAGACATGTGCACAGTATGTAGTTTTTCACGCCAAATCCGTATCTGCAGCTCATTTTACTCTACGTCGCCATTTAAGTCCATTTTCGACCATTTTTCATTTTTTTTTGGTCATATCTCGCTTGGCGAGAGCCGCCGCCAAAAACCAACTTCAGATTCGGGTTCAGCGACCTCGAAAACCCCCATATCGACGCTAATCTCGAAAATAATTTTTGGACTGAAAATTGAAAAAATGCAAAGGGGTTAACCTTCCCATTTTTACAAAAATTGACGATTTTCGAACTTTTCCAGGAGACATGTGCACAGTATGTAGTTTTTCACGCCGAATCCGAATCTGCAGCCCATTTTACTCTACGTCGCCATTTAAGTCCATTTTCGACCATTTTTCATTTTTTTTTGGCCATATCTCGCTTGGCGAGAGCCGCCGCCAAAAACCAACTTCAGATTCGGGTTCAGCGACCTCGAAAACCCCCATATCGACGCTAATCTCGAAAATAATTTTTGGACTGAAAATTGAAAAAATGCAAAGGGGTTAACCTTGCCATTTTTACAAAAATTGACGATTTTCGAACTTTTCCAGGAGACATGTGCACAGTATGTAGTTTTTCACGCCGAATCCGAATCTGCAGCCCATTTTACTCTACGTCGCCATTTAAGTCCATTTTCGACCATTTTTCATTTTATTTTGGCCATATCTCGCTTGGCGAGAGCCGCCGCCAAAAACCAACTTCAGATTCGGGTTCAGCGACCTCGAAAACCCCCATATCGACGCTAATCTCGAAAATAATTTTTGGACTGAAAATTGAAAAAATGCTACCATTTTTACAAAAATTGACGATTTTCGAACTTTTCCAGGAGACATGTGCACAGTATGTAGTTTTTCACGCAGAATCCGAATCTGCAGCCCATTTTACTCTACGTCGCCATTTGAGTCCATTTTAGACCATTTTTCATTTTTTTTTGGCCATATCTCGCTTGGCGAGAGCCGCCGCCAAAAACCAACTTCAGATTCGGGTTCAGCGACCTCGAAAACCCCCATATCGACGCTAATCTCGAAAATAATTTTTGGACTGAAAATTGAAAAAATGCAAAGGGGTTAACCTTCCCATTTTTACAAAAATTGACGATTTTCGAACTTTTCCAGGAGACATGTGCACAGTATGTAGTTTTTCACGCAGAATCCGAATCTGCAGCCCATTTTACTCTACGTCGCCATTTAAGTCCATTTTCGACCATTTTTCATTTTTTTTTGGCCATATCTCGCTTGGCGAGAGCCGCCGCCAAAAACCAACTTCAGATTCGGGTTCAGCGACCTCGAAAACCCCCATATCGACGCTAATCTCGAAAATAATTTTTGGACTGAAAATTGAAAAAATGCAAAGGGTTAACCTTCCCATTTTTACACAAATTGACGATTTTCGAACTTTTCCAGGAGACATGGGCACAGTATGTAGTTTTTCACGCCGAATCCGAATCTGCAGCCCATTTTACTCTACGTCGCCATTTAAGTCCATTTTCGACCATTTTTCATTTTTTTTTGGCCATATCTCGCTTGGCGAGAGCCGCCGCCAAAAACCAACTTCAGATTCGGGTTCAGCGACCTCGAAAACCCCCATATCGACGCTAATCTCGAAAATAATTTTTGAACTGAAAATTGAAAAAATGCAAAGGGACCTTCCCATTTTTACAAAAATTGACGATTTTCGAACTTTTCCAGGAGACATGTGCACAGTATGTAGTTTTTCACGCCAAATCCGAATCTGCAGCTCATTTTACTCTACGTCGCCATTTAAGTCCATTTTCGACCATTTTTCATTTTTTTTTGGCCATATCTCGCTTGGCGAGAGCCGCCGCCAAAAACCAACTTCAGATTCGGGTTCAGCGACCTTGAAAACCCCCATATCGACGCTAATCTCGAAAATAATTTTTGGACTGAAAATTGAAAAAATGCAAAGGGGTTAACCTTCCCATTTTTACAAAAATTGACGATTTTCGAACTTTTCCAGGAGACATGTGCACAGTATGTAGTTTTTCACGCCGAATCCGAATCTGCAGCCCATTTTACTCTACGTCGCCATTTAAGTCCATTTTCGACCATTTTTCATTTTTTTTTGGCCATATCTCGCTTGGCGAGAGCCGCCGCCAAAAACCAACTTCAGATTCGGATTCAGCGACCTCGAAAACCCCCATATCGACGCTAATCTCGAAAATAATTTTTGGACTGAAAATTGAAAAAATGCAAAGGGGTTAACCTTCCCATTTTTACAAAAATTGACGATTTTCGAACTTTTCCAGGAGACATGTGCACAGTATGTAGTTTTTCACGCCAAATCCGTATCTGCAGCTCATTTTACTCTACGTCGCCATTTAAGTCCATTTTCGACCATTTTTCATTTTTTTTTGGTCATATCTCGCTTGGCGAGAGCCGCCGCCAAAAACCAACTTCAGATTCGGGTTCAGCGACCCGAAAACCCCCATATCGACGCTAACCGAAAATAATTTTTGGACTGAAAATTGAAAAAATGAAAGGGGTTAACCTTCCCATTTTACAAAAATTGACGATTTTGAATTTTCAGGAGAATGTGACAGTATGAGTTTTTCACGCGAATCGAATTGCAGCCCATTTTACTCTATCGCCATTTAAGTCCATTTTCGTTACCATTTTTCATTTTTTTTCGGTTCGAAATAATTTTACTGAAAATTGAAAAAATGTAAAGGGGTTAACTATGCCATTTTTACAAAAATTGACGATTTTCGAACTTTCCAGGAAGAAATGTGCACAGTATGTAGTTTTTCACGCCGAATCCGAATCTGCAGCCGATTTTATCTACTCGCCATTTAAGTCCATTTTCGACTATTTTTCTATTTTATTTTGGCATATCTCGCTTGGCGAGAGCCCTGCTAAAATCCAACTTCATGATTCGGTTCAGCGACCTCGAAAACCCCCATATCACGCTAATCTCGAAAAACTAATTTTTGGACTGAAAATTGAAAAAAATGCTAATTTTTACAAAAATTACGATTTTGAACTTTTCAGTAGACATTGACAGTATGTAGTTTTTCACGGTCTGCAGCCATTTATCTTCGTCGCTATTTGAGCCATTTAGACCATTTTTATTTTTTTTGGATTTAGCCGGCAAACAACTTAGATTCGGGTTCAGCGCCTGACCCCCATATCGACGCTTCTCGAATAATTTACTGAAATTAGTAAAAATAAAGGGTTTAACCTTCCCATTTTTAAAATATTGACGATTTTCGAACTTTTCCAGGAAATGTGACAGTAGTATTTTACTGATCTGAGCCATTTACTCTCTGCATTTAATGTCCATTTTCGACCATTTTCAATTTTTTTTCCGGCCATATCTCGCTTTGGTGAGAGCCGCCGCCAATAAACGAACTTCAATTCGGGTTAGCGACCGCATATGAGTATTCGAAAATAATTTTTGGACTGAAAATTGAAAAAATGCAAAGGGTTAACCTTCCCATTTTTACACAAATTGACGATTTCGAACTTAGAAAAGACAGTATGTAGTTTTTAGGAATCCTTTGAATTGCAGCCCATTTTACTGTCCCATTTAAGCCATTTCTCCATTTTTCATTTTTTTGGTTCTGCCGCGCCACACTTAGTTGGGTTCAGCGCCTCCCCTTCACCTATCTCGAATTTTGCTGATTATAGGGCCTTATTACAAAAATTGCGACGATTTTCGAACTTTTCCAGAAGACATGTGCACAGTATGCAGTTTTTACGCCAAACACCTTAATCTGCAGCTCATTTTACCTACATCGCCATTTAAGTCCATTTTCGACATTTTTCATTTTTTTTTGGCCATATCTCGCTTGGCAGAGCCGCCGCCAAAAACCAAACCTCAGATTCGGGCTTCAACCTCTGAAAACCCAAAACAACATTAGTTATCGACAGTAATTCGAAAATAATTTTTCGGACTGTAAAATTTTTCTCGAAAAAATGGAAAGGGGTTAAAATTCCAATTATTTACAAAAATTGACGATTTTCAACTTTTCCAGTATAATGTGCACGTATTATTTTTAGCGTCCGAATCTGAGCCCATTTTACTCTATCGATTTAATCCATTTTCGACCATTTTTATTTTTTTGGTTTGGGGACAACTTAGATTGGTTCAGGCCTGACCCCCATATCGGCTATTCGAAAATAATTTTTACTGAAAATTGAAAAAATAAAGGGGTTAACCTTGTTAAAAAATTGACGATTTTCGAATTTTCCAGAGAATGTGCACAGATTTCAGTTTTCACGCCGAATCCGAATCTGCAGCCCATTTTACTCATACTTCGCATTTAAGTCCATTTTCGACCATTTATTTTATTTTGGCCATATCTCGCTGAAGCCGCGTAAAAACCAACTTCAATTCGGTAGTATGGTATTCGAAATAATTTTTGGACTGAAAATTGAAAAAATGCCATTTTGACAAAAATTGACATTTTGAACTTTTCAGAGACATGTGCTACAGTATGGTTAGTTTTCTCACGCCGAATCCGAATCTGAGCCATTTTACTCTCTCGCCATTTGTAGTCCATCTTAGACGATTTTTATTTTTTTTGGATATCTCGTTGGCAGAGGCGCCGCAAAACCAACTTCAATTGGGTTCAGCGACCTCGAAAACCCCATATCGAGCTAATTCGAAAATAATTTTTGGACTGAAAATTGAAAAAATGCAAAGGGTTTACCTCGTTTTCCCCATTTTACAAAAATTGACATTTTCGAATTTCAGGATGTGAACAGTAGTAGTTTTTCACGCTAGAATCCGAATCTGCAGCCATTTCACTCTAGTCGCATTTAAGTCCATTTTCGACCATTTTCATTTTTTTTTGGATATTGACCGCGAAATACCTAACTTAGATTCGGGTTCAACGACTCGAAAACCCTACTCAATATCGATGCTAATCTCGAAAACTTAATTTTTGGTACTATTGATCTTTCTGAATTAAATACATGGGTTAACCTTCCCATTTTTACATATGCAATTGACGATTTTCGAACTTTTCCAGAGAATGTGCACATTATGTAGTTTTTCCCTGCCCATGGCAATCCGAATCTGGAGCCCATTTCACTCTACGTCGCCATTTAAGTCCATTTTCGACCATTTTTCATTTATTTTTGGCCATATCTCTGCTTGGCGAGTGCCGCCGCTAAAAATTCAACTTCAAGATTCGGGTTCACTACCTTTGAAAACTATATCGACGCTAATCATATTTCTCGAAAATTCAATTTTGTGGAGACTGAAAATTGAAAATTGCAACAGGTTTGTTAACCTTCCATTTTTACAAAGAAATTGACGATTTTCGAACTTTTCGAGGAGACATGACAGTATGATTTTATGATTGCAGCCCATTTTATTCTACGTATTTAACATTTTCTTATGACCATTTTTCATTTTTTTTTTTTGGGACACTTAGATTGGGTTCAGGCCTGACCCCATATGGCTACTCGAATAATACTGAAATGAAAATAAGGGGTTACCTTCCCATTTTTAAAAATTGACGATTTTGAACTTTTCCATGACATGTGCACAGTATGATTTTTAGGATGATCTGAGCCATTTTACTATCGCCATTTAAGTCCATTTTCGACCATTTTTCCATTTTTTTTTGTATCGATAGCCGGAAAAACCAACTTCAGATTCGGGTTCAGCGACCCGAAAACTATCGACGTAATCTCGAAAATAATTTTTGGACTGAAAATTGAAAAAATGAACCATTTTTAAAAAATTGACGATTTTGAACTTTTCAGGAAATGTGCACAGTATGTATTTTTAGCGTCCGAATCTGCAGCCCATTTTAAGTCGCATTTGAGTCCATTTTAGACATTTTTATTTTTTTTTGTATGGGAAAACTTAGATCGGTAGGTGACCCTATATCGACGCTAATCTCAAAATAATTTTTGGACTGAAAATTGAAAAAATGCAAAGGGTTATTCCCATTTTTACGAAAAATTGGTATGACGATTTGCTCGAACTTTTCCAGAGACATCGTGACAGTATGTAGTTTTTCACGCCGAATCCGAATCTGCAGCCCATTTTACTTAGTCGCCATTTAAGTCCATTTTCGACCATTTTTCATTTTTTTTGGATATGAAGCCGGAAAAACAACTTCAGATTGGGTTCAGGACCTGAACCCCCATATGACGCTAATCTCGAAAATAATTTTTAACTGAAAATTGAAAAAATCAAAGGGACCTTCCCATTTTTACAAAAATTGACGATTTCGAACTTTTCCAGGAGAATGTGCACAGTATGAGTTTTTCAGAATCCGAATCTGCAGCTCATTTTACTCTACGTCGCCATTTAAGTCCATTTTGACCATTTTTCATTTTTTTTTGGCCATATCTCGCTTGGCGAAAGCCGCCGCCAAAAACCAACTTCAGATTCGGGTTCAGCGACCGAAAACCCCCATTATCGAGCTAATCTCGAAAATAATTTGACTGAAAATTGAAAAAATGCAAAGGGGTTAACCTCCATATTTTACAAAAATTGACGATTTTCGAACTTTTCCAGGAGACATGTGCACAGTATGTAGTTTTTCACGCCGAATCCGAATCTGCAGCCCATTTTACTCTACGTCGCCATTTAAGTCCATTTTCGACCATTTTTCATTTTTTTTTGGCCATATCTCGCTTGGCGAGAGCCGCCGCCAAAAACCAACTTCAGATTCGGGTTCAGCGACCTCGAAAACCCCCATATCGACGCTAATCTCGAAAATAATTTTTGGACTGAAAATTGAAAAAATGCAAAGGGGTTAACCTTCCCATTTTTACAAAAATTGACGATTTTCGAACTTTTCCAGGAGACATGTGCACAGTATGTAGTTTTTCACGCCGAATCCGAATCTGCAGCCCATTTTACTCTACGTCGCCATTTAAGTCCATTTTCGACCATTTTTCATTTTTTTTTGGCCATATCTCGCTTGGCGAGAGCCGCCGCCAAAAACCAACTTCAGATTCGGGTTCAGCGACCTCGAAAACCCCCATATCGACGCTAATCTCGAAAATAATTTTTGGACTGAAAATTGAAAAAATGCAACCATTTTTACAAAAATTGACGATTTTCGAACTTTTCCAGGAGACATGTGCACAGTATGTAGTTTTTCACGCCGAATCCGAATCTGCAGCCCATTTTACTCTACGTCGCCATTTGAGTCCATTTTAGACCATTTTTCATTTTTTTTTTGCCATATCTCGCTTGGCGAGAGCCGCCGCCAAAAACCAACTTCAGATTCGGGTTCAGCGACCTCGAAAACCCCCATATCGACGCTAATCTCGAAAATAATTTTTGGACTGAAAATTGAAAAAATGCAAAGGGTTAACCTTCCCATTTTTACACAAATTGACGATTTTCGAACTTTTCCAGGAGACATGTGCACAGTATGTAGTTTTTCACGCCGAATCCGAATCTGCAGCCCATTTTACTCTACGTCGCCATTTAAGTCCATTTTCGACCATTTTTCATTTTTTTTTGGCCATATCTCGCTTGGCGAGAGCCGCCGCCAAAAACCAACTTCAGATTCGGGTTCAGCGACCTCGAAAACCCCCATATCGACGCTAATCTCGAAAATAATTTTTGAACTGAAAATTGAAAAAATGCAAAGGGACCTTCCCATTTTTACAAAAATTGACGATTTTCGAACTTTTCCAGGAGACATGTGCACAGTATGTAGTTTTTCACGCCAAATCCGAATCTGCAGCTCATTTTACTCTACGTCGCCATTTAAGTCCATTTTCGACCATTTTTCATTTTTTTTTGGCCATATCTCGCTTGGCGAGAGCCGCCGCCAAAAACCAACTTCAGATTCGGATTCAGCGACCTCGAAAACCCCCATATCGACGCTAATCTCGAAAATAATTTTTGGACTGAAAATTGAAAAAATGCAAAGGGGTTAACCTTCCCATTTTTACAAAAATTGACGATTTTCGAACTTTTCCAGGAGACATGTGCACAGTATGTAGTTTTTCACGCCGAATCCGAATCTGCAGCCCATTTTACTCTACGTCGCCATTTAAGTCCATTTTCGACCATTTTTCATTTTTTTTTGGCCATATCTCGCTTGTCGAGAGCCGCCGCCAAAAACCAACTTCAGATTCGGGTTCAGCGACCTCGAAAACCCCCATATCGACGCTAATCTCGAAAATAATTTTTGGACTGAAAATTGAAAAAATGCAAAGGGGTTAACCTTCCCATTTTTACAAAAATTGACGATTTTCGAACTTTTCCAGGAGACATGTGCACAGTATGTAGTTTTTCACGCCAAATCCGTATCTGCAGCTCATTTTACTCTACGTCGCCATTTAAGTCCATTTTCGACCATTTTTCATTTTTTTTTGGTCATATCTCGCTTGGCGAGAGCCGCCGCCAAAAACCAACTTCAGATTCGGGTTCAGCGACCTCGAAAACCCCCATATCGACGCTAATCTCGAAAATAATTTTTGGACTGAATATTGAAAAAATGCAAAGGGGTTAACCTTCCCATTTTTACAAAAATTGACGATTTTCGAACTTTTCCAGGAGACATGTGCACAGTATGTAGTTTTTCACGCCGAATCCGAATCTGCAGCCCATTTTACTCTACGTCGCCATTTAAGTCCATTTTCGACCATTTTTCATTTTTTTTTGGCCATATCTCGCTTGGCGAGAGCCGCCACCAAAAACCAACTTCAGATTCGGGTTCAGCGACCTCGAAAACCCCCATATCGACGCTAATCTCGAAAATAATTTTTGGACTGAAAATTGAAAAAATGCAAAGGGGTTAACCTTCCCATTTTTACAAAAATTGACGATTTTCGAACTTTTCCAGGAGACATGTGCACAGTATGTAGTTTTTCACGCCGAATCCGAATCTGCAGCCCATTTTACTCTACGTCGCCATTTAAGTCCATTTTCGACCATTTTTCATTTTTTTTTGGCCATATCTCGCTTGGCGAGAGCCGCCGCCAAAAACCAACTTCAGATTTGGGTTCAGCGACCTCGAAAACCCCCATATCGACGCTAATCTCGAAAATAATTTTTGGACTGAAAATTGAAAAAATGCAAAGGGGTTAACCTTCCCATTTTTACAAAAATTGACGATTTTCGAACTTTTCCAGGAGACATGTGCACAGTATGTAGTTTTTCACGCCGAATCCGAATCTGCAGCCCATTTTACTCTACGTCGCCATTTAAGTCCATTTTCGACCATTTTTCATTTTTTTTTGGCCATATCTCGCTTGGCGAGAGCCGCCGCCAAAAACCAACTTCAGATTCGGGTTCAGCGACCTCGAAAACCCCCATATCGACGCTAATCTCGAAAATAATTTTTGGACTGAAAATTGAAAAAATGCAAAGGGTAACCTTCCCATTTTTACAAAAATTGACGATTTTCGAACTTTTCCAGGAGACATGTGCACAGTATGTAGTTTTTCACGCCGAATCCGAATCTGCAGCCCATTTTACTCTACGTCGCCATTTAAGTCCATTTTCGACCATTTTTCATTTTATTTTGGCCATATCTCGCTTGGCGAGAGCCGCCGCCAAAAACCAACTTCAGATTCGGGTTCAGCGACCTCGAAAACCCCCATATCGACGCTAATCTCGAAAATAATTTTTGGACTGAAAATTGAAAAAATGCAAAGGGGTTAATCTTCCCATTTTTACAAGAATTGACGATTTTCGAACTTTTCCAGGAGACATGTGCACAGTATGTAGTTTTTCACGCAGAATCCGAATCTGCAGCCCATTTTACTCTACGTCGCCATTTAAGTCCATTTTCGACCATTTTTCATTTTTTTTTGGCCATATCTCGCTTGGCGAGAGCCGCCGCCAAAAACCAACTTCATATTCGGGTTCAGCGACCTCGAAAACCCCCATATCGACGCTAATCTCGAAAATAATTTTTGGACTGAAAATTGAAAAAATGCAAAGGGGTTAACCTTCCCATTTTTACAAGAATTGACGATTTTCGAACTTTTCCAGGAGACATGTGCACAGTATGTAGTTTTTCACGCAGAATCCGAATCTGCAGCCCATTTTACTCTACGTCGCCATTTAAGTCCATTTTCGACCATTTTTCATTTTTTTTTGGCCATATCTCGCTTGGCGAGAGCCGCCGCCAAAAACCAACTTCAGATTCGGGTTCAGCGACCTCGAAAACCCCCATATCGACGCTAATCTCGAAAATAATTTTTGGACTGAAAATTGAAAAAATGCAAAGGGGTTAACCTTCCCATTTTTACAAAAATTGACGATTTTCGAACTTTTCCAGGAGACATGTGCACAGTATGTAGTTTTTCACGCCGAATCCGAATCTGCAGCCCATTTTACTCTACGTCGCCATTTAAGTCCATTTTCGACCATTTTTCATTTTTTTTTGGCCATATCTCGCTTGGCGAGAGCCGCCGCCAAAAACCAACTTCAGATTCGGGTTCAGCGACCTCGAAAACCCCCATATCGACGCTAATCTCGAAAATAATTTTTGGACTGAAAATTGAAAAAATGCAAAGGGGTCAACCTTCCCATTTTTACAAAAATTGACGATTTTCGAACTTTTCCAGGAGACATGTGCACAGTATGTAGTTTTTCACGCCGAATCCGAATCTGCAGCCCAATTTACTCTACGTCGCCATTTGAGTCCATTTTAGACCATTTTTCATTTTTTTTTGGCCATATCTCGCTTGTCGAGAGCCGCCGCCAAAAACCAACTTCAGATTCGAGTTCAGCGACCTCGAAAACCCCCATATCGACGCTAATCTCCAAAATAATTTTTGGACTGAAAATTGAAAAAATGCAAAGGGGTTAACCATCCCATTTTTACAAAAATTGACGATTTTCGAACTTTTCCAGGAGACATGTGCACAGTATGTAGTTTTTCACGCCGAATCCGAATCTGCAGCCCATTTTACTCTACGTCGCCATTTAAGTCCATTTTCGACCATTTTTCATTTTTTTTTGGCCATATCTCGCTTGGCGAGAGCCGCCGCCAAAAACCAACTTCAGATTCGGGTTCAGCGACCTCGAAAACCCCCATATCGACGCTAATCTCGAAAATAATTTTTGGACTGAAAATTGAAAAAATGCAAAGGGGTTAACCTTCCCATTTTTACAAAAATTGACGATTTTCGAACTTTTCCAGGAGACATGTGCACAGTATGTAGTTTTTCACGCCGAATCCGAATCTGCAGCCCATTTTACTCTACGTCGCCATTTAAGTCCATTTTCGACCATTTTTCATTTTTTTTTGGCCATATCTCGCTTGGCGAGAGCCGCCGCCAAAAACCAACTTCAGATTCGGGTTCAGCGACCTCGAAAACCCCCATATCGACGCTAATCTCGAAAATAATTTTTGGACTGAAAATTGAAAAAATGCAAAGGGGTCAACCTTCCCATTTTTACAAAAATTGACGATTTTCGAACTTTTCCAGGAGACATGTGCACAGTATGTAGTTTTTCACGCCGAATCCGAATCTGCAGCCCAATTTACTCTACGTCGCCATTTGAGTCCATTTTAGACCATTTTTCATTTTTTTTTGGCCATATCTCGCTTGTCGAGAGCCGCCGCCAAAAACCAACTTCAGATTCGGGTTCAGCGACCTCGAAAACCCCCATATCGACGCTAATCTCCAAAATAATTTTTGGACTGAAAATTGAAAAAATGCAAAGGGGTTAACCATCCCATTTTTACAAAAATTGACGATTTTCGAACTTTTCCAGGAGACATGTGCACAGTATGTAGTTTTTCACGCCGAATCCGAATCTGCAGCCCATTTTACTCTACGTCGCCATTTAAGTCCATTTTCGACCATTTTTCATTTTTTTTTGGCCATATCTCGCTTGGCGAGAGCCGCCGCCAAAAACCAACTTCAGATTCGGGTTCAGCGACCTCGAAAACCCCCATATCGACGCTAATCTCGAAAATAATTTTTGGACTGAAAATTGAAAAAATGCAAAGGGGTTAACCTTCCCATTTTTACAAAAATTGACGATTTTCGAACTTTTCCAGGAGACATGTGCACAGTATGTAGTTTTTCACGCCGAATCCGAATCTGCAGCCCATTTTACTCTACGTCGCCATTTAAGTCCATTTTCGACCATTTTTCATTTTTTTTTGGCCATATCTCGCTTGGCGAGAGCCGCCGCCAAAAACCAACTTCAGATTCGGGTTCAGCGACCTCGAAAACCCCCATATCGACGCTAATCTCGAAAATAATTTTTGGACTGAAAATTGAAAAAATGCAAAGGGGTCAACCTTCCCATTTTTACAAAAATTGACGATTTTCGAACTTTTCCAGGAGACATGTGCACAGTATGTAGTTTTTCACGCCGAATCCGAATCTGCAGCCCAATTTACTCTACGTCGCCATTTGAGTCCATTTTAGACCATTTTTCATTTTTTTTTGGCCATATCTCGCTTGTCGAGAGCCGCCGCCAAAAACCAACTTCAGATTCGGGTTCAGCGACCTCGAAAACCCCCATATCGACGCTAATCTCGAAAATAATTTTTGGACTGAAAATTGAAAAAATGCAAAGGGGTTAACCTTCCCATTTTTACAAAAATTGACGATTTTCGAACTTTTCCAGGAGACATGTGCACAGTATGTAGTTTTTCACGCCAAATCCGTATCTGCAGCTCATTTTACTCTACGTCGCCATTTAAGTCCATTTTCGACCATTTTTCATTTTTTTTTGGTCATATCTCGCTTGGCGAGAGCCGCCGCCAAAAACCAACTTCAGATTCGGGTTCAGCGACCTCGAAAACCCCCATATCGACGCTAATCTCGAAAATAATTTTTGGACTGAATATTGAAAAAATGCAAAGGGGTTAACCTTCCCATTTTTACAAAAATTGACGATTTTCGAACTTTTCCAGGAGACATGTGCACAGTATGTAGTTTTTCACGCCGAATCCGAATCTGCAGCCCATTTTACTCTACGTCGCCATTTAAGTCCATTTTCGACCATTTTTAATTTTTTTTGGCCATATCTCGCTTGGCGAGAGCCGCCACCAAAAACCAACTTCAGATTCGGGTTCAGCGACCTCGAAAACCCCCATATCGACGCTAATCTCGAAAATAATTTTTGGACTGAAAATTGAAAAAATGCAAAGGGGTTAACCTTCCCATTTTTACAAAAATTGACGATTTTCGAACTTTTCCAGGAGACATGTGCACAGTATGTAGTTTTTCACGCCGAATCCGAATCTGCAGCCCATTTTACTCTACGTCGCCATTTAAGTCCATTTTCGACCATTTTTCATTTTTTTTTGGCCATATCTCGCTTGGCGAGAGCCGCCGCCAAAAACCAACTTCAGATTCGGGTTCAGCGACCTCGAAAACCCCCATATCGACGCTAATCTCGAAAATAATTTTTGGACTGAAAATTGAAAAAATGCAAAGGGGTTAACCTTCCCATTTTTACAAAAATTGACGATTTTCGAACTTTTCCAGGAGACATGTGCACAGTATGTAGTTTTTCACGCCGAATCCGAATCTGCAGCCCATTTTACTCTACGTCGCCATTTAAGTCCATTTTCGACCATTTTTCATTTTTTTTTGGCCATATCTCGCTTGGCGAGAGCCGCCGCCAAAAACCAACTTCAGATTCGGGTTCAGCGACCTCGAAAACCCCCATATCGACGCTAATCTCGAAAATAATTTTTGGACTGAAAATTGAAAAAATGCAAAGGGTAACCTTCCCATTTTTACAAAAATTGACGATTTTCGAACTTTTCCAGGAGACATGTGCACAGTATGTAGTTTTTCACGCCGAATCCGAATCTGCAGCCCATTTTACTCTACGTCGCCATTTAAGTCCATTTTCGACCATTTTTCATTTTATTTTGGCCATATCTCGCTTGGCGAGAGCCGCCGCCAAAAACCAACTTCAGATTCGGGTTCAGCGACCTCGAAAACCCCCATATCGACGCTAATCTCGAAAATAATTTTTGGACTGAAAATTGAAAAAATGCAAAGGGGTTAACCTTCCCATTTTTACAAGAATTGACGATTTTCGAACTTTTCCAGGAGACATGTGCACAGTATGTAGTTTTTCACGCAGAATCCGAATCTGCAGCCCATTTTACTCTACGTCGCCATTTAAGTCCATTTTCGACCATTTTTCATTTTTTTTTGGCCATATCTCGCTTGGCGAGAGCCGCCGCCAAAAACCAACTTCATATTCGGGTTCAGCGACCTCGAAAACCCCCATATCGACGCTAATCTCGAAAATAATTTTTGGACTGAAAATTGAAAAAATGCAAAGGGGTTAACCTTCCCATTTTTACAAGAATTGACGATTTTCGAACTTTTCCAGGAGACATGTGCACAGTATGTAGTTTTTCACGCAGAATCCGAATCTGCAGCCCATTTTACTCTACGTCGCCATTTAAGTCCATTTTCGACCATTTTTCATTTTTTTTTGGCCATATCTCGCTTGGCGAGAGCCGCCGCCAAAAACCAACTTCAGATTCGGGTTCAGCGACCTCGAAAACCCCCATATCGACGCTAATCTCGAAAATAATTTTTGGACTGAAAATTGAAAAAATGCAAAGGGGTTAACCTTCCCATTTTTACAAAAATTGACGATTTTCGAACTTTTCCAGGAGACATGTGCACAGTATGTAGTTTTTCACGCCGAATCCGAATCTGCAGCCCATTTTACTCTACGTCGCCATTTAAGTCCATTTTCGACCATTTTTCATTTTTTTTTGGCCATATCTCGCTTGGCGAGAGCCGCCGCCAAAAACCAACTTCAGATTCGGGTTCAGCGACCTCGAAAACCCCCATATCGACGCTAATCTCGAAAATAATTTTTGGACTGAAAATTGAAAAAATGCAAAGGGGTCAACCTTCCCATTTTTACAAAAATTGACGATTTTCGAACTTTTCCAGGAGACATGTGCACAGTATGTAGTTTTTCACGCCGAATCCGAATCTGCAGCCCAATTTACTCTACGTCGCCATTTGAGTCCATTTTAGACCATTTTTCATTTTTTTTTGGCCATATCTCGCTTGTCGAGAGCCGCCGCCAAAAACCAACTTCAGATTCGGGTTCAGCGACCTCGAAAACCCCCATATCGACGCTAATCTCCAAAATAATTTTTGGACTGAAAATTGAAAAAATGCAAAGGGGTTAACCATCCCATTTTTACAAAAATTGACGATTTTCGAACTTTTCCAGGAGACATGTGCACAGTATGTAGTTTTTCACGCCGAATCCGAATCTGCAGCCCATTTTACTCTACGTCGCCATTTAAGTCCATTTTCGACCATTTTTCATTTTTTTTTGGCCATATCTCGCTTGGCGAGAGCCGCCGCCAAAAACCAACTTCAGATTCGGGTTCAGCGACCTCGAAAACCCCCATATCGACGCTAATCTCGAAAATAATTTTTGGACTGAAAATTGAAAAAATGCAAAGGGGTTAACCTTCCCATTTTTACAAAAATTGACGATTTTCGAACTTTTCCAGGAGACATGTGCACAGTATGTAGTTTTTCACGCCGAATCCGAATCTGCAGCCCATTTTACTCTACGTCGCCATTTAAGTCCATTTTCGACCATTTTTCATTTTTTTTTGGCCATATCTCGCTTGGCGAGAGCCGCCGCCAAAAACCAACTTCAGATTCGGGTTCAGCGACCTCGAAAACCCCCATATCGACGCTAATCTCGAAAATAATTTTTGGACTGAAAATTGAAAAAATGCAAAGGGGTCAACCTTCCCATTTTTACAAAAATTGACGATTTTCGAACTTTTCCAGGAGACATGTGCACAGTATGTAGTTTTTCACGCCGAATCCGAATCTGCAGCCCAATTTACTCTACGTCGCCATTTGAGTCCATTTTAGACCATTTTTCATTTTTTTTTGGCCATATCTCGCTTGTCGAGAGCCGCCGCCAAAAACCAACTTCAGATTCGGGTTCAGCGACCTCGAAAACCCCCATATCGACGCTAATCTCCAAAATAATTTTTGGACTGAAAATTGAAAAAATGCAAAGGGGTTAACCATCCCATTTTTACAAAAATTGACGATTTTCGAACTTTTCCAGGAGACATGTGCACAGTATGTAGTTTTTCACGCCGAATCCGAATCTGCAGCCCATTTTACTCTACGTCGCCATTTAAGTCCATTTTCGACCATTTTTCATTTTTTTTTGGCCATATCTCGCTTGGCGAGAGCCGCCGCCAAAAACCAACTTCAGATTCGGGTTCAGCGACCTCGAAAACCCCCATATCGACGCTAATCTCGAAAATAATTTTTGGACTGAAAATTGAAAAAATGCAAAGGGGTTAACCTTCCCATTTTTACAAGAATTGACGATTTTCGAACTTTTCCAGGAGACATGTGCACAGTATGTAGTTTTTCACGCAGAATCCGAATCTGCAGCCCATTTTACTCTACGTCGCCATTTAAGTCCATTTTCGACCATTTTTCATTTTTTTTTGGCCATATCTCGCTTGGCGAGAGCCGCCGCCAAAAACCAACTTCATATTCGGGTTCAGCGACCTCGAAAACCCCCATATCGACGCTAATCTCGAAAATAATTTTTGGACTGAAAATTGAAAAAATGCAAAGGGGTTAACCTTCCCATTTTTACAAGAATTGACGATTTTCGAACTTTTCCAGGAGACATGTGCACAGTATGTAGTTTTTCACGCAGAATCCGAATCTGCAGCCCATTTTACTCTACGTCGCCATTTAAGTCCATTTTCGACCATTTTTCATTTTTTTTTGGCCATATCTCGCTTGGCGAGAGCCGCCGCCAAAAACCAACTTCAGATTCGGGTTCAGCGACCTCGAAAACCCCCATATCGACGCTAATCTCGAAAATAATTTTTGGACTGAAAATTGAAAAAATGCAAAGGGGTTAACCTTCCCATTTTTACAAAAATTGACGATTTTCGAACTTTTCCAGGAGACATGTGCACAGTATGTAGTTTTTCACGCCGAATCCGAATCTGCAGCCCATTTTACTCTACGTCGCCATTTAAGTCCATTTTCGACCATTTTTCATTTTTTTTTGGCCATATCTCGCTTGGCGAGAGCCGCCGCCAAAAACCAACTTCAGATTCGGGTTCAGCGACCTCGAAAACCCCCATATCGACGCTAATCTCGAAAATAATTTTTGGACTGAAAATTGAAAAAATGCAAAGGGGTCAACCTTCCCATTTTTACAAAAATTGACGATTTTCGAACTTTTCCAGGAGACATGTGCACAGTATGTAGTTTTTCACGCCGAATCCGAATCTGCAGCCCAATTTACTCTACGTCGCCATTTGAGTCCATTTTAGACCATTTTTCATTTTTTTTTGGCCATATCTCGCTTGTCGAGAGCCGCCGCCAAAAACCAACTTCAGATTCGGGTTCAGCGACCTCGAAAACCCCCATATCGACGCTAATCTCCAAAATAATTTTTGGACTGAAAATTGAAAAAATGCAAAGGGGTTAACCATCCCATTTTTACAAAAATTGACGATTTTCGAACTTTTCCAGGAGACATGTGCACAGTATGTAGTTTTTCACGCCGAATCCGAATCTGCAGCCCATTTTACTCTACGTCGCCATTTAAGTCCATTTTCGACCATTTTTCATTTTTTTTTGGCCATATCTCGCTTGGCGAGAGCCGCCGCCAAAAACCAACTTCAGATTCGGGTTCAGCGACCTCGAAAACCCCCATATCGACGCTAATCTCGAAAATAATTTTTGGACTGAAAATTGAAAAAATGCAAAGGGGTTAACCTTCCCATTTTTACAAAAATTGACGATTTTCGAACTTTTCCAGGAGACATGTGCACAGTATGTAGTTTTTCACGCCGAATCCGAATCTGCAGCCCATTTTACTCTACGTCGCCATTTAAGTCCATTTTCGACCATTTTTCATTTTTTTTTGGCCATATCTCGCTTGGCGAGAGCCGCCGCCAAAAACCAACTTCAGATTCGGGTTCAGCGACCTCGAAAACCCCCATATCGACGCTAATCTCGAAAATAATTTTTGGACTGAAAATTGAAAAAATGCAAAGGGGTCAACCTTCCCATTTTTACAAAAATTGACGATTTTCGAACTTTTCCAGGAGACATGTGCACAGTATGTAGTTTTTCACGCCGAATCCGAATCTGCAGCCCAATTTACTCTACGTCGCCATTTGAGTCCATTTTAGACCATTTTTCATTTTTTTTTGGCCATATCTCGCTTGTCGAGAGCCGCCGCCAAAAACCAACTTCAGATTCGGGTTCAGCGACCTCGAAAACCCCCATATCGACGCTAATCTCCAAAATAATTTTTGGACTGAAAATTGAAAAAATGCAAAGGGGTTAACCATCCCATTTTTACAAAAATTGACGATTTTCGAACTTTTCCAGGAGACATGTGCACAGTATGTAGTTTTTCACGCCGAATCCGAATCTGCAGCCCATTTTACTCTACGTCGCCATTTAAGTCCATTTTCGACCATTTTTCATTTTTTTTTGGCCATATCTCGCTTGGCGAGAGCCGCCGCCAAAAACCAACTTCAGATTCGGGTTCAGCGACCTCGAAAACCCCCATATCGACGCTAATCTCGAAAATAATTTTTGGACTGAAAATTGAAAAAATGCAAAGGGGTTAACCTTCCCATTTTTACAAAAATTGACGATTTTCGAACTTTTCCAGGAGACATGTGCACAGTATGTAGTTTTTCACGCCGAATCCGAATCTGCAGCCCAATTTACTCTACGTCGCCATTTGAGTCCATTTTAGACCATTTTTCATTTTTTTTTGGCCATATCTCGCTTGTCGAGAGCCGCCGCCAAAAACCAACTTCAGATTCGGGTTCAGCGACCTCGAAAACCCCCATATCGACGCTAATCTCCAAAATAATTTTTGGACTGAAAATTGAAAAAATGCAAAGGGGTTAACCATCCCATTTTTACAAAAATTGACGATTTTCGAACTTTTCCAGGAGACATGTGCACAGTATGTAGTTTTTCACGCCGAATCCGAATCTGCAGCCCATTTTACTCTACGTCGCCATTTAAGTCCATTTTCGACCATTTTTCATTTTTTTTTGGCCATATCTCGCTTGGCGAGAGCCGCCGCCAAAAACCAACTTCAGATTCGGGTTCAGCGACCTCGAAAACCCCCATATCGACGCTAATCTCGAAAATAATTTTTGGACTGAAAATTGAAAAAATGCAAAGGGGTCAACCTTCCCATTTTTACAAAAATTGACGATTTTCGAACTTTTCCAGGAGACATGTGCACAGTATGTAGTTTTTCACGCCGAATCCGAATCTGCAGCCCAATTTACTCTACGTCAATATTTGAGTCCATTTTAGACCATTTTTCATTTTTTTTTGGCCATATCTCGCTTGTCGAGAGCCGCCGCCAAAAACCAACTTCAGATTCGGGTTCAGCGACCTCGAAAACCCCCATATCGACGCTAATCTCCAAAATAATTTCTGGACTGAAAATTGAAAAAATGCAAAGGGGTTAACCATCCCATTTTTACAAAAATTGACGATTTTTGAACTTTTCCAGGAGACATGTGCACAGTATGTAGTTTTTCACGCCGAATCCGAATCTGCAGCCCAATTTATTCTACATCGCCATTTGAGTCCATTTTAGACCATTTTTCATTTTTTTTTGGCCATATCTCGCTTGGCGAGAGCCGCCGCCAAAAACCAACTTCAGATTCGGGTTCAGCGACCTCGAAAACCCCCATATCGACGCTAATCTCCAAAATAATTTCTGGACTGAAAATTGAAAAAATGCAAAGGGGTTAACCATCCCATTTTTACAAAAATTGACGATTTTCGAACTTTTCCAGGAGACATGTGCACAGTATGTAGTTTTTCACGCCGAATCCGAATCTGCAGCCCAATTTATTCTACGTCGCCATTTGAGTCCATTTTAGACCATTTTTCATTTTTTTTTGGCCATATCTCGCTTGTCGAGAGCCGCCGCCAAAAACCAACTTCAGATTCGGGTTCAGCGACCTCGAAAACCCCCATATCGACGCTAATCTCCAAAATAATTTTTGGACTGAAAATTGAAAAAATGCAAAGGGGTTAACCTTCCCATTTTTACAAAAATTGACGATTTTCGAACTTTTCCAGGAGACATGTGCACAGTATGTAGTTTTTCACGCCGAATCCGAATCTGCAGCCCAATTTACTCTACGTCGCCATTTGAGTCCATTTTAGACCATTTTTCATTTTTTTTTGGCCATATCTCGCTTGTCGAGAGCCGCCGCCAAAAACCAACTTCAGATTCGGGTTCAGCGACCTCGAAAACCCCCATATCGACGCTAATCTCCAAAATAATTTTTGGACTGAAAATTGAAAAAATGCAAAGGGGTTAACCATCCCATTTTTACAAAAATTGACGATTTTCGAACTTTTCCAGGAGACATGTGCACAGTATGTAGTTTTTCACGCCGAATCCGAATCTGCAGCCCAATTTACTCTACGTCGCCATTTGAGTCCATTTTAGACCATTTTTCATTTTTTTTTGGCCATATCTCGCTTGGCGAGAGCCGCCGCCAAAAACCAACTTCAGATTCGGGTTCAGCGACCTCGAAAACCCCCATATCGACGCTAATCTCGAAAATAATTTTTGGACTGAAAATTGAAAAAATGCAAAGGGGTTAACCTTCCCATTTTTACAAAAATTGACGATTTTCGAACTTTTCCAGGAGACATGTGCACAGTATGTAGTTTTTCACGCCGAATCCGAATCTGAAGCCCAATTTATTCTACGTCGCCATTTGAGTCCATTTTAGACCATTTTTCATTTTTTTTTGGCCATATCTCGCTTGGCGAGAGCCGCCGCCAAAAACCAACTTCAGATTCGGGTTCAGCGACCTCGAAAACCCCCATATCGACGCTAATCTCGAAAATAATTTTTGGACTGAAAATTGAAAAAATGCAAAGGGGTTAACCTTCCCATTTTTACAAAAATTGACAATTTTCGAACTTTTCCAGGAGACATGTGCACAGTATGTAGTTTTTCACGCCGAATCCGAATCTGCAGCCCAATTTATTCTACGTCGCCATTTGAGTCCATTTTAGACCATTTTTCATTTTTTTTTGGCCATATCTCGCTTGGCGAGAGCCGCCGCCAAAAACCAACTTCAGATTCGGGTTCAGCGACCTCGAAAACCCCCATATCGACGCTAATCTCGAAAATAATTTTTGGACTGAAAATTGAAAAAATGCAAAGGGGTTAACCTTCCCATTTTTACAAAAATTGACGATTTTCGAACTTTTCCAGGAGACATGTGCACAGTATGTAGTTTTTCACGCCGAATCCGAATCTGCAGCCCAATTTATTCTACGTCGCCATTTGAGTCCATTTTAGACCATTTTTCATTTTTTTTCGGCCATATCTCGCTTGGCGAGAGCCGCCGCCAAAAACCAACTTCAGATTCGGGTTCAGCGACCTCGAAAACCCCCATATCGACGCTAATCTCCAAAATAATTTTTGGACTGAAAATTGAAAAAATGCAAAGGGGTTAACCTTCCCATTTTTACAAAAATTGACGATTTTCGAACTTTTCCAGGAGACATGTGCACAGTATGTAGTTTTTCACGCCGAATCCGAATCTGCAGCCCAATTTACTCTACGTCGCCATTTGAGTCCATTTTAGACCATTTTTCATTTTTTTTTGGCCATATCTCGCTTGTCGAGAGCCGCCGCCAAAAACCAACTTCAGATTCGGGTTCAGCGACCTCGAAAACCCCCATATCGAGGCTAATCTCCAAAATAATTTTTGGACTGAAAATTGAAAAAATGCAAAGGGGTTAACCATCCCATTTTTACAAAAATTGACGATTTTCGAACTTTTCCAGGAGACATGTGCACAGTATGTAGTTTTTCACGCCGAATCCGAATCTGCAGCCCAATGTACTCTACGTCGCCATTTGAGTCCATTTTAGACCATTTTTCATTTTTTTTTGGCCATATCTCGCTTGGCGAGAGCCGCCGCCAAAAACCAACTTCAGATTCGGGTTCAGCGACCTCGAAAACCCCCATATCGACGCTAATCTCGAAAATAATTTTTGGACTGAAAATTGAAAAAATGCAAAGGGGTTAACCTTCCCATTTTTACAAAAATTGACGATTTTCGAACTTTTCCAGGAGACATGTGCACAGTATGTAGTTTTTCACGCCGAATCCGAATCTGAAGCCCAATTTATTCTACGTCGCCATTTGAGTCCATTTTAGACCATTTTTCATTTTTTTTTGGCCATATCTCGCTTGGCGAGAGCCGCCGCCAAAAACCAACTTCAGATTCGGGTTCAGCGACCTCGAAAACCCCCATATCGACGCTAATCTCGAAAATAATTTTTGGACTGAAAATTGAAAAAATGCAAAGGGGTTAACCTTCCCATTTTTACAAAAATTGACAATTTTCGAACTTTTCCAGGAGACATGTGCACAGTATGTAGTTTTTCACGCCGAATCCGAATCTGCAGCCCAATTTATTCTACGTCGCCATTTGAGTCCATTTTAGACCATTTTTCATTTTTTTTTGGCCATATCTCGCTTGGCGAGAGCCGCCGCCAAAAACCAACTTCAGATTCGGGTTCAGCGACCTCGAAAACCCCCATATCGACGCTAATCTCGAAAATAATTTTTGGACTGAAAATTGAAAAAATGCAAAGGGGTTAACCTTCCCATTTTTACAAAAATTGACGATTTTCGAACTTTTCCAGGAGACATGTGCACAGTATGTAGTTTTTCACGCCGAATCCGAATCTGCAGCCCAATTTATTCTACGTCGCCATTTGAGTCCATTTTAGACCATTTTTCATTTTTTTTTGGCCATATCTCGCTTGGCGAGAGCCGCCGCCAAAAACCAACTTCAGATTCGGGTTCAGCGACCTCGAAAACCCCCATATCGACGCTAATCTCGAAAATAATTTTTGGACTGAAAATTGAAAAAATGCAAAGGGGTTAACCTTCCCATTTTTACAAAAATTGACGATTTTCGAACTTTTCCAGGAGACATGTGCACAGTATGTAGTTTTTCACGCCGAATCCGAATCTGCAGCCCAATTTACTCTACGTCGCCATTTGAGTCCATTTTAGACCATTTTTCATTTTTTTTTGGCCATATCTCGCTTGTCGAGAGCCGCCGCCAAAAACCAACTTCAGATTCGGGTTCAGCGACCTCGAAAACCCCCATATCGATGCTAATCTCGAAAATAATTTTTGGACTGAAAATTGAAAAAATGCAAAGGGGTTAACCTTCCCATTTTTACAAAAATTTACGATTTTCGAACTTTTCCAGGAGACATGTGCACAGTATGTAGTTTTTCACGCCGAATCCGAATCTGCAGCCCATTTTACTCTACGTCGCCATTTAAGTCCATTTTCGACCATTTTTCATTTTTTTTTGGCCATATCTCGCTTGGCGAGAGCCGCCGCCAAAAACCAACTTCAGATTCGGGTTCAGCGACCTCGAAAACCCCCATATCGATGCTAATCTCGAAAATAATTTTTGGACTGAAAATTGAAAAAATGCAAAGGGGTTAACCTTCCCATTTTTACACAAATTGACGATTTTCGAACTTTTCCAGGAGACATGTGCACAGTATGTAGTTTTTCACGCCAAATCCGAATCTGCAGCCCAATTTATTCTACGTCGCCATTTGAGTCCATTTTAGACCATTTTTCATTTTTTTTTGGCCATATCTCGCTTGGCGAGAGCCGCCGCCAAAAACCAACTTCAGATTCGGGTTCAGCGACCTCGAAAACCCCCATATCGACGCTAATCTCGAAAATAATTTTTGGACTGAAAATTGAAAAAATGCAAAGGGGTTAACCTTCCCATTTTTACAAAAATTGACGATTTTCGAACTTTTCCAGGAGACATGTGCACAGTATGTAGTTTTTCACGCCGAATCCGAATCTGCAGCCCAATTTACTCTACGTCGCCATTTGAGTCCATTTTAGACCATTTTTCATTTTTTTTTGGCCATATCTCGCTTGTCGAGAGCCGCCGCCAAAAACCAACTTCAGATTCGGGTTCAGCGACCTCGAAAACCCCCATATCGACGCTAATCTCGAAAATAATTTTTGGACTGAAAATTGAAAAAATGCAAAGGGGTTAACCATCCCATTTTTACAAAAATTGACGATTTTCGAACTTTTCCAGGAGACATGTGCACAGTATGTAGTTTTTCACGCCGAATCCGAATCTGCAGCCCATTTTACTCTACGTCGCCATTTAAGTCCATTTTCGACCATTTTTCATTTTTTTTTGGCCATATCTCGCTTGGCGAGAGCCGCCGCCAAAAACCAACTTCAGATTCGGGTTCAGCGACCTCGAAAACCCCCATATCGATGCTAATCTCGAAAATAATTTTTGGACTGAAAATTGAAAAAATGCAAAGGGGTTAACCTTCCCATTTTTACAAAAATTGACGATTTTCGAACTTTTCCAGGAGACATGTGCACAGTATGTAGTTTTTCACGCCGAATCCGAATCTGCAGCCCAATTTATTCTACGTCGCCATTTGAGTCCATTTTAGACCATTTTTCATTTTTTTTTGGCCATATCTCGCTTGGCGAGAGCCGCCGCCAAAAACCAACTTCAGATTCGGGTTCAGCGACCTCGAAAACCCCCATATCGACGCTAATCTCGAAAATAATTTTTGGACTGAAAATTGAAAAAATGCAAAGGGGTTAACCTTCCCATTTTTACAAAAATTGACGATTCTCGAACTTTTCCAGGAGACATGTGCACAGTATGTAGTTTTTCACGCCGAATCCGAATCTGCAGCCCAATTTATTCTACGTCGCCATTTGAGTCCATTTTAGACCATTTTTCATTTTTTTTTGGCCATATCTCGCTTGGCGAGAGCCGCCGCCAAAAACCAACTTCAGATTCGGGTTCAGCGACCTCGAAAACCCCCATATCGATGCTAATCTCGAAAATAATTTTTGGACTGAAAATTGAAAAAATGCAAAGGGGTTAACCTTCCCATTTTTACAAAAATTTACGATTTTCGAACTTTTCCAGGAGACATGTGCACAGTATGTAGTTTTTCACGCCGAATCCGAATCTGCAGCCCATTTTACTCTACGTCGCCATTTAAGTCCATTTTCGACCATTTTTCATTTTTTTTTGGCCATATCTCGCTTGGCGAGAGCCGCCGCCAAAAACCAACTTCAGATTCGGGTTCAGCGACCTCGAAAACCCCCATATCGATGCTAATCTCGAAAATAATTTTTGGACTGAAAATTGAAAAAATGCAAAGGGGTTAACCTTCCCATTTTTACACAAATTGACGATTTTCGAACTTTTCCAGGAGACATGTGCACAGTATGTAGTTTTTCACGCCAAATCCGAATCTGCAGCCCAATTTATTCTACGTCGCCATTTGAGTCCATTTTAGACCATTTTTCATTTTTTTTTGGCCATATCTCGCTTGGCGAGAGCCGCCGCCAAAAACCAACTTCAGATTCGGGTTCAGCGACCTCGAAAACCCCCATATCGACGCTAATCTCGAAAATAATTTTTGGACTGAAAATTGAAAAAATGCAAAGGGGTTAACCTTCCCATTTTTACAAAAATTGACGATTTTCGAACTTTTCCAGGAGACATGTGCACAGTATGTAGTTTTTCACGCCGAATCCGAATCTGCAGCCCAATTTACTCTACGTCGCCATTTGAGTCCATTTTAGACCATTTTTCATTTTTTTTTGGCCATATCTCGCTTGTCGAGAGCCGCCGCCAAAAACCAACTTCAGATTCGGGTTCAGCGACCTCGAAAACCCCCATATCGACGCTAATCTCGAAAATAATTTTTGGACTGAAAATTGAAAAAATGCAAAGGGGTTAACCATCCCATTTTTACAAAAATTGACGATTTTCGAACTTTTCCAGGAGACATGTGCACAGTATGTAGTTTTTCACGCCGAATCCGAATCTGCAGCCCATTTTACTCTACGTCGCCATTTAAGTCCATTTTCGACCATTTTTCATTTTTTTTTGGCCATATCTCGCTTGGCGAGAGCCGCCGCCAAAAACCAACTTCAGATTCGGGTTCAGCGACCTCGAAAACCCCCATATCGATGCTAATCTCGAAAATAATTTTTGGACTGAAAATTGAAAAAATGCAAAGGGGTTAACCTTCCCATTTTTACAAAAATTGACGATTTTCGAACTTTTCCAGGAGACATGTGCACAGTATGTAGTTTTTCACGCCGAATCCGAATCTGCAGCCCAATTTATTCTACGTCGCCATTTGAGTCCATTTTAGACCATTTTTCATTTTTTTTTGGCCATATCTCGCTTGGCGAGAGCCGCCGCCAAAAACCAACTTCAGATTCGGGTTCAGCGACCTCGAAAACCCCCATATCGACGCTAATCTCGAAAATAATTTTTGGACTGAAAATTGAAAAAATGCAAAGGGGTTAACCTTCCCATTTTTACAAAAATTGACGATTCTCGAACTTTTCCAGGAGACATGTGCACAGTATGTAGTTTTTCACGCCGAATCCGAATCTGCAGCCCAATTTATTCTACGTCGCCATTTGAGTCCATTTTAGACCATTTTTCATTTTTTTTTGGCCATATCTCGCTTGGCGAGAGCCGCCGCCAAAAACCAACTTCAGATTCGGGTTCAGCGACCTCGAAAACCCCCATATCGACGCTAATCTCGAAAATAATTTTTGGACTGAAAATTGAAAAAATGCAAAGGGGTTAACCTTCCCATTTTTACAAAAATTGACGATTTTCGAACTTTTCCAGGAGACATGTGCACAGTATGTAGTTTTTCACGCCGAATCCGAATCTGCAGCCCAATTTATTCTACGTCGCCATTTGAGTCCATTTTAGACCATTTTTCATTTTTTTTTGGCCATATCTCGCTTGGCGAGAGCCGCCGCCAAAAACCAACTTCAGATTCGGGTTCAGCGACCTCGAAAACCCCCATATCGACGCTAATCTCGAAAATAATTTTTGGACTGAAAATTGAAAAAATGCAAAGGGGTTAACCTTCCCATTTTTACAAAAATTGACGATTTTCGAACTTTTCCAGGAGACATGTGCACAGTATGTAGTTTTTCACGCCGAATCCGAATCTGCAGCCCAATTTATTCTACGTCGCCATTTGAGTCCATTTTAGACCATTTTTCATTTTTTTTTGGCCATATCTCGCTTGGCGAGAGCCGCCGCCAAAAACCAACTTCAGATTCGGGTTCAGCGACCTCGAAAACCCCCATATCGACGCTAATCTCGAAAATAATTTTTGGACTGAAAATTGAAAAAATGCAAAGGGGTTAACCTTCCCATTTTTACAAAAATTGACGATTTTCGAACTTTTCCAGGAGACATGTGCACAGTATGTAGTTTTTCACGCCAAATCCGTATCTGCAGCTCATTTTACTCTACGTCGCCATTTAAGTCCATTTTCGACCATTTTTCATTTTTTTTTGGTCATATCTCGCTTGGCGAGAGCCGCCGCCAAAAACCAACTTCAGATTCGGGTTCAGCGACCTCGAAAACCCCCATATCGACGCTAATCTCGAAAATAATTTTTGGACTGAATATTGAAAAAATGCAAAGGGGTTAACCTTCCCATTTTTACAAAAATTGACGATTTTCGAACTTTTCCAGGAGACATGTGCACAGTATGTAGTTTTTCACGCCGAATCCGAATCTGCAGCCCATTTTACTCTACGTCGCCATTTAAGTCCATTTTCGACCATTTTTCATTTTTTTTTGGCCATATCTCGCTTGGCGAGAGCCGCCACCAAAAACCAACTTCAGATTCGGGTTCAGCGACCTCGAAAACCCCCATATCGACGCTAATCTCGAAAATAATTTTTGGACTGAAAATTGAAAAAATGCAAAGGGGTTAACCTTCCCATTTTTACAAAAATTGACGATTTTCGAACTTTTCCAGGAGACATGTGCACAGTATGTAGTTTTTCACGCCGAATCCGAATCTGCAGCCCATTTTACTCTACGTCGCCATTTAAGTCCATTTTCGACCATTTTTCATTTTTTTTTGGCCATATCTCGCTTGGCGAGAGCCGCCGCCAAAAACCAACTTCAGATTCGGGTTCAGCGACCTCGAAAACCCCCATATCGACGCTAATCTCGAAAATAATTTTTGGACTGAAAATTGAAAAAATGCAAAGCTTCCCATTTTTACAAAAATTGACGATTTTCGAACTTTTCCAGGAGACATGTGCACAGTATGTAGTTTTTCACGCCGAATCCGAATCTGCAGCCCATTTTACTCTACGTCGCCATTTAAGTCCATTTTCGACCATTTTTCATTTTTTTTTGGCCATATCTCGCTTGGCGAGAGCCGCCGCCAAAAACCAACTTCAGATTCGGGTTCAGCGACCTCGAAAACCCCCATATCGACGCTAATCTCGAAAATAATTTTTGGACTGAAAATTGAAAAAATGCAAAGGGTAACCTTCCCATTTTTACAAAAATTGACGATTTTCGAACTTTTCCAGGAGACATGTGCACAGTATGTAGTTTTTCACGCCGAATCCGAATCTGCAGCCCATTTTACTCTACGTCGCCATTTAAGTCCATTTTCGACCATTTTTCATTTTATTTTGGCCATATCTCGCTTGGCGAGAGCCGCCGCCAAAAACCAACTTCAGATTCGGGTTCAGCGACCTCGAAAACCCCCATATCGACGCTAATCTCGAAAATAATTTTTGGACTGAAAATTGAAAAAATGCAAAGGGGTTAACCTTCCCATTTTTACAAGAATTGACGATTTTCGAACTTTTCCAGGAGACATGTGCACAGTATGTAGTTTTTCACGCAGAATCCGAATCTGCAGCCCATTTTACTCTACGTCGCCATTTAAGTCCATTTTCGACCATTTTTCATTTTTTTTTGGCCATATCTCGCTTGGCGAGAGCCGCCGCCGAAAACCAACTTCATATTCGGGTTCAGCGACCTCGAAAACCCCCATATCGACGCTAATCTCGAAAATAATTTTTGGACTGAAAATTGAAAAAATGCAAAGGGGTTAACCTTCCCATTTTTACAAGAATTGACGATTTTCGAACTTTTCCAGGAGACATGTGCACAGTATGTAGTTTTTCACGCAGAATCCGAATCTGCAGCCCATTTTACTCTACGTCGCCATTTAAGTCCATTTTCGACCATTTTTCATTTTTTTTTGGCCATATCTCGCTTGGCGAGAGCCGCCGCCAAAAACCAACTTCAGATTCGGGTTCAGCGACCTCGAAAACCCCCATATCGACGCTAATCTCGAAAATAATTTTTGGACTGAAAATTGAAAAAATGCAAAGGGGTTAACCTTCCCATTTTTACAAAAATTGACGATTTTCGAACTTTTCCAGGAGACATGTGCACAGTATGTAGTTTTTCACGCCGAATCCGAATCTGCAGCCCAATTTATTCTACGTCGCCATTTGAGTCCATTTTAGACCATTTTTCATTTTTTTTTGGCCATATCTCGCTTGGCGAGAGCCGCCGCCAAAAACCAACTTCAGATTCGGGTTCAGCGACCTCGAAAACCCCCATATCGACGCTAATCTCGAAAATAATTTTTGGACTGAAAATTGAAAAAATGCAAAGGGGTTAACCTTCCCATTTTTACAAAAATTGACGATTCTCGAACTTTTCCAGGAGACATGTGCACAGTATGTAGTTTTTCACGCCGAATCCGAATCTGCAGCCCAATTTATTCTACGTCGCCATTTGAGTCCATTTTAGACCATTTTTCATTTTTTTTTGGCCATATCTCGCTTGGCGAGAGCCGCCGCCAAAAACCAACTTCAGATTCGGGTTCAGCGACCTCGAAAACCCCCATATCGACGCTAATCTCGAAAATAATTTTTGGACTGAAAATTGAAAAAATGCAAAGGGGTTAACCTTCCCATTTTTACAAAAATTGACGATTTTCGAACTTTTCCAGGAGACATGTGCACAGTATGTAGTTTTTCACGCCGAATCCGAATCTGCAGCCCAATTTATTCTACGTCGCCATTTGAGTCCATTTTAGACCATTTTTCATTTTTTTTTGGCCATATCTCGCTTGGCGAGAGCCGCCGCCAAAAACCAACTTCAGATTCGGGTTCAGCGACCTCGAAAACCCCCATATCGACGCTAATCTCGAAAATAATTTTTGGACTGAAAATTGAAAAAATGCAAAGGGGTTAACCTTCCCATTTTTACAAAAATTGACGATTTTCGAACTTTTCCAGGAGACATGTGCACAGTATGTAGTTTTTCACGCCGAATCCGAATCTGCAGCCCAATTTATTCTACGTCGCCATTTGAGTCCATTTTAGACCATTTTTCATTTTTTTTTGGCCATATCTCGCTTGGCGAGAGCCGCCGCCAAAAACCAACTTCAGATTCGGGTTCAGCGACCTCGAAAACCCCCATATCGACGCTAATCTCGAAAATAATTTTTGGACTGAAAATTGAAAAAATGCAAAGGGGTTAACCTTCCCATTTTTACAAAAATTGACGATTTTCGAACTTTTCCAGGAGACATGTGCACAGTATGTAGTTTTTCACGCCAAATCCGTATCTGCAGCTCATTTTACTCTACGTCGCCATTTAAGTCCATTTTCGACCATTTTTCATTTTTTTTTGGTCATATCTCGCTTGGCGAGAGCCGCCGCCAAAAACCAACTTCAGATTCGGGTTCAGCGACCTCGAAAACCCCCATATCGACGCTAATCTCGAAAATAATTTTTGGACTGAAAATTGAAAAAATGCAAAGGGGTTAACCTTCCCATTTTTACAAAAATTGACGATTTTCGAACTTTTCCAGGAGACATGTGCACAGTATGTAGTTTTTCACGCCGAATCCGAATCTGCAGCCCAATTTACTCTACGTCGCCATTTGAGTCCATTTTAGACCATTTTTCATTTTTTTTTGGCCATATCTCGCTTGTCGAGAGCCGCCGCCAAAAACCAACTTCAGATTCGGGTTCAGCGACCTCGAAAACCCCCATATCGACGCTAATCTCGAAAATAATTTTTGGACTGAAAATTGAAAAAATGCAAAGGGGTTAACCATCCCATTTTTACAAAAATTGACGATTTTCGAACTTTTCCAGGAGACATGTGCACAGTATGTAGTTTTTCACGCCGAATCCGAATCTGCAGCCCATTTTACTCTACGTCGCCATTTAAGTCCATTTTCGACCATTTTTCATTTTTTTTTGGCCATATCTCGCTTGGCGAGAGCCGCCGCCAAAAACCAACTTCAGATTCGGGTTCAGCGACCTCGAAAACCCCCATATCGATGCTAATCTCGAAAATAATTTTTGGACTGAAAATTGAAAAAATGCAAAGGGGTTAACCTTCCCATTTTTACAAAAATTGACGATTTTCGAACTTTTCCAGGAGACATGTGCACAGTATGTAGTTTTTCACGCCGAATCCGAATCTGCAGCCCAATTTATTCTACGTCGCCATTTGAGTCCATTTTAGACCATTTTTCATTTTTTTTTGGCCATATCTCGCTTGGCGAGAGCCGCCGCCAAAAACCAACTTCAGATTCGGGTTCAGCGACCTCGAAAACCCCCATATCGACGCTAATCTCGAAAATAATTTTTGGACTGAAAATTGAAAAAATGCAAAGGGGTTAACCTTCCCATTTTTACAAAAATTGACGATTCTCGAACTTTTCCAGGAGACATGTGCACAGTATGTAGTTTTTCACGCCGAATCCGAATCTGCAGCCCAATTTATTCTACGTCGCCATTTGAGTCCATTTTAGACCATTTTTCATTTTTTTTTGGCCATATCTCGCTTGGCGAGAGCCGCCGCCAAAAACCAACTTCAGATTCGGGTTCAGCGACCTCGAAAACCCCCATATCGACGCTAATCTCGAAAATAATTTTTGGACTGAAAATTGAAAAAATGCAAAGGGGTTAACCTTCCCATTTTTACAAAAATTGACGATTTTCGAACTTTTCCAGGAGACATGTGCACAGTATGTAGTTTTTCACGCCGAATCCGAATCTGCAGCCCAATTTATTCTACGTCGCCATTTGAGTCCATTTTAGACCATTTTTCATTTTTTTTTGGCCATATCTCGCTTGGCGAGAGCCGCCGCCAAAAACCAACTTCAGATTCGGGTTCAGCGACCTCGAAAACCCCCATATCGACGCTAATCTCGAAAATAATTTTTGGACTGAAAATTGAAAAAATGCAAAGGGGTTAACCTTCCCATTTTTACAAAAATTGACGATTTTCGAACTTTTCCAGGAGACATGTGCACAGTATGTAGTTTTTCACGCCGAATCCGAATCTGCAGCCCAATTTATTCTACGTCGCCATTTGAGTCCATTTTAGACCATTTTTCATTTTTTTTTGGCCATATCTCGCTTGGCGAGAGCCGCCGCCAAAAACCAACTTCAGATTCGGGTTCAGCGACCTCGAAAACCCCCATATCGACGCTAATCTCGAAAATAATTTTTGGACTGAAAATTGAAAAAATGCAAAGGGGTTAACCTTCCCATTTTTACAAAAATTGACGATTTTCGAACTTTTCCAGGAGACATGTGCACAGTATGTAGTTTTTCACGCCAAATCCGTATCTGCAGCTCATTTTACTCTACGTCGCCATTTAAGTCCATTTTCGACCATTTTTCATTTTTTTTTGGTCATATCTCGCTTGGCGAGAGCCGCCGCCAAAAACCAACTTCAGATTCGGGTTCAGCGACCTCGAAAACCCCCATATCGACGCTAATCTCGAAAATAATTTTTGGACTGAATATTGAAAAAATGCAAAGGGGTTAACCTTCCCATTTTTACAAAAATTGACGATTTTCGAACTTTTCCAGGAGACATGTGCACAGTATGTAGTTTTTCACGCCGAATCCGAATCTGCAGCCCATTTTACTCTACGTCGCCATTTAAGTCCATTTTCGACCATTTTTCATTTTTTTTTGGCCATATCTCGCTTGGCGAGAGCCGCCACCAAAAACCAACTTCAGATTCGGGTTCAGCGACCTCGAAAACCCCCATATCGACGCTAATCTCGAAAATAATTTTTGGACTGAAAATTGAAAAAATGCAAAGGGGTTAACCTTCCCATTTTTACAAAAATTGACGATTTTCGAACTTTTCCAGGAGACATGTGCACAGTATGTAGTTTTTCACGCCGAATCCGAATCTGCAGCCCATTTTACTCTACGTCGCCATTTAAGTCCATTTTCGACCATTTTTCATTTTTTTTTGGCCATATCTCGCTTGGCGAGAGCCGCCGCCAAAAACCAACTTCAGATTCGGGTTCAGCGACCTCGAAAACCCCCATATCGACGCTAATCTCGAAAATAATTTTTGGACTGAAAATTGAAAAAATGCAAAGCTTCCCATTTTTACAAAAATTGACGATTTTCGAACTTTTCCAGGAGACATGTGCACAGTATGTAGTTTTTCACGCCGAATCCGAATCTGCAGCCCATTTTACTCTACGTCGCCATTTAAGTCCATTTTCGACCATTTTTCATTTTTTTTTGGCCATATCTCGCTTGGCGAGAGCCGCCGCCAAAAACCAACTTCAGATTCGGGTTCAGCGACCTCGAAAACCCCCATATCGACGCTAATCTCGAAAATAATTTTTGGACTGAAAATTGAAAAAATGCAAAGGGTAACCTTCCCATTTTTACAAAAATTGACGATTTTCGAACTTTTCCAGGAGACATGTGCACAGTATGTAGTTTTTCACGCCGAATCCGAATCTGCAGCCCATTTTACTCTACGTCGCCATTTAAGTCCATTTTCGACCATTTTTCATTTTATTTTGGCCATATCTCGCTTGGCGAGAGCCGCCGCCAAAAACCAACTTCAGATTCGGGTTCAGCGACCTCGAAAACCCCCATATCGACGCTAATCTCGAAAATAATTTTTGGACTGAAAATTGAAAAAATGCAAAGGGGTTAACCTTCCCATTTTTACAAGAATTGACGATTTTCGAACTTTTCCAGGAGACATGTGCACAGTATGTAGTTTTTCACGCAGAATCCGAATCTGCAGCCCATTTTACTCTACGTCGCCATTTAAGTCCATTTTCGACCATTTTTCATTTTTTTTTGGCCATATCTCGCTTGGCGAGAGCCGCCGCCGAAAACCAACTTCATATTCGGGTTCAGCGACCTCGAAAACCCCCATATCGACGCTAATCTCGAAAATAATTTTTGGACTGAAAATTGAAAAAATGCAAAGGGGTTAACCTTCCCATTTTTACAAGAATTGACGATTTTCGAACTTTTCCAGGAGACATGTGCACAGTATGTAGTTTTTCACGCAGAATCCGAATCTGCAGCCCATTTTACTCTACGTCGCCATTTAAGTCCATTTTCGACCATTTTTCATTTTTTTTTGGCCATATCTCGCTTGGCGAGAGCCGCCGCCAAAAACCAACTTCAGATTCGGGTTCAGCGACCTCGAAAACCCCCATATCGACGCTAATCTCGAAAATAATTTTTGGACTGAAAATTGAAAAAATGCAAAGGGGTTAACCTTCCCATTTTTACAAAAATTGACGATTTTCGAACTTTTCCAGGAGACATGTGCACAGTATGTAGTTTTTCACGCCGAATCCGAATCTGCAGCCCAATTTATTCTACGTCGCCATTTGAGTCCATTTTAGACCATTTTTCATTTTTTTTTGGCCATATCTCGCTTGGCGAGAGCCGCCGCCAAAAACCAACTTCAGATTCGGGTTCAGCGACCTCGAAAACCCCCATATCGACGCTAATCTCGAAAATAATTTTTGGACTGAAAATTGAAAAAATGCAAAGGGGTTAACCTTCCCATTTTTACAAAAATTGACGATTCTCGAACTTTTCCAGGAGACATGTGCACAGTATGTAGTTTTTCACGCCGAATCCGAATCTGCAGCCCAATTTATTCTACGTCGCCATTTGAGTCCATTTTAGACCATTTTTCATTTTTTTTTGGCCATATCTCGCTTGGCGAGAGCCGCCGCCAAAAACCAACTTCAGATTCGGGTTCAGCGACCTCGAAAACCCCCATATCGACGCTAATCTCGAAAATAATTTTTGGACTGAAAATTGAAAAAATGCAAAGGGGTTAACCTTCCCATTTTTACAAAAATTGACGATTTTCGAACTTTTCCAGGAGACATGTGCACAGTATGTAGTTTTTCACGCCGAATCCGAATCTGCAGCCCAATTTATTCTACGTCGCCATTTGAGTCCATTTTAGACCATTTTTCATTTTTTTTTGGCCATATCTCGCTTGGCGAGAGCCGCCGCCAAAAACCAACTTCAGATTCGGGTTCAGCGACCTCGAAAACCCCCATATCGACGCTAATCTCGAAAATAATTTTTGGACTGAAAATTGAAAAAATGCAAAGGGGTTAACCTTCCCATTTTTACAAAAATTGACGATTTTCGAACTTTTCCAGGAGACATGTGCACAGTATGTAGTTTTTCACGCCGAATCCGAATCTGCAGCCCAATTTATTCTACGTCGCCATTTGAGTCCATTTTAGACCATTTTTCATTTTTTTTTGGCCATATCTCGCTTGGCGAGAGCCGCCGCCAAAAACCAACTTCAGATTCGGGTTCAGCGACCTCGAAAACCCCCATATCGACGCTAATCTCGAAAATAATTTTTGGACTGAAAATTGAAAAAATGCAAAGGGGTTAACCTTCCCATTTTTACAAAAATTGACGATTTTCGAACTTTTCCAGGAGACATGTGCACAGTATGTAGTTTTTCACGCCAAATCCGTATCTGCAGCTCATTTTACTCTACGTCGCCATTTAAGTCCATTTTCGACCATTTTTCATTTTTTTTTGGTCATATCTCGCTTGGCGAGAGCCGCCGCCAAAAACCAACTTCAGATTCGGGTTCAGCGACCTCGAAAACCCCCATATCGACGCTAATCTCGAAAATAATTTTTGGACTGAATATTGAAAAAATGCAAAGGGGTTAACCTTCCCATTTTTACAAAAATTGACGATTTTCGAACTTTTCCAGGAGACATGTGCACAGTATGTAGTTTTTCACGCCGAATCCGAATCTGCAGCCCATTTTACTCTACGTCGCCATTTAAGTCCATTTTCGACCATTTTTCATTTTTTTTTGGCCATATCTCGCTTGGCGAGAGCCGCCACCAAAAACCAACTTCAGATTCGGGTTCAGCGACCTCGAAAACCCCCATATCGACGCTAATCTCGAAAATAATTTTTGGACTGAAAATTGAAAAAATGCAAAGGGGTTAACCTTCCCATTTTTACAAAAATTGACGATTTTCGAACTTTTCCAGGAGACATGTGCACAGTATGTAGTTTTTCACGCCGAATCCGAATCTGCAGCCCATTTTACTCTACGTCGCCATTTAAGTCCATTTTCGACCATTTTTCATTTTTTTTTGGCCATATCTCGCTTGGCGAGAGCCGCCGCCAAAAACCAACTTCAGATTCGGGTTCAGCGACCTCGAAAACCCCCATATCGACGCTAATCTCGAAAATAATTTTTGGACTGAAAATTGAAAAAATGCAAAGCTTCCCATTTTTACAAAAATTGACGATTTTCGAACTTTTCCAGGAGACATGTGCACAGTATGTAGTTTTTCACGCCGAATCCGAATCTGCAGCCCATTTTACTCTACGTCGCCATTTAAGTCCATTTTCGACCATTTTTCATTTTTTTTTGGCCATATCTCGCTTGGCGAGAGCCGCCGCCAAAAACCAACTTCAGATTCGGGTTCAGCGACCTCGAAAACCCCCATATCGACGCTAATCTCGAAAATAATTTTTGGACTGAAAATTGAAAAAATGCAAAGGGTAACCTTCCCATTTTTACAAAAATTGACGATTTTCGAACTTTTCCAGGAGACATGTGCACAGTATGTAGTTTTTCACGCCGAATCCGAATCTGCAGCCCATTTTACTCTACGTCGCCATTTAAGTCCATTTTCGACCATTTTTCATTTTATTTTGGCCATATCTCGCTTGGCGAGAGCCGCCGCCAAAAACCAACTTCAGATTCGGGTTCAGCGACCTCGAAAACCCCCATATCGACGCTAATCTCGAAAATAATTTTTGGACTGAAAATTGAAAAAATGCAAAGGGGTTAACCTTCCCATTTTTACAAGAATTGACGATTTTCGAACTTTTCCAGGAGACATGTGCACAGTATGTAGTTTTTCACGCAGAATCCGAATCTGCAGCCCATTTTACTCTACGTCGCCATTTAAGTCCATTTTCGACCATTTTTCATTTTTTTTTGGCCATATCTCGCTTGGCGAGAGCCGCCGCCAAAAACCAACTTCATATTCGGGTTCAGCGACCTCGAAAACCCCCATATCGACGCTAATCTCGAAAATAATTTTTGGACTGAAAATTGAAAAAATGCAAAGGGGTTAACCTTCCCATTTTTACAAGAATTGACGATTTTCGAACTTTTCCAGGAGACATGTGCACAGTATGTAGTTTTTCACGCAGAATCCGAATCTGCAGCCCATTTTACTCTACGTCGCCATTTAAGTCCATTTTCGACCATTTTTCATTTTTTTTTGGCCATATCTCGCTTGGCGAGAGCCGCCGCCAAAAACCAACTTCAGATTCGGGTTCAGCGACCTCGAAAACCCCCATATCGACGCTAATCTCGAAAATAATTTTTGGACTGAAAATTGAAAAAATGCAAAGGGGTTAACCTTCCCATTTTTACAAAAATTGACGATTTTCGAACTTTTCCAGGAGACATGTGCACAGTATGTAGTTTTTCACGCCGAATCCGAATCTGCAGCCCATTTTACTCTACGTCGCCATTTAAGTCCATTTTCGACCATTTTTCATTTTTTTTTGGCCATATCTCGCTTGGCGAGAGCCGCCGCCAAAAACCAACTTCAGATTCGGGTTCAGCGACCTCGAAAACCCCCATATCGACGCTAATCTCGAAAATAATTTTTGGACTGAAAATTGAAAAAATGCAAAGGGGTCAACCTTCCCATTTTTACAAAAATTGACGATTTTCGAACTTTTCCAGGAGACATGTGCACAGTATGTAGTTTTTCACGCCGAATCCGAATCTGCAGCCCAATTTACTCTACGTCGCCATTTGAGTCCATTTTAGACCATTTTTCATTTTTTTTTGGCCATATCTCGCTTGTCGAGAGCCGCCGCCAAAAACCAACTTCAGATTCGGGTTCAGCGACCTCGAAAACCCCCATATCGACGCTAATCTCCAAAATAATTTTTGGACTGAAAATTGAAAAAATGCAAAGGGGTTAACCATCCCATTTTTACAAAAATTGACGATTTTCGAACTTTTCCAGGAGACATGTGCACAGTATGTAGTTTTTCACGCCGAATCCGAATCTGCAGCCCATTTTACTCTACGTCGCCATTTAAGTCCATTTTCGACCATTTTTCATTTTTTTTTGGCCATATCTCGCTTGGCGAGAGCCGCCGCCAAAAACCAACTTCAGATTCGGGTTCAGCGACCTCGAAAACCCCCATATCGACGCTAATCTCGAAAATAATTTTTGGACTGAAAATTGAAAAAATGCAAAGGGGTCAACCTTCCCATTTTTACAAAAATTGACGATTTTCGAACTTTTCCAGGAGACATGTGCACAGTATGTAGTTTTTCACGCCGAATCCGAATCTGCAGCCCAATTTACTCTACGTCGCCATTTGAGTCCATTTTAGACCATTTTTCATTTTTTTTTGGCCATATCTCGCTTGTCGAGAGCCGCCGCCAAAAACCAACTTCAGATTCGGGTTCAGCGACCTCGAAAACCCCCATATCGACGCTAATCTCGAAAATAATTTTTGGACTGAAAATTGAAAAAATGCAAAGGGGTTAACCTTCCCATTTTTACAAAAATTGACGATTTTCGAACTTTTCCAGGAGACATGTGCACAGTATGTAGTTTTTCACGCCGAATCCGAATCTGCAGCCCAATTTATTCTACGTCGCCATTTGAGTCCATTTTAGACCATTTTTCATTTTTTTTTGGCCATATCTCGCTTGGCGAGAGCCGCCGCCGAAAACCAACTTCAGATTCGGGTTCAGCGACCTCGAAAACCCCCATATCGACGCTAATCTCGAAAATAATTTTTGGACTGAAAATTGAAAAAATGCAAAGGGGTTAACCTTCCCATTTTTACAAAAATTGACGATTTTCGAACTTTTCCAGGAGACATGTGCACAGTATGTAGTTTTTCACGCCGAATCCGAATCTGCAGCCCAATTTACTCTACGTCAATATTTGAGTCCATTTTAGACCATTTTTCATTTTTTTTTGGCCATATCTCGCTTGTCGAGAGCCGCCGCCAAAAACCAACTTCAGATTCGGGTTCAGCGACCTCGAAAACCCCCATATCGACGCTAATCTCCAAAATAATTTCTGGACTGAAAATTGAAAAAATGCAAAGGGGTTAACCATCCCATTTTTACAAAAATTGACGATTTTTGAACTTTTCCAGGAGACATGTGCACAGTATGTAGTTTTTCACGCCGAATCCGAATCTGCAGCCCAATTTATTCTACATCGCCATTTGAGTCCATTTTAGACCATTTTTCATTTTTTTTTGGCCATATCTCGCTTGGCGAGAGCCGCCGCCAAAAACCAACTTCAGATTCGGGTTCAGCGACCTCGAAAACCCCCATATCGACGCTAATCTCCAAAATAATTTCTGGACTGAAAATTGAAAAAATGCAAAGGGGTTAACCATCCCATTTTTACAAAAATTGACGATTTTCGAACTTTTCCAGGAGACATGTGCACAGTATGTAGTTTTTCACGCCGAATCCGAATCTGCAGCCCAATTTATTCTACGTCGCCATTTGAGTCCATTTTAGACCATTTTTCATTTTTTTTTGGCCATATCTCGCTTGGCGAGAGCCGCCGCCAAAAACCAACTTCAGATTCGGGTTCAGCGACCTCGAAAACCCCCATATCGACGCAAATCTCCAAAATAATTTTTGGACTGAAAATTGAAAAAATGCAAAGGGGTTAACCTTCCCATTTTTACAAAAATTGACGATTTTCGAACTTTTCCAGGAGACATGTGCACAGTATGTAGTTTTTCACGCCGAATCCGAATCTGCAGCCCAATTTATTCTACGTCGCCATTTGAGTCCATTTTAGACCATTTTTCATTTTTTTTTGGCCATATCTCGCTTGTCGAGAGCCGCCGCCAAAAACCAACTTCAGATTCGGGTTCAGCGACCTCGAAAACCCCCATATCGACGCTAATCTCCAAAATAATTTTTGGACTGAAAATTGAAAAAATGCAAAGGGGTTAACCTTCCCATTTTTACAAAAATTGACGATTTTCGAACTTTTCCAGGAGACATGTGCACAGTATGTAGTTTTTCACGCCGAATCCGAATCTGCAGCCCAATTTACTCTACGTCGCCATTTGAGTCCATTTTAGACCATTTTTCATTTTTTTTTGGCCATATCTCGCTTGTCGAGAGCCGCCGCCAAAAACCAACTTCAGATTCGGGTTCAGCGACCTCGAAAACCCCCATATCGACGCTAATCTCCAAAATAATTTTTGGACTGAAAATTGAAAAAATGCAAAGGGGTTAACCATCCCATTTTTACAAAAATTGACGATTTTCGAACTTTTCCAGGAGACATGTGCACAGTATGTAGTTTTTCACGCCGAATCCGAATCTGCAGCCCAATTTATTCTACGTCGCCATTTGAGTCCATTTTAGACCATTTTTCATTTTTTTTTGGCCATATCTCGCTTGTCGAGAGCCGCCGCCAAAAACCAACTTCAGATTCGGGTTCAGCGACCTCGAAAACCCCCATATCGACGCTAATCTCCAAAATAATTTTTGGACTGAAAATTGAAAAAATGCAAAGGGGTTAACCTTCCCATTTTTACAAAAATTGACGATTTTCGAACTTTTCCAGGAGACATGTGCACAGTATGTAGTTTTTCACGCCGAATCCGAATCTGCAGCCCAATTTATTCTACGTCGCCATTTGAGTCCATTTTAGACCATTTTTCATTTTTTTTTGGCCATATCTCGCTTGGCGAGAGCCGCCGCCAAAAACCAACTTCAGATTCGGGTTCAGCGACCTCGAAAACCCCCATATCGACGCTAATCTCGAAAATAATTTTTGGACTGAAAATTGAAAAAATGCAAAGGGGTTAACCTTCCCATTTTTACAAAAATTGACGATTTTCGAACTTTTCCAGGAGACATGTGCACAGTATGTAGTTTTTCACGCCGAATCCGAATCTGCAGCCCAATTTATTCTACGTCGCCATTTGAGTCCATTTTAGACCATTTTTCATTTTTTTTTGGCCATATCTCGCTTGGCGAGAGCCGCCGCCAAAAACCAACTTCAGATTCGGGTTCAGCGACCTCGAAAACCCCCATATCGATGCTAATCTCGAAAATAATTTTTGGACTGAAAATTGAAAAAATGCAAAGGGGTTAACCTTCCCATTTTTACAAAAATTGACGATTTTCGAACTTTTCCAGGAGACATGTGCACAGTATGTAGTTTTTCACGCCGAATCCGAATCTGCAGCCCAATTTACTCTACGTCGCCATTTGAGTCCATTTTAGACCATTTTTCATTTTTTTTTGGCCATATCTCGCTTGTCGAGAGCCGCCGCCAAAAACCAACTTCAGATTCGGGTTCAGCGACCTCGAAAACCCCCATATCGATGCTAATCTCGAAAATAATTTTTGGACTGAAAATTGAAAAAATGCAAAGGGGTTAACCTTCCCATTTTTACAAAAATTGACGATTTTCGAACTTTTCCAGGAGACATGTGCACAGTATGTAGTTTTTCACGCCGAATCCGAATCTGCAGCCCATTTTACTCTACGTCGCCATTTGAGTCCATTTTAGACCATTTTTCATTTTTTTTTGGCCATATCTCGCTTGGCGAGAGCCGCCGCCAAAAACCAACTTCAGATTCGGGTTCAGCGACCTCGAAAACCCCCATATCGACGCTAATCTCGAAAATAATTTTTGGACTGAAAATTGAAAAAATGCAAAGGGGTTAACCTTCCCATTTTTACAAAAATTGACGATTTTCGAACTTTTCCAGGAGACATGTGCACAGTATGTAGTTTTTCACGCCAAATCCGTATCTGCAGCTCATTTTACTCTACGTCGCCATTTAAGTCCATTTTCGACCATTTTTCATTTTTTTTTGGTCATATCTCGCTTGGCGAGAGCCGCCGCCAAAAACCAACTTCAGATTCGGGTTCAGCGACCTCGAAAACCCCCATATCGACGCTAATCTCGAAAATAATTTTTGGACTGAATATTGAAAAAATGCAAAGGGGTTAACCTTCCCATTTTTACAAAAATTGACGATTTTCGAACTTTTCCAGGAGACATGTGCACAGTATGTAGTTTTTCACGCCGAATCCGAATCTGCAGCCCATTTTACTCTACGTCGCCATTTAAGTCCATTTTCGACCATTTTTCATTTTTTTTTGGCCATATCTCGCTTGGCGAGAGCCGCCACCAAAAACCAACTTCAGATTCGGGTTCAGCGACCTCGAAAACCCCCATATCGACGCTAATCTCGAAAATAATTTTTGGACTGAAAATTGAAAAAATGCAAAGGGGTTAACCTTCCCATTTTTACAAAAATTGACGATTTTCGAACTTTTCCAGGAGACATGTGCACAGTATGTAGTTTTTCACGCCGAATCCGAATCTGCAGCCCATTTTACTCTACGTCGCCATTTAAGTCCATTTTCGACCATTTTTCATTTTTTTTTGGCCATATCTCGCTTGGCGAGAGCCGCCGCCAAAAACCAACTTCAGATTCGGGTTCAGCGACCTCGAAAACCCCCATATCGACGCTAATCTCGAAAATAATTTTTGGACTGAAAATTGAAAAAATGCAAAGCTTCCCATTTTTACAAAAATTGACGATTTTCGAACTTTTCCAGGAGACATGTGCACAGTATGTAGTTTTTCACGCCGAATCCGAATCTGCAGCCCATTTTACTCTACGTCGCCATTTAAGTCCATTTTCGACCATTTTTCATTTTTTTTTGGCCATATCTCGCTTGGCGAGAGCCGCCGCCAAAAACCAACTTCAGATTCGGGTTCAGCGACCTCGAAAACCCCCATATCGACGCTAATCTCGAAAATAATTTTTGGACTGAAAATTGAAAAAATGCAAAGGGTAACCTTCCCATTTTTACAAAAATTGACGATTTTCGAACTTTTCCAGGAGACATGTGCACAGTATGTAGTTTTTCACGCCGAATCCGAATCTGCAGCCCATTTTACTCTACGTCGCCATTTAAGTCCATTTTCGACCATTTTTCATTTTATTTTGGCCATATCTCGCTTGGCGAGAGCCGCCGCCAAAAACCAACTTCAGATTCGGGTTCAGCGACCTCGAAAACCCCCATATCGACGCTAATCTCGAAAATAATTTTTGGACTGAAAATTGAAAAAATGCAAAGGGGTTAACCTTCCCATTTTTACAAGAATTGACGATTTTCGAACTTTTCCAGGAGACATGTGCACAGTATGTAGTTTTTCACGCAGAATCCGAATCTGCAGCCCATTTTACTCTACGTCGCCATTTAAGTCCATTTTCGACCATTTTTCATTTTTTTTTGGCCATATCTCGCTTGGCGAGAGCCGCCGCCAAAAACCAACTTCATATTCGGGTTCAGCGACCTCGAAAACCCCCATATCGACGCTAATCTCGAAAATAATTTTTGGACTGAAAATTGAAAAAATGCAAAGGGGTTAACCTTCCCATTTTTACAAGAATTGACGATTTTCGAACTTTTCCAGGAGACATGTGCACAGTATGTAGTTTTTCACGCAGAATCCGAATCTGCAGCCCATTTTACTCTACGTCGCCATTTAAGTCCATTTTCGACCATTTTTCATTTTTTTTTGGCCATATCTCGCTTGGCGAGAGCCGCCGCCAAAAACCAACTTCAGATTCGGGTTCAGCGACCTCGAAAACCCCCATATCGACGCTAATCTCGAAAATAATTTTTGGACTGAAAATTGAAAAAATGCAAAGGGGTTAACCTTCCCATTTTTACAAAAATTGACGATTTTCGAACTTTTCCAGGAGACATGTGCACAGTATGTAGTTTTTCACGCCGAATCCGAATCTGCAGCCCATTTTACTCTACGTCGCCATTTAAGTCCATTTTCGACCATTTTTCATTTTTTTTTGGCCATATCTCGCTTGGCGAGAGCCGCCGCCAAAAACCAACTTCAGATTCGGGTTCAGCGACCTCGAAAACCCCCATATCGACGCTAATCTCGAAAATAATTTTTGGACTGAAAATTGAAAAAATGCAAAGGGGTCAACCTTCCCATTTTTACAAAAATTGACGATTTTCGAACTTTTCCAGGAGACATGTGCACAGTATGTAGTTTTTCACGCCGAATCCGAATCTGCAGCCCAATTTACTCTACGTCGCCATTTGAGTCCATTTTAGACCATTTTTCATTTTTTTTTGGCCATATCTCGCTTGTCGAGAGCCGCCGCCAAAAACCAACTTCAGATTCGGGTTCAGCGACCTCGAAAACCCCCATATCGACGCTAATCTCCAAAATAATTTTTGGACTGAAAATTGAAAAAATGCAAAGGGGTTAACCATCCCATTTTTACAAAAATTGACGATTTTCGAACTTTTCCAGGAGACATGTGCACAGTATGTAGTTTTTCACGCCGAATCCGAATCTGCAGCCCATTTTACTCTACGTCGCCATTTAAGTCCATTTTCGACCATTTTTCATTTTTTTTTGGCCATATCTCGCTTGGCGAGAGCCGCCGCCAAAAACCAACTTCAGATTCGGGTTCAGCGACCTCGAAAACCCCCATATCGACGCTAATCTCGAAAATAATTTTTGGACTGAAAATTGAAAAAATGCAAAGGGGTCAACCTTCCCATTTTTACAAAAATTGACGATTTTCGAACTTTTCCAGGAGACATGTGCACAGTATGTAGTTTTTCACGCCGAATCCGAATCTGCAGCCCAATTTACTCTACGTCGCCATTTGAGTCCATTTTAGACCATTTTTCATTTTTTTTTGGCCATATCTCGCTTGTCGAGAGCCGCCGCCAAAAACCAACTTCAGATTCGGGTTCAGCGACCTCGAAAACCCCCATATCGACGCTAATCTCGAAAATAATTTTTGGACTGAAAATTGAAAAAATGCAAAGGGGTTAACCTTCCCATTTTTACAAAAATTGACGATTTTCGAACTTTTCCAGGAGACATGTGCACAGTATGTAGTTTTTCACGCCGAATCCGAATCTGCAGCCCAATTTATTCTACGTCGCCATTTGAGTCCATTTTAGACCATTTTTCATTTTTTTTTGGCCATATCTCGCTTGGCGAGAGCCGCCGCCGAAAACCAACTTCAGATTCGGGTTCAGCGACCTCGAAAACCCCCATATCGACGCTAATCTCGAAAATAATTTTTGGACTGAAAATTGAAAAAATGCAAAGGGGTTAACCTTCCCATTTTTACAAAAATTGACGATTTTCGAACTTTTCCAGGAGACATGTGCACAGTATGTAGTTTTTCACGCCGAATCCGAATCTGCAGCCCAATTTACTCTACGTCAATATTTGAGTCCATTTTAGACCATTTTTCATTTTTTTTTGGCCATATCTCGCTTGTCGAGAGCCGCCGCCAAAAACCAACTTCAGATTCGGGTTCAGCGACCTCGAAAACCCCCATATCGACGCTAATCTCCAAAATAATTTCTGGACTGAAAATTGAAAAAATGCAAAGGGGTTAACCATCCCATTTTTACAAAAATTGACGATTTTTGAACTTTTCCAGGAGACATGTGCACAGTATGTAGTTTTTCACGCCGAATCCGAATCTGCAGCCCAATTTATTCTACATCGCCATTTGAGTCCATTTTAGACCATTTTTCATTTTTTTTTGGCCATATCTCGCTTGGCGAGAGCCGCCGCCAAAAACCAACTTCAGATTCGGGTTCAGCGACCTCGAAAACCCCCATATCGACGCTAATCTCCAAAATAATTTCTGGACTGAAAATTGAAAAAATGCAAAGGGGTTAACCATCCCATTTTTACAAAAATTGACGATTTTCGAACTTTTCCAGGAGACATGTGCACAGTATGTAGTTTTTCACGCCGAATCCGAATCTGCAGCCCAATTTATTCTACGTCGCCATTTGAGTCCATTTTAGACCATTTTTCATTTTTTTTTGGCCATATCTCGCTTGGCGAGAGCCGCCGCCAAAAACCAACTTCAGATTCGGGTTCAGCGACCTCGAAAACCCCCATATCGACGCAAATCTCCAAAATAATTTTTGGACTGAAAATTGAAAAAATGCAAAGGGGTTAACCTTCCCATTTTTACAAAAATTGACGATTTTCGAACTTTTCCAGGAGACATGTGCACAGTATGTAGTTTTTCACGCCGAATCCGAATCTGCAGCCCAATTTATTCTACGTCGCCATTTGAGTCCATTTTAGACCATTTTTCATTTTTTTTTGGCCATATCTCGCTTGTCGAGAGCCGCCGCCAAAAACCAACTTCAGATTCGGGTTCAGCGACCTCGAAAACCCCCATATCGACGCTAATCTCCAAAATAATTTTTGGACTGAAAATTGAAAAAATGCAAAGGGGTTAACCTTCCCATTTTTACAAAAATTGACGATTTTCGAACTTTTCCAGGAGACATGTGCACAGTATGTAGTTTTTCACGCCGAATCCGAATCTGCAGCCCAATTTACTCTACGTCGCCATTTGAGTCCATTTTAGACCATTTTTCATTTTTTTTTGGCCATATCTCGCTTGTCGAGAGCCGCCGCCAAAAACCAACTTCAGATTCGGGTTCAGCGACCTCGAAAACCCCCATATCGACGCTAATCTCCAAAATAATTTTTGGACTGAAAATTGAAAAAATGCAAAGGGGTTAACCATCCCATTTTTACAAAAATTGACGATTTTCGAACTTTTCCAGGAGACATGTGCACAGTATGTAGTTTTTCACGCCGAATCCGAATCTGCAGCCCAATTTATTCTACGTCGCCATTTGAGTCCATTTTAGACCATTTTTCATTTTTTTTTGGCCATATCTCGCTTGTCGAGAGCCGCCGCCAAAAACCAACTTCAGATTCGGGTTCAGCGACCTCGAAAACCCCCATATCGACGCTAATCTCCAAAATAATTTTTGGACTGAAAATTGAAAAAATGCAAAGGGGTTAACCTTCCCATTTTTACAAAAATTGACGATTTTCGAACTTTTCCAGGAGACATGTGCACAGTATGTAGTTTTTCACGCCGAATCCGAATCTGCAGCCCAATTTATTCTACGTCGCCATTTGAGTCCATTTTAGACCATTTTTCATTTTTTTTTGGCCATATCTCGCTTGGCGAGAGCCGCCGCCAAAAACCAACTTCAGATTCGGGTTCAGCGACCTCGAAAACCCCCATATCGACGCTAATCTCGAAAATAATTTTTGGACTGAAAATTGAAAAAATGCAAAGGGGTTAACCTTCCCATTTTTACAAAAATTGACGATTTTCGAACTTTTCCAGGAGACATGTGCACAGTATGTAGTTTTTCACGCCGAATCCGAATCTGCAGCCCAATTTATTCTACGTCGCCATTTGAGTCCATTTTAGACCATTTTTCATTTTTTTTTGGCCATATCTCGCTTGGCGAGAGCCGCCGCCAAAAACCAACTTCAGATTCGGGTTCAGCGACCTCGAAAACCCCCATATCGATGCTAATCTCGAAAATAATTTTTGGACTGAAAATTGAAAAAATGCAAAGGGGTTAACCTTCCCATTTTTACAAAAATTGACGATTTTCGAACTTTTCCAGGAGACATGTGCACAGTATGTAGTTTTTCACGCCGAATCCGAATCTGCAGCCCAATTTACTCTACGTCGCCATTTGAGTCCATTTTAGACCATTTTTCATTTTTTTTTGGCCATATCTCGCTTGTCGAGAGCCGCCGCCAAAAACCAACTTCAGATTCGGGTTCAGCGACCTCGAAAACCCCCATATCGATGCTAATCTCGAAAATAATTTTTGGACTGAAAATTGAAAAAATGCAAAGGGGTTAACCTTCCCATTTTTACAAAAATTGACGATTTTCGAACTTTTCCAGGAGACATGTGCACAGTATGTAGTTTTTCACGCCGAATCCGAATCTGCAGCCCATTTTACTCTACGTCGCCATTTGAGTCCATTTTAGACCATTTTTCATTTTTTTTTGGCCATATCTCGCTTGGCGAGAGCCGCCGCCAAAAACCAACTTCAGATTCGGGTTCAGCGACCTCGAAAACCCCCATATCGATGCTAATCTCGAAAATAATTTTTGGACTGAAAATTGAAAAAATGCAAAGGGGTTAACCTTCCCATTTTTACAAAAATTGACGATTTTCGAACTTTTCCAGGAGACATGTGCACAGTATGTAGTTTTTCACGCCGAATCCGAATCTGCAGCCCAATTTACTCTACGTCGCCATTTGAGTCCATTTTAGACCATTTTTCATTTTTTTTTGGCCATATCTCGCTTGTCGAGAGCCGCCGCCAAAAACCAACTTCAGATTCGGGTTCAGCGACCTCGAAAACCCCCATATCGATGCTAATCTCGAAAATAATTTTTGGACTGAAAATTGAAAAAATGCAAAGGGGTTAACCTTCCCATTTTTACAAAAATTGACGATTTTCGAACTTTTCCAGGAGACATGTGCACAGTATGTAGTTTTTCACGCCGAATCCGAATCTGCAGCCCATTTTACTCTACGTCGCCATTTAAGTCCATTTTCGACTATTTTTCATTTTTTTTTGGCCATATCTCGCTTGGCGAGGGCCGCCGCCGAAAACCAACTTCAGATTCGGGTTCAGCGACCTCGAAAACCCCCATATCGACGCTAATCTCGAAAATAATTTTTGGACTGAAAATTGAAAAAATGCAAAGGGGTTAACCTTCCCATTTTTACAAAAATTGACGATTTTCGAACTTTTCCAGGAGACATGTGCACAGTATGTAGTTTTTCACGCCGAATCCGAATCTGCAGCCCAATTTATTCTACGTCGCCATTTGAGTCCATTTTAGACCATTTTTCATTTTTTTTTGGCCATATCTCGCTTGGCGAGAGCCGCCGCCAAAAACCAACTTCAGATTCGGGTTCAGCGACCTCGAAAACCCCCATATCGACGCTAATCTCGAAAATAATTTTTGGACTGAAAATTGAAAAAATGCAAAGGGGTTAACCTTCCCATTTTTACAAAAATTGACGATTTTCGAACTTTTCCAGGAGACATGTGCACAGTATGTAGTTTTTCACGCCGAATCCGAATCTGCAGCCCAATTTATTCTACGTCGCCATTTGAGTCCATTTTAGACCATTTTTCATTTTTTTTTGGCCATATCTCGCTTGGCGAGAGCCGCCGCCAAAAACCAACTTCAGATTCGGGTTCAGCGACCTCGAAAACCCCCATATCGATGCTAATCTCGAAAATAATTTTTGGACTGAAAATTGAAAAAATGCAAAGGGGTTAACCTTCCCATTTTTACAAAAATTGACGATTTTCGAACTTTTCCAGGAGACATGTGCACAGTATGTAGTTTTTCACGCCGAATCCGAATCTGCAGCCCAATTTACTCTACGTCGCCATTTGAGTCCATTTTAGACCATTTTTCATTTTTTTTTGGCCATATCTCGCTTGTCGAGAGCCGCCGCCAAAAACCAACTTCAGATTCGGGTTCAGCGACCTCGAAAACCCCCATATCGATGCTAATCTCGAAAATAATTTTTGGACTGAAAATTGAAAAAATGCAAAGGGGTTAACCTTCCCATTTTTACAAAAATTGACGATTTTCGAACTTTTCCAGGAGACATGTGCACAGTATGTAGTTTTTCACGCCGAATCCGAATCTGCAGCCCATTTTACTCTACGTCGCCATTTGAGTCCATTTTAGACCATTTTTCATTTTTTTTTGGCCATATCTCGCTTGGCGAGAGCCGCCGCCAAAAACCAACTTCAGATTCGGGTTCAGCGACCTCGAAAACCCCCATATCGATGCTAATCTCGAAAATAATTTTTGGACTGAAAATTGAAAAAATGCAAAGGGGTTAACCTTCCCATTTTTACACAAATTGACGATTTTCGAACTTTTCCAGGAGACATGTGCACAGTATGTAGTTTTTCACGCCGAATCCGAATCTGCAGCCCATTTTACTCTACGTCGCCATTTAAGTCCATTTTCGACCATTTTTCATTTTTTTTTGGCCATATCTCGCTTGGCGAGAGCCGCCGCCAAAAACCAACTTCAGATTCGGGTTCAGCGACCTCGAAAACCCCCATATCGATGCTAATCTCGAAAATAATTTTTGGACTGAAAATTGAAAAAATGCAAAGGGGTTAACCTTCCCATTTTTACAAAAATTGACGATTTTCGAACTTTTCCAGGAGACATGTGCACAGTATGTAGTTTTTCACGCCGAATCCGAATCTGCAGCCCAATTTATTCTACGTCGCCATTTGAGTCCATTTTAGACCATTTTTCATTTTTTTTTGGCCATATCTCGCTTGGCGAGAGCCGCCGCCAAAAACCAACTTCAGATTCGGGTTCAGCGACCTCGAAAACCCCCATATCGACGCTAATCTCCAAAATAATTTTTGGACTGAAAATTGAAAAAATGCAAAGGGGTTAACCTTCCCATTTTTACAAAAATTGACGATTTTCGAACTTTTCCAGGAGACATGTGCACAGTATGTAGTTTTTCACGCCGAATCCGAATCTGCAGCCCAATTTACTCTACGTCGCCATTTGAGTCCATTTTAGACCATTTTTCATTTTTTTTTGGCCATATCTCGCTTGTCGAGAGCCGCCGCCAAAAACCAACTTCAGATTCGGGTTCAGCGACCTCGAAAACCCCCATATCGATGCTAATCTCGAAAATAATTTTTGGACTGAAAATTGAAAAAATGCAAAGGGGTTAACCTTCCCATTTTTACAAAAATTGACGATTTTCGAACTTTTCCAGGAGACATGTGCACAGTATGTAGTTTTTCACGCCGAATCCGAATCTGCAGCCCATTTTACTCTACGTCGCCATTTGAGTCCATTTTAGACCATTTTTCATTTTTTTTTGGCCATATCTCGCTTGGCGAGAGCCGCCGCCAAAAACCAACTTCAGATTCGGGTTCAGCGACCTCGAAAACCCCCATATCGATGCTAATCTCGAAAATAATTTTTGGACTGAAAATTGAAAAAATGCAAAGGGGTTAACCTTCCCATTTTTACACAAATTGACGATTTTCGAACTTTTCCAGGAGACATGTGCACAGTATGTAGTTTTTCACGCCGAATCCGAATCTGCAGCCCATTTTACTCTACGTCGCCATTTAAGTCCATTTTCGACCATTTTTCATTTTTTTTTGGCCATATCTCGCTTGGCGAGAGCCGCCGCCAAAAACCAACTTCAGATTCGGGTTCAGCGACCTCGAAAACCCCCATATCGATGCTAATCTCGAAAATAATTTTTGGACTGAAAATTGAAAAAATGCAAAGGGGTTAACCTTCCCATTTTTACAAAAATTGACGATTTTCGAACTTTTCCAGGAGACATGTGCACAGTATGTAGTTTTTCACGCCGAATCCGAATCTGCAGCCCAATTTATTCTACGTCGCCATTTGAGTCCATTTTAGACCATTTTTCATTTTTTTTTGGCCATATCTCGCTTGGCGAGAGCCGCCGCCAAAAACCAACTTCAGATTCGGGTTCAGCGACCTCGAAAACCCCCATATCGACGCTAATCTCCAAAATAATTTTTGGACTGAAAATTGAAAAAATGCAAAGGGGTTAACCTTCCCATTTTCACAAAAATTGACGATTTTCGAACTTTTCCAGGAGACATGTGCACAGTATGTAGTTTTTCACGCCGAATCCGAATCTGCAGCCCATTTTACTCTACGTCGCCATTTAAGTCCATTTTAGACCATTTTTCATTTTTTTTTGGCCATATCTCGCTTGGCGAGAGCCGCCGCCAAAAACCAACTTCAGATTCGGGTTCAGCGACCTCGAAAACCCCCATATCGACGCTAATCTCGAAAATAATTTTTGGACTGAAAATTGAAAAAATGCAAAGGGGTTAACCTTCCCATTTTTACAAAAATTGACGATTTTCGAACTTTTCCAGGAGACATGTGCACAGTATGTAGTTTTTCACGCCGAATCCGAATCTGCAGCCCAATTTATTCTACGTCGCCATTTGAGTCCATTTTAGACCATTTTTCATTTTTTTTTGGCCATATCTCGCTTGGCGAGAGCCGCCGCCAAAAACCAACTTCAGATTCGGGTTCAGCGACCTCGAAAACCCCCATATCGACGCTAATCTCGAAAATAATTTTTGGACTGAAAATTGAAAAAATGCAAAGGGGTTAACCTTCCCATTTTTACAAAAATTGACGATTTTCGAACTTTTCCAGGAGACATGTGCACAGTATGTAGTTTTTCACGCCGAATCCGAATCTGCAGCCCAATTTATTCTACGTCGCCATTTGAGTCCATTTTAGACCATTTTTTATTTTTTTTTGGCCATATCTCGCTTGGCGAGAGCCGCCGCCAAAAACCAACTTCAGATTCGGGTTCAGCGACCTCGAAAACCCCCATATCGACGCTAATCTCGAAAATAATTTTTGGACTGAAAATTGAAAAAATGCAAAGGGGTTAACCTTCCCATTTTTACAAAAATTGACGATTTTCGAACTTTTCCAGGAGACATGTGCACAGTATGTAGTTTTTCACGCCGAATCCGAATCTGCAGCCCAATTTATTCTACGTCGCCATTTGAGTCCATTTTAGACCATTTTTCATTTTTTTTTGGCCATATCTCGCTTGGCGAGAGCCGCCGCCAAAAACCAACTTCAGATTCGGGTTCAGCGACCTCGAAAACCCCCATATCGATGCTAATCTCGAAAATAATTTTTGGACTGAAAATTGAAAAAATGCAAAGGGGTTAACCTTCCCATTTTTACAAAAATTGACGATTTTCGAACTTTTCCAGGAGACATGTGCACAGTATGTAGTTTTTCACGCCGAATCCGAATCTGCAGCCCAATTTATTCTACGTCGCCATTTGAGTCCATTTTAGACCATTTTTCATTTTTTTTTGGCCATATCTCGCTTGGCGAGAGCCGCCGCCAAAAACCAACTTCAGATTCGGGTTCAGCGACCTCGAAAACCCCCATATCGACGCTAATCTCGAAAATAATTTTTGGACTGAAAATTGAAAAAATGCAAAGGGGTTAACCTTCCCATTTTTACAAAAATTGACGATTTTCGAACTTTTCCAGGAGACATGTGCACAGTATGTAGTTTTTCACGCCGAATCCGAATCTGCAGCCCAATTTATTCTACGTCGCCATTTGAGTCCATTTTAGACCATTTTTCATTTTTTTTCGGCCATATCTCGCTTGGCGAGAGCCGCCGCCAAAAACCAACTTCAGATTCGGGTTCAGCGACCTCGAAAACCCCCATATCGACGCTAATCTCGAAAATAATTTTTGGACTGAAAATTGAAAAAATGCAAAGGGGTTAACCTTGCCATTTTTACAAAAATTGACGATTTTCGAACTTTTCCAGGAGACATGTGCACAGTATGTAGTTTTTCACGCCAAATCCGAATCTGCAGCCCATTTTACTCTACGTCGCCATTTGAGTCCATTTTAGACCATTTTTCATTTTTTTTTGGCCATATCTCGCTTGGCGAGAGCCGCCGCCAAAAACCAACTTCAGATTCGGGTTCAGCGACCTCGAAAACCCCCATATCGACGCTAATCTCGAAAATAATTTTTGGACTGAAAATTGAAAAAATGCAAAGGGGAACCTTCCCATTTTTACAAAAATTGACGATTTTCGAACTTTTCCAGGAGACATGTGCACAGTATGTAGTTTTTCACGCCGAATCCGAATCTGCAGCCCAATTTATTCTACGTCGCCATTTGAGTCCATTTTAGACCATTTTTCATTTTTTTTCGGCCATATCTCGCTTGGCGAGAGCCGCCGCCAAAAACCAACTTCAGATTCGGGTTCAGCGACCTCGAAAACCCCCATATCGACGCTAATCTCGAAAATAATTTTTGGACTGAAAATTGAAAAAATGCAAAGGGGTTAACCTTGCCATTTTTACAAAAATTGACGATTTTCGAACTTTTCCAGGAGACATGTGCACAGTATGTAGTTTTTCACGCCAAATCCGAATCTGCAGCCCATTTTACTCTACGTCGCCATTTGAGTCCATTTTAGACCATTTTTCATTTTTTTTTGGCCATATCTCGCTTGGCGAGAGCCGCCGCAAAAAACCAACTTCAGATTCGGGTTCAGCGACCTCGAAAACCCCCATATCGACGCTAATCTCGAAAATAATTTTTGGACTGAAAATTGAAAAAATGCAAAGGGGTTAACCATCCCATTTTTACAAAAATTGACGATTTTCGAACTTTTCCAGGAGACATGTGCACAGTATGTAGTTTTTCACGCCGAATCCGAATCTGCAGCCCAATTTATTCTACGTCGCCATTTGAGTCCATTTTAGACCATTTTTCATTTTTTTTCGGCCATATCTCGCTTGGCGAGAGCCGCCGCCAAAAACCAACTTCAGATTCGGGTTCAGCGACCTCGAAAACCCCCATATCGACGCTAATCTCGAAAATAATTTTTGGACTGAAAATTGAAAAAATGCAAAGGGGTTAACCTTCCCATTTTTACAAAAATTGACGATTTTCGAACTTTTCCAGGAGACATGTGCACAGTATGTAGTTTTTCACACCGAATCCGAATCTGCAGCCCAATTTACTCTACGTCGCCATTTGAGTCCATTTTAGACCATTTTTCATTTTTTTTTGGCCATATCTCGCTTGTCGAGAGCCGCCGCCAAAAACCAACTTCAGATTCGGGTTCAGCGACCTCGAAAACCCCCATATCGATGCTAATCTCGAAAATAATTTTTGGACTGAAAATTGAAAAAATGCAAAGGGGTTAACCTTCCCATTTTTACAAAAATTGACGATTTTCGAACTTTTCCAGGAGACATGTGCACAGTATGTAGTTTTTCACGCCGAATCCGAATCTGCAGCCCAATTTATTCTACGTCGCCATTTGAGTCCATTTTAGACCATTTTTCATTTTTTTTTGGCCATATCTCGCTTGGCGAGAGCCGCCGCCAAAAACCAACTTCAGATTCGGGTTCAGCGACCTCGAAAACCCCCATATCGACGCTAATCTCGAAAATAATTTTTGGACTGAAAATTGAAAAAATGCAAAGGGGTTAACCTTCCCATTTTTACAAAAATTGACGATTTTCGAACTTTTCCAGGAGACATGTGCACAGTATGTAGTTTTTCACGCCGAATCCGAATCTGCAGCCCAATTTATTCTACGTCGCCATTTGAGTCCATTTTAGACCATTTTTCATTTTTTTTTGGCCATATCTCGCTTGGCGAGAGCCGCCGCCAAAAACCAACTTCAGATTCGGGTTCAGCGACCTCGAAAACCCCCATATCGACGCTAATCTCGAAAATAATTTTTGGACTGAAAATTGAAAAAATGCAAAGGGGTTAACCTTCCCATTTTTACAAAAATTGACGATTTTCGAACTTTTCCAGGAGACATGTGCACAGTATGTAGTTTTTCACGCCGAATCCGAATCTGCAGCCCAATTTACTCTACGTCGCCATTTGAGTCCATTTTAGACCATTTTTCATTTTTTTTTGGCCATATCTCGCTTGTCGAGAGCCGCCGCCAAAAACCAACTTCAGATTCGGGTTCAGCGACCTCGAAAACCCCCATATCGATGCTAATCTCGAAAATAATTTTTGGACTGAAAATTGAAAAAATGCAAAGGGGTTAACCTTCCCATTTTTACAAAAATTGACGATTTTCGAACTTTTCCAGGAGACATGTGCACAGTATGTAGTTTTTCACGCCGAATCCGAATCTGCAGCCCAATTTATTCTACGTCGCCATTTGAGTCCATTTTAGACCATTTTTCATTTTTTTTTGGCCATATCTCGCTTGGCGAGAGCCGCCGCCAAAAACCAACTTCAGATTCGGGTTCAGCGACCTCGAAAACCCCCATATCGACGCTAATCTCGAAAATAATTTTTGGACTGAAAATTGAAAAAATGCAAAGGGGTTAACCTTCCCATTTTTACAAAAATTGACGATTTTCGAACTTTTCCAGGAGACATGTGCACAGTATGTAGTTTTTCACGCCAAATCCGAATCTGCAGCCCAATTTATTCTACGTCGCCATTTGAGTCCATTTTAGACCATTTTTCATTTTTTTTTGGCCATATCTCGCTTGGCGAGAGCCGCCGCCAAAAACCAACTTCAGATTCGGGTTCAGCGACCTCGAAAACCCCCATATCGACGCTAATCTCGAAAATAATTTTTGGACTGAAAATTGAAAAAATGCAAAGGGGTTAACCTTCCCATTTTTACAAAAATTGACGATTTTCAAACTTTTCCAGGAGACATGTGCACAGTATGTAGTTTTTCACGCCGAATCCGAATCTGCAGCCCAATTTATTCTACGTCGCCATTTGAGTCCATTTTAGACCATTTTTCATTTTTTTTTGGCCATATCTCGCTTGGCGAGAGCCGCCGCCAAAAACCAACTTCAGATTCGGGTTCAGCGACCTCGAAAACCCCCATATCGATGCTAATCTCGAAAATAATTTTTGGACTGAAAATTGAAAAAATGCAAAGGGGTTAACCTTCCCATTTTTACAAAAATTGACGATTTTCGAACTTTTCCAGGAGACATGTGCACAGTATGTAGTTTTTCACGCCGAATCCGAATCTGCAGCCCAATTTATTCTACGTCGCCATTTGAGTCCATTTTAGACCATTTTTCATTTTTTTTTGGCCATATCTCGCTTGGCGAGAGCCGCCGCCAAAAACCAACTTCAGATTCGGGTTCAGCGACCTCGAAAACCCCCATATCGACGCTAATCTCCAAAATAATTTTTGGACTGAAAATTGAAAAAATGCAAAGGGGTTAACCTTTCCATTTTCACAAAAATTGACGATTTTCGAACTTTTCCAGGAGACATGTGCACAGTATGTAGTTTTTCACGCCGAATCCGAATCTGCAGCCCATTTTACTCTACGTCGCCATTTAAGTCCATTTTAGACCATTTTTCATTTTTTTTTGGCCATATCTCGCTTGGCGAGAGCCGCCGCCAAAAACCAACTTCAGATTCGGGTTCAGCGACCTCGAAAACCCCCATATCGACGCTAATCTCCAAAATAATTTTTGGACTGAAAATTGAAAAAATGCAAAGGGGTTAACCTTGCCATTTTTACAAAAATTGACGATTTTCGAACTTTTCCAGGAGACATGTGCACAGTATGTAGTTTTTCACGCCGAATCCGAATCTGCAGCCCAATTTATTCTACGTCGCCATTTGAGTCCATTTTAGACCATTTTTCATTTTTTTTTGGCCATATCTCGCTTGGCGAGAGCCGCCGCCAAAAACCAACTTCAGATTCGGGTTCAGCGACCTCGAAAACCCCCATATCGACGCTAATCTCAAAAATAATTTTTGGACTGAAAATTGAAAAAATGCAAAGGGGTTAACCTTCCCATTTTTACAAAAATTGACGATTTTCGAACTTTTCCAGGAGACATGTGCACAGTATGTAGTTTTTCACGCCGAATCCGAATCTGCAGCCCATTTTACTCTACGTCGCCATTTGAGTCCATTTTAGACCATTTTTCATTTTTTTTTGGCCATATCTCGCTTGTCGAGAGCCGCCGCCGAAAACCAACTTCAGATTCGGGTTCAGCGACCTCGAAAACCCCCATATCGACGCTAATCTCGAAAATAATTTTTGGACTGAAAATTGAAAAAATGCAAAGGGGTTAACCATCCCATTTTTACAAAAATTGACGATTTTCGAACTTTTCCAGGAGACATGTGCACAGTATGTAGTTTTTCACGCCGAATCCGAATCTGCAGCCCATTTTACTCTACGTCGCCATTTAAGTCCATTTTCGACCATTTTTCATTTTTTTTTGGCCATATCTCGCTTGGCGAGAGCCGCCGCCAAAAACCAACTTCAGATTCGGGTTCAGCGACCTCGAAAACCCCCATATCGACGCTAATCTCGAAAATAATTTTTGGACTGAAAATTGAAAAAATGCAAAGGGGTTAACCTTCCCATTTTTACAAAAATTGACGATTTTCGAACTTTTCCAGGAGACATGTGCACAGTATGTAGTTTTTCACGCCGAATCCGAATCTGCAGCCCAATTTATTCTACGTCGCCATTTGAGTCCATTTTAGACCATTTTTCATTTTTTTTCGGCCATATCTCGCTTGGCGAGAGCCGCCGCCAAAAACCAACTTCAGATTCGGGTTCAGCGACCTCGAAAACCCCCATATCGACGCTAATCTCGAAAATAATTTTTGGACTGAAAATTGAAAAAATGCAAAGGGGAACCTTCCCATTTTTACAAAAATTGACGATTTTCGAACTTTTCCAGGAGACATGTGCACAGTATGTAGTTTTTCACGCCGAATCCGAATCTGCAGCCCAATTTACTCTACGTCGCCATTTGAGTCCATTTTAGACCATTTTTCATTTTTTTTTGGCCATATCTCGCTTGTCGAGAGCCGCCGCCGAAAACCAACTTCAGATTCGGGTTCAGCGACCTCGAAAACCCCCATATCGACGCTAATCTCGAAAATAATTTTTGGACTGAAAATTGAAAAAATGCAAAGGGGTTAACCATCCCATTTTTACAAAAATTGACGATTTTCGAACTTTTCCAGGAGACATGTGCACAGTATGTAGTTTTTCACGCCGAATCCGAATCTGCAGCCCAATTTATTCTACGTCGCCATTTGAGTCCATTTTAGACCATTTTTCATTTTTTTTCGGCCATATCTCGCTTGGCGAGAGCCGCCGCCAAAAACCAACTTCAGATTCGGGTTCAGCGACCTCGAAAACCCCCATATCGACGCTAATCTCGAAAATAATTTTTGGACTGAAAATTGAAAAAATGCAAAGGGGTTAACCTTGCCATTTTTACAAAAATTGACGATTTTCGAACTTTTCCAGGAGACATGTGCACAGTATGTAGTTTTTCACGCCAAATCCGAATCTGCAGCCCATTTTACTCTACGTCGCCATTTGAGTCCATTTTAGACCATTTTTCATTTTTTTTTGGCCATATCTCGCTTGGCGAGAGCCGCCGCAAAAAACCAACTTCAGATTCGGGTTCAGCGACCTCGAAAACCCCCATATCGACGCTAATCTCGAAAATAATTTTTGGACTGAAAATTGAAAAAATGCAAAGGGGTTAACCATCCCATTTTTACAAAAATTGACGATTTTCGAACTTTTCCAGGAGACATGTGCACAGTATGTAGTTTTTCACGCCGAATCCGAATCTGCAGCCCAATTTATTCTACGTCGCCATTTGAGTCCATTTTAGACCATTTTTCATTTTTGTTCGGCCATATCTCGCTTGGCGAGAGCCGCCGCCAAAAACCAACTTCAGATTCGGGTTCAGCGACCTCGAAAACCCCCATATCGACGCTAATCTCGAAAATAATTTTTGGACTGAAAATTGAAAAAATGCAAAGGGGTTAACCATCCCATTTTTACAAAAATTGACGATTTTCGAACTTTTCCAGGAGACATGTGCACAGTATGTAGTTTTTCACGCCGAATCCGAATCTGCAGCCCAATTTATTCTACGTCGCCATTTGAGTCCATTTTAGACCATTTTTCATTTTTTTTCGGCCATATCTCGCTTGGCGAGAGCCGCCGCCAAAAACCAACTTCAGATTCGGGTTCAGCGACCTCGAAAACCCCCATATCGACGCTAATCTCGAAAATAATTTTTGGACTGAAAATTGAAAAAATGCAAAGGGGTTAACCTTGCCATTTTTACAAAAATTGACGATTTTCGAACTTTTCCAGGAGACATGTGCACAGTATGTAGTTTTTCACGCCAAATCCGAATCTGCAGCCCATTTTACTCTACGTCGCCATTTGAGTCCATTTTAGACCATTTTTCATTTTTTTTTGGCCATATCTCGCTTGGCGAGAGCCGCCGCCAAAAACCAACTTCAGATTCGGGTTCAGCGACCTCGAAAACCCCCATATCGACGCTAATCTCCAAAATAATTTTTGGACTGAAAATTGAAAAAATGCAAAGGGGTTAACCTTCCCATTTTTACAAAAATTGACGATTTTCGAACTTTTCCAGGAGACATGTGCACAGTATTTAGTTTTTCACACCGAATCCGAATCTGCAGCCCAATTTACTCTACGTCGCCATTTGAGTCCATTTTAGACCATTTTTCATTTTTTTTTGGCCATATCTCGCTTGGCGAGAGCCGCCGCCAAAAACCAACTTCAGATTCGGGTTCAGCGACCTCGAAAACCCCCATATCGATGCTAATCTCGAAAATAATTTTTGGACTGAAAATTGAAAAAATGCAAAGGGGTTAACCTTGCCATTTTTACAAAAATTGACGATTTTCGAACTTTTCCAGGAGACATGTGCACAGTATGTAGTTTTTCACGCCGAATCCGAATCTGCAGCCCAATTTATTCTACGTCGCCATTTGAGTCCATTTTAGACCATTTTTCATTTTTTTTCGGCCATATCTCGCTTGGCGAGAGCCGCCGCCAAAAACCAACTTCAGATTCGGGTTCAGCGACCTCGAAAACCCCCATATCGACGCTAATCTCGAAAATAATTTTTGGACTGAAAATTGAAAAAATGCAAAGGGGAACCTTCCCATTTTTACAAAAATTGACGATTTTCGAACTTTTCCAGGAGACATGTGCACAGTATGTAGTTTTTCACGCCGAATCCGAATCTGCAGCCCAATTCACTCTACGTCGCCATTTGAGTCCATTTTAGACCATTTTTCATTTTTTTTTGGCCATATCTCGCTTGTCGAGAGCCGCCGCCGAAAACCAACTTCAGATTCGGGTTCAGCGACCTCGAAAACCCCCATATCGACGCTAATCTCGAAAATAATTTTTGGACTGAAAATTGAAAAAATGCAAAGGGGTTAACCATCCCATTTTTACAAAAATTGACGATTTTCGAACTTTTCCAGGAGACATGTGCACAGTATGTAGTTTTTCACGCCGAATCCGAATCTGCAGCCCAATTTATTCTACGTCGCCATTTGAGTCCATTTTAGACCATTTTTCATTTTTTTTCGGCCATATCTCGCTTGGCGAGAGCCGCCGCCAAAAACCAACTTCAGATTCGGGTTCAGCGACCTCGAAAACCCCCATATCGACGCTAATCTCGAAAATAATTTTTGGACTGAAAATTGAAAAAATGCAAAGGGGTTAACCTTGCCATTTTTACAAAAATTGACGATTTTCGAACTTTTCCAGGAGACATGTGCACAGTATGTAGTTTTTCACGCCAAATCCGAATCTGCAGCCCATTTTACTCTACGTCGCCATTTGAGTCCATTTTAGACCATTTTTCATTTTTTTTTGGCCATATCTCGCTTGGCGAGAGCCGCCGCAAAAAACCAACTTCAGATTCGGGTTCAGCGACCTCGAAAACCCCCATATCGACGCTAATCTCGAAAATAATTTTTGGACTGAAAATTGAAAAAATGCAAAGGGGTTAACCATCCCATTTTTACAAAAATTGACGATTTTCGAACTTTTCCAGGAGACATGTGCACAGTATGTAGTTTTTCACGCCGAATCCGAATCTGCAGCCCAATTTATTCTACGTCGCCATTTGAGTCCATTTTAGACCATTTTTCATTTTTGTTCGGCCATATCTCGCTTGGCGAGAGCCGCCGCCAAAAACCAACTTCAGATTCGGGTTCAGCGACCTCGAAAACCCCCATATCGACGCTAATCTCGAAAATAATTTTTGGACTGAAAATTGAAAAAATGCAAAGGGGTTAACCATCCCATTTTTACAAAAATTGACGATTTTCGAACTTTTCCAGGAGACATGTGCACAGTATGTAGTTTTTCACGCCGAATCCGAATCTGCAGCCCAATTTATTCTACGTCGCCATTTGAGTCCATTTTAGACCATTTTTCATTTTTTTTCGGCCATATCTCGCTTGGCGAGAGCCGCCGCCAAAAACCAACTTCAGATTCGGGTTCAGCGACCTCGAAAACCCCCATATCGACGCTAATCTCGAAAATAATTTTTGGACTGAAAATTGAAAAAATGCAAAGGGGTTAACCTTGCCATTTTTACAAAAATTGACGATTTTCGAACTTTTCCAGGAGACATGTGCACAGTATGTAGTTTTTCACGCCAAATCCGAATCTGCAGCCCATTTTACTCTACGTCGCCATTTGAGTCCATTTTAGACCATTTTTCATTTTTTTTTGGCCATATCTCGCTTGGCGAGAGCCGCCGCCAAAAACCAACTTCAGATTCGGGTTCAGCGACCTCGAAAACCCCCATATCGACGCTAATCTCCAAAATAATTTTTGGACTGAAAATTGAAAAAATGCAAAGGGGTTAACCTTCCCATTTTTACAAAAATTGACGATTTTCGAACTTTTCCAGGAGACATGTGCACAGTATTTAGTTTTTCACACCGAATCCGAATCTGCAGCCCAATTTACTCTACGTCGCCATTTGAGTCCATTTTAGACCATTTTTCATTTTTTTTTGGCCATATCTCGCTTGGCGAGAGCCGCCGCCAAAAACCAACTTCAGATTCGGGTTCAGCGACCTCGAAAACCCCCATATCGATGCTAATCTCGAAAATAATTTTTGGACAGAAAATTGAAAAAATGCAAAGGGGTTAACCTTGCCATTTTTACAAAAATTGACGATTTTCGAACTTTTCCAGGAGACATGTGCACAGTATGTAGTTTTTCACGCCGAATCCGAATCTGCAGCCCAATTTATTCTACGTCGCCATTTGAGTCCATTTTAGACCATTTTTCATTTTTTTTCGGCCATATCTCGCTTGGCGAGAGCCGCCGCCAAAAACCAACTTCAGATTCGGGTTCAGCGACCTCGAAAACCCCCATATCGACGCTAATCTCGAAAATAATTTTTGGACTGAAAATTGAAAAAATGCAAAGGGGTTAACCTTGCCATTTTTACAAAAATTGACGTTTTTCGAACTTTTCCAGGAGACATGTGCACAGTATGTAGTTTTTCACGCCAAATCCGAATCTGCAGCCCATTTTACTCTACGTCGCCATTTGAGTCCATTTTAGACCATTTTTCATTTTTTTTTGGCCATATCTCGCTTGGCGAGAGCCGCCGCAAAAAACCAACTTCAGATTCGGGTTCAGCGACCTCGAAAACCCCCATATCGACGCTAATCTCGAAAATAATTTTTGGACTGAAAATTGAAAAAATGCAAAGGGGTTAACCTTCCCATTTTTACAAAAATTGACGATTTTCGAACTTTTCCAGGAGACATGTGCACAGTATGTAGTTTTTCAAGCCGAATCCGAATCTGCAGCCCATTTTACTCTACGTCGCCATTTAAGTCCATTTTCGACCATTTTTCATTTTTTTTTGGCCATATCTCGCTTGGCGAGAGCCGCCGCCAAAAACCAACTTCAGATTCGGGTTCAGCGACCTCGAAAACCCCCATATCGACGCTAATCTCGAAAATAATTTTTGGACTGAAAATTGAAAAAATGCAAAGGGGTTAACCTTGCCATTTTTACAAAAATTGACGATTTTCGAACTTTTCCAGGAGACATGTGCACAGTATGTAGTTTTACACGCCGAATCCGAATCTGCAGCCCAATTTATTCTACGTCGCCATTTGAGTCCATTTTAGACCATTTTTCATTTTTTTTCGGCCATATCTCGCTTGGCGAGAGCCGCCGCCAAAAACCAACTTCAGATTCGGGTTCAGCGACCTCGAAAACCCCCATATCGACGCTAATCTCGAAAATAATTTTTGGACTGAAAATTGAAAAAATGCAAAGGGGAACCTTCCCATTTTTACAAAAATTGACGATTTTCGAACTTTTCCAGGAGACATGTGCACAGTATGTAGTTTTTCACGCCGAATCCGAATCTGCAGCCCAATTTACTCTACGTCGCCATTTGAGTCCATTTTAGACCATTTTTCATTTTTTTTTGGCCATATCTCGCTTGTCGAGAGCCGCCGCCGAAAACCAACTTCAGATTCGGGTTCAGCGACCTCGAAAACCCCCATATCGACGCTAATCTCGAAAATAATTTTTGGACTGAAAATTGAAAAAATGCAAAGGGGTTAACCATCCCATTTTTACAAAAATTGACGATTTTCGAACTTTTCCAGGAGACATGTGCACAGTATGTAGTTTTTCACGCCGAATCCGAATCTGCAGCCCAATTTATTCTACGTCGCCATTTGAGTCCATTTTAGACCATTTTTCATTTTTTTTCGGCCATATCTCGCTTGGCGAGAGCCGCCGCCAAAAACCAACTTCAGATTCGGGTTCAGCGACCTCGAAAACCCCCATATCGACGCTAATCTCGAAAATAATTTTTGGACTGAAAATTGAAAAAATGCAAAGGGGTTAACCTTGCCATTTTTACAAAAATTGACGATTTTCGAACTTTTCCAGGAGACATGTGCACAGTATGTAGTTTTTCACGCCAAATCCGAATCTGCAGCCCATTTTACTCTACGTCGCCATTTGAGTCCATTTTAGACCATTTTTCATTTTTTTTTGGCCATATCTCGCTTGGCGAGAGCCGCCGCAAAAAACCAACTTCAGATTCGGGTTCAGCGACCTCGAAAACCCCCATATCGACGCTAATCTCGAAAATAATTTTTGGACTGAAAATTGAAAAAATGCAAAGGGGTTAACCATCCCATTTTTACAAAAATTGACGATTTTCGAACTTTTCCAGGAGACATGTGCACAGTATGTAGTTTTTCACGCCGAATCCGAATCTGCAGCCCAATTTATTCTACGTCGCCATTTGAGTCCATTTTAGACCATTTTTCATTTTTTTTCGGCCATATCTCGCTTGGCGAGAGCCGCCGCCAAAAACCAACTTCAGATTCGGGTTCAGCGACCTCGAAAACCCCCATATCGACGCTAATCTCGAAAATAATTTTTGGACTGAAAATTGAAAAAATGCAAAGGGGTTAACCATCCCATTTTTACAAAAATTGACGATTTTCGAACTTTTCCAGGAGACATGTGCACAGTATGTAGTTTTTCACGCCGAATCCGAATCTGCAGCCCAATTTATTCTACGTCGCCATTTGAGTCCATTTTAGACCATTTTTCATTTTTTTTCGGCCATATCTCGCTTGGCGAGAGCCGCCGCCAAAAACCAACTTCAGATTCGGGTTCAGCGACCTCGAAAACCCCCATATCGACGCTAATCTCGAAAATAATTTTTGGACTGAAAATTGAAAAAATGCAAAGGGGTTAACCTTGCCATTTTTACAAAAATTGACGATTTTCGAACTTTTCCAGGAGACATGTGCACAGTATGTAGTTTTTCACGCCAAATCCGAATCTGCAGCCCATTTTACTCTACGTCGCCATTTGAGTCCATTTTAGACCATTTTTCATTTTTTTTTGGCCATATCTCGCTTGGCGAGAGCCGCCGCCAAAAACCAACTTCAGATTCGGGTTCAGCGACCTCGAAAACCCCCATATCGACGCTAATCTCCAAAATAATTTTTGGACTGAAAATTGAAAAAATGCAAAGGGGTTAACCTTCCCATTTTTACAAAAATTGACGATTTTCGAACTTTTCCAGGAGACATGTGCACAGTATGTAGTTTTTCACACCGAATCCGAATCTGCAGCCCAATTTACTCTACGTCGCCATTTGAGTCCATTTTAGACCATTTTTCATTTTTTTTTGGCCATATCTCGCTTGGCGAGAGCCGCCGCCAAAAACCAACTTCAGATTCGGGTTCAGCGACCTCGAAAACCCCCATATCGATGCTAATCTCGAAAATAATTTTTGGACTGAAAATTGAAAAAATGCAAAGGGGTTAACCTTCCCATTTTTACAAAAATTGACGATTTTCGAACTTTTCCAGGAGACATGTGCACAGTATGTAGTTTTTCACGCCGAATCCGAATCTGCAGCCCAATTTATTCTACGTCGCCATTTGAGTCCATTTTAGACCATTTTTCATTTTTTTTTGGCCATATCTCGCTTGGCGAGAGCCGCCGCCAAAAACCAACTTCAGATTCGGGTTCAGCGACCTCGAAAACCCCCATATCGACGCTAATCTCGAAAATAATTTTTGGACTGAAAATTGAAAAAATGCAAAGGGGTTAACCTTCCCATTTTTACAAAAATTGACGATTTTCGAACTTTTCCAGGAGACATGTGCACAGTATGTAGTTTTTCACGCCGAATCCGAATCTGCAGCCCAATTTATTCTACGTCGCCATTTGAGTCCATTTTAGACCATTTTTCATTTTTTTTTGGCCATATCTCGCTTGGCGAGAGCCGCCGCCAAAAACCAACTTCAGATTCGGGTTCAGCGACCTCGAAAACCCCCATATCGACGCTAATCTCGAAAATAATTTTTGGACTGAAAATTGAAAAAATGCAAAGGGGTTAACCTTCCCATTTTTACAAAAATTGACGATTTTCGAACTTTTCCAGGAGACATGTGCACAGTATGTAGTTTTTCACGCCGAATCCGAATCTGCAGCCCAATTTATTCTACGTCGCCATTTGAGTCCATTTTAGACCATTTCTCATTTTTTTTTGGCCATATCTCGCTTGGCGAGAGCCGCCGCCAAAAACCAACTTCAGATTCGGGTTCAGCGACCTCGAAAACCCCCATATCGACGCTAATCTCGAAAATAATTTTTAGACTGAAAATTGAAAAAATGCAAAGGGGTTAACCTTCCCATTTTTACAAAAATTGACGATTTTCGAACTTTTCCAGGAGACATGTGCACAGTATGTAGTTTTTCACGCCGAATCCGAATCTGCAGCCCATTTTACTCTACGTCGCCATTTAAGTCCATTTTCGACCATTTTTCATTTTTTTTTGGCCATATCTCGCTTGGCGAGAGCCGCCGCCAAAAACCAACTTCAGATTCGGGTTCAGCGACCTCGAAAACCCCCATATCGACGCTAATCTCGAAAATAATTTTTGGACTGAAAATTGAAAAAATGCAAAGGGGTTAACCTTGCCATTTTTACAAAAATTGACGATTTTCGAACTTTTCCAGGAGACATGTGCACAGTATGTAGTTTTTCACGCCGAATCCGAATCTGCAGCCCAATTTATTCTACGTCGCCATTTGAGTCCATTTTAGACCATTTTTCATTTTTTTTCGGCCATATCTCGCTTGGCGAGAGCCGCCGCCAAAAACCAACTTCAGATTCGGGTTCAGCGACCTCGAAAACCCCCATATCGACGCTAATCTCGAAAATAATTTTTGGACTGAAAATTGAAAAAATGCAAAGGGGTTAACCTTGCCATTTTTACAAAAATTGACGTTTTTCGAACTTTTCCAGGAGACATGTGCACAGTATGTAGTTTTTCACGCCAAATCCGAATCTGCAGCCCATTTTACTCTACGTCGCCATTTGAGTCCATTTTAGACCATTTTTCATTTTTTTTTGGCCATATCTCGCTTGGCGAGAGCCGCCGCAAAAAACCAACTTCAGATTCGGGTTCAGCGACCTCGAAAACCCCCATATCGACGCTAATCTCGAAAATAATTTTTGGACTGAAAATTGAAAAAATGCAAAGGGGTTAACCTTGCCATTTTTACAAAAATTGACGTTTTTCGAACTTTTCCAGGAGACATGTGCACAGTATGTAGTTTTTCACGCAAAATCCGAATCTGCAGCCCATTTTACTCTACGTCGCCATTTGAGTCCATTTTAGACCATTTTTCATTTTTTTTTGGCCATATCTCGCTTGGCGAGAGCCGCCGCAAAAAACCAACTTCAGATTCGGGTTCAGCGACCTCGAAAACCCCCATATCGACGCTAATCTCGAAAATAATTTTTGGACTGAAAATTGAAAAAATGCAAAGGGGTTAACCTTGCCATTTTTACAAAAATTGACGATTTTCGAACTTTTCCAGGAGACATGTGCACAGTATGTAGTTTTTCACGCCGAATCCGAATCTGCAGCCCAATTTATTCTACGTCGCCATTTGAGTCCATTTTAGACCATTTTTCATTTTTTTTCGGCCATATCTCGCTTGGCGAGAGCCGCCGCCAAAAACCAACTTCAGATTCGGGTTCAGCGACCTCGAAAACCCCCATATCGACGCTAATCTCGAAAATAATTTTTGGACTGAAAATTGAAAAAATGCAAAGGGGAACCTTCCCATTTTTACAAAAATTGACGATTTTCGAACTTTTCCAGGAGACATGTGCACAGTATGTAGTTTTTCACGCCGAATCCGAATCTGCAGCCCAATTTACTCTACGTCGCCATTTGAGTCCATTTTAGACCATTTTTCATTTTTTTTTGGCCATATCTCGCTTGTCGAGAGCCGCCGCCGAAAACCAACTTCAGATTCGGGTTCAGCGACCTCGAAAACCCCCATATCGACGCTAATCTCGAAAATAATTTTTGGACTGAAAATTGAAAAAATGCAAAGGGGTTAACCATCCCATTTTTACAAAAATTGACGATTTTCGAACTTTTCCAGGAGACATGTGCACAGTATGTAGTTTTTCACGCCGAATCCGAATCTGCAGCCCAATTTATTCTACGTCGCCATTTGAGTCCATTTTAGACCATTTTTCATTTTTTTTCGGCCATATCTCGCTTGGCGAGAGCCGCCGCCAAAAACCAACTTCAGATTCGGGTTCAGCGACCTCGAAAACCCCCATATCGACGCTAATCTCGAAAATAATTTTTGGACTGAAAATTGAAAAAATGCAAAGGGGTTAACCTTGCCATTTTTACAAAAATTGACGATTTTCGAACTTTTCCAGGAGACATGTGCACAGTATGTAGTTTTTCACGCCAAATCCGAATCTGCAGCCCATTTTACTCTACGTCGCCATTTGAGTCCATTTTAGACCATTTTTCATTTTTTTTTGGCCATATCTCGCTTGGCGAGAGCCGCCGCAAAAAACCAACTTCAGATTCGGGTTCAGCGACCTCGAAAACCCCCATATCGACGCTAATCTCGAAAATAATTTTTGGACTGAAAATTGAAAAAATGCAAAGGGGTTAACCTTGCCATTTTTACAAAAATTGACGATTTTCGAACTTTTCCAGGAGACATGTGCACAGTATGTAGTTTTTCACGCCGAATCCGAATCTGCAGCCCAATTTATTCTACGTCGCCATTTGAGTCCATTTTAGACCATTTTTCATTTTTTTTCGGCCATATCTCGCTTGGCGAGAGCCGCCGCCAAAAACCAACTTCAGATTCGGGTTCAGCGACCTCGAAAACCCCCATATCGACGCTAATCTCGAAAATAATTTTTGGACTGAAAATTGAAAAAATGCAAAGGGGAACCTTCCCATTTTTACAAAAATTGACGATTTTCGAACTTTTCCAGGAGACATGTGCACAGTATGTAGTTTTTCACGCCGAATCCGAATCTGCAGCCCAATTTACTCTACGTCGCCATTTGAGTCCATTTTAGACCATTTTTCATTTTTTTTTGGCCATATCTCGCTTGTCGAGAGCCGCCGCCGAAAACCAACTTCAGATTCGGGTTCAGCGACCTCGAAAACCCCCATATCGACGCTAATCTCGAAAATAATTTTTGGACTGAAAATTGAAAAAATGCAAAGGGGTTAACCATCCCATTTTTACAAAAATTGACGATTTTCGAACTTTTCCAGGAGACATGTGCACAGTATGTAGTTTTTCACGCCGAATCCGAATCTGCAGCCCAATTTATTCTACGTCGCCATTTGAGTCCATTTTAGACCATTTTTCATTTTTTTTCGGCCATATCTCGCTTGGCGAGAGCCGCCGCCAAAAACCAACTTCAGATTCGGGTTCAGCGACCTCGAAAACCCCCATATCGACGCTAATCTCGAAAATAATTTTTGGACTGAAAATTGAAAAAATGCAAAGGGGTTAACCTTGCCATTTTTACAAAAATTGACGATTTTCGAACTTTTCCAGGAGACATGTGCACAGTATGTAGTTTTTCACGCCAAATCCGAATCTGCAGCCCATTTTACTCTACGTCGCCATTTGAGTCCATTTTAGACCATTTTTCATTTTTTTTTGGCCATATCTCGCTTGGCGAGAGCCGCCGCAAAAAACCAACTTCAGATTCGGGTTCAGCGACCTCGAAAACCCCCATATCGACGCTAATCTCGAAAATAATTTTTGGACTGAAAATTGAAAAAATGCAAAGGGGTTAACCATCCCATTTTTACAAAAATTGACGATTTTCGAACTTTTCCAGGAGACATGTGCACAGTATGTAGTTTTTCACGCCGAATCCGAATCTGCAGCCCAATTTATTCTACGTCGCCATTTGAGTCCATTTTAGACCATTTTTCATTTTTTTTCGGCCATATCTCGCTTGGCGAGAGCCGCCGCCAAAAACCAACTTCAGATTCGGGTTCAGCGACCTCGAAAACCCCCATATCGACGCTAATCTCGAAAATAATTTTTGGACTGAAAATTGAAAAAATGCAAAGGGGTTAACCTTGCCATTTTTACAAAAATTGACGATTTTCGAACTTTTCCAGGAGACATGTGCACAGTATGTAGTTTTTCACGCCAAATCCGAATCTGCAGCCCATTTTACTCTACGTCGCCATTTGAGTCCATTTTAGACCATTTTTCATTTTTTTTTTGGCCATATCTCGCTTGGCGAGAGCCGCCGCAAAAAACCAACTTCAGATTCGGGTTCAGCGACCTCGAAAACCCCCATATCGACGCTAATCTCGAAAATAATTTTTGGACTGAAAATTGAAAAAATGCAAAGGGGTTAACCATCCCATTTTTACAAAAATTGACGATTTTCGAACTTTTCCAGGAGACATGTGCACAGTATGTAGTTTTTCACGCCGAATCCGAATCTGCAGCCCAATTTATTCTACGTCGCCATTTGAGTCCATTTTAGACCATTTTTCATTTTTTTTCGGCCATATCTCGCTTGGCGAGAGCCGCCGCCAAAAACCAACTTCAGATTCGGGTTCAGCGACCTCGAAAACCCCCATATCGACGCTAATCTCCAAAATAATTTTTGGACTGAAAATTGAAAAAATGCAAAGGGGTTAACCTTCCCATTTTTACAAAAATTGACGATTTTCGAACTTTTCCAGGAGACATGTGCACAGTATGTAGTTTTTCACACCGAATCCGAATCTGCAGCCCAATTTACTCTACGTCGCCATTTGAGTCCATTTTAGACCATTTTTCATTTTTTTTTGGCCATATCTCGCTTGGCGAGAGCCGCCGCCAAAAACCAACTTCAGATTCGGGTTCAGCGACCTCGAAAACCCCCATATCGACGCTAATCTCGAAAATAATTTTTGGACTGAAAATTGAAAAAATGCAAAGGGGTTAACCATCCCATTTTTACAAAAATTGACGATTTTCGAACTTTTTCAGGAGACATGTGCACAGTATGTAGTTTTTCACGCCGAATCCGAATCTGCAGCCCAATTTATTCTACGTCGCCATTTGAGTCCATTTTAGACCATTTTTCATTTTTTTTCGGCCATATCTCGCTTGGCGAGAGCCGCCGCCAAAAACCAACTTCAGATTCGGGTTCAGCGACCTCGAAAACCCCCATATCGACGCTAATCTCGAAAATAATTTTTGGACTGAAAATTGAAAAAATGCAAAGGGGTTAACCTTGCCATTTTTACAAAAATTGACGATTTTCGAACTTTTCCAGGAGACATGTGCACAGTATGTAGTTTTTCACGCCAAATCCGAATCTGCAGCCCATTTTACTCTACGTCGCCATTTGAGTCCATTTTAGACCATTTTTCATTTTTTTTTGGCCATATCTCGCTTGGCGAGAGCCGCCGCAAAAAACCAATTTCAGATTCGGGTTCAGCGACCTCGAAAACCCCCATATCGACGCTAATCTCGAAAATAATTTTTGGACTGAAAATTGAAAAAATGCAAAGGGGTTAACCATCCCATTTTTACAAAAATTGACGATTTTCGAACTTTTCCAGGAGACATGTGCACAGTATGTAGTTTTTCACGCCGAATCCGAATCTGCAGCCCAATTTATTCTACGTCGCCATTTGAGTCCATTTTAGACCATTTTTCATTTTTTTTCGGCCATATCTCGCTTGGCGAGAGCCGCCGCCAAAAACCAACTTCAGATTCGGGTTCAGCGACCTCGAAAACCCCCATATCGACGCTAATCTCGAAAATAATTTTTGGACTGAAAATTGAAAAAATGCAAAGGGGTTAACCATCCCATTTTTACAAAAATTGACGATTTTCGAACTTTTCCAGGAGACATGTGCACAGTATGTAGTTTTTCACGCCGAATCCGAATCTGCAGCCCAATTTATTCTACGTCGCCATTTGAGTCCATTTTAGACCATTTTTCATTTTTTTTCGGCCATATCTCGCTTGGCGAGAGCCGCCGCCAAAAACCAACTTCAGATTCGGGTTCAGCGACCTCGAAAACCCCCATATCGACGCTAATCTCGAAAATAATTTTTGGACTGAAAATTGAAAAAATGCAAAGGGGTTAACCTTGCCATTTTTACAAAAATTGACGATTTTCGAACTTTTCCAGGAGACATGTGCACAGTATGTAGTTTTTCACGCCAAATCCGAATCTGCAGCCCATTTTACTCTACGTCGCCATTTGAGTCCATTTTAGACCATTTTTCATTTTTTTTTGGCCATATCTCGCTTGGCGAGAGCCGCCGCCAAAAACCAACTTCAGATTCGGGTTCAGCGACCTCGAAAACCCCCATATCGACGCTAATCTCCAAAATAATTTTTGGACTGAAAATTGAAAAAATGCAAAGGGGTTAACCTTCCCATTTTTACAAAAATTGACGATTTTCGAACTTTTCCAGGAGACATGTGCACAGTATGTAGTTTTTCACGCCAAATCCGAATCTGCAGCCCATTTTACTCTACGTCGCCATTTGAGTCCATTTTAGACCATTTTTCATTTTTTTTTGGCCATATCTCGCTTGGCGAGAGCCGCCGCAAAAAACCAACTTCAGATTCGGGTTCAGCGACCTCGAAAACCCCCATATCGACGCTAATCTCGAAAATAATTTTTGGACTGAAAATTGAAAAAATGCAAAGGGGTTAACCATCCCATTTTTACAAAAATTGACGATTTTCGAACTTTTCCAGGAGACATGTGCACAGTATGTAGTTTTTCACGCCGAATCCGAATCTGCAGCCCAATTTATTCTACGTCGCCATTTGAGTCCATTTTAGACCATTTTTCATTTTTTTTCGGCCATATCTCGCTTGGCGAGAGCCGCCGCCAAAAACCAACTTCAGATTCGGGTTCAGCGACCTCGAAAACCCCCATATCGACGCTAATCTCCAAAATAATTTTTGGACTGAAAATTGAAAAAATGCAAAGGGGTTAACCTTCCCATTTTTACAAAAATTGACGATTTTCGAACTTTTCCAGGAGACATGTGCACAGTATGTAGTTTTTCACACCGAATCCGAATCTGCAGCCCAATTTACTCTACGTCGCCATTTGAGTCCATTTTAGACCATTTTTCATTTTTTTTTGGCCATATCTCGCTTGGCGAGAGCCGCCGCCAAAAACCAACTTCAGATTCGGGTTCAGCGACCTCGAAAACCCCCATATCGACGCTAATCTCGAAAATAATTTTTGGACTGAAAATTGAAAAAATGCAAAGGGGTTAACCATCCCATTTTTACAAAAATTGACGATTTTCGAACTTTTCCAGGAGACATGTGCACAGTATGTAGTTTTTCACGCCGAATCCGAATCTGCAGCCCAATTTATTCTACGTCGCCATTTGAGTCCATTTTAGACCATTTTTCATTTTTTTTCGGCCATATCTCGCTTGGCGAGAGCCGCCGCCAAAAACCAACTTCAGATTCGGGTTCAGCGACCTCGAAAACCCCCATATCGACGCTAATCTCGAAAATAATTTTTGGACTGAAAATTGAAAAAATGCAAAGGGGTTAACCTTGCCATTTTTACAAAAATTGACGATTTTCGAACTTTTCCAGGAGACATGTGCACAGTATGTAGTTTTTCACGCCAAATCCGAATCTGCAGCCCATTTTACTCTACGTCGCCATTTGAGTCCATTTTAGACCATTTTTCATTTTTTTTTGGCCATATCTCGCTTGGCGAGAGCCGCCGCAAAAAACCAACTTCAGATTCGGGTTCAGCGACCTCGAAAACCCCCATATCGACGCTAATCTCGAAAATAATTTTTGGACTGAAAATTGAAAAAATGCAAAGGGGTTAACCATCCCATTTTTACAAAAATTGACGATTTTCGAACTTTTCCAGGAGACATGTGCACAGTATGTAGTTTTTCACGCCGAATCCGAATCTGCAGCCCAATTTATTCTACGTCGCCATTTGAGTCCATTTTAGACCATTTTTCATTTTTTTTCGGCCATATCTCGCTTGGCGAGAGCCGCCGCCAAAAACCAACTTCAGATTCGGGTTCAGCGACCTCGAAAACCCCCATATCGACGCTAATCTCGAAAATAATTTTTGGACTGAAAATTGAAAAAATGCAAAGGGGTTAACCATCCCATTTTTACAAAAATTGACGATTTTCGAACTTTTCCAGGAGACATGTGCACAGTATGTAGTTTTTCACGCCGAATCCGAATCTGCAGCCCAATTTATTCTACGTCGCCATTTGAGTCCATTTTAGACCATTTTTCATTTTTTTTCGGCCATATCTCGCTTGGCGAGAGCCGCCGCCAAAAACCAACTTCAGATTCGGGTTCAGCGACCTCGAAAACCCCCATATCGACGCTAATCTCGAAAATAATTTTTGGACTGAAAATTGAAAAAATGCAAAGGGGTTAACCTTGCCATTTTTACAAAAATTGACGATTTTCGAACTTTTCCAGGAGACATGTGCACAGTATGTAGTTTTTCACGCCAAATCCGAATCTGCAGCCCATTTTACTCTACGTCGCCATTTGAGTCCATTTTAGACCATTTTTCATTTTTTTTTGGCCATATCTCGCTTGGCGAGAGCCGCCGCCAAAAACCAACTTCAGATTCGGGTTCAGCGACCTCGAAAACCCCCATATCGACGCTAATCTCCAAAATAATTTTTGGACTGAAAATTGAAAAAATGCAAAGGGGTTAACCTTCCCATTTTTACAAAAATTGACGATTTTCGAACTTTTCCAGGAGACATGTGCACAGTATGTAGTTTTTCACACCGAATCCGAATCTGCAGCCCAATTTACTCTACGTCGCCATTTGAGTCCATTTTAGACCATTTTTCATTTTTTTTTGGCCATATCTCGCTTGGCGAGAGCCGCCGCCAAAAACCAACTTCAGATTCGGGTTCAGCGACCTCGAAAACCCCCATATCGATGCTAATCTCGAAAATAATTTTTGGACTGAAAATTGAAAAAATGCAAAGGGGTTAACCTTCCCATTTTTACAAAAATTGACGATTTTCGAACTTTTCCAGGAGACATGTGCACAGTATGTAGTTTTTCACGCCGAATCCGAATCTGCAGCCCAATTTATTCTACGTCGCCATTTGAGTCCATTTTAGACCATTTTTCATTTTTTTTTGGCCATATCTCGCTTGGCGAGAGCCGCCGCCAAAAACCAACTTCAGATTCGGGTTCAGCGACCTCGAAAACCCCCATATCGACGCTAATCTCGAAAATAATTTTTGGACTGAAAATTGAAAAAATGCAAAGGGGTTAACCTTCCCATTTTTACAAAAATTGACGATTTTCGAACTTTTCCAGGAGACATGTGCACAGTATGTAGTTTTTCACGCCGAATCCGAATCTGCAGCCCAATTTATTCTACGTCGCCATTTGAGTCCATTTTAGACCATTTTCCATTTTTTTTTGGCCATATCTCGCTTGGCGAGAGCCGCCGCCAAAAACCAACTTCAGATTCGGGTTCAGCGACCTCGAAAACCCCCATATCGACGCTAATCTCCAAAATAATTTTTGGACTGAAAATTGAAAAAATGCAAAGGGGTTAACCTTGCCATTTTTACAAAAATTGACGATTTTCGAACTTTTCCAGGAGACATGTGCACAGTATGTAGTTTTTCACGCCGAATCCGAATCTGCAGCCCAATTTATTCTACGTCGCCATTTGAGTCCATTTTAGACCATTTTTCATTTTTTTTTGGCCATATCTCGCTTGGCGAGAGCCGCCGCCAAAAACCAACTTCAGATTCGGGTTCAGCGACCTCGAAAACCCCCATATCGACGCTAATCTCGAAAATAATTTTTGGACTGAAAATTGAAAAAATGCAAAGGGGTTAACCTTCCCATTTTTACAAAAATTGACGATTTTCGAACTTTTCCAGGAGACATGTGCACAGTATGTAGTTTTTCACGCCGAATCCGAATCTGCAGCCCAATTTATTCTACGTCGCCATTTGAGTCCATTTTAGACCATTTTTCATTTTTTTTTGGCCATATCTCGCTTGGCGAGAGCCGCCGCCAAAAACCAACTTCAGATTCGGGTTCAGCGACCTCGAAAACCCCCATATCGACGCTAATCTCGAAAATAATTTTTGGACTGAAAATTGAAAAAATGCAAAGGGGTTAACCATCCCATTTTTACAAAAATTGACGATTTTCGAACTTTTCCAGGAGACATGTGCACAGTATGTAGTTTTTCACGCCGAATCCGAATCTGCAGCCCATTTTACTCTACGTCGCCATTTAAGTCCATTTTCGACCATTTTTCATTTTTTTTTGGCCATATCTCGCTTGGCGAGAGCCGCCGCCAAAAACCAACTTCAGATTCGGGTTCAGCGACCTCGAAAACCCCCATATCGACGCTAATCTCGAAAATAATTTTTGGACTGAAAATTGAAAAAATGCAAAGGGGTTAACCTTCCCATTTTTACAAAAATTGACGATTTTCGAACTTTTCCAGGAGACATGTGCACAGTATGTAGTTTTTCACGCCGAATCCGAATCTGCAGCCCAATTTATTCTACGTCGCCATTTGAGTCCATTTTAGACCATTTTTCATTTTTTTTTGGCCATATCTCGCTTGGCGAGAGCCGCCGCCAAAAACCAACTTCAGATTCGGGTTCAGCGACCTCGAAAACCCCCATATCGACGCTAATCTCGAAAATAATTTTTGGACTGAAAATTGAAAAAATGCAAAGGGGTTAACCTTCCCATTTTTACAAAAATTGACGATTTTCGAACTTTTCCAGGAGACATGTGCACAGTATGTAGTTTTTCACGCCGAATCCGAATCTGCAGCCCAATTTATTCTACGTCGCCATTTGAGTCCATTTTAGACCATTTTTCATTTTTTTTTGGCCATATCTCGCTTGGCGAGAGCCGCCGCCAAAAACCAACTTCAGATTCGGGTTCAGCGACCTCGAAAACCCCCATATCGACGCTAATCTCGAAAATAATTTTTGGACTGAAAATTGAAAAAATGCAAAGGGGTTAACCTTCCCATTTTTACAAAAATTGACGATTTTCGAACTTTTCCAGGAGACATGTGCACAGTATGTAGTTTTTCACGCCGAATCCGAATCTGCAGCCCAATTTATTCTACGTCGCCATTTGAGTCCATTTTAGACCATTTTTCATTTGTTTTTGGCCATATCTCGCTTGGCGAGAGCCGCCGCCAAAAACCAACTTCAGATTCGGGTTCAGCGACCTCGAAAACCCCCATATCGACGCTAATCTCGAAAATAATTTTTGGACTGAAAATTGAAAAAATGCAAAGGGGTTAACCTTCCCATTTTTACAAAAATTGACGATTTTCGAACTTTTCCAGGAGACATGTGCACAGTATGTAGTTTTTCACGCCGAATCCGAATCTGCAGCCCAATTTATTCTACGTCGCCATTTGAGTCCATTTTAGACCATTTTTCATTTTTTTTTGGCCATATCTCGCTTGGCGAGAGCCGCCGCCAAAAACCAACTTCAGATTCGGGTTCAGCGACCTCGAAAACCCCCATATCGACGCTAATCTCGAAAATAATTTTTGGACTGAAAATTGAAAAAATGCAAAGGGGTTAACCTTGCCATTTTTACAAAAATTGACGATTTTCGAACTTTTCCAGGAGACATGTGCACAGTATGTAGTTTTTCACGCCGAATCCGAATCTGCAGCCCAATTTATTCTACGTCGCCATTTGAGTCCATTTTAGACCATTTTTCATTTTTTTTTGGCCATATCTCGCTTGGCGAGAGCCGCCGCCAAAAACCAACTTCAGATTCGGGTTCAGCGACCTCGAAAACCCCCATATCGACGCTAATCTCGAAAATAATTTTTGGACTGAAAATTGAAAAAATGCAAAGGGGTTAACCTTCCCATTTTTACAAAAATTGACGATTTTCGAACTTTTCCAGGAGACATGTGCACAGTATGTAGTTTTTCACGCCGAATCCGAATCTGCAGCCCAATTTACTCTACGTCGCCATTTGAGTCCATTTTAGACCATTTTTCATTTTTTTTTGGCCATATCTCGCTTGTCGAGAGCCGCCGCCAAAAACCAACTTCAGATTCGGGTTCAGCGACCTCGAAAACCCCCATATCGATGCTAATCTCGAAAATAATTTTTGGACTGAAAATTGAAAAAATGCAAAGGGGTTAACCTTCCCATTTTTACAAAAATTGACGATTTTCGAACTTTTCCAGGAGACATGTGCACAGTATGTAGTTTTTCACGCCGAATCCGAATCTGCAGCCCATTTTACTCTACGTCGCCATTTAAGTCCATTTTCGACCATTTTTCATTTTTTTTTTGGCCATATCTCGCTTGGCGAGAGCCGCCGCCAAAAACCAACTTCAGATTCGGGTTCAGCGACCTCGAAAACCCCCATATCGACGCTAATCTCGAAAATAATTTTTGGACTGAAAATTGAAAAAATGCAAAGGGGTTAACCTTCCCATTTTTACAAAAATTGACGATTTTCGAACTTTTCCAGGAGACATGTGCACAGTATGTAGTTTTTCACGCCGAATCCGAATCTGCAGCCCAATTTATTCTACGTCGCCATTTGAGTCCATTTTAGACCATTTTTCATTTTTTTTTGGCCATATCTCGCTTGGCGAGAGCCGCCGCCAAAAACCAACTTCAGATTCGGGTTCAGCGACCTCGAAAACCCCCATATCGACGCTAATCTCGAAAATAATTTTTGGACTGAAAATTGAAAAAATGCAAAGGGGTTAACCTTCCCATTTTTACAAAAATTGACGATTTTCGAACTTTTCCAGGAGACATGTGCACAGTATGTAGTTTTTCACGCCGAATCCGAATCTGCAGCCCAATTTACTCTACGTCGCCATTTGAGTCCATTTTGGACCATTTTTCATTTTTTTTTGGCCATATCTCGCTTGTCGAGAGCCGCCGCCAAAAACCAACTTCAGATTCGGGTTCAGCGACCTCGAAAACCCCCATATCGATGCTAATCTCGAAAATAATTTTTGGACTGAAAATTGAAAAAATGCAAAGGGGTTAACCTTCCCATTTTTACAAAAATTGACGATTTTCGAACTTTTCCAGGAGACATGTGCACAGTATGTAGTTTTTCACGCCGAATCCGAATCTGCAGCCCAATTTATTCTACGTCGCCATTTGAGTCCATTTTAGACCATTTTTCATTTTTTTTTGGCCATATCTCGCTTGGCGAGAGCCGCCGCCAAAAACCAACTTCAGATTCGGGTTCAGCGACCTCGAAAACCCCCATATCGACGCTAATCTCGAAAATAATTTTTGGACTGAAAATTGAAAAAATGCAAAGGGGTTAACCTTCCCATTTTTACAAAAATTGACGATTTTCGAACTTTTCCAGGAGACATGTGCACAGTATGTAGTTTTTCACGCCGAATCCGAATCTGCAGCCCAATTTATTCTACGTCGCCATTTGAGTCCATTTTAGACCATTTTTCATTTTTTTTTGGCCATATCTCGCTTGGCGAGAGCCGCCGCCAAAAACCAACTTCAGATTCGGGTTCAGCGACCTCGAAAACCCCCATATCGACGCTAATCTCGAAAATAATTTTTGGACTGAAAATTGAAAAAATGCAAAGGGGTTAACCTTCCCATTTTTACAAAAATTGACGATTTTCGAACTTTTCCAGGAGACATGTGCACAGTATGTAGTTTTTCACGCCGAATCCGAATCTGCAGCCCAATTTATTCTACGTCGCCATTTGAGTCCATTTTAGACCATTTTTCATTTTTTTTCGGCCATATCTCGCTTGGCGAGAGCCGCCGCCAAAAACCAACTTCAGATTCGGGTTCAGCGACCTCGAAAACCCCCATATCGACGCTAATCTCGAAAATAATTTTTGGACTGAAAATTGAAAAAATGCAAAGGGGTTAACCTTCCCATTTTTACAAAAATTGACGATTTTCGAACTTTTCCAGGAGACATGTGCACAGTATGTAGTTTTTCACGCCGAATCCGAATCTGCAGCCCAATTTATTCTACGTCGCCATTTGAGTCCATTTTAGACCATTTTTCATTTTTTTTTGGCCATATCTCGCTTGGCGAGAGCCGCCGCCAAAAACCAACTTCAGATTCGGGTTCAGCGACCTCGAAAACCCCCATATCGACGCTAATCTCGAAAATAATTTTTGGACTGAAAATTGAAAAAATGCAAAGGGGTTAACCTTCCCATTTTTACAAAAATTGACGATTTTCGAACTTTTCCAGGAGACATGTGCACAGTATGTAGTTTTTCACGCCGAATCCGAATCTGCAGCCCAATTTATTCTACGTCGCCATTTGAGTCCATTTTAGACCATTTTTCATTTTTTTTTGGCCGCCAAAAACCAACTTCAGATTCGGGTTCAGCGACCTCGAAAACCCCCATATCGACGCTAATCTCGAAAATAATTTTTGGACTGAAAATTGAAAAAATGCAAAGGGGTTAACCTTCCCATTTTTACAAAAATTGACGATTTTCGAACTTTTCCAGGAGACATGTGCACAGTATGTAGTTTTTCACGCCGAATCCGAATCTGCAGCCCAATTTACTCTACGTCGCCATTTGAGTCCATTTTGGACCATTTTTCATTTTTTTTTGGCCATATCTCGCTTGTCGAGAGCCGCCGCCAAAAACCAACTTCAGATTCGGGTTCAGCGACCTCGAAAACCCCCATATCGATGCTAATCTCGAAAATAATTTTTGGACTGAAAATTGAAAAAATGCAAAGGGGTTAACCTTCCCATTTTTACAAAAATTGACGATTTTCGAACTTTTCCAGGAGACATGTGCACAGTATGTAGTTTTTCACGCCGAATCCGAATCTGCAGCCCAATTTATTCTACGTCGCCATTTGAGTCCATTTTAGACCATTTTTCATTTTTTTTCGGCCATATCTCGCTTGGCGAGAGCCGCCGCCAAAAACCAACTTCAGATTCGGGTTCAGCGACCTCGAAAACCCCCATATCGACGCTAATCTCGAAAATAATTTTTGGACTGAAAATTGAAAAAATGCAAAGGGGTTAACCTTCCCATTTTTACAAAAATTGACGATTTTCGAACTTTTCCAGGAGACATGTGCACAGTATGTAGTTTTTCACGCCGAATCCGAATCTGCAGCCCAATTTATTCTACGTCGCCATTTGAGTCCATTTTAGACCATTTTTCATTTTTTTTTGGCCATATCTCGCTTGGCGAGAGCCGCCGCCAAAAACCAACTTCAGATTCGGGTTCAGCGACCTCGAAAACCCCCATATCGACGCTAATCTCGAAAATAATTTTTGGACTGAAAATTGAAAAAATGCAAAGGGGTTAACCTTCCCATTTTTACAAAAATTGACGATTTTCGAACTTTTCCAGGAGACATGTGCACAGTATGTAGTTTTTCACGCCGAATCCGAATCTGCAGCCCAATTTATTCTACGTCGCCATTTGAGTCCATTTTAGACCATTTTTCATTTTTTTTCGGCCATATCTCGCTTGGCGAGAGCCGCCGCCAAAAACCAACTTCAGATTCGGGTTCAGCGACCTCGAAAACCCCCATATCGACGCTAATCTCGAAAATAATTTTTGGACTGAAAATTGAAAAAATGCAAAGGGGTTAACCTTCCCATTTTTACAAAAATTGACGATTTTCGAACTTTTCCAGGAGACATGTGCACAGTATGTAGTTTTTCACGCCGAATCCGAATCTGCAGCCCAATTTACTCTACGTCGCCATTGGAGTCCATTTTAGACCATTTTTCATTTTTTTTTGGCCGCCAAAAACCAACTTCAGATTCGGGTTCAGCGACCTCGAAAACCCCCATATCGACGCTAATCTCGAAAATAATTTTTGGACTGAAAATTGAAAAAATGCAAAGGGGTTAACCTTCCCATTTTTACAAAAATTGACGATTTTCGAACTTTTCCAGGAGACATGTGCACAGTATGTAGTTTTTCACGCCGAATCCGAATCTGCAGCCCAATTTACTCTACGTCGCCATTTGAGTCCATTTTGGACCATTTTTCATTTTTTTTTGGCCATATCTCGCTTGTCGAGAGCCGCCGCCAAAAACCAACTTCAGATTCGGGTTCAGCGACCTCGAAAACCCCCATATCGATGCTAATCTCGAAAATAATTTTTGGACTGAAAATTGAAAAAATGCAAAGGGGTTAACCTTCCCATTTTTACAAAAATTGACGATTTTCGAACTTTTCCAGGAGACATGTGCACAGTATGTAGTTTTTCACGCCGAATCCGAATCTGCAGCCCAATTTATTCTACGTCGCCATTTGAGTCCATTTTAGACCATTTTTCATTTTTTTTTGGCCATATCTCGCTTGGCGAGAGCCGCCGCCAAAAACCAACTTCAGATTCGGGTTCAGCGACCTCGAAAACCCCCATATCGACGCTAATCTCGAAAATAATTTTTGGACTGAAAATTGAAAAAATGCAAAGGGGTTAACCTTCCCATTTTTACAAAAATTGACGATTTTCGAACTTTTCCAGGAGACATGTGCACAGTATGTAGTTTTTCACGCCGAATCCGAATCTGCAGCCCAATTTATTCTACGTCGCCATTTGAGTCCATTTTAGACCATTTTTCATTTTTTTTGGCCATATCTCGCTTGGCGAGAGCCGCCGCCAAAAACCAACTTCAGATTCGGGTTCAGCGACCTCGAAAACCCCCATATCGACGCTAATCTCGAAAATAATTTTTGGACTGAAAATTGAAAAAATGCAAAGGGGTTAACCTTCCCATTTTTACAAAAATTGACGATTTTCGAACTTTTCCAGGAGACATGTGCACAGTATGTAGTTTTTCACGCCGAATCCGAATCTGCAGCCCAATTTATTCTACGTCGCCATTTGAGTCCATTTTAGACCATTTTTCATTTTTTTTCGGCCATATCTCGCTTGGCGAGAGCCGCCGCCAAAAACCAACTTCAGATTCGGGTTCAGCGACCTCGAAAACCCCCATATCGACGCTAATCTCGAAAATAATTTTTGGACTGAAAATTGAAAAAATGCAAAGGGGTTAACCTTCCCATTTTTACAAAAATTGACGATTTTCGAACTTTTCCAGGAGACATGTGCACAGTATGTAGTTTTTCACGCCGAATCCGAATCTGCAGCCCAATTTATTCTACGTCGCCATTTGAGTCCATTTTAGACCATTTTTCATTTTTTTTTGGCCATATCTCGCTTGGCGAGAGCCGCCGCCAAAAACCAACTTCAGATTCGGGTTCAGCGACCTCGAAAACCCCCATATCGACGCTAATCTCGAAAATAATTTTTGGACTGAAAATTGAAAAAATGCAAAGGGGTTAACCTTCCCATTTTTACAAAAATTGACGATTTTCGAACTTTTCCAGGAGACATGTGCACAGTATGTAGTTTTTCACGCCGAATCCGAATCTGCAGCCCAATTTATTCTACGTCGCCATTTGAGTCCATTTTAGACCATTTTTCATTTTTTTTCGGCCATATCTCGCTTGGCGAGAGCCGCCGCCAAAAACCAACTTCAGATTCGGGTTCAGCGACCTCGAAAACCCCCATATCGACGCTAATCTCGAAAATAATTTTTGGACTGAAAATTGAAAAAATGCAAAGGGGTTAACCTTCCCATTTTTACAAAAATTGACGATTTTCGAACTTTTCCAGGAGACATGTGCACAGTATGTAGTTTTTCACGCCGAATCCGAATCTGCAGCCCAATTTACTCTACGTCGCCATTTGAGTCCATTTTGGACCATTTTTCATTTTTTTTTGGCCATATCTCGCTTGTCGAGAGCCGCCGCCAAAAACCAACTTCAGATTCGGGTTCAGCGACCTCGAAAACCCCCATATCGATGCTAATCTCGAAAATAATTTTTGGACTGAAAATTGAAAAAATGCAAAGGGGTTAACCTTCCCATTTTTACAAAAATTGACGATTTTCGAACTTTTCCAGGAGACATGTGCACAGTATGTAGTTTTTCACGCCGAATCCGAATCTGCAGCCCAATTTATTCTACGTCGCCATTTGAGTCCATTTTAGACCATTTTTCATTTTTTTTTGGCCATATCTCGCTTGGCGAGAGCCGCCGCCAAAAACCAACTTCAGATTCGGGTTCAGCGACCTCGAAAACCCCCATATCGACGCTAATCTCGAAAATAATTTTTGGACTGAAAATTGAAAAAATGCAAAGGGGTTAACCTTCCCATTTTTACAAAAATTGACGATTTTCGAACTTTTCCAGGAGACATGTGCACAGTATGTAGTTTTTCACGCCGAATCCGAATCTGCAGCCCAATTTATTCTACGTCGCCATTTGAGTCCATTTTAGACCATTTTTCATTTTTTTTTGGCCATATCTCGCTTGGCGAGAGCCGCCGCCAAAAACCAACTTCAGATTCGGGTTCAGCGACCTCGAAAACCCCCATATCGACGCTAATCTCGAAAATAATTTTTGGACTGAAAATTGAAAAAATGCAAAGGGGTTAACCTTCCCATTTTTACAAAAATTGACGATTTTCGAACTTTTCCAGGAGACATGTGCACAGTATGTAGTTTTTCACGCCGAATCCGAATCTGCAGCCCAATTTATTCTACGTCGCCATTTGAGTCCATTTTAGACCATTTTTCATTTTTTTTCGGCCATATCTCGCTTGGCGAGAGCCGCCGCCAAAAACCAACTTCAGATTCGGGTTCAGCGACCTCGAAAACCCCCATATCGACGCTAATCTCGAAAATAATTTTTGGACTGAAAATTGAAAAAATGCAAAGGGGTTAACCTTCCCATTTTTACAAAAATTGACGATTTTCGAACTTTTCCAGGAGACATGTGCACAGTATGTAGTTTTTCACGCCGAATCCGAATCTGCAGCCCAATTTATTCTACGTCGCCATTTGAGTCCATTTTAGACCATTTTTCATTTTTTTTTGGCCATATCTCGCTTGGCGAGAGCCGCCGCCAAAAACCAACTTCAGATTCGGGTTCAGCGACCTCGAAAACCCCCATATCGACGCTAATCTCGAAAATAATTTTTGGACTGAAAATTGAAAAAATGCAAAGGGGTTAACCTTCCCATTTTTACAAAAATTGACGATTTTCGAACTTTTCCAGGAGACATGTGCACAGTATGTAGTTTTTCACGCCGAATCCGAATCTGCAGCCCAATTTACTCTACGTCGCCATTTGAGTCCATTTTAGACCATTTTTCATTTTTTTTTGGCCATATCTCGCTTGTCGAGAGCCGCCGCCAAAAACCAACTTCAGATTCGGGTTCAGCGACCTCGAAAACCCCCATATCGATGCTAATCTCGAAAATAATTTTTGGACTGAAAATTGAAAAAATGCAAAGGGGTTAACCTTCCCATTTTTACAAAAATTGACGATTTTCGAACTTTTCCAGGAGACATGTGCACAGTATGTAGTTTTTCACGCCGAATCCGAATCTGCAGCCCATTTTACTCTACGTCGCCATTTAAGTCCATTTTCGACTATTTTTCATTTTTTTTTGGCCATATCTCGCTTGGCGAGAGCCGCCGCCAAAAACCAACTTCAGATTCGGGTTCAGCGACCTCGAAAACCCCCATATCGACGCTAATCTCGAAAATAAATTTTGGACTGAAAATTGAAAAAATGCAAAGGGGTTAACCTTCCCATTTTTACAAAAATTGACGATTTTCGAACTTTTCCAGGAGACATGTGCACAGTATGTAGTTTTTCACGCCGAATCCGAATCTGCAGCCCAATTTATTCTACGTCGCCATTTGAGTCCATTTTAGACCATTTTTCATTTTTTTTTGGCCATATCTCGCTTGGCGAGAGCCGCCGCCAAAAACCAACTTCAGATTCGGGTTCAGCGACCTCGAAAACCCCCATATCGACGCTAATCTCGAAAATAATTTTTGGACTGAAAATTGAAAAAATGCAAAGGGGTTAACCTTCCCATTTTTACACAAATTGACGATTTTCGAACTTTTCCAGGAGACATGTGCACAGTATGTAGTTTTTCACGCCGAATCCGAATCTGCAGCCCAATTTATTCTACGTCGCCATTTGAGTCCATTTTAGACCATTTTTCATTTTTTTTTGGCCATATCTCGCTTGGCGAGAGCCGCCGCCAAAAACCAACTTCAGATTCGGGTTCAGCGACCTCGAAAACCCCCATATCGATGCTAATCTCGAAAATAATTTTTGGACTGAAAATTGAAAAAATGCAAAGGGGTTAACCTTCCCATTTTTACAATAATTGACGATTTTCGAACTTTTCCAGGAGACATGTGCACAGTATGTAGTTTTTCACGCCGAATCCGAATCTGCAGCCTATTTTACTCTACGTCGCCATTTAATTCCATTTTCGAGCATTTTTCATTTTTTTTTGGCCATATCTCGCTTGGCGAGAGCCGCCGCCAAAAACCAACTTCGGATTCGGGTTCAGCGACCTCGAAAACCCCCATATCGACGCTAATCTCGAAAATAATTTTTTGAAAGAAAATTGAAAAAATGCAAACGGGTTAATTTTCCCATTTTTACAAAAATTGACGATTTTCGGAATTTTCCAGGAGACATATCCACAGTATGTAGTTTTTCACGCCGAATCCGAATCGGCAGCCTATTTTACTCTACGCCGCCATTTAAGTCCATTTTCGACCATTTTTCATTTTTTTTCGGCCATATCTCGCTAGCTAAAACCATCTCTTTGATCACGCACCTTAAAAATTATAGAAATTAATCATCAAAACTGGAATACAATATATATAAGAACAAAATAAATACTTGGAGCCAAGTCAGCCAACAATTAGAATAAAAATTAGGTAACAAGGGTCGACACCGATTTCACCACGTTCACTGCTAAAAACTAATGAAATGCATCTTTGGGAATGCAATTATTCGCTTCGTTAATTTGAAAGTTGAAACAATTCAGGACTTCCATCAGAACAATGTCGACGATCAAAGTAATCGAGTAACGACCAAATTATTCCATCAATCAGTCAAGATTATTGTATCGAACCTGAACCTTTTTCCAAATATCTTGTTTCTTCTTCATAGATTCGTCCAATTCTTTCGGTACGGGTTTGTCATACCCCAGACCAACTTTTTCAACCCGTTGCTCCAACAAAATCTGAAAAAATAAGCAAATAAATGAAATAGAATCATAAAATTGAGTTCGAATATGTGCGAAGATTTTACATTTTTATGCCTCTCAATCACATATCGCTACCCCACGTCCCCAAAAATATTATCTTAAGTCTTCTTTGGTTGATTTAGCCCCGGTAGACCCCAAAACATCATTGGAGCCCAAAAAAGGATGATACGTTTTTATAACTCATCAGGTTTTGGACCACGGACGGTGATATTTGAGGTAGGTAGTTGAAAATAAATCTTTAAATAGACCAAAAAATCGTGCACTCTACCGGTTCCGTAATAGCATCCGCTGACTTGGTACCAAGTGCTTCGCCTTGCGACCAACCCATTTTGGACAGCATAGCAAAACCTTTGTTCGAACTCTTGATAGGTCTGGAAATCGAAGAGACATTTAAAAATATAAAACATTAGCTTTATTTCAACCTCCAAAAAATATCGTTCAACTGCTCAGGAAGATATTCGACCAACGTAAGTTGATTTCTAATAAAAATTAATAATTCAGTACAAAATCTTTGCGAACGGTATCTCTTTTTTTTTTAATCATGAGATTATAAATACATCTCCATATTACAAGCTTCGAATGGAGAAAATATAAAATGTAAAATAAAAATGTAGTCATATGTATCTAAGCTCTTTCTGAAATTTTTTATAAAAATTTTATATTAGGTTCAGAAGTATTTGTGTCTCATTTCAAAAGTGGCTGAAAAAAAATAAGAAAATCAGTGCACGTCAAGTTGATAGCTAAATAGCGCTAGGTATTATAAATTTGGGCGTGCTGTCCTTATACTAGAATTGGATGACCTCATTAGTTATTAAAATATGTTTCTGCCATATTGTAGCATTTACAATTGAAATCTTGAAGAAAAAAAAGACTTTACTCATTCAACGAAATGAAAAATTAGTTGCATTAAATTAAAATTAGGTTAAAAATTCACCACTATGATAGAATATTTGAAGGAAACATTACACCTCTAAACCTGATAAAATATAGAAGGGGTTTTAAAAGACATAATAGACTCATCATTATTTTGAGATTTTCTCTACTGATGTATCCATAATCCAGTGAACTGCAAAATTTATTCCTTCGAATCCCAGAATTGACTAATAGAAGGGCTCAGAATCTGAAGTCTAATTTTCCAAAGAAATTTTTTTATGGATTCTGGTACAGAATTATACGCTTTACGACGTAGCATGGTCGATTTTACCTATTTTCTCTTATCCGATACCCTCCTAATTTGCCCTTAAAAAGTAGGGTTAGGGCTTAAAATAACGTTAAATAAAATAGTTTTCTCACTTTTCTCAAAAATCAGTATTTGGCAAACGAAACTTTGGATTCTGAGCCCTTCGATTAAGTTTTGGTAAAACATAGGAATACAGAAAATGAGCCTACACTTCGGTACTCTTCTCGTCGAACTCGTCGTTCATAAAAAATAATCAATTTACTGACCACATTAGTCGACAACTTAGTACTTACTCAGTGACAGAGGCAGTTTCAGTCTTGAATGAATCACTATAAGAACCGACAGCTTGTCTCCGGATTTCAGCTCGGTCTTTGTATTCGTTGGCTGTGACTGGAGCATTTTCATTGGATAAACCGAGCCCGAATTTTTGTTTCAGTTTCTTCAGTTGTTTTTTGCGCTTCTCTGATAGATTCTCTTCTAAAACGTAAGCATTTCGTTTCTCTTCTGGAAAAAAAAAAAGACACCTGTTTAAAATAGTAAAGTGTAGTCTGTTTTTTTGGGTACATGCCATGGAAGGTAATGGAAAGGTAACGTAACATTTACTCAGGACTTGAGAATAAAATATAAAATAAACGCAAAGAAGAAAGTATCAAGTACGGAGCTCTAAATAATGAATAAACTTAGTTTCGAATTCCACAATTACAGTAAAAAAAAAATACGGAAATCAGTAAAATAAAAAACAATAAAATACCTTGTTGAGATAATAATAGACCCGGTTCACACTGGGAGCACGTTTCACGACCAGGATGTATGTGGCATAACAAAATGGTTCCACCCACACGAACACTGCAGTCATGCAGAAGCGGATGGGGTTCACTTTCTTGCAAAGCAGTGGACAAACGCTTACCATCGATATACGTTCCGTTTCGACTTCCCAAGTCAGTTAGCGTATAATTTCCTAATTCATTTTTCTCGTCTTTCGAGTCGAAACTAAATTTGGCATGGTACTGCAAGAATAAAAGAGATAACAAAATTTAGAACGAAGGGAAATCAAATATTCTCGTACTCAGCAAGAAAAAATAAAAGAGAACTCTAGCGCAGATAGAAAAGCGGCGTTTCGATTGATAATACGGGGGTATCATGATCCACATAAATTTCAGGTTTTATAATTTTTTAAAAAGAACAGGGACAGTTTGTATGATTTTTTGAAAGAAAAAAATCATTAAAAAATTATTTTCTCACGACAATTTTGTAAATGGCTGCCGGGAAATGCAAATAAAACAATTTCCAAATTCGGGAAATTGTCGATAATAGCTTTCCCAATTTTGCGACGGTAAAAAGGAAATTCCGTTAGAACTCGAAGGAATCCGTTCGTTCAAAAACTCGTCAAAATTCATCATTTTTTGGCTACATTTTTGTTAATATCCAGAGAGAACCGCAAAACCGATTGTCATGAAATTTTTATCAGACCTAAAACTCATCGAGATAGACCTCTCGTGTAAATTTCGATAATCTTTCTTATCTCGTGTTCCAAAGAAAAATCCACGTTTTTCAACCTTCAAAACGATTTTTCTATGAAACTAACGAACGGATTCACTTGCAATTAGGATGGTAAACTCTCGTAACTTCACTAAATGTAGGGTCAAGATAACAAATTAGTCAGTTTTGTAGTTTTGATGTAATTAGCTTTCAAAGTCAAAAATTACGATTTCCTTTTTGTGAAAGTCAGACCAAAATTAAAATGGAAGGCTTTCTGTGAAAACCTGCAAAAAATTAATTCAAGAATTTGATTTACTGCAACCAGCAATGGCTTAAGAAAAAATTCACATAGTAATTGGACCTTTGGACAAATAAACTGATCATAATTTGTGGCTCACAGAATCGAAAAACTCTCAATTTGCCAAAAAAAAATTGCCCATTCAATGTTAGTAAGTAAGAAGGGTGAAAAAGTAAATGTAAGTTTCGACTAGAACGTCAACGAATTTGAACAAAAACTAAGTTAATGATGATGCAGAAACGTATTTAATTCATGACATGGCTTTAAAATGTTTATAGAAGTAATTCTGTGTAATAGAACACGCTGTGCTGGGATGTGCAAATCCTTTCACTGATGAAAATCACGAGTAAATGACGTTTTCTTGGATGATGGAATACGTTGAGGAACTCACAGGAAGATAAACAACTCTTATCTCAAGTGAATCATGAAAAGTTATTTTAGTAAAAACTTATTTTTTCGTAACCCTAGTTTTTACAGGCGAATTAGGGGAGGGTAATTGGTGTAGGCAAGAACTTTACAAGGTTTGATCAAGTTCTGACAAAATTTAAAACAACAACAAAACTCGAAACTGAATTCTATAGAACTTTTCTCACTTACATCTCATCAAAAAGAACGTACGAATCACGTAATCCAAGATAAATGGAATTAAAAACGAAAGGTGAAATAAACTAACAAAATAAGAACTCAAATAGCTAACTAAAAAAAACTACTTCCGCACTTTTTCAAATAGAACAGCCATTTCGAGAACTTTTTAGAAAAAATGCTAAAAGGGCGGAATATTTTTACAAATAGAACGGACCTAATTTCTTTTTTTTTATTTCTTTTTTTTTTTGTTTTGGTAAATGCGAATTTCAATTCCGAAAGCTACATTTCAAGAAGAATAAGTCATCTTTTTGTGAGTAATGGAAAAGGTTAGAAAACTGAAAAACCAGTGTAATGGGTAAACCAACACAAGTTTAGCAGCAGCAGTAGACCCATAATAATTATAATATGACAATGATTTTAGGAAAACAAAATCGAATCATACTTTACTTATATTTATGTCTGGAATTAAAATTGCATGGTCTCCTTCTCGACCAAGTGTTCCACCTCCACAAGTCACAATGAATAATGTACCGATTGGTAAGGTTTTCAAATTAGTCTCCTTAACGACAATTCTCATGCAAGGTGGCCAAGCTCTACTAATTTCTGGAATTTAAAAAAAAATGAAATCGTGAAAAAATTTGTGACAGTAAGAAAATTCAACATTTTTCATACAAACGGATGAGTATTATTCCAAAAATACGCATATTAAAAAAAAGTATCTCACAGACTGCGACCAGATAAAAAAATCGATGAAGTCAATAAAGATAGAAATAAAAATAGATCGAAAAAATAAGAAAATTGATGTAAGTATGTAATTTTAGAAACATGAATTCCAGTCATAACTTAGGAAATAATTTTTGACAAATGAAAAATAAAACATTTCGTTCCGTATGTTGAAAATATTACGAGCAAAATCTGTAGGAAATTTGCCATGCAACTTCCACTACATGGAATATTTATTTTCAATTTGAAATTTGCGTAGACTAAAACATCGAATAAGGAGAGAGATACAGAAGTAACCATGCTGAATACCAGAGATGATTTTTCTCGAGGAAAATTTTTTTTTGGATTTTCCGTATTCCTAGAATAACACTCAAGCAGTTATATAGGACGAGAAATTTACAATTCGATTTCTACCTTCGATGAGCGCTTCTCGCGCCATTACCACATCGATTGTATCTTCTTCAGAATAAACATTCGACGACGATCCACTTTCATCCGAGCATTCGCCTTCTTCGACATCACCATCGTTCTCTTGCTTTAGCTTTTTTTTCTTCTAAATACGAGCAAAGAAAAAGAGAAAAAACGAAAGCGTTAACATAAACATTTACTTTACCTAAAACATTTCTTCTTAAAGTATCGGTTATATGTAAGTCTAAAAAACTTTCAGTCAAATCGTCGGCAACGTTTTCAAAATTTTGCATTTTCTGTAAACACGAAGAGAAAGCGAATGAATATCCGCGTTGAAGGGATGCTGGATCCTTTTTCGACTTAAGGCGACAAATATATCGTCTGCATTTTCATATTCTTACCTTCTTTTTGGTTTTTTCTTTTCTCTTTTTACTATTTTGCGCAGTACTGGTATTCGTTTCAGGCTCTAATATATCAGTCGCACTGCTGGGCACAGTTACTTGCGAATGAAATTGAAAAGTATTCTTCTCTTTGTCGTAATAGAAGTACGTGCCAGTTGTACTTTCGTAGTATAATCCATACTCCTGAAACGAATATAGAATTACAGAATTCAATAACAAAATTAAGCAGATAATTCTGAAAACAAAAAAATCCAACAGAACCAAAATACAAATTATAAATTATTGTGATGTAATCGAACATCAAGTCGAAAAAAATGAGGTTTCACGATACAGTGAAAAAGTAGATGAATAAAACAGGAAAATCTCAACATCGATAATTTTAACTCAAAAATATTTTAGTCAAATAAAAGCCACCATCTAAATGAAGATTCGTTTTCACAAAGGTAAGAGTGAAAAAACTGTCACGACGCTGTCTGAGACAAAATCGATTCAATATGAATATTATTCATACACGTACTTCAAAATTAGATCAAAATTAAATATTTTTGATAAACTCGCTTCGAATTTAACGAAAACAATCATTTCTTCAATACCCAACGATATTCAAATACATAAAAACGTAAAATATCACACACGTACGTTGTTTAAAGCCTTACCGAATTATAATAATAACCAGACTTGTAATCATAATAAAGTCCAGATGATGGTTCGTAAACGAAACCAGTTTCATTCATCGCATTTTCTGCCACTTCTTTAACCATTTCTTCGACAGAGGAATTGCCAGCTTTCCACGAATCCGTTAATGTCGCATTGCTTTCTGTTTTGGGAATGTCCTTTTCATTTTCAGTTTGAGTCGATTCATCTTGAGTAAGAATAAGTTCCTAGAGGACAAAATGATTTATCGAACTACGTAAATCAAAAAAATCATCAAAATGAAAGAGTAAACGTACCTGATACTCGCTAATCTTTCGACGAAATTTTTCTAAAATGTCCCTTTGCTTTTCGATGATATCGCATAACTTGCGGATGTACCGATTTATCTTTTCGTCTTCGCAGTGAATGTCCGCATCGTTGACTTCTTCTTCGAAACTCCAAAAGACTTCATTTTCCAATAATTCGTTCAAAAACGACAACATTTTCATTCCGATATTTCACCAGGCTACGTCATGAGGGAAAACTCGGAAGCTGTCCAGAGTAGATTCATTAATTCTAGCTTTCGATAAAGGAACGGATACCGAATTTCAATTTTGACGAATAAATCAACTATTTATGATAAAGTAATTGAAAATGTGGAAGGAACTGAAAGAACAATTAAATCTTCAATTAATTCACAATATTTATGGAATTAAAAGTTAAAACTCACTCACGATTCCCGAAAAATTATGAAGATTCCGAACACAGATTATCCTTTGAATATAACACAAAATCATGTATATAGATATCGAATAGGATGGAAACGGGAAAGCAAGAAGATGTGCACTGCACAGCGCAGTGGAACTAAGTGGAACTGGAAAGGGCAAGGTACTTTATACAACTCTGTGGCAAGGAAAGAGGAACAACTGAAAGTAATGTAGTTTGCTAAAATTTCTGAAGAGTCGCTAATGAAAGATTTGATTCAATTTCTGAAAAAAATATTGATAACGTTTTATCACTCTACCAGTCTACGAGTTTTCATTTTCTTCAAGTTCGTTCGTTCAATAATTTCATTAAATTTCATGAATTTTAACTAAATTTGTCTATTCTTTACGGAATGAAAAAATCGTCCAACTGTAGCTCTAGACGTTGATTTTCTAACTTATTTACTGTTGATATTTCGTTTACCGATCAAGAACTTTCATAATGGCCACCGCTGACATGTACATACCTTCGTACGAGGAGTTGGAACACCGTGAGATACCGTTCAGTGGCAATATTTTAAGGGCTGGTTCCCTTCACTTGGGTAAATATTGCGAAAACAAAAACGACGAGTTCATGTTATGCAGATCGGAATTAGGACCAACTCGTTGTATTAATGAGGGCAAAGAGGTAACGGACTGCACGATGGAATTTTTCGGTAAGCTCAAAAAGCTTTGCTACCACGAACTGGATCGTTTCTCTAACTGTTTGGACAAAGGCAGTTCTGATTTGAGGCTACGACCTTGTAGAAAAACGCAAGAAGCCTTCGATCAATGCGTTTTAGATAATATGGGTATTCAAAGACCAAAGATTGGATATTATACGCGTGTCAGAATTTATGATTCAGCTCGTCCGGCTCCGGTAGAGAAACCTCAGATATTTGCCGACACACCCATTTCTCCGGATTCTCCAGACTTCCCACCTCCTACTATGGGAAAATATGTCTTTCGTGATTTCGATAAGAGATAATTCTATACCTTGTTGAAAGATTTTGTTAAATTTTGTCATGTAGTTTGCGTCGATCCTTTCGGTGTAACTGAAATGGTGTATATTAAATATATTAGTTAAACGTGCTAATTTTTTTTCATTTTCAGTTAAAACTAAGGCGTGGTTCACGATAGAATGTATTTTAATGTTACGTTTTGTTACCGTTTCAATAGGTTTCAATACAACTGTGAACTAATCCAAATAATATGGACAAGTATAAACATGTATGAATTTGCTTCACTTCTACCACCTGATACCTTCGATCATTGAGCAGTGTACTGTGAATCGTCCTTAAAACAAGAGAACCGTCAGATTCCGGGTCAAAATCCCGAATGGAATTACCCGAATGGATTATTTGGCGAATGGACTATCCCCCGAATACGTTTTTCTCGAATTTTTTTTCCCGAAGACCTTTTTCTCGAATTTTTTCCCCGAATACCTATTTCCCGAATGTACCAATCTGGGGCCCCTTCTTTCTTACACATCACCATTCACCACGGGCTATAACAAATGTTATTGTCCCAGGTGGACAAGTTCATGTTTTCAAAGGGCCAACTGAGTCATCGCACCAACACCCGCCCAACCGAGAAGAATGTGCAGCAGAGGTTGCACAGCTAAAATAAAATCAATTTTATTCACTGCATTACTTTAACAATAATTGTAGAAGAAAAAAAACTATTCTGTCTTTTTTTTTCTCGACAGAGAACATACAAAAGGGGGTCCCGAATTCGGGTTTTGAACCATTCGGGAAAAAGGCATTCGGGAAAAAAAATTCGCCACCCCCTAATTCTTACAAAATTCTGTTCGGGATATTGTCCATTCGGGAAATTCTATTCGGGATTTTGACCGGGAACCGAACCGTCATGTCAGTAAAAGTTTGACGGACACAAAAAAAAGACTGAATTAGAAAGTTTTCCGTGCTTTACACAGATTTTTTACGAGTACGTTATTCTTTATTTCGTGTTGATAAATTCAACAATCAGCCCCTTAGAAAATTTCTGGCTGTGCTACACAAATGAAGCATAACAAAATCATTTTTGAATCAACATAAAAATCTTCAATAAAAAAATTTTTTAAATAATTCGTAACAACAACAGAAAAGTTTATTTTACTTAAAAATAAAAACAAAATAGGTAGGTATTTATTGGTAGGCAAGAGAAATACGCGTATGTGCATTGCTCACAAACGTTGCTGGAACTGAAATGATGAAGAAGGTACTAACTGCACCTCATCTGTAGAAGTATTTTATAAGACTAGTCTAAGCGACTTTTCAGTTTCGGTGTAATACCCTGATTACATTTTCAGCGAATTTGTTTTTTGTTGTAAACATCGCTAATAGTTTTCTGTGTAATGGGGAAGGGAGAGGGGTAATGAATTACGCGTGTATAGTAGGAAAATAACTTATTGTTAAACGGTTTTGTTTATTACATTTTTGATGTTATTTCCCACAGTCATGAACGCACGATTTCAATAATATGCCAGCAATTTGTAATCCTCTATAACTTGACAGTTTGACTTTCGACTCCAGTTTCTCGCATTAATATGAAAAAAAAAAAAAAAAAAAAAGAGAAAGAGAGAGAGAAAAATAAAACTCGTGCCCAGAGCATTTCAAAAGATCGCTCGAAAGTATAAAATACAGCTAGGAATTTTTTTAAATTCTAGCTACTGAGTATCAAAGGGTTCCCCTTCCCATAACCTCATTCCTCTTTTCCCTTCGCTTCTGTGTCGTCGACTTGCAAAATAATACTTTAGAGTAAAGAAAGGAAATGATGGGCGGAAGAAGATCATATTTTTATGAAATAGGGACAGAATCCTGGTCCGTTAGGAGGCTGCGCCGGTATGCCTCGTTTTTTCAGTCGACAGGTGTGCTCCTCCAGACGATTTGCAGCGTCCGACGATGCGTATCCGGTCCACAGAATTTCGGCTGTGGCACAGGCTCGAGGCCATATACGTTGCTCTATATTAGATTCGTCGACCGATTCACCCCACATGCACGCTTCGCCCCCCATAATGTATCGCCGTTGAGCGATGCTGTGGACATAATCGAGTGGATTGCATTCGTAGAACTTCTGCCAGCCTCTGTCTAAATGGTCCAAGTACCAACAGGCAGACAGCAAAGCTCTATGCCCACTTTTTGTAACCTACAATTACATACAGACGTAGATAATTAGAGTGAATGAATCCGTCAGATGTAAGACGATAGGGAAGTTCATGCTGGTTCATTTTAAGTTTTTTGACACCAGGCGAGGAGGCGAGAGAGTAGTTGAAAGTTGAAGTTGCCCAAGTAAAACAAGGGTTGCAGTAGTTGTATAGGCGTTGTAGCAGTGATGGTAGATTTCACGGATGCTAACTGCAGGGATTAATCCCTGAAATCAGGGATTTTTCAGTGTCTTGAAAAATGTCAGGGATAAAAGCAGGGATTTTTTGAAATTTTTCATCATCCGATCAAGTTTGTTTTTTTTGTACATGCATTTGTGTGATGGTCCCCGCAACTCGATCCACAGAAAAAATCTCCCAAAATCATTAAAAAAATTAATTGCATCTGTACCAGTAAGTACATGCAAATTTTCGAATCTAACTGCCCCTGGAAAGTTCAGTTTTTTGCAGACAGAACAAATACAAAATGAAGTTGTTGCACGGAACGCAACAAAATGGAACCCAAGAAGTACCCGAATTCTCTGTGAGTCACTTCGCGGCCTCAAATTGCAAAGTGGATCCCCCAGGGGCGAAGTCTCGAGAATTCAATATTAAAATCGTAATTCAAAATCTTGCTAGATAAGAGGATATACTTACGAGATCCATTTCTGCTTCATAAGATTCGAGCTGCCAGACATGAACGACCGCATCATCTGTCAGACGAACCCCATTATCGAATACCTCTTGCCATACGACGGGTTTGGTGTTCAGGTTACGAGTAATGGCCAATACCCTTTGAATATAATAAGATTCCAGTTCTTGAAACGAAGTGATGTTATGATACCGCATGAAACTGCGTATTTCTGGGCTGCTGTTCCTGCAAATTAGTCGAAATAAATTGGCTTCAAATATTATTTCGGCCCAGAATATTGAAAAACGACCAAATTTTATGAAAAAATTCCGGACGAATTTGATTCCTCTTCCGATGTTGACCTTACAATTTCTCAGTTTAAAAACTTTCAACTTGGCAAAATTTTGTGATAAAAATGACAAAATAATATTCTGGAAATCGGTAAATCTAAATCGAGACGGGAATGTCATATTTTTCACATTTTTTTAAAATTAAAATTCTACTTCCAGGCGAACTTGGGACAACATCCTGAATTTTACTTTCATCGATTTGAACTTTTTAGAATATTCTTCAGCAAAATCATCTCAAGATACAGTTTTGTTTTAAAATTTACAATAACTCAATCACTTTGTCTTGAAAATAGAAAATAAAATAGGTATTAAACAAACTGTGGCTCAAATTTCAAATCATCGACTAAAAAATATGTCTCGAATCATAACTATGCGCACTGTATGTTCACAACTGAAATTTCAATAAAATATATAAAACAAGATTTCAATCTTTCATTCAAAAGATACGAATCTCGTATAAATAATTCCAAAATTAAAATTGCCCCGCGATCGCTGAGATTTAAAAAATGGCACCTATTTTCATCAGAATAGCCTTTAAATCATTCTACAAAAAGCAGTAGGTACACAATAAACAATTACTGAGTTTTGTTGTCACAATAATGTCCTCTGTTTAAATTACATAATGCCTACACTTAATTGAAATTATGACTTCCTATTCTTTGGCTGCGAAAATGGAGGAAGGGTGTTCTCGAAAAGTTGTCCGATGATACAAATTTATAGATACCGACCTTATTCGATTTGCCCATAGATTTTTTTCCCACAACACAATTTTAGGATAGCCGAGGATATATTTCAATTAAAGATACCTACCTTTATCACAATGAAATGAAAAGGGAAGAAACATAATGGGCGCATAACCGCCAAAAATTTCGATAAAAAAGCAAAATAAAAGAAATTAAAACGAATTAAAAGAAAAAAAAAATACAACGAAACTAACCAACAATCGAAATTAACTTCGTCTCCGCCCAAATGGAAATAATTATCCGGAAACAATTCGGCGATTTCTTTGAACAGGTTTTCTAAAAAAATATAGTTACTCTCGCGGGTAGGGTCTATTGGTCCATATTCGCCTAGATGTGGATCGCCACATTTGGTGAGTAAGCCTGGCATTCCCAAACCCCACGACAGTGTGTGACCTGTAAAAAATTTTCAATTTAATTTCAAGTAAGTATAATAATATCGAAAACGTTTTCGTAATATTTATTCAATAGAATATTATATAGTTATCGCTCAGAAATACCTAGATAGAAGAGTGAATGCTGTGATTTCTAAAAATCCAAATGGAGAAAAATTAAAACAATTATAAATAATGCTACCACCAAATAGACACTAATAACGTTATCTCGCGCTCAGTCACAGCTACAAAATATTTTAGTAACAGAGGATAATTTTGGTTTACTATCAATTATCCTAGAATAAGGTCTGAAACTTGCATATAAAACTTCTCACACATGTTTCCATAAAATTCTCCATTTTAATAATTTATTGCATCTTTGAAAACAAAATATCCGTCGAAACGTAAAATAACTTAAAATAGATTACCTGGAGTATCAAATTCTGGAATGACACGTATTCCTCGTTTGCGAGCGTACTCGATGATTTGTTCAATATCCGAATGCGTGTAAATGGCAAAATATTTATTGTAAGCTCCTCTGTCTCTACAAAATAGAGAATTACATAAAATATGGTAAATTGCCATAATATCCATTTCTCATTTGAATAATAATTGCAAAACTGAAATCAAATCCTCAATAATTCAACCAAAAAAAAAAAAACCTTCAAAATTTCTGGCATTTAAACAAATTCTTGAAATCCCGGAAATTCCAGAAATCCCTGGTTTTATCCCTCATATTTTTCAAGATATATAATAATCCCCGGTTTCCGGGATTAATCCCTGCAGTTGGCATCCCTGATTTCCACCTGAGTGGTTCGACTGAGACTATAGTGGCGAACCTCCAATATTCGAGGGGGTGAGGGTTTACATAGTGAAAATATTGAATTTTTTCCTTCTTCCCGACGATTGAAGTTTTTCAGGCATTTTTTTGGCTTTGAATCGCCAACCCCCTTGATGGTACGTCTCTGTCTAAAACCACAGCTCTTCCCAGCCGTCAGCTGATGTTACTTACCCAAGAGCTGGATACGTAGTGCTTTCAAATGGGAAACTTTGATCGTCTGTCATATGCCAATGGAGCACGTTCAATTTCGAATAAGTCATCGCGTCCAAAATACGTGTAATCGTTTTCACCGGTAAGAAGTGTCTGGAAGTGTCGATGAGTAAGCCACGATGAGAAAATGCTGGAAAATCCAATAACGACAGTGAACGTATGGCGAACTAAAGGGGAAAAAAGAAACAAACAAAAAAATATATGAAAGAGAAAAATTAATATGCAACCAATGAGTACGCATTTTCTGTAACACTAACGAGAATACAATGTAAGAAATACACCAGATATGTTTTTTAATCTGAAGAAGTACCAATAACTACCTACTCGAGAGAGACTATAATGCCAAGAGAAAGGTACACAGTACCGTATAACAAAACATAATTTATACTTGTACGTAGGTATTATTCAACAGCTTCGTGCTTGTCCCCCACAAAGTGCCACAGTGGGCAGATTTTGGTGAAATTCGAAAATAGTCGCCGAGACGAGAAGCAAAATTAGCATACTCACTCAATAGAGCCGAATATTCGATGAAAGAGAGACTTTCCTAAAATTTCAATTCGAAATCGAAAAATAACAAGTTGAGCTCTCACAGGGACGAGAACACGAGATCCAGGCGGTCAAGATCACAACCAATGCTCCTAGCCAAGAGTAAACCATCATATTCGCTGGTTCAAGTCCAAAACCGGCTAAGTCCCAAAAAAATTATCATCCATTTTATTCGCTCATTTAGTATTATAGCAAGTATCAAAAAATCATAAGAGCATAAGAAAATGGGTTGTAATTTAAATTTGAATGATATTTAACTTTCTCTCGTCTAGAGAATCAATTCAATATTATTTTCGTGCGGAAAAAAACAAAATAAAAACTTTAAAAACTTGCATTTGTAGCTACCTCGAAGTCGACACATATAAAACCTCCGCAGAGGAAAATTAAATATGGTAAAAACAAGTAAACGCGTGGGAGCCTCTTCTACCAGTAGCACCTATTTATTTACATTCATTTTAAATGAATGAACTGAATCGAAACAAAAAACCACTTTATTAGAAAGTGAAAATGTCAACCGTGGAGTAAATTAATCTTACCGATTGCGGAAAAATTGATTCTATCACGTTCAAAATAATTATGTATCTAAGCTTTGTCCCCACCTAATGTGGAGTTGAATGAGCCAAAATGTCATTTATAGAAAAAACCGGAAGAAACCTCCAACTAAAAGAAAAACTTTTATCCGATCAAATCAGCCCCAAAAAATTGAGCACACGTCATACGATTTCTAACCGCCTCATATTGTTGGGCGGGTCACCCCGAATAACGTACTAAAAGTCTCCTCTCCCACACTTCCGGAATTTTAGTTAAGAAAATTGATACCTATACCCCAAAAATTCTTTTTTTCGCTTTTATCTCCGCAAAAATTGTGGAGACAAAAAATGTTAAGAATTAAATTTTCTATAAGAAATATTCTTACGTAAATTCTATTATCTCTAACTTTTACGGAAGTATCTAATTCAAAAATGCAATATCCCATAAATTTTTTTTTTGTAGGCGAAGGGGTTTTGATCAGTGGGGGGGGGCTTTTAAAATTGCAATTTTATTGCTGCCAAAAAACGCCGAGCACGCCCCTGCATTTTGAACCCACATATGAAATCCTATCAGACACTTTAGAACATGTCGATGACGTAATTTCTCTTTTTATACCATTTTCAGTTTTTTATTGGTCCCAGCTTCGTGTTTCTGGGTTCTGTCGACTTACTTTGTATCCATTAACCGAATGAACGAGTTGTGAAAATGTCTCCAAGCCGCGTAAAATGCCCCACACACTCTGAGCCACAAGTAATCCGCTCCTTTCATACCCGTCAGAATTTATGAATATTTCATCTGCAAGAAAAAATAAGAAAAATTGGAAAAAATTCAGTCTGCTTGTTAAAATTATGCAATAAAAAAGTACATTTCGCGATTGTAAAAGAAATTGAATGGCCGGCTGCGCGCAATTAACGCGAACTAATTCATCGAATGTGTGGCTTCAATGAAATTTTCTAACTGTTCGAAATTCACTTTCAAGGCCGTCAAATTAACGGTTTCGCTGAACGATTAAAAAAATTTTTTGTTTCAAAAGTAGCGTAGAAAAAACGAATAACAATATTTGCGAAAATACGAAACTCAATTATGCCCCATTGAGGAAGAAAAAAAAAGGAGAAAGGCTTGGCACATCTGTGTATGATTTTAAAATAGACTGTGGCTTATCATAAAAAATCATCAAAAAAGTGGTACCAATTGCCGACGAGAGGAAGATACAATATTTTATGCAAATGACACAAATACCTAGTATAATTACACCGTGTCGTACTTTTCTAGTAAAACAATGAGTTTTTCTAAATTTTTAAATAGCCCAATAATCTGAATCTGAATAAACAACTTTGACAAACACCAAAAGCATAATTTAACGTCTGGTGGGATTTACATTTATTATTTAGAGTGAGAGCGGGCAAAAATCCGCACTCAATTCTTGTAGCACCACAATATTTTTTTATAAATTGCACCAGGTAATTTTTTTTTCAACAACTTATAAATATACTCGTAGAACCCTCTTTAATAATAATTTAATGAATTTTAGGCAATTTCAAGGAATTTTATTTAGATTAGGAGTCAAATATTGTGGAAAAAAGGTGAAACTGATTTTTGTCATGAAACAGTGGGTGCATTTTTAAGGATCCTGTCAGGTCGCATTTTCTTACATCCAATTTAATAAGATCACAATAATTATTATGATGCAGTAACCTCACACTCGAAGAAAAAATATTATTGTATGCAGCATACTAGTGTAACTTTGGGACAATTCAGGTTTTATGTGAAAAATTAATATAAAATGTATTCAATTTTAGTATGCAGCGCACTCATTTTCAACGTCGCCATGTTGTGGTACCTACTTTAAATCCTTTTTTTTTTTTGTGTATTCATAATGGCAAAATCCAAATTGCCCGGCCCATCAGATGATTTTTGACCGAGTTGCGGCCGTTAAATAAAAGGGGTGATGTCCGAGTTGCGGTCCCTTATATCTAATAAGATGTTTGAGTTGCGGCCCCTCCAAATTTATCTCTAAACTGTGAATAATAAAACCAAGTGCAAAGAAAAATGAACACACACTGTCACACATAAATGCCACGTAAAAAGGAACCCTCTTCACTTGCTGCTCTGTATGTTTGCTGAAGACCAAGCTTCTGTATGGACCAAAACCAAGACTGACCAAGATGAAAACAACAGCCACAAAGATGAGCTTGAGGCCATACTTTACAAACGGCTACATGAATAGCTTCTTCAAAATTGGCAAATACACTTTTTGGGCAGTAATGTTCACTTTGATTATTCACCAATAAGAAATTTTCTCCAAGTTTTGGGACTTATCTCGTTCCCATTAGTGCTTCATGCAGTTTATCTAATGACTTTGGCAGAGGAGGGTGTATGTAAAAGATGATATAGGCTATTTAATGCAGCGGCCGCAATTCGAACATCTTTCAGGCCGCAATTCAGACATCTATTTTCTACCCCCCCCTGGTTTTTGGCCGCAACTCGGATGCAGCCTTCATAACTACTAATTTTCAATATTTTGTTAACTTAGTATTCATTTTTAATATATTTATTCTAATTCTCAATAAATTTATATTATTAATCTTTCATACAACACCTGAATTGTTCTGAAGTTATTAGTACATAGATATATTAGGAAGGTAAATTTTTATTCGCAGTTTCCTCTCAGTAGAGTTAATTTTTCAAAATCGACTACGAATGAAATCTCTCAAGCTAAATTAAAACTATTTATAATCTAGTTGAATTAAATCTTACATCTCTCATCCATGTATTCGGAAGGATACTGTTTGCATGGCGCCATTAAATGAACCCGCAGAGTGTCTAAATAACCGCCGAAATGTTCGTCATTTCTAGGGAACTGGGTATTCGCATAACCGGACGGAGCTGTTAAATCCTCGTTTGAGTTGGCATTTAGGAATACTAAACGGTAATAGCGTCGGACTGCATCCTGTATGATGTCACAGTCGTGACGTTCAACCTGAACAGAGAAGTAAGTAGACAGGTATGAGTTACACGATCTAGAAGGCTGCAAAAGCAAGTTGGTCAATAAGAGAACGTGGGGGGGGGTTCGGTGCACTAAATATTCAATATACCAACAAAAAAAAAAAAAAAAACAATAATTCGTGGTAAAGAATTTGCTAATTTGCCCGATTTCTTGAAGCACTGCTGCCAAATCTCAAGATTTTTCTCTTTCTCAAGATTTTCAACATTTTTTCTGAAGATCTTGAGAAGGATGACTAAAATTTTTTAATTTTTCCTATATTTGCCAGAAATTTCAGACAATTCTCAAGAAAAATAAGATGAAGAAGAATAGAAGAAAAACAAGGTCAAAGAAGGCCCCACCGGATGAAACAATTAATTAATTTCTACAATATCTTGAAATCTTCTTATCAGTGATTAGTAGACAGTAGCGTACCAAGAAATTTGCTAAGAGAGGAGACTGATTGTGAACCTCACAAACAAGCTTATCACCAAAACACACTCAGTATATTCCATGAAAAATCCGTCCGGTTATTCAGTCATATTTTGAATTAAATCTGATGCTTACTAACTTTTTTTTTCTCCAAGTAGTAAAAATAAAAATTTCCAACGAAAAATCGGTTGCAGAGATTTTGTTTTTGCTCGGAGCAGGGATTTTCAACACCAACCGAACAAAAAAAATCAAAACGGCAAACAACTGGGCCAACATTTTATTAGATTATCTATTAGAGTAAAAGAATGAATTACCTAACAGATGAAATAATACTTATGAATGAAATGTCTAGGCTCAGCAATAAATGTGAACGTCATTGATAATTTCAACAATTTAAACTTTAATAACTAGCACAACGAAGTCACTTCCTGCATTCTTTTACGTTCGTGCCAATTTGTAAAAGCTGATTGGTAAAAGGGTTGACGGCCTGGAAATGAGGGCTGTGAACTTTGCAGCACGAAAATTAGGTAGATTAAGTTTTAGAATTCGAAAAAAGCGCAATGGTCATGGCAGGACAGAAGCATGTAGACGAATCTAAAAGGCCATAAATAAGCAATAATGAGCGCATAAAAAAAACACAAATTTGTGAAACGTGTTCGACTAAAGGGCGGATGAAACTGTTGAATTAAATTAAAAGCGTTTAAAGATCACGTAAAAGAACATTGAGATGACGGGTTTATGTACCACAATGCCACACTGCAGTATTTTAAATTGAAAGACCAACTATAAACAAACGCGGAGAAAATTCATGTCTTAAGAATTTACACCTTTCAAGATTAAAAATCTAAAATAAGAGACGCAGGTAGATATACTATAGGTAAGAAACATGGCCTCATCTATATTTTGGAGCTCGTATTCGTGTTACAATATTATTATAATGTACACGAGTATGAAGACTCAGTCACAAATAACATACAGGTACCAATACAAAGATCTTGGAAAGTCAAATTATATTATCTACTTAACGATCTAAATTCTAAATTGTTCGAATGTATTCACTATATATTTCCTGATGGAACAAGATTAAGAGTGTGAACGACTTAGGCTTGTACCTACACATTACATTGTATCTCACTCAACTTTCTCGTACTGTCTGATTTCTCTAATTACTGTTTACAAAATTGGATTTATTCACAACACTGTGATGTGATCTATGAAATAAGGTACCGAAGTCGGCAAACTGAATTTTACAAAACATACAAAAAGTTGGGTTAAGAAATCAAAACATCGCGTTTTCACAGTTTCATTATGTTTACACATCTGGCAACTCATTCGTGAAATTTTACACTTCCGAGTGACGTCACAGTGTCACAATCGAGCGATTTTCTTCGAAGTCAACTTTCTCGAAATTATAAGGTTTTTTGATACTTCATATATTCAAATCACATCCGATTGAAGTGTCAACGTTGCCAACCGAAATTGCTGAAAGTCGTTGCATCGAGCCAAAAAAAAATATCCCCAGAGATGAAAAAGTTCCCCGAAACTGGTTTTCTTGTTGAGAATTTTGATTTTGAAAATAAAAAAAAAGTAACGATCAGTAGAATTTTTAATTGGAAAAACTTATTCGAAAAATAATTGCGAAATGAGAAATTGAAACCAAATCCTTACAATTCCCTCTCCCCCGCTTCTAAAAACAAATCAATTAACTTTCTAAAAATTCCTAAAATGTCTAAAATTCCAAAAAATCATAGGTTTTATCGCTGACATTTTTCAATACAGAAAAAAAGCTCCTGCATTGATCATGATTGAAATTTTAGTCATCAATCATCAGGGATGATTGATCGTATATAAAATGTGATATATCGATGTCTACGAGTTTTGGGGTGCCAAATTTGAATTTCCCAAAATTTATACCTTACAATGAGCAAAAAAATTTTTCCAAGTCGAAAACGTTTCGTTCCCTGCTGAAGGTTTGGACTACCGAGCGATTTAATCAGGATTTGAATTAATCATGGTTGAAATCTGTATGATTGAATCAATCATGATTAATTCAATCATCAATCATAATTATGATTGAAAATTTTGCCCTATACTCTGCTCATGACTATGTAACACCACACTTTCAGTCCTCGCGACTTGTAGTATACAGGTCTCATGCATTCATATTTATCTTACGAAGCATTTTGAAGTTTTTTTTTCATCATTCTCATTTATAAAATAATGTATTCTTTTTTTTTTCTTCTTTTTTTCTGGCTACTTTCACTAACACTGACCTTCTTTCATTTTCCGCAGATTCATATTATGCATTCAAATATTCTCTCCGTCTCAATTAAGATATATCATGTCTTTTCCCGTCTTACATTTGCTGAATTATCTCTTTCCACTGAATTATCTTTTTTCCTTTTCATTAAAATATCTGATAGGTTTATTACGTCGATGTCTGCCAAAGATTACACAGTAAAATAATAATAATGTGTTTTCTGTTTCAATAAATTTTTCAAATAAATTCATCAAAAAAAAATCTCGGAACCTTGGAATGAGTGAGACATGGGTTGCCCAGAGGAGGATTTACGGGACGGAGAGGGGCAAAAGTTTGAAATAATGAAATTAGTTTTCAGAGAAAATTGAAATTTCTGAAGTAGAGAGAGCAGAGGGCAAAGAGAGGCAAAATTTTTTGGGTACTTTGGAAATTTTGCAAAAACGTTTTTTCGATTGAAAATTTTGATTAAAAATTAAAAAACATCATTAAATGAGCTTCTTTCCTTGATTAAAATATTCAGAAAAAAATTGAAAATTTCGCCACGCAGGGGCAAAGAGCGTCATCAACAGGCGTTGCCCCCCTGCACCTCCCTGGCTACGGAGCTGATTTATTTAATAGCTTCCTGTGCGGGTGTTTGAAAATCAAAACAAAAAATACACTGTGACCCAAATATGCAGAAGATACGCGTACTCCTTACATCATAAAGCAAACATTTATTAATTTTAATGGTATATTGAACCAAGAGTAATAGTCGTCCGATCAAGTTTTATGAAACTATACCTGGCTCTAAATTGCGTAAAAATTGGAACTAGGTCAAAAAATTAAGATTAGCCAATTTCAACGTTGTCGATCTCAAAATAAACAATACGTTTGTTTATACTGATGTTCGCGATAGCCTCTATACGAAAGTTGAGGAATTAAAGGGTTGGAGTGGGGGAGGGGGTCGAAAAACTCAAATTATATCTTTTTCTTCTGCATTTTACTTATTTTACCAGACTGGTCAGATTTGTAATTTGGTTTTAATACGTGAATTACGCAGGCGTTTACAAAAAAAGGGATAAATCACATTCTCTGAGCGATTTTAAATCGTCTAAAATCGATAAAGATGCCTATAGGTAATAGTGTTTTTTTTTAATGTTCTGTAAAAGCTGTACAATTTGAATGGTGTTTTTTTTTAAATTCTGTAAAATTTGTAAAAATTGGATTTACCGCCTTTCTCTTAAGGATTCTTCAAATGAATGAATTAAAAATGTACAAAAATTGAACTTATCTCTTTCTTATGGTACCTATAGACTGTTCAATCAAAAACTTACAAATATTGGACTTATTTTCTGGCAAAACACTGTTCACCTAAATAAATCGAAGTACGTTAATAAAATTTGGACCTGTCCTTATATGTAGTTATAAATAACAACATAATATAATTTTTCTCAACGAAGGTTATATGTAAGAACTTTCTTTTAATACCAAACACTACCGACGAATAAAAATAGATTCTGAATAATAAAATGTTCAAGCGTAGATAATCTAAGTACTGTACCTACACAATATATTGTATGAAACTAGTGTTATGTATCAACATTTTAATGATTCGAGATAAGCGTTGAAAAAAAAAACCACGAATGAATAAGAAATAAATCACCTCGTGCAAAAATTAGGTTCCATGTTTCAATTGGTGTCGGCTTGGGTACATGATAAAGGTGAATCGATAAGATTTGATTTAGCAACGAAAACTTTACCAAAATAACTTTAAATTTCTACAAAATCATGTGACTTTACAATCAAAGTTCTAGCTAAATAGTGTGGCACTTTAAACATGGAAATTCGCCAAAACAATGAAAACATTTTGAAAATGACAGATAAGTCACAGAAAAACTTCGTCTAGGTACATACAGCACTTAAGCACAAAATATACGTGTTTTTGTGGTGATCTATATGATTTTGCTGAGAATTGAAAGAAAGTTTCAACTGATAACCTGATGGGCAAAAAATGAGAAAATGATCCGGAAAATGAGAATTTTATCCGTTGTCAGTCCGTTTTTATTTTCGATCATCGGATCTGAAAATTTGCAGTTATTTTTGTCATCTTGATTAATTTTCCAAATCCGTTTGTAAAATGGATTTCCTGATTATAATCAGTGATAATTTTTGGGCAATTTTTCTAAATCCGCTAGTAAAACGGTTTCACGGATTTTAACCCGGGCCAACAAATATGATAAAACAGCCTTCACGGAAAATAATCCGGACTCATTTCCGGCAAAACTGATTACAATCCGTTCGAAATCCGTTTTAGAAGCCGGAAAACAGGAAAATTCCGGGTTATAATCCAGAAACGGATTATAACCCGGAATAAAACGGATCCATTTTCAAAATATTTTGCCCATAGGGAAGCTCGTTACTCAGAAGAGAATAGCAGTTAATTTTCAAAGTTGAAGACTGAAAATTTTTTTCTTCTTCTATATAATCTAGTGCACATGGGTCGAAAATGTTGACTAAATACAAGTTGCCTCGGACAAATTGAGATTCAAGTGAGGTCTCCTCAATTACATCTATACACTTTTATTTTTCAACTTTTTCTGACGAATTGCTCATCAAATCAATCCACAGGATGTTGAGAATATTTTCCTTCAACAAGTAGATCTCAATATTCAAAAATAATCCTGTCTATATTTGTATGAATAAGTAATCCAAAGTGGATTTTTTTTTTTTTTTGAAAAAATGTAAACAAAGAATAGTCGGCCAAGGGCAATTGTACAGAATTTTAAGCGTTTGATATTTAAAGTTTATAATTATTCTGTACATTCACAGAAAGGGAGTCATCACCTTATTATTGAAGGTGCGTGACTCTAGGCTTTTCACATAATAAAAATTTACACTTTAAATAAATTTAATGTTAGAGCCAATAGACAAGATGCTAGTACAGTGAAAGAAATTAGACTAACTGTTACACTGAGTACATAACTTCTACTAACTTATAAATTAGTAGAAAATGTGACGACAATATAAAGTGCTGTTAGGCTTCATATTAGTAAGCAATTTATGTCATTTTCTTCCAGAAGCTTCGAGAGTCTTCTGCATAAATTGCAGGCTTGATCATAACCTTCTAGGAGTTTCTATCAGTTTAGCAAGCTTGCATTTCTTCATAAAAGACAAGTGCATAACCGAGATTTAATATGCGCAGTCTATTGACTCTATTCAATAATATTGCGCCGTTATTTTCCTGAAAATACGCCGTCAGCTCAGACACGAGCTGGCGGTGTGTGTCGTCATTTCCTTTACCCATAAAGACGTTATCACCAAATTTGTGTGCAATATTTTCTTTTATCATATCTTGTGCGATTTTCTAAATGGACGTAGCACTTTTTGGCTTCAAGGTATCGATTTAGAGGTCACAAAGATTTACCCCAGGATAAATGAAAAATTGGGCATCTAGCTATGATAAGAATCTACATCTATGGCAAAGGCCACTAATTATTAAGTAAACGAAGCAAGATTACGGATACGATTTTCACATTGTAAAAAGACGAAAAAATAGTGAACTGAGGTTCACACGATTTGAAAATCTATTTCCAACAGGTAAGTAGATACGTCGATTGTTCAAAATATCCCACATATTTCCCACTCTATTGGCTGTACACTTTTTAACTAAAAGTACATCAGTTTATATGACCCTAAAGAACATAATCGCACGGAAGAATTAGCCATCGCACATTCTCGTTTGAGAAGAAACTAGAAAAAATAAACGTTTTGCAACCGGTCTTGACGGCAATTTATTTCGACGAGACGTTGCCCTTCAGATTTTAGTATGGGTAAAGATGGGCATGCATTTTCGACAAGTCCGCCTATTCACATCATTTCGATAATCGTCACCTAAAATCCGCATATCGATTGTCTCATGCGTGGGAAAAGCAATTAAACAAACGTTTTCGCATTGGTATTTGGTTAATATAACTGTGATTATAATTGATCCTTCAACTCTGACGTCATAATTCAACGATGTTAATAAGAGCGGTTCTATTTTAATATAATGGGACTTCCATCAGAAAATTAAAAATTCCATTGATAGTGATCAATATCAAGTTTTCATTCAGTATTTCGTCCCAGTTCTTATATAATCGCGTGAGTCGGAAAAAGTTAATTGTTGGGAAACTGAAAAATACGTTTTAAAAAGTCAATACGCAGAATTTAATCAAACTTTTGGGTTTTTTAAATTATCATTAAATGTAAAGAGATCGAGTCTTTAAGAATTCAAAATTTTTTTACCCCCTCCACTATCAATATTATGAGGGAATTTCAGGGAATTTACTGACTTACGTGGTTTGTTTTTTTATTTTCTGTTCGTATTTACCACGTAAGAAATAACTTACGTAAGTCGGTTTTGTTTTCGGCTGCTGATTTTAGTCTAGGCTGATTTCTCGACTTTTTCTGCTTAGGAATCAACAAAAACATGAAAATCGTCAAAATTCGATTTAGGCGGTTTTATAAGAACAGGGACGATTTATCAACCGATTTTGAAATAATAAGAATTGAAAAATATTTTCAAGGTACTTATATGCTTTCATCTTCGTGCGCACTCCAGATAACTGTTTTCAAAGTCTAAGAACCCAACTTTTTTCTCCAGCGCAGTCCTGTTTGTTACATAAAGTCTACTATTTGCTCCCAGTCAAAAGTTAAATAAAAGCATTTGAAAATAACTTACACAGGGATAAAATCCTTATCACAAAACTATATACATAGTGACTTGCAAATAAACTTTAATAATATGCTTAAAGTACGCACTTTTTACCAAATTGTGTTTTTTATTTATACTTAGTACAAGATTGAAATAATTGAAAATAATCAAGAGATCACATATCGATGGTTCTGCGGCTAAAGGTCCAATCTGGTGTAGAAAACAATAGGAGATTAGCCCTTTTGCCGCAGAACCATCGAATTCTTGCAAATAATTCAATAGCTCCAGAGGTGTAGCCGGGGGGGCAGGGGAGCTCAGCCCCCTAGCATCCTCGTTCGCTCCCCCTAGCAAAATCTGCCCCGTCTTCCTCCTAAATTTCGAGAAAAAAATGATGAATAGGGGGCTTAAAAATTAACTGCGCCCCCCTAAGAATCTTATTTGCACCTCCTATCCGAACAGTCTGGCTACATCCCTGCAATAGCTCAACGCAACAACCAACCAGTTGCAATTTTCAAATACGGAAAAACTTGAAAAACTGCACAACTGTAGGAAAACAGTACATGGAAAGCTGCAAATTGTGTGAGAGGATATCCATTTGATACTCTTCAAAAAAATCGAGATGATTGTACTCACATCTGAAAAGAAATAAGTTTTTGAAAATTGAAAACGTGGCTCGTTGTTGCCTCCACGAGTTCACATTTCTATTTTCAAATGTTCGAAAGAGTGGTTCAAACGTTACTTTCAAAGGTGAAATTCCTCAAATTCCAAACTGAACATATTTTGTGGAAAACGAAAGGTGCAAATTAGGCAATTACATGTAAAAATGAAATACTCGTATTTAAATGAAGGCATATAAAGCCACTTATTGTGTTTCTTGTTTGAAAAAAGTAATTAGAATTTTTGAAACAGGCTCGTACAATTTTTTAAGGGCAGAATGCATTAAAAAAAATATAGTTTGGTCGCTTGGTTATCAATTAATTGATTTAAAATTTTCACAATTCTGTTATCAATGGATGTCTCCAGGGTGGTCGTTTGGCCGATGATTCTGTATATACGATGCCAATAAATGTCAATTTTTACAGCCTCCATGCTGGAAGAATTCTGGGACTTACCAATTTTTTCCAATCAACTAACGAAGAATTCCATTTATAGACCCTATAATCGTTCTTTTTTTTTCAATTCTGAATCAAGGATTTAAATTTTTATCGAAACCTTCAACCCTCCTCTCCCAGTCTAATAAACTAAAACGTCATCAACCTTTGCAGCTTACCTTAAAACTGAATTCCGAAGGTCTTAACACAAGGAACGAACTATTGACAGTGTATCTAACAGGTTTCGGCCATATGGCGCCATGGGTTTTGTTCACAAACAGAGAAGCAGGCACTAAACATAAAATTTCGATTCGAGTGCACCACAAAAAAAGTGTAATTATAAAAGTGCACAGCCAAGAATTGGTCATTGTATATGACCTTTTTTTCTTAATCTTTTTCTCACAAACACATACATTCACTTCCTCGGGTATACAATCTTGTAGTCTTGACGTTTTTGTTTCAGTTTCTTCTTATGTTATCGAGATGTTGCAAATTAGTCGAGGGATGATTAACAATACGAAATTAAGATAACGAAGGTTTGCACGCGAATAGCACACGCATGTTGGAAGGAGAGAACCGACCATCAACGAATAAACTGAACGCGAATCTGGTTATCACAACACTACAAAAAAAAAAAAAAAAAAAACGAATAAATGAATAGAAAAAAAACAAGCCATCAATTTGATGCAAACAAATTTCGTTCGCGAACGATTCATATTGATGTAGGTTGATTAGTCGAATGAGAAAACACCTGAGAAATAACCGCCGCGGAGAGACGTATAGGTAATCTGAGATGAGTCAGATCTGAGAAAGTAATTTTTTAATCTCTCAGTATCAGATTCAGCATTTTGTCAAAAAGAAGGAATACAAATTAAATGAGGCAGAAAATTTTCTATTGTAATAATTTTCAATTTTAAGGAGAATTTTGATATTTTGGTGAAGTCCACTTATCCAAATTTCACTCGAAAGAAAAAAAAACATTGATTTTTCACATTTTTCCTCATTCTAGTAAATCACCACAACTTTGAAGTCTGCATTTTCTCAATGTTAGTAGCATTTTAGGACATAGGTATTATATTATTTTTACGGCGAGAATACTTTATACCTAGGTATGTAGTATGTTGTAGTTACGAGTTGAAATTTTTACCAAAATAAACTGAAAATCACTTGAAAACGAAAGTTATTAATACAGAAGAAATCAACATCAGTAACAATCAATTTTTTTGATATTTACATTTTTTCCCGACTTTCCTTGCCCCCTCCTCAATAGCCTCCTCTAAAATAAAAGCTAGTTCCGCCACAGATCAATTGTCGTACGACATTGCTATGAAACATCTTTTTTTTTTTCAATGAAAAGGATTTCCAGGAACTTCATAATCTGTTGTTATCTTCATATTCTTATCACTTTCTTCAGTTCGAGGATTATTCGCATGAATAAATAACGATTTTCAACGCGGATTAGGCTTATTATCAGAATAGCTGTATAGCCTTCATACGAAGAATCATGAAGGCGAAGATGAATTTTCTTTTATATCAATTGTACGAGTATATAAAACTAGAAAAACCAAATTTTACTCGATTACTCAAAGGACCAGGTGGCGTCATATACGACGCCACAAGAATAACCTCAAAAGACCACGTGGCGACGTATGACACAAGTCAAGGGTACTAAAAATATTGGTCTTTGGAAAAATCCATCTCAAAATTTCGAGTGGCGTCGTACATGACGCCACCTGGTACTCCTGGTGTTGACTTTCCTTGAGAAAAAACATTTTCAAATCAAACTTAAAGCATACAACTTTTCATGTTCTACATAAAATACTGAATTCAATTAGAAGGCTCAATTTTTAAGCTCTTTTCGTCGTTCAACTTGTAAGCTCAATTTTTAAGCTCATTTTATACCACAGTTTGTAAGCTTAATTTGTAGCTAAATTTGTAGCCGAAAATAAAGATGTTAACCCATGGGGGATAAAAATTTCACCACGTATATATTTACATAAGAAGCATGGACATTGTTTAGTTGGTTTTTAGCTTTTTTATTAATTTTAATCAAGATAAAAATAAAATAAAAAATCTCGCAAAATCATCATTTATAATCCTGCTGGGTGTAAGTCGACCATGGAGGAAATTATCACATTAATTTTTCTTTATTGATTGAGAGAATACAAAAATTTCATCTCCACTTTATTGTGCCGTGACTGTAGTCATCAGTTCATAGTTTGTCGTTAATAGCATATCTTCCTTGCTTGGTAAATTCCAAAGATTTACCTATTTCACAATTCAGAAGATATGGAAGTATTCCTCTAATCTTTCATGTCTTCATCGTCACTTCGTCTTCTTATTTATCATTTTACCATGTTCTCTCTGGACGCAATATCTCTGGCAATCGAACAAAGTCTTCGGACGTTTCCATCTGCATGGTAGGTGTAGTAAATGAATTTTTTTTCATTCTAGTACTACCAGATCATTTTCCTTTGCCCTCCATTATTCTCTGTATTTCCTCCAAAGTTTTGTCTTTTGTTTCGGGTAGCATGCAGACCGTTATGAAAAGGCCTACCAGGCTGGCTATCAAGAACGTAATGAAATTCATGTACATGCCAAACTCCTCTCTGAAATACATGAACGAATAAGTAGAAATGAAATTTGTGGCTGCATTACAGATTATGCTGGCATTAGTGGCAATGATTTTGAAAGTGTGCGGATAGATTTCGGAGCGTACAGCCGTGGTTGTGCTATAAATGCCGAGCTGAAATATGAAGTGAGAAACGGCGATGGCGGTGAATATCACCCATGCAAAATGGCGAATGTATATTATCGATTTTTGGTCCACGAAGAATAGAGCAGCAATAACTGCGTAGAATAGGATTTCCAAGGTAAACGACCAGGACAGAAGCGTTTTGCGGCCAAAATTATGGATAAAAATGGCAGACAGTGCGATGGCGATTGCCGATAAGCTGCTGAAAATTATGGCGAACCAGTCCGATGATAGAATATTGGACGAAGGTAGAATGAGATTCGCGTTTGAACTGATGGTCACGTTGATGAGAGACGTTATGATTCCATAAGTAGTGGCTATTATGAAGCTCATGTAGACGGGTTTCTTTTGAATGAGCTCGAAAAAACGGTCGTTCTTGGTCTTCTCGATACTCTGGTTTATTTCTGAGAGCTTATTCGCTGCTTGTTCCTCGCTCATGTTCCACAACCAGCTGATGGTCTTCGTTGCCAGGGCTGGTTCATTGCTGGCAGCCTGATAGTAAGGTGACTCGACGAGAAAGAAGCAGCTGATCATTGTGACTGCATCGAAGATAATGAGTACGACTGTAGCTGAAGTGTAATCCAAAAAGGCTGTCAGTAAATATTCTATTAGGATGCCACTCAAAAAACTACTCAGGTCGAAGGCACTGTAAAGGCCTCGGGTATGCTTCGAACTGACTTCGCCAATGTAGATTATGACGACACTGTCTCCTAATCCGACAGACAGACCGCTAATTACTCTGGAAAAGTGATAATTTAACGTATGTTGATCAGTATTGAGGTGAAAAGGCACCTACAGAGTAAAGTTTTATCATTTTTATTTTGAAAGTCTCAAGAGCAACAGCAACGGTCAATTGGTTACTTTTAGAAAATAAAAAGGAAAATACTCTGCCTTCTATACTGAATTATCAATAGAGCAAATGCTGAGGTTGATATTTTCATTTTATGAAATGAAAAATATTCTGTAGTTATTCAAAAGCCTCTGAGCGAGTTTGAATTAGCAGTGACTTCTCTTTCCCTTTCCTTATCCACTAATACTCTTCTTCATTTTCTTCCTCCTACCATATTCTATTTGCATTCTCTACATTCCTTTCCCCAATTATTAGTTTGCATATTGTTCTCCGTACTCCCCAAATTGTGTCCCTTTTGATGTTTTTTCGCCTCTGTCTTTTGTTTTGCTTGGGGCAGGGGACATTGAACATTTACCAAATTTTTAAAAAACTTCTATACATAGATCTCGATAGCACGGGTCATCGATTTTATAAAAGCTCTATGAAATTTTTCGTACCAGTCTGATACTGGCTAACAGTTGTTAGGATAATTTTCCACCTCATGTCCAGTTCTGAGAAGATAATTTTTTAGTTCAATTTTAACTAGAAATCGAAGATCATAAAATGCTATTAAATTATCCTGAAATTTTACTTCTTCTTCCAAAGAGAGAAGAGTAATTTTGTCTATCTGTAGCATTTTGAGAGGGAAGGATGAGGGGTAGAGGAATGATCTCCAATGTTTCCTCCAAAATTATAACCACATAATTATAATTATGATACCGAAGTATTTGAAGAACTTGAAGATCTATAGTTAACTATTTTCTAATTATGCCCAAGTATAAGTATACCTACCTATTGCTGTTTATTAAGACTGAGAAAGAATTCACATCAGTATCTATAATTACGCGATCGTTATTTCAAGGCTTGTGTGACCTGCGTATAGGTATTTTTGTCGATTGATTGTAGCCAAATCCAGGTCAAAGGTACGTCCAACCTTTCGATCAAATAATGAACGGGTTCTTTTATTTACTTCGTTCTCTTTTTGTTGTCGGTGCCGCTTTTTGTTAAAAATGTTTGACATTTTTTTGTAATGACATACCTAGAAATCTGGAGAATTAACGCAGATCTGGTCGCAAGAAGCAGGCTGTTTGATACCAACATAAAGATAGCGGACACTATTAGCACAGGTTTTCGACCGAGTCTGCGACCGACGAACATCATAATTACTGGAGTTACCAGACGGCCAAAATGAATCAGCGAAGCCACTATTGAAAGTTCGCTTTTAGATAGCGAAATTTTGGCATTTGGTCCGTGAATAAATTTGTAATTACCGGCAAACCACGTGTAATTCAGTCCGTCTATGAAACTCAGCAGAAACACTGCGAAGAAAGAACAAAAAAAAATTAAATAATAGGAGGTTTTTTGTCGAAAACCCGCTAAAAAGGCTAAACAAAGGGTCATTGCGAAGGTGGCTTGGTGGCAACGCCCGCCAGCACAGTCGTTTGGCTCCAATACAAATTCCTGGTTCATTTTGCCTCCCTACGCCATTGATTTGCTCCTTCGGGAATTTGATCCCCCTCTGTATAGGTAATACAGTATAATTATAATGAATTAATCGAATTTTCTTTTTTGTTTTAAAATGAGAGGAAGGCACGATGTAAAAAAGGTTCTTGAAGCTTAGAGGCTTGCACTCAGTGGATAAATCTGCTCTACCACCTGTCCTACCTGGGTACGGAAATTAGAAAATATTGATAAGTTGGGCAAAAACTTGTAAGTATTTAGAAATCGATTACCTGGTATCAGAGTTCCACTTTGGCGAATGAATTTTTTTTGCATCATTCTGGCGACTACTTATAAATTAGGTAACTTGCGTAACAAATTTTTATTTCTTTTCAAACGATGCAAAATCACGCCACACATCAACTACCTACCTACTTCACTTGTTACACATATTTTCTACATATTTAGTGTAAAAAAGTTCTGACATAAAAAAGCAAGATATATTCAGGAAAAAACGATTACATCTCTAAAACTACAAAAACGATAAGAAAAAAAAGTACGCCCAGAGAAAAATGGCATTCAAAAAAAATGGAACAAAACGCTACACCAAGCGTTAGTGTAACAGAGCCAATTTCCTTGATATCTCAACATCACTGAATTAAAAAATTGTTATTATCGCACAAGTGAAAAATTGGTAGTCTAAGTATGGGTTAGTAACGATGCTTGGACAAATTTATCATCTTATCTGCTGGGTACCTAACATCTGTTATTTACACTCACTCCTAATAATAACTGTTGATTTCATTCAGTTGAATGTGCGAATTGCGTTTCACAATGTCAAAGAAACTTTTCAATTTGCGCTGATAATTTTAAGTACGTATGAGGTAGTTAAATTAAAAATTGGTTCTTCACCCAATCACCTTCCTTTATTCGTGAACTTCATAATGTATTATAGATGAATTCTTTTTACTAGACGTTCAATCGAAATTTTGGGTGTCTGTTTGTGTCCAATGTAGTCGTATATGTAATTGTATAAGCCTTATGAGACTTTCAGTCGATTTAGTGCGTGGCCTTATGAGTCCAGTGTTATCATATTATGCGGTAACGTCTGTTTGGACGAAGCTTTTATTGCTCCCAAATTGAGCTTAAAAATTGAGCGACAAATTGAGCTTACAAATTGAATTCAGTATTATTGATGTAAAAGAGAATTCATCTTCACCTTCACGACTCTTCGCGAAGGCTACAGCTATTTTTCAACCTTGGGGGCTGAAATTTTTTTGGATTTGTTTTACATGAAAAGGAACCATTCGGCAGGGTGAGAGGTAAAAAATTCAAATTATCAAGTTTGAAAAATTACAAATATAAAATTTTAAAAAATTCAAAAATTTTTCGTACTTATCTTAAAAAATTAAATTTTTCTAAACGCTTGTTTTACTAATAGTGAACTTGAAGTGGTAGAGAAAGAAACAATAAATAATATGAAGTGGTAGAGAAAGAAACAATAAATAATATCAATTCGCTGTTGTACTCTATGGGTACAACTAACGAAACATATTTCTGAATTATATGTTTCCTACGACGGTATTGTTAGGCAACACATTTTGCAGAGAATTTATAGAATTTCCGTGACACCGTATTCAACACCTTTGAAAATTTTCTTTTGGTTAGAAGTTCTCCAGCAACTTATATCTGAAGAGCAACTCCTAAAAACATTGGACATTTTGGAAGTTTTTCAAAATCTTGAAAATGCTGTTCCATTAAGTTTGACAGGCAGTAGCTTAGTGATACCAAACCCATCCCCCCCCCACAAATGTAAGCGTCAAAAGTTAATTGGAAGAGAAGAAACTTCTGGCTTACTCGAATTTTTTTCTATATTTAAGCTATCACTGAAAACAATGAATAGATAAGGTACGCAAATAAAATTACATAGGTGCTAATATACTCGTAACGATGACATAATTTCCTCTATTTATGAAGCACCTACATAGCTAGCCATAATATTTTGATGTTACCAAGTTCTTTGCTTCGTGTAAGGACGAATTATATTTTTTATATTATAACTTATGAAGAAACCCAATGTGACATACTCGTAATTCGTAAAAATAGAAGCTCTTCGTGAAAGAGGTAAATTGATTTTAATTTAAAGTTAGAACTACTTCAAACTTTTTTCAATCGATATAATAGATAGTCAGCATTCATATACTCAACAAGGCGTATCATTCAGCCGATAGGTGGACAGATAATTCACAGCCATTAAGAAGTTCACAATACTTGCTTTTTTAATTATTTATATTGTATAATTTTAACTCTTATGATTCTTGACTCCGCGTGTTTGACAATATAGCTGGCGCTCAAGATGTTCATTTCTACAGAAGTATTTCACCAAACATTGGCAGTAATTCCGAGTAAGTTATTCACTCCATACCTCCATAATAAAATTCGTGATCACTACTTGAAACTATTTTCCATTCCTCTGAATGAAAATTTGAATTGAAATTGAAGAAGCTTAGATTACACTCTTAAACACATTCAACTCGACGGGAGATTTAAAAAAAGGCCTATATACACTCGAATCATTTTAAATTAATTTATTCGCACGCATTATCCTCACCACTTATATGTAGCTTATTCAATAGCTAACGGATTGAGCAAAAATATAAATACCCTTCTAAAATGTAATCCAACTCCCATATTATTTTATAAGCAAAATAAAAGCTAAGAAGAAGAACTAAAGCCAAAGATGTCACGTCCCTATCAAAAAAGTGAATAAAATAAATTAAAACCGGTTTAACGTTAGGAACTTAAATGTCCTGATATGCTTCATGCGCATTTCAGTTTACTGTTTTCAAAGTCTAAGAATCCAGCTGTTCTCTCCTCCACACTACAGTTTGTTATAGAGCGTTTCCATTTTCGAGTAAATACGGCCGTGATTCTCCCAATAACACAAAAATTGCTGAAATCACTATTTGTGCTCCATAAATAAACCTTTTCAAACTATTTTTTTTCTTTGTTAGATAGCTAATGATCTTGAAAATATACAATAATTTCTTTTTTTGCCCCACCTCACCAAAATTCCAAAATTAAGGAGAGCACTCAAATAGGGTAAAATGTCCATGGTAGTGGATGTAATCACTTTGGTTTTCAATCATTATCCACATTTTTGATGGTATAGTAATTTTTTTTCAAATTGAACAAAATGATTCCTAGGGAGAGATACCTTGTCCAAATAAATTAATGGTATTGATTAAAATTTAGGATGCATGAACATTAATATAGGGAGAGTTAGTCTTGTAATCAGTTTTTTTCCATGGTAGAGGAGAAAATTTAAGTAATCCTGGAATAATGTCACTGAAATATTTACAATGATGAAATATAATCTAAGTGGTTTATTTTGATACATATGAAAGTAATCGAGCAAAAAAAAATTTTTTTCAGAATATTGAGAAGTTATTAATAAATTTTCATCAAAAATGTGTCTTATAAAAGCTTAATGTTCCATGGTAGTGGATGCTGATACTGCAGAGAGCCAAAATCTGATAAGTCCAATAAACATTTTTTCTATAATGATTGACACCCCTAACAACAAATCCAGAGTGGATTTGTTCAGATTAGCTATGTTGGGTTTCTCAGAATTAAAATACTTGTCAATTGTCCATGGTGTGGAGAAGATTTTTTTTCCATGGTAGTGTCAAATCCTATTATTATAAATACCACAATGGAAAATGTGACACCACTGTGAAAAATATGCATATTTTTGTCAACTTGTCAGTTAGTGATGGAACTAGGAGGAGGTTTAGTGAGGCAATACCCCTCAACCGCAAATAATTTTACCCCCACCCCCCAGAAAAAATTTTTTCACCAAAATAATTTTTAGTAAAAATTTCTTGCTAAAATTTAATTAGTTTATAAAAAACACCAAAAATATTTGAAAAATGGTCAAAGAAGACATTCATTTGATCAAATACAGAGCAATGTGTAATATTTCAAGTCACTACAATGGAATTTCATCGTAGTGTGCCCGAAGTATCCCCCCTGCCCCCTGTGGTGAGAATCAAGCTCAACCAATGTTGGGTACGTATTCAGGGACACACCCACTACTATTTCCACATAAAAAATTATTGAAAAATACAAGTTCAAAATTTAAAAAAAAAAGTCAATTTTTTACTTATTGGGAGAATCACCCGTACACGATTGCGGATAGCATAGATGCTTATTTTTTGCTTTTAACGTACATACGAGTATGTAGTTATATAAAAAGCACGTACAAAATGAAATTCGCAGGACACTTAGTCCATTCAAGCAAAGAAACTTGGAGGAAAATTATTACACGATGGAGACCGTAAAGCAGGACTAGGAGAAGGAGAAGAGATGGAGGCAGGAAATTACTCAGAGAGTGGGAACACCACGAAGGGGAGAGCAACTCAAAACAGACGTGTTTGTCAGAAATTGACTAGGCGACTGATGCTTCGTCAGTGAAAATCTACATCAAAAGCCCATGTCAAAAACTTATCATTATTTTATTTTTTGTTCTTAAAAAGTTTCTTTAAAAAATTATCTGTTATCGCGTACTTCCGTACACATTATCATGTTATGTCATTAACCGATAAAAGGCTGCAAATAAATAAACAACAGCTTTTAACGATACCTACCGCAAAAAGTTACACATATTCTAACACGGGCCCTTCTTTAATATGCGTCCACAAAATTATACTTTTATTACCCATTATTGCAGTATTCTTCAATGAAATATCGATGGGCTACGGCTACGGTTGGACAGCTCCGACCCTGCGCAAGCTAGAAGATGCGAACGCCGAATTCTCCTTGAACAACGAACAGTGCTCGTGGATCGGATCGCTTCACGAACTGGGCAGAATATTTGGGCCCTTCCTGGCGCTGTTCCTCGTTGACAGAGTTGGTCGCCAGATAGCCCTCGTCATCTGCACCGTCACTGTTTTCGCCATATGGCCGGTCATCCTCCTCACCCGATCAGTGGCCGTCTTATACGCCGTACGTTTCGTGTTCGGTGTGGCCATCGGCATCAACGACGTCTGCTCCTCCATCTACGTGTGCGAGAACTGTAACGCCAACCTTCGAAGCATAATGGGCAGCATCAGTATCGCCTCATTTTACGCCGGAGAGCTGGCCGAATTCGCCATAGCCACCTTCTTGCCCTATCAAACTGTAGCCATCGTCAACACCATTCTCACCTTCCTAGCGCTATCCTGCATCCTGGCCAACACGGAGACGGTGCAGTACCTCATCATGAAGGGCAACTTGAAGAAAGCGGAAAAGAATTTCAACTGGCTACGAGGACGGGCACAGACTGACGGCGAATTTGAGAAGCTGAAGATATTCGTCGAGCATGAGAACGCCGAGAAATTGAGGTAAACGACCCATTAGTAGTCGATGTAGGTATGCGAGAAGTGAGCACATTTTTTTTTAAATTCAAGGTTTCGAGAAAAGAATTATAGGCAACAATAATATCATTAATGAAAGATGCGATGGTGTCAAGATAGATTCATATTTTTTTTCATACTCGTATTAATTTCATCATCAGAAGTACCTCCATTGAGACATTCGTATTGCCGAATTGCGGAGTTCGGGCTTCTAGTAAAGCATAGCCAGGCTCGTACCGGGAAGCCTTCGTCAGGTAGGGCAAGTGAAATTGTTGGTGGAGCAAAAATTTTTCCCAGAAATACTAAAAAAATCGCTAAAATTTCTAAAAATCCGAAAAAAAAGTCAGAATTCCTAAAAAGTTTTAAAAAAAAAAGCCAAAATTCCTAAAAATCCGAAAAAAAAACTGCAAAAAGTCCTAGAAACCTGAAAAAAAGAGCAAAAATCCCGAGAAATTCGAAAAAATTGCTACAATTTCTAAAAATCCGGAAAAAAAGCCAAAATTCCTAAAAATCCGTTTTTTTCTCGGATGTGTAGGAAGTTTGGCTCTTTTTTTCAGATTTTTAGAACTATTTTTACAGATTTCTAGGGGTTTTGGCTCTTTTTTTTCGGATTTCTAGGGATTGAGGGGTTAATTCGTCGTTTTTTATTTTTCAGTGCAAAATTCTGTGAACGGATAAATTTGCGTAATGTAGGGCATTGCCCTGATTGCCCGCACGGGCGGTACGGGCCTGAGAATAGCTTTGTAAGGCACTCATTTTCATGTGTTTTACAGCTTCAAGGATTTGTTCCTCAACGACGTGTACTATAAGCCAATACTGCTAATTCTGGTGCTCTGCGTACTGATGATGATGACCGGCTTCTCAGCAGTCACGTCATTCGTGTCAATCGCGTTCACCGAGTCCGAAATGCTCACCCCCAACCAGTTCACCACGCTTTTCGGCATCTGCCAACTGGTCACCGCCAGTCTGTCGCCGTTTTTCATCGAAAAGTTCAACCGCCGCACCATTTTGCTGGCCTCCTTCGGTGCCATTGCTGCCATCCACGCGGTCACAGCTGCCATTTACTACGCCATCTCTCGCGGTATCTTAATACCGAATTCGTCGTGGCTGATTTTCGGCACCATCACCGTCTACGCGATGGTCTTCTCCTTCGGCCTGCACCCCATTTTCTACACAATCAGGGGCGAAATGTTTCCGCAGAATATCAAAGTTATCGGCGGCTCGATAGGCGTGGTGGGCCATTCGTTGATGGGCTTCTTCTCGGCCAAATTATTTCTCATAGTGGCTGACATGTTCGGCATGTACGTCAACTTTTTGATATTCAGCTTCTGCGGAGCTGCGGCCATTCTGATTGTGTACAAGTGGATACCCGAGACCAGGGGCAAGACATTGGCTGAGATTCAAGACGAGTTACGGCGTAAATTAAATTAAGAAATTCGGGAAGGCGATCTCGTAACAAGCCTGGGTAGGAATATTGTAAGCCATTCGTTTGTCCGAAAATAATTCCCTGCTCTTTTGTAACTTTAGCGCCGCTCAGTGTAGCCAGCAATTCGTGCCACTAGCCACAGAAGTTGTACAAGGCACGTTGAAAAAAAAAAAAAAAAAAAAAACGATTTTCAATTCAATATTTAGCTCTGGAAATGGACGATTAGAGCGTTGTAAAAAATTGATTTTGAAAACAATTATGTTCTAGTTTATAGAAATTTACCATTTATGTTAATGGAAAATATCGAATGCTGACAAGTATCGAAAGCTGACATGCTCTTTATACATGGATTTTTTTTTTTTTATGAATTTTTTAAATGTCTATAATTACGTTGCTATCTTCTTGTTTTTGACTTCAGCTGAATAGTCTTTTTAAAGGTAAAAACTGAGCTTATAACAACATCAAGTAGTTGAGTAAATTATTTGTACGAGGCAGACACATATTCGTTATTATTTTTAGGAATTCAACTCGTATGGAGATTATTTGCGTGTAAGTAGTTTTCGCCCCTTCAGGCCCCTTTTGAAAAGAACGAAATTTGAATATAGATAAGTTACACATTTTAGTATCTTAAAGACTGTAAAATCAAGAAATACTCATGAATATTACATTTTTTGAGCTGAGTTTTACTCAGAATTCGCTCAACTTCATGTACATATTGTGTTACCATTAAGGATAACCTTTATGCCCAAACAAATTTTTTTTTTAATTTCGATTATTTTCACTTTTTTCTAAAGCCACAAAAACGGGTTTGCGACTTGAAATTGAAATAAAAAAAGAAATACGCCCAGGCGTAGAGGATAAATTGAATCATAGCAAACCTAAATTTCACCAAAATAGGATGTGTTTATGTGCACATATTAATTTAAAATTTCGAAATTTTTATTACAGGTATTCCAAAAGCAAGAACTAAAAAAACTGACATCTTTAAAACGCCGGTCTTTAATTGAGTCCCAAATTGGTTTTTTTTTCAGAATTGAGTACCCGGTATTGGGGGCTCATTAGTATGCGTATTTGAATTGCGTCCTGGGTATCGGGGGCTCATCAATATTCCTATGTGAATTGAGTCCGGGGTATGGAAGCACTGAACTGACTCACATTTCCCTTCTCACTTTAACAGACTTAGGACTGTCAATGATCATACATTGGTGTGATTAAAAATGTGAATCAGCGAGCAACATCGTAATAAGGAATTCATGGGTTTTGGTATATGGCACTACGGACTACAGGTCGAGAAAACTAAACAGAGCTGCTAACGTTAGGCAGCTATTAAGAATGAGTATCAGACGAGTATAATTTTACCAACACAAGAACAGAAAAAGCAAGTATGAATGGTAATATAGGAGGGAGATACGCGAGTCCGAGATAACTCGATTGGACAAGGAGAAATGTAAAAGATAAGGTGACTCGTTTGCCACAAGTACGCCTGTTGACTATTAGCCGACGATAAGAATGCAATCTTTCCCTGTGCTGAAAATAAGAAAAATATTTCTGCTGATACCCCGGACTCAATTCACATAGGAATATTAATGAGCCCCCGATACCCTGGACTCAATTCACATAGGAATATTAATGAGCTCCCGATACCCGGGACTCAATTTAAATACGCATACTAATGAGCCCCGACGACGGGACTCAATTAAATGACGGCCCTTTAAAATACCACAGTATAAGTACTTTTTTGGTGTACTAACCATTTTATTTTCTGAAAATGATTATTCGTCCGAAATAATTATTAAAACCATGAAGCTACGATAAAAAGTTGAGATCATTTTTCTCCAACAAAAGTAAGTAGAGGTGTCATAGGTCTCGCTGCATTTTTCAGCATTTCATAACAATTTCAAACTTAAAATGACTCGAAGTTTTATTTATTTTTAATAATTCTGAGATAATACCACACACCCACCTACCTATTGGATTTGTTATCATCAATAAAAGCAGACATTAAGATGAGAGTGAAATAAAACCTTGATTAACTTCGTATAACTGCTACAAAGTGCCGACCAAAACTAGAAAGTGCGTATGTTTCGGAGAAGTTCCCACCCAATATCCTGTATGAAAACGGTTGTTGTTTTTTATGGCAATGTAGTAATATTCCAAAGTAACTATTGGAAAACTTTTGCGAATAAATATTATTTTTATTACTGCGTATTAGTGCAAAGAATGCCTCCAAATACGAGTATTATTGTCGATTTCTTAAGTATGGGGGAAAAAATATAATTTAAACTTTTTCAGTTGGTATCTACAAATAAAATTACAAAATATATCATTATACATTTTTGGAAAATAGAAAATTATATTTTGAAAATCATGATCATTACTCATAAGTTATATACTTATGTAGGTAGTTTAGTTCTAGTTGAAAAAAATGATTATTAACACAAAGAAATTTATACTGAAGGATCGTTTACCTACTTAATGAAATTGAAAGCTGCAAACTTCACGAATTTGTCTTAAAATAATTTAGTTTCCTCTTTTTATTTCAATCTTTACCCTTATTACTAATGCTCTTCCACCTTATGAAGAGCTACATGTGAGTGCTAAAACTGTTGACCTGTAGAACAAATTCAGAAAAAATGAACGAAACAAGATGAGGCATTTATACCGGGATAAATGTCGCTATTTTAAATTGCAAGCTAAAACTATATCGTACTTTGTTCGAATTGTGAACAATTCTTTTAAAAGATGAGCAGAATTGTACTTTTTTTCGTTCAACTACGCATGCGTCTCTCTGATAGCAATTCAGTTATCCGAACGCTTTGAATATGCCCTTGCTGGTTGTCTCCAGTGCTCTTTATGATTTTAAATCTTCGACCATAAACGTTTGTTTTTTCAAAAAACCTTTGAATTAAAGTTATTTCCTACATTATTACTTCTTGCCTTTCGCTGACTTTCAGTGTTGAAGTTCGTATCAACAAAACTATGAGATAATTTGGTCGAAATAATTGGTATCCCCAAAGTGGCTAGCGTGTATAATAAAAATTATGAAATTCTAGTACCTACATATATTTTATGCTCAGTTGTTCATCCTAATTGTAAAGTCAGCATAAATTCAATCTCCATAATTTTTACTCCCTTCTATTTTCTCTCTCAAAGTATATTTTGCGTGAAGGAGGACTTTTATACCTTTATTATAGAGATGATTTCTTTGTCCCATAGTGGCATTATTTTCGCTGACCACACGCAATCGTCTGCCTTCGGCAAAAAATGCGAATATTTTAGGAACTACGCGTATATTATGTTCTTTCTTGTTCTGTGGTCACGAATGCGGTAAGCTTTAATCGTCGATTGCACGTAGATAATCGCTCTTGGGCCACGCTGGCTCACCAGTTCTCCATTATTTTGCGAATTTCAGCCAAAGTTTTGCCTCTGGTTTCCGGCACAGCCCATAAGACGTAGAGCGCGCTGATGACGCAGAAAACTGCGTAGATGACGAAATTCACGTACATGCCGCACGTGTCCGTCAGCAGGAGAAAGATTTTGCTGGTGGCGAAAGCGGTCATCGAATGGCCGGTCACCGAGATGGCACCGCCGATGGCCTTGATTTTCTGCGGAAACACCTCGCCCCGAATGACGAACGAGAGCGGGTGCACGCCCAGGCAGAAGACCATCGCGTACGAAGCGACCGCTGCAAATATCAGCCACGGGAAGTGCGCAATGGGCTGCACGTAGACGTGCACGTAGTAGAGGGCGGCGGCGACGCCCTGGGCGGCAGCCATCAGAAGGAAGGACGCCACGAGCAGCGTCTTGCGGTTGCAGCGGTTGATCACCAGCAGCGACATGCAGACGGCCACGAATTGCCAGATGCCGAAAATGGTGGTGTACTCGTCGGGCGTGAGGGCCGCCGACTGGACGAAAATGAGCGAGGCGAAGGTGACGATGGACTGGGGGCCGCTGGCCATCATCAGCACGGTCAGCGTCAGCGTCATGAGCACCGTTTTGCGGTAGACGGCGTTAGACACGAATTCCAGAAAGGTCAGCCTTTTGGCGTTCTCCTCGACGACGTCGCGCTTCAGCTCCTCGAACTCGCTCTGCTGCAGGGTGCCGCCCCGTAGCCAGCGCAGATTGCTCTCGGCTTTGGCGTACTTCCCTTTGGCGATGAGGAACTGCGCGGACTCGGTGCACCAGAGGTTGGTGGACAGAGCGAGCAGGCCGACGGTCGCGTTGGTCAGGGCGACCGTCTTGTAGGGCAGGTAGGTGCAGATGGCGAATTCGAGCAGTTCGCCGCCGTAGTAGCAGGCCATGGTGATGCTGGCGAAGATGGAACGCTGCCGGGTGCCGCAGTTCTCGGCCACGTAGATGGACGAGCAGACGTCGTTGATGCCGACGGAGACGCCAAAGGCGAAGCGTATCGCATAGAGGGTGGCCGCAGAGCCGGCGAAGGCGACCGACGGCCACATGACGAAGTAGATTACGGAGCTGAGTGTCAGCGCCATCTTGCGACCGCATACGTCGAGCAGGAAACCGGCCGTGAAGGTGCCCAAGATTCGGCCGAAATCATGCAGCGAGCCCAGCCACGAGCATTGCTCGTCGTTTAGCCAGATTTGCTCGTTGGGGGTGCGCAGCCGACGAATGGTTGGCGCCAGCCAGCCGTAGCCCATGCCCATCAAGATCTCGTTGCCGAAAACTGCGAACGGAGAGGAAATCAAAAATTGAGCCGCTTTGCTGCGGGAGAGGTGAGGACGTTGTTGAGAAAAGAAAGGAATTTGATGGAGTGCGCTGCCTTATCAGTTATAATTAAGCTTTTATTGTGGCGCTTGTGATCGTGAATAAAAATAACAATTACGGTAGCATCTGCTAGCAGGTTGCAGCTTTAATTTTTCAGCAGGCTATCATCAACCGAAAACCCCTTATTAATTTTGGTCCAACTTGGCAAAAATCGAAAGTAGAAGAGTCTACGAATTCTTGTATCAGTGAAATGTAAGGCCTTCTAAAGACCAGAAACATTTCTAATGCCAACGTACTTTGATGGCGTTTCTATCACGGCTACGTGCGTGTCCAAAAATTGTTTGGTAAATTTTAGTAAGTTCCATAGAAATATACGTATAAGTATATTTTCTGTTCTTGAAAATATCGACTTTTAAAAGGCACTCTAATCCGAGGCTACAGTTTTTCATTTTCATCTGACAACATGAACATTCTGACTGTGTTAATGGATTCCCCCTCCCCCCACCCCAAGATCTCACAGTCACTTTTTGCGTGTGGTGATCTTTACTAAACAAAAATTTCTATCGCTAGCGGTTATCTTACTTGGCAAAATTGCGAGTGTTTGATGGAGCGCTTCTTTCGAGAATAACATTTCTGCGAACTGGTGGTCTGTGCTTTCGATAAAGAAGCTTCTTCAACGGTTAGGTATACGTGATTTTCACGAATTAAACTTCTACTTTCGATCGCCTAGTTCGAGAGAATTCACATTCGATACGGCTTTTCATCCGAATGTAATACAGACCCAACAATTTTCAGCCTTTTAAGTGAAAGTCGACACCTCGACAATGACGCGAATGGGAATTAATGGACACTTCAATATTCAGTTGTAATATATTGCCGATTAGATAAGATACGTATCTTTATTTTTTATTGTTTTCAATTAACCCTCTATTTAGCCTGATTAATGAGTTGTTTTATATGACTGGTTTTTTTCCAAAGTCTATTTATGATGACCTCCCTGTTGAGGACAATACCAACGATTGAAAAAAATTATGTAGGCACTTGATAAGTCGGACGTTCTTGAAAATGCTCGAAAATTGATTATCTGTAAGATAACCTGAACGAAATGATTGTTAACTGGATGAAGTGAGTTGGTAAAAATATTTACTTATGTATTGATAAATTAATCAACCTAATATCTGTCAAAGTTGAGTTGGCACTTGGGGTTTTGTTAAATGCGTTTGTATGGTCTGTAATTGCACTCACTATTACAGCTGTAAGTCCTATGTAATTACACACCATACAAGCACACTCAACGAGAACCAGTGTGCCTTCTTTTATTCGACAAACGATACTAAATTTTATATTTGAGGGAAATTTCAGATTTATTTAATCAGTTGTAGAACAGAAGAGCTATAGTACTTTTTGTACCCGAAGACACTTGATAATTTTGATAAAAATATTTGAAAACGGTAAAACGACGTCTCCCTTTTTCTATATAATATGTACGAGTATATTATTTTAGGTTTTCCTACGTACTCGAATAATTGTTTTTTTGATACTTCAGAACTAGATATAAATAAATATAGGAGAGTCGGGTGTTTTATTTGCGCACATGTATAATCGACTTGTAAGACAATCTCACCGAACAAATAAAAATTGTTAATTACATACATTCCTCAGTAAAATTTATTCTTATATCAGAGTATGTACTGCATAACGTTCTTGAAGGTAGGTAAGTACGAGTACCTGCACAGGTTTCTTCCATCGCGAAATTCCCATTCTCTTTTGGTTTTTGCATTTTTTTTTTCTTCCGTCAGTTCAGTTATGTTCAGTGTGATGAGCTTGATTTGCTTTACAAACTCTCTATTTAGTTCTACGAGCTTTTTGTTTTTGCAAAGGCAAGAGCGGGTGTTCCGAGGAAGATGCTATCCGGAAATTCACTGCTGATTTATCAGGGATGGGCTAAAGCCATGCTTTACTGGTCGATTTTTTTGCCAAATAAATCTCTTTGCATTTTTTCAAGTCTTTTTCAAAAATTTTTTTTCGAGATTAGCACTTGAATGGGGGTTTTTGAGGTCGCTGAACACGAATGCGGCAGCCGTTTTTGGCGGCAGCTCTCGCCCAGCGAGATAATATGGCCAAAAAAAAAGTGAAAAATGCTCCAAAATAGGTCTGAATCGCGACATAAAGCAAAACGAGCCACAGATCCGGATTTAGCGTGAAAAATTACATAATACGAGTATGCACACATGTTCACTTGTCAATTTGAAGTTGGTACCTACCTATCTGATATTGTTTTTTATGCTGAGATTATTTTGAAATACGTTGCTATATCCCATTATATACTTCTTTCTTTAGTCAAACTCTTGATACTCGTATTTTATTCAATAGCGTAGAGACATGATGATTTGATAATTTGCAAACATATTTCAATTAAATAAAAATTTGTAATCCTCCAATTTTGATGAAAATGGTAAGGTTAACACCTCTTTTCATCGAACCGTTTATCCCTTAATTTTCAGCCATATTGTTTGGTTTTTTAGTTTGCTGTTGGCAAAGAGTGACCTGTCAGCGCTATGAAGTTATAATTCCAAATTTATTTCTAGTACCTAATGCTGAAATTTTAGCCCAAAGTTGTCGGGTTCGGAGACGAGGTAATTTTAATTTGAGAATTGCATTTAGAATTCCAAGTCTATAGCACGAACAGGTCAACCCTCATCAACGAAATATCAATAAATTTGAAAGATTGGGTTAAAGTTAGCGGGAAAAATTTTGGCAAAGAGGAGCTCACGTTTTAGTTTATGTTTTCTTATTTCTCAGATTACCTATATGGGTAAATTAAAAGCTGATTTCGATCCTTTTCTCGTTTTCGTCGACTAAAAATGTGTAGTTCAAAATACGTATAGGGTTCGTTTGTGCATTTTTGTTGGTTTAATGTTGAAAACTTGCTAGAAGGGCATGTACTCGTCTCGTACGTACTCGTACTTGACCGATTTTTGTGGGATAGAGGGACGTATAATTAAAATTCACTTTTCGATTATACCTATTTTAAATGATTCGTTAATTTTAATGACGCCGGAAATGATACCTGTCAGTCCTCTTCGAAGCATGAAGGTTAAAATCAACACTTATTATTTGATGTAACGTATAGCTGTTATAGTCGACCGTATACGTTGATATGGACTGCGCTTAAAATTGACGTCGTTTTAAGTTTCGTGCGACTTACACTGTCCGCGCAGTTCTTGTTGAATTTCAGCCAAAGTTTTCCCTTTCGTCTCCGGTATCCAGATATACACGTACAGAATGGCTACAGCGCTACTGGCGGCCAATGTCAGAAAATTCGTGTACATGCCGTACGCGTCCGCGACGACGAGAAACATTTTGGAGGACAGAAATCCGATACACGAGTGCCCTATGATGGCGATCGAGCCGCCGATGGCTTTCACATTTTGGGGGAACAATTCTCCGCGAATGGTGTAGAAAATCGGATGCAGACCGAATGAGAATGTCATCGAGTAGAGGGTGATGGTGGCGAAAATCAGCCACGACGAGTACGGAATTTGGATACCGCTGGCCTTGGCCAAGTAAAGCGCAGCCGAGGCCGCGTGGATGACGGTGACGAAGGCGAAGGACGAAATGAGGATCGTGCGCCGGTTTAATTTTTCTATGACGAAGGGAGACGCGCAGACGGCTATAAACTGGCCCAGACCGTAGAGGGTGACAAACTGGTTGGGTGTGAGCGTGTCCGACTCGCCGAACGCGATGGAGACGAACGAGGTGATGGCCGAGAAGCCGGTCATCATCATGAAGAAGCACAAAATCAAAATAAGCAGCACCGGCTTATAGTACGTCTTGTTGACGAGCAGCTCCTTGAAGCTAATCTTCTCGCTTTGCTCCTGCTCGACGAAGGTTTTCAACTTTTCGAATTCCTCGTCGGCTTCCGCCTTTCCGCGCAGCCAGTTGAAGTTCTTCTCGGCCTTGTCCAACTTTTTCCTGGTTATGAGGTAGTGCGGCGTTTCGGTGGCGACCAGGATGCAGGAGAGCGCCAAAAAGGTGATTATCGAGTTGACGCTGGCCACGACCGTGTACGAGAAATAGGTGGCCAGCGCGAATTCCACCAGCTCGCCGGCGTAGAAAACCAGAATGCTGATGCTGCTGAACACTGCTCGCAGGTTCGGCCGACAGTTTTCGCCCACGTAAATGGAGGAGCAGACGTCGTTGAGGCCTACGACCAGGCCGAACGCGAATCTGGATGCGTAGATGACCTCGATAGATCTGTAGAAAAGGACGAACGGCCAGACCGCGAAGAAGACGATCGTGCAGAAGATGAGCGTTATGCGACGACCTAATTTATTGATGAAGACGCCGGCCATGAATGGACCAAATATGCGTCCCAAGTCGGCGAGCGACCCGATCCACGAGCATTGTTCGTTGTCGAGCTGGAATTCGGAGTGCGCGGCTTGTTGCTGCCGAATGGTCGGCGCCACCCAACCGTAGACGAAGCCCATGGATATTTCATTGAAAATGACTAGAGATCCAGAGAAAATGGTCGTATCATTATCTGTCATCGAACTATAGATTTACAAACTGGAAGGAGTACTTCTGATATAACCCAATAAGAATGAAACGGACCGAAAGGTAAGACAGAGAAAGAATAATGTCTTATCTCCTATAGGGATGGAGCTAAGGGACTTCAAAGAATTGCCATTTTTAGAGAATTTCAGTCTGTTTGAATTGTTGGTTCGAATCTGCAGTCTTTAAGGCTAAACGCTGCTAAAAATATTGACGAAATAAAAAATTTGAAGAAAAAGTTGTTTAAATTAAAATTCCTTCCAAAAAGTCAATTGAGACATGTCTCTTCCTTCCGTAGGGGTGAAGCTACACATAAGTCCTCCAAAGATTCAAAATTCTTGGATGTTATAATGTTTCAAATCTCTGAAGCCTCATAGCTTCATCCCTATGCGAGATGGAGACATGTGCTCGCTGACTTTTTTGCAGGAAATTTAATTTTGAACAACTTTGGTTTCAAAGTTTTTTTGGTATTGTCAATGTTTGTAGCAGCGTTTAGCCTCAAAGACCAATTCAAACATATTAAATTCTCAAGAAACGGCAAATCTTTGAAGCCCCCTAGCTCCACCCCTGTGGGAGATAGAGTTATGCGCGCACTGAGGTTTTTAGTAGGAAATATAATTTTTTAATAATTTTCATTTCAATTTTTTAAATATTATCAATATTTTAAGCAGCGTTCAGCCTTAAAGATCATCTACTTTCGCATTTGAATATGAGAACTTTATATTTTTGCTTGTTATAATACTCGTAATATCAACACTTATTTGAATAATAATTTGCAAATTGAGAAAAATCTCTAAAACCCCAAAAAAATCCCTGGTTTCATGGGTGCTAAAAAAAAACAAAACATCAGTGCATCAGAAAATAAATTTTTAGCAGAGCAATTTAAAAATATTGTTTCCCATGCATTCCGGTCTTTTTTCTTGTGATTGATAAGGTTTTTTAGCTGCTCCATAATTTTTGTTCAAATTTTTTGATCATACGTAAGTCATTTGAAAGAGCATAAGTGCATACGTATCTTCATTGGTAAAAATAGATCAAGAAATAAATATTATTTGTATTTTGTCACTTAGGCGTCACTTTTTTTGTGACACGTCACGTCACACATTTTTAACGACTGACAATTATGGTTTGTTCCAAGCGTCAAAGCATTTTATTGCTGGGATATCACTTACTTGGCATGACGGCCAGTGTCTGATGGAAAACCTCCGTTGATAGAAACATTTTGTAATGTTCAGTCGATTAGAAGCGCAAAATACGGTTAGCAAGAAAATATTTTATTTTTAAAATGTAACTGCTGTGAATTGTGAACAAGTTATATTACCTATCATGTCTTTCATTTCACACTGTTGACATAATTATCTACCCACTTGTATGAAATACATGCGAGAAATAATGGCGCAGATTTTTATCATACGACTTAATAATGAGCTGAATCAAGACGATTTCCTAGCATGTGAGTTGATCACATTGATAAGGAAATCTCCATTTTTTTTTTGTAGGCACTTTACCCCGAATGTTTACTAAGTAGCTGATAAAATAATGGATGGTATTGTGCAATTGGTACATTTTTCAAACTGCTTTCATTAATTTAGCATGGTTCGAACATAGCCGGCGCGTCGGGCATCTAAACATTTTTTCTAGTGCAATACCCTTCTCCCCCCCCCCCCAAAAAAAAAAAGTTTCTCAAAAAGGTAAGAAACTTAGGATCGAACCAACTAAAACACTCTTCTAATACGAGTACAGCACTGATGGAAAACTGCATAGTAAATTTTAATATCTGCATACTACGAGTATATAACTTCAGGACAATTCAGTTTTTATATGAAAAATAAATAATAATAATACATAATTATTTAGAACTTTTTAAGAATTTTACATTTGGATTACCCCCATCCTAATATTTCAATATAATTATTAATTCAGATTAATTTTCGCCTTAAAATCAAGAATTGTCCCTAAGTTAGTAGGTATACTTATAGCATGGGAAGACTGATTTTTAATATTTTTTCCCTGAGTTTATCCTATTTTATAACATGACGCAGAAACCTGACCTGCTCACATTTACTCCTCAGTTGAAAATAAACCGATGAATAGTAATTTCCGCTATTTTTAATAGGAAACAAAGACATTTCCAGGTTTATAGTAAGAATTCTTAATATTTCTGGTACATACTTTTTACTATCCCACACACCATACTTTTTTATTTTAGTAGTAACTCCTACTATAAATCTCAATAATGTAGTTATAAATTGTTTTCTTCAGAAAAATGAATTGAAAATATCAAAAGGGTTTTTGACAAACTACATATTTATTTTTTCGTCATTCTTCATACCTGATATTGATACAGTGTCAACCATTATAATATTATTATCTAGGTACTCGATAAAAACTTATTTTGCTTCGTTATATCACAAAAACAGACTTTCAGTCATAGCATATTTCCATATAAATCCAAGTCAGTTCAGTTTCTAAAATTCTATAGTGGAAAGACTTCTCATTTTCGACCATAATTTTATTGAACTAAACATTTTAAAAACTGACGCTCAAAGGAGATAATATACCCTTTCAAATAATACGAGTAAAACTCTACATGCAATCGATCCGAAAATAGTGCATGGTAAATAAGCTATAAAACAATTGCAAAAATCTACTTTCAAGATGATTGATAAAATACTAAAGACAGAGTTGTAAAAATGATATCATTTTCATTACCGAGAAACAATTGAAAGCAAACGATCTGACCCTGAACTATCAACATTCTGGCCAAAAATTCGCATGAGTAAACGTTAAAAAAAAAAAAAAAAAACTGACGGACTAGAATAATGTTCAACTTTTTATACAGATTTATAAACTGAACGTAAGTAAACGTCTTTTCAAATGGTACAGATTAATATAGCAATATCTGTAATACCTGTTTTTATTACTCTTATAAATTTACACTCTATCTACTTTTTACGAGCAATTCATTTTTTTATGATTTGGACACGTGATTAATCAAATAAGACCAATAAAAGACGTAAAAAATACCAAATTTGCCAAACTACCGAAGATGTATGCGATGAAAGTGGTAACATAGTTTTCGATTTGCACATAATATTTCTCAGAAAATGTACATCTCTAAAAGTATTGTGCACCAAATACTGGCAATAATTCCAGGTAAGATTATTTTGTGTTCAAAAAAAAATTTCGTTAAAATGATAAAAATCCAGTGTCTATGTAATTAATCGAGAGATAATAGATATGTCTTTGTCCTTCCTCGAATTTATCATGAAACTTGTAAAATAGCCTGCGTTTCTGATCGGCTTCAAATTTGACGAGATTTGAAGGAAATATTTGTAAAAAAAATTTAAGAAATAACTGGCAGAATTCTTTTCATAAGTTTTTAATAAAGAATAAATATTTTTTATTGAGTCATAATTTTCACGTGCTTATTTTCATTTCTAAGAAAGAATCACAATATGGTCTCATTCAACCTCTTAAAAAAAAAAAAAAGAAGGTACTAGGGTAATTGAGACCTGTAAACTTGGGCGAACCCGAGTTGAGTCCCAAACCAGAATTCAGTTTTCTCATCAGTTAAAAAGAAAAATAATCTAAAACATAGGACTTTTTAATATTCTTCTCAATTTGACTGAAATAAAACTTTCCACACATTACAAATCGCAATACCTACCCGATGGGCAAAAAATGAGAAAATGATCCGTAAAATGAGAATTTTATCCGTTGTCAGTCCGTTTTTATTTTCGATCATCGGATCTGAAAATTTGCAGTTATTTTTGTCATCTTGATTAATTTTCCAAATCCGTTTGTAAAACGGATTTCCTGATTATAATCAGTGATAATTTTTGGGCAATTTTTCTAAATCCTTTTGTAAAACGGTTTCACGGATTATAACCCGGGCCAACAAATATGATAAAACAGCTTTCACGGAAAATAATCCGGACTCATTTCCGGCAAGACTGATTACAATCCGTTCGAAATCCGTTTTAGAAGCCGGAAAACAGGAAAATTCCGGGTTATAATCCAGAAACGGATTATAACCCGGAATAAAACGGATCCGTTTTCAAAATATTTTGCCCATAGGGTAGGTATTTTCCTCATCGTGTTTCCTCTTGCTCCAAGTATCTCGATGTACGCGAGTAGATTTTAATGCAAAATCTCGCAAAGGTCTCATTTGCCCCGAATTGGGGCTAAATGAAAACCATCAACAATACCTTTCCAAAAAATTCACAAAAAAAATCAATATCTAATACTTCAAGTTGCTCTGAAATTTTGACGACTACCAAAGAACCCTTGAGAGAAGTTACCAACAAAATTTCGTTGAATTTAAACAGTATCCTGAAAGTCGAACTGATTTTATGGGTCTCAATTACCATAGGGTTGACTTAGGTTTTATTTGACCTGGCAACCCTGCTACGGTGGAGATGGGGCGAAATGGAAAAAAATAAAGTATATTTCCGCTCATACCACCGCGTACTGTGTTCTAATAGGTTTTCAAATGCGAATTTCTCGTTTCAGTTACAATCGGCAATTTTCTGGTTGGAGCAGTTTTCGGATGGCTGGCGCCGACGTTAAAAACGTACAGAGGCTCGCAAGACGAATTCCCACTCACCGACGAAGACTGCTCCCGCATGGTCATGTTCTCGTACGTGGGCAGAATTTTCTGCTGCCTGTTCGCGACCGCCATCGGCGACAGATTCGGCCGCGTCACCCTCATCTCGCTGACCGCCCTTCTGATGACCATATCGTGGACGGCGACAGCGCTCACCAAAATCATTCCGCTGCACTACGTGCTGCGCTTCATATGCGGCGGATGCTTCGGCATGACCAACGTGACGACGCCCATCTACATCGGCGAGAACAGCCCCCCTCAGGTGAGGGCCATTTTCAACAGCGTCTGCCTCATGTTCTTGTTCGGCGGCCAGGTAGTGAGCTGCGTTTTGGCCACCTACTGCAGCTACCTGGTGGCGACCGGCATCATAGCCGCCATATCGGTCGTCGGTCTGGCGTCCACCATTTTGCTGCGCGAGCCGGCCCAGTACCTGCTGGTCAACGGCCACGAGGCCGAGGCGGAGCGCCAGTTCTTCTGGCTGCGAGGCGAGGATGAGAATACGAAACGAGAGTTCGGCGAGATGAAAGCCAAACTGTTGAATACCAAGACGACGTTCTCGTTCGCCTACCTGATGGATCGACGCGTTTGGATAGTGTTCGCCATGAACACGCTCATATTCACGACCGGCTTCCCAGCCATCAGCTCTTTGGTCTCCATCGCGCTCACCCCGGCCGGCAATTTCTCCGAAAACGAGTTGACTATTTTGTTCGAACTGACGCAGTTTGTGGGAGCCGTAGCGTCGCTCTTCATCATCGACCGATTCGACCGGCGACCCTTGTGGACCCTCACCTGCGTCCTGTCCATCGGATTCCACCTGATGACCGCCGCGCTCTACCACCTGCGCGACGAAGGAGTGCACGTAGCCGGTTATTCGTGGCTTCTGTTTGGCTCCATAACCGCCTACACGACCGTCTTCTCGACGCTCATGTTCTCCCTCAACTGCACGGCCAGAGGCGAACTTCTGCCGCAGCAGTACAAGGGTGCCGGTTCGAGCACGTCGCTGGCTCTGAACTCGGTGGTGGGTTCCATCCAGGGATTCACGTTCTTGAAAATAGCGTCCGCTTTTGGAATGAAAGTGAATTTCATCATTTTCGCCGCCTTCAGCTTCGTGCTGTGGGTATTCTGCTATTTTTTGGTGCCCGAAACGAGAGGCTTAACGTTGGTGGAAATCGAGGAGTTATTTGAAAATTCCAACGAATCCGATTTCAAACAGACAAAAGCAGATTTTCAAGGGAAAACCTGCTAAAAATCGAAAGCTGACTGTCTGTTTTTGGTTCGCAGTTTGCTGCATGAGGAGGTGAGATTTCCAGTACCACGATTGGAACTTTGACGCATCGACACAATGGCTGTATCTTGAGTGACTTAAAAGAATGAATGAAGAGAGTTTTACCAGGGGTATAACCAGAGTGCTTCGGTAAAGGTGGCAAATGACATTCTTGTGGCGACAATTAGTCTTTCAACTGTCTATTTCGATTTTCGGGAACATTTTTTTATTCAGTCTTTCTTTGATGAACTTATATGCCTAATAAAGGCTTTATAGTCCTCCAGTCTCATCTTGGCTACGCCACTGTGGGGCAAATCTTACTGGAACGAATTCTGGTAGCAGGGCAAACGATCGAGTCAGGAGGAGCTGAGCCCCCTGTCACGAGACCAGATTCCAAAAAAGATTAGCTGTGATAATCGTCGTCATTTTTCACCCCCCTGCCAGCTGCACCCCTCAAGTGGTGCATCAAAATTTTATGGGTTTTCAAAACGACAAAAGTACTTCAAACTTGGATAAAGACTTTGGGCGCCAAAATAACCAGAGTCCTTCGCATTGAAACCAATTTGTAATTGAAAGGGTTGGAGGTAAGAGCGAAAGAGAAAGGAGTCGGGATTTTACCCTTCAATGATTTCGTAACTGGTCACATATTACCATAATAAAAGCCTCAAACTGCTTACAAATATGAGCATTTTAAGCAGAATTTAATTCAACATATTTCCCTAATATGTATAATGGGGTATGAAACTACCTTTCATACATTATTGCTGATACAAAAATAATCCATCATTTGCCTTCACAATTGCAAAATTCACAAAACAAACAAAAAATCGAAAATTATATAATTCGGAACTTTGCTTATTTTGACAGGCAGCCCTATGGCAACACTGAATTTATCGTCCAGGTTTCTCAACCATGCTTCTCAGCTGTATATTTTCCCAAAAAAAATTTTATTCGAAACAAATTATTTATTATACGGCCTGAAGATATACTGTAGATGCTTTCAACATTTGTAACACGATTTATTATCTTAGATACCCAATAGGTACATTTTATTATTTTCTTTGTAATAATTTATATTGTAAATCTCGAATCATCTCTCTTTTGCCAACCAAAATACTGAAAATTATTACTAAAACTTTTTTTGGTGCACAAATTATAAGGATTTTACAGAATATTTCACTATTTTTGTATTATAATTTCTGCTGAAAATCTTGAATTATCCCCGTTTCCGTATTCAAATTCTAAAAATTATTACATTACTTATATATTTTTTCTTCCGAGAAGCAATAACCAATATTGAGAATACTGCATCATCATTTAGATATAAATAATGAAGTACATAATCTAAAACTAGCAGATAATACCATCCTTACGTCAAGGATCGATTAAACACCGAATACCTGTTTGCATTTTCTTTGGTTCTAGCGCATTTTTTCATTCTTTTCATTGTAACTTATTTTTATCGAGTGGTTCTGAATATTCATAAAAATTGAATACAATATTTATACTGTAAGAAGCAGTAAAAAGATGGTTTTCTACAAGCAATACTTTCATCAAATACTGGCCATGATTCCAGGTAAGAAAAGAATTCGGATTGTATCTGCTTGGACATAGCTATTGGTGACGTTCATTTAAATTTTTCACATCAAACACAATAGAAATTGACGCGATAGAAGCCAAAATACTAATATGTACTCAAGCGTAGAAAAATAATTTTTTTGCAACGCATGAATGAAAATTAAGTGAGAAATTGTTGAATTTGTACAAATGAAATTATAAGGGTGTACTCGTATACGTGCACAAAAACATAGTTGTGAGAAAAATGCATTCAAAATTTTATTTCGGTAGTACTCGTATATCGCCACAGTCCAAGATATTGTTTGGGAACGAAAAGTACTACCTGAAAATCAAATGGCAAATAATATAGAAACCTATTGGTTCTACACTTCTAAAACGTTTTATTGGGATGGAATGGAGCTAAATACTCCTTTTTCATTTGAAATTTTTTATCTGTACCTGAGAGGATGCAATGTAATTGTTCAAATTATACTCGTACAGGGTTATTCGCTTCGACTCGCACCATTGGAAACCCCATTTGGTGCGAATAAAAGTGAATAGTTGGTGTTTGGGCGTGTGTATTGTCTTGAGTCACAAATTCAACAACACGAATTGATACGATAAAGCTGTTAGGTACCTTTTAGCAGGGATGTAGGGTAGTACTTATTTTCAAAGTTTGAAATTTCTAACCTCCCACCCCCAGATTGGAGCCGCTTCATGAAAAAAAAATTACATAAAAACTTCAGCCATCTAGGTGGAAATTGAGTGGTGCCTCGAAGGGGTTGAAAATTCATACATGGGAATGTAGACGTAGTTCATTCTGTTCACTTACATCCTTCCACGATAATGAATAACTCGTAAGCTCATTCGACTAATTCACTGTACCTATAAAATTACTAAATTTTATGCGATTTGTGATAATTATAAAAGCGAATTTCAATGATTTTGTGTTAGTTCACTTTTTAGAAGCGCACTAATTTTTATTTCAACTTTCAAAATATTGGCGGTTGACGTTTTCAAGCTGAACCTACTCGTATTTTCTCTTACACATAGGTATATAGGGTAGGTTGTGGTTTCAATTTCGAAAATAATAAAATATGAATATTTTAGAACTCTCAAATTTATAGGATGAAAGTCCATAGTAAACTAAATCGAGATAAGTCTATTTCCTTATCACAAAATTTTGACATGAATCATTCTGGTCCTCGGGCCTGATTTGTATTGAAAGTTCCAATTTTAATACAACTTTCTCTACTTGTCCAGTTACTTTGATCAATTTCATACTCGGATCGTCCCGAGGATGGTTCGCCCCAACTTTACAGGAGTACAGAAGTGCCCCAGGCGATTTCTCACTCACTGACGCAGACTGTTCATGGATGGTATCGCTGGCATAGGCAGGCAGACTTCTTGGTTGTGTATTCACAGCTGCCACAGTGGACAAATTTGGTCGAAACGCGATCATCTCTCTGACCGCCATATTGATGACCATATCGTGGATCAGCACTTTTTTCTTCAAAGTCGTCCTTCTGCACTACGCTATCCGTTTAGTATTTGGCATCTACTCTGGGACCGCCAATATTGCAACTCCTATTTACGTCGGCGAAAATAGTTCACCCTCAATAAGAGGCGTTTTTGGCAGCATCTGTCTCGTATTTTTTTACAGCGGCCAAGTGCTCGGTAGTATTCTGGCCACTTACTGCAGCTACGAATTATCATCCGGAATCTTTGCAACACTATCTTTAGCCAGCCTAGCATCGATGGTCTTACTCAGAGAGCCGGCGCAGTATCTACTAGCCAAAGGTCTGGACACAAAGGCTGAGAGGCAGTTCTTCTGGCTGCGAGGAAACGGCGACAATGTGAAACATGAATTTGACGAAACCAAAGCCAAACTATTAGCTAGTGGGAAAACTGAATTCTCTTTCATCTACCTGCTGGATCGACGAGTTCAAATCGTCTGCATCGTCAGTTCGCTCCTCTTCCTCACCGGATTTCCAATCATATCACTGCTAGTGTCTGTAATACTGTCGCCTACAAAGCAGTTCTCTGCTAACGAACTGACCGTCGCATTGGAATTGGTTCAGTGCATAGGAGCTGCCATATCACCTTTGGTCATCGACCGATATAACCGGCGAACCTTGTGGTTTGTATCTTCTCTTCTGTCCGTCGCGTTCCATTTGATGACTGCTGGCCTCCTCTACTCGCACGAAAAAGGCATTCACGTGGCGAATTATTCGTGGTTATTATTTGGCTCCATAGCAGCATACATGACAATATTCTCCACCCTCATCAACTCCCTCAGCTACGCTATCAGAGGAGAACTCCTACCGCAGAAGTACAAAGCTGTGGGCTCCTGTACATCACAAGTCATCAACTCTATGATTGGTACCTTGTACGGCCAAATTTTCTTGAAAATAGCCACGGCTTTCGGAATGAAAATGAATTTCATAATATTCGCAGTCTGCAGTCTGGCACTGCTGGTATTCTGTTATTTTTACGTGCCAGAAACGAGGGGCATACCGTTAGTGGAAATTGAAAAAAAATTGGAGAAATCTCAAAAATCTATCACAAGTACCGCAGAAAATTAATAGTAATGATGAAGGTAGTTTCCTAAAGAAAACCGAACTGGAAACTGCAATAATCTGATTTTGAGACAAATGATGATTAGCTTACCACTCTTTCAAAGTGACCTTAATTTACAAAGCCTCAACAGCTAGTCCCCAATCAAAAATGTTCACGCATTAAAAAGTGGCAGTTCTAAATAATTGCTGTATTTTTTATCCATACATACGAGTATAAACAGGGTTCACAACGCTACTAACTGAAACTTTACAAATTCTCTTCCAATATGAAAATACGAGAACGTTATAACAGGCGTATATACTCGTACATGTACAAACGTCCTCTACTACCTATTCAGGGATTACGATATCTTTTCGACTCATTCAAATTTGAATACATCAATTGATTCGTTAATCACTCGAGAATATGTGTAAAGAGTTATTTTGTCTCATAAAATTCACGATTAACGCAAATATCCACACAGGTACAGAATAATAAAATTATTCGAATATTTTATATTGACGTGAAATCAATTACGAGTATGAATTAAATCACATATTATAGGCTCCTACCGTAAACTATAAACTCCATTCGTTTGAAAAAATTATTTTTAAAATGTTTATTTCTCGAACCATCGTACATCAAACCTCAGCTATTGCACCAGGTAAGACAATTTTTCTTTAAACACTCGATGAAACAAAAAACGTATAGCTAAGCTTCTTCCCGGGAGGGGGGGGGGGCAGTAAAACCTATAATTGTTCGTCATCCATGTTCTCATATTATAATAGGATTAAACAGAGGCATGCCCGATGATAATCAAACTCCGGATAATACATGTATCATCGAATTGATGAAACTTTTTGGTAGGGAAATTTGTCGATTTGATGACTTGTCAAATCTCACAGACCAAAGTCGAAGAGTATATCGCATAAAATTGTCTACATTTCTGTAAACAGCCCAAAAATATAAATATATAATGCTTGTTAAAAGTTCCAATTTTAATACTTTTCTACTTGATCCAGTTACTTTCGTTAATTTCATCCTCGGAACGTCCAGCGGATGGCTGGCCCCAACCTTACAAAAGTACAGAGGTTCCACAGGAGATTTCTCACTCACTGACGTAGACTGCTCTTGGATAGTATCGCTGGTATACACCGGCAGAATTTTAGGCTGCATATTCACAGCAGCCACAATAGACAAATTTGGACGAAATTCGATCATCTCTCTGACCACTCTATTGTTAACCGTATCATGGATCAGCACTGCGTTCATCAAAGTCGTCCTTCTGCACTACGTTTTCCGTTTATTATTCGGCATCTGCATAGGAACCACCAACATTTCAACTCCAATTTATGTCGGCGAAAATAGCTCTCCCTCAGTGAGAGGAATTTTTGGCAGCATCTGTCTGATTTTCTATTTCAGTGGCCAGGTACTCGGTAGCATTCTGGCCACCTACTGCAGCTACGAAATGTCATCCGGAATTTTGGCAGCACTGTCGGTGGCCAGTCTGGCATCGGTGGTCTTACTCAAAGAGCCGGCGCAGTATCTGCTAACCAAACGCCAAGATGCAGAGGCTGAGAAGCAGTTCTTCTGGCTGCGTGGAAACGCAGAGAATGTGAAACAAGAGTTCGATGAAACCAAAGCCAAATTATTAGAGAGTAGTAAAACTAAATTTTCTTTCACTTTCATGCAGGATCGACGAGTTCAAATCGTCTGCATCGTCAGTTCGCTCCTCTTCCTCACCGGATCACCAATCATATCGGTGCTAGTGTCTGTAATACTGTCGCCTACAAAGCAGTTTTCTGCTAACGAACTGACCGTCGCAGTGGAATTGGTTCAGTGCATAGGAGCTGCCATATCACCTTTGGTCATCGACCGATATAACCGGCGAACCTTGTGGTTTGTATCTTCTCTTCTGTCCGTCGCGTTCCATTTGATGACTGCTGGCCTCCTCTACTCGCACGAAAAAGGTATTCACGTGGCGAATTATTCGTGGTTATTATTTGGCTCCATAGCAGCATACATGACAATATTCTCCACCCTCATCAACTCCCTCAGCTACGCTATCAGAGGAGAACTCCTACCGCAGAAGTACAAAGCTGTGGGCTCCTGTACATCACAAGTCATCAATTCTATGATTGGTACCTTGTACGGCCAAATTTTCTTGAAAATAGCCACGGCCTTCGGAATGAAAATGAATTTCATAATATTCGCAGTCTGCAGTCTGACATTGCTGATATTTTGTTATTTCTACGTGCCAGAGACGAGGGGAATACCACTAGTAGAAATTGAAAAAAATTTCGAAAAATCCACAAAATCGCAAATAATTGCCCAAAAGTAATAGTAGGTAGTGATGAGTTTCTTTTCCACCCGAATGTAGAATGGTTATGGAAACTAATATCATTATTTATAAAAATAAAGACTTGAAGGACTAGTCCAACTTATCGATTCATATACAGGGTTTTTCACAATAAACGCTCACGAGAAATATGTGGTTAGCAAGGGTTTAAAACTATCATTTTCTTTTATTATCGCCACCAATGCATTCTCCCAACCATGACAATTACTCTGACGATTTCATAATGGGGTATCCATACCAAAAAGGGACCTTGAGGTGAAAAATAAATTTTTCAATTTTTTATGGTTTAGAGCATAAAAAAAGAAAGAAAATTTTTTTTTTCACCCTAAGATCCTATTTCCGTAGTGGAACCCCCGCGTATTTATGATTGGTATGTTTGTGCGGATACAGTGGTATCATTTTTTTAGTAAAAAATTCATCCACGTAATCATAAAATTTGTTTTTCTGATGAGCCCTATTTAAAAAAATACTCTGTATTTTATATTATAAAAAAATACTTTTTCGGAAGAATACATTTATCCTCGATAAATCAAACCGAATTAAGTCATTCTATAGCACGTGAGAATTGTCATGGTTGGGAGAAAGCAGTGGTGGCGATAACAAAAGAAAAAAATAATTTTAGACCCTTGTTAACCACATATTTCTCGTGAGCGTTTATTGTGAAAGACCCTGTACCTACTATAGTTTGAAATTATACGATCCAAAATCTGAAAAACGTACCTCAATATGAAGGAGGGCAAAATTGATTTTTTTTTTTAATTCTAATAATATACTCAATTAAATAACCAGTCCAACAGTCCAAAATCAACTCTCCATCCCAAAAATTGACTGAAATAGTGAGATGTGGCCCATTAAAGATGAAAAATAGAAAAATGTTATTTTGAGAAAAATTCATTCGAAGTTAGAGAAGCTTTTCTATGGATGCACCTGTTTCAGGTATTTTTTTATGTTTTTTTAATTGAAAATAATTATCGACATTTTTTTTTCTTCAAAAACCAAGCTGAAATATCAATACGAGTATTTTTGTAGAACCATCTACACAGACACTGTCAGTCTAAAATGGGCGAAAATAGAATCGAGGTAAGCGAATTCTTTCGAGTTGAGACACAGCTTATTTCTTTTCTTTTTTTCAACGCAATTTCAATCATAATAAAATGATTCTGAAATTTTTTTTCTTCATATTTGTAATTAGGTAGGCGCTCTAACATTTATATGAAGCAGAAAAATCCGCTATAAACTAATTCTTATTGAAAATCACTCCGCAGTCTGCAATAAACATTTTTGACTACTTTATGAAAATATTATTTTATTTTCGACAATATGTCTAGTTTCGCGTATCTCCTAAACAAAAAGAATCATGTTTAAAAAATACACAATTTGATTGGAGTGTAGAGTGAGAGAGAACAAAACTGGCACCTGATTTTGGCAGCTCCATAATCGAAAAGCCAAAATAGTGAACAATACTTATATTACATATAAAAACTAAATTTCAAATGAGAGCGAAAAACGTATCCAGATTTTTTGATATCAGGAGGTCAATTATGAACATTTTATCAACCTAATCATAAAAAATTAATTACTTATCTAAAATTTTTGATAGCTTGGGCTACTTTTTGATGATTACCAAAATTCAGCAACTGATGTGGACCGGCTGCCAATATTTGTTACTATATTGATAATTGAATTTTTACCTTCATGTTTATACTCTTAGGATAATGTTTTCAGATATTTTTTCAGATTATAATCGTCACAATTTATACAAATAAAGTTGATATTCTATTCGAATTTTTTTAATAATGTAAAAAATGACATTTATCAAAATACTCATCGTAACATAAAAAAAAGAACTACTTATACGAAATTTTAGAGTCCTAGCAAATGAGAGACAAGAGGCATTTTTTGATTACACTTAGCCCAAGTTTCAGACGAATCAACGCAGAAGTTAGTGATTGCACCCTCATTTCCCACAAATCTCAAATTACGAATCATCCTCAAGTGCAAGTAAATATATAGATACGAATTTATCATGAATCGACTTTAGAGTCATGAAACAAAAACAATAATACGTTCTTAAATCCGACTTCGTTAATAAAATCAATTCTAATGGTAGGTTTTCTGTAGGAACAAGATTCCACTTCCACATAAATTTTCTCTGCGGGGTTCTGGGCCACCCCTAGCCCCGGACTCCCATAGAAAATTTTGGCCTCCAAAAAAGATTTTCTTCAAAATAGACTAAAAAAAAAAAATTATTGAAAAAGAAGACAAAATTAACTTCAGTATCAATTTTTCGGATGTTGATATTTTTTTCCAATGCCTCGCCCTCTGGCACCTCTAAAAAGTAAAACTGGTTTCGTCACGGCTACCACTGACCCTCAAACAATGCGAGTATAAAAAGAAACAATATATTAGCTTTTTACTGTACTTTTTTCATTTTCTTTCGTTCTTTTTAAATCTTCAAAATACTTTTCGATTTCTACCAACGACATGCCTCTAGTCTCTGGCACCAAGCAATAACAGAAAGCTAATAATACAATACTGCTGCCGGCAAAAACGATGAAATTCACTTTCATACCATAAGCTGACGCTATTTTCAAGAATGTAAATCCTTGGACACAACCTATGCCAGAATTGATAAATAGTGACGTGCAAGAGCCAGCACCTTTGTACTTTTGAGGTAGAAATTCTCCTCGAACGGTGCAGCTGAGAGAGTACATGAGAGTTGAGAATACAGTCGTATACCCAGTTATGGAACCGAACAATAGCCACGAATAACCAGGTAAGCTAGAGTTTTGTTCATTCAGATAGTACAGAGTAGCCGCCATCAAATGGAATACAGCGGCTAGGGTGCAGGAAATGGTCCACAGAGTTCGCCGGTTAAATCTATCAATGACAAAAAGTGACACTACAGCTCCGACCAACTGCACCACTTCGAATAAAATTGTCAGCTCGTTGGTGGAGAAATCGCCAGCCGGTGACAGGGCAATCGATACTAAAGAACTCATAGCCGGAAATCCTGTCATAAATACTAACGAGTTCACGCCGCAAACAATTAAAATTCGACGATCCAGCAGGTAGTTGAACGAGAATTTCGCTTCGGTGGCCTCTAGTTTTGATCTGATTTGAAAAAATTCGTTTTTCGCATTTTCGTCGTTTCCTCGCAGCCAGAAAAACTGCTTCTCGGCTTTAGCTTCGCGACCTTTTGCAAGCAGATACTGAGTGGGTTCGCGAAGTAAAATGGTGGACGCCAGACTGACGAGCGATATTGCGGCTAGAATTGCAGCTACCAGCGTGTAGCTACAGTAGGTGGCCAAAGTACAGCCAACTACCTGTCCACCAAAAAAGAGCATAAGGCAAGAGCTGCCAAAGATGCCCCTCACCTGAGGCGAACTGTTTTCACCGGTGTAGATGGGCGTCGTTAAGTTAATCATGCCCAAACAACTGCCGAAAATAAAACGAAGAATGTAATGTACGCCGATCACTTTGGTAAGTACTATAGCCGACCAGGAAATAGTCATCAAAATGGCGGCTAACGAAATGATTGCGACGCGTCCAAATCGGTCGATGGTAATAGCTGTGAGTAAGCAGCCACAAATTCTGCCCACAAATTGAAGCGCTACCATCCACGAACAGTCTTCGTCGGTGAGCGAGAATTCACTTTTTGAATATCTGTAAGTTTTCAACGTCGGAGCCAACCATCCGAATACGGCACCAACCATGAAGTTGGCCAGTGTAACTAGACAATCAAGGAAATATTCTCGTTATGTGATAAAAAGGGGGGCACTAGTGCCACCTAAAGGCGAAGTAGTGCCACACAGTAAAGTATGATTCTTTTGAATAATATTGCGCCCTCTTTACCCCCCTCGAAAAAAAAATTGGTCTAGGTACAAAGTACAGGGTGCGACAAAATGACCGGCTATACATTTGTTTTTCCAATTATATGCGTAAGACAATTAACGATAGAGACATGCGGTTGGTTTTAAATTAAAATTCATTCTTTAAGGTTACGTATGAAATGAAATTTCATTCGCATGTTGATCATTTGCCTAGCAAATTTGCAAAGGCGTAAAACTTAATTTTTTAAGACTTTGCTAAGCAATAATCATATTTTTCCACTAATTTCTCACGTATTCAGCCGGTAGGGAATTTAACTCCACACGCTAACCATGAAAAATGCCACACGTGCACAATTCCTCTCCCCGATCAATTTTATCCATCACTGGCAGCATTTAGTGGAAGAAATTGCAAAATAATGTAACCATTGCTTAGCAAAGCTAAAAAATTGGATTTTACGCCTTCAGAAATGGGTTAGGCGAAATGATCAACATGAGAGAGTGAAATTTGTATTCAGTATCGCACCAAAGTAGGGATATAGAGCTGAAACCTTCCCTTTAGGCCTTCAATTTCATCAAAAAAAGGCTGAATAGAAGATTTTCAGTTTTTTGGGATTTTTTTGGGAATAAATTTATGCCTTAGCTCCTCCCTTGAAAAATTTCTGGGTGCGTCACCGATTGTATTTCATACGTAACCTTAAGGAATGAAGTTTTATTTAAAAGCAACCGCATGTCCTTATCTTTTTTCTTATGCGTATAATTCAAAAAACAAATGTAGCCGGTCATTTTGCCACACCCTGTATGATCCTTTTGAAGAAGATTACGCCCTGCTTCCGCCGCCCCCCCCCCCAAAAAAAAAAAGTCCAGGTACAAAGTATGCTCTGCAGCCACACTTGTCAGTTTCTATAGTTGACTAGTAGGTTCGATTTTATAATGCAGAGGGATTAATAATAGATCGCGCAGATTGCCATATGCCAACTTGAATCTAATGCTTTAGCAGGAAAGAAACTCAAAATTTTCAAGTTACAAAAAGAGGAAAAACTCAATTATCTTGTTTCACATCTTTGATCTGAAATTTCAGCGATACGAAGCTGCAATTTAAAATTCCAACGGTGGAGTCTTCGATACTGACTTAAGTAAGATTCAAATTTAATTCAATCAGATTCAGTCAGTATTGTACACCCCGCCCTAAATCTATATCGAAGACAAGTAACTTCGTGTCTACATTTAGCATACGAGTACAAACATAAATCACGTCATTTGGAAAATCAAAAAATTTCTCACAGTTTCATTCATAGATTTTCGACTCGAGTGTATTAAATATAATTTACCTGGAGTAATTGCCAGTACTTGATGCAAAATATTCTGAGAGATGAACATTTTGAAATGAATATTTCAAGAGATTTTACTACAGTAAAGTAGTTACAACATAAAAAAGTTTCAAGAATTTAAAACCTAACAATTAATGCCATACCAACAAACCACTTGTCTGAATAATAAGAAATCGATTCCCGCACACGGGTATTCAACAAAGAATTAAAATTGAAATCAACTTCGGTTTATTCATATTTTTATCTACAGTACCTATCTATAGCATTAATACATTTTGCAATATTAAGCCGTGTACTTCAGTTTTTTAATTTACATGAGAAATGTTGAACATGCTTTAGTCGAATGAATTTTCTTTAATCTCCAATGTAACTTGTGAAGAGTGACATGTAGAATGGTATTTTATACATGTTACCATTAATTTTAACTCCAAAAGTAAGTTACCTGTATGTTTCATTAGTTGAGGTGACCAAAATCAAATAATTTCATTATACGAGTATGTAAGATAATATGTAGAAAATTACACTCAAGCAAAATTGTTTGGGGTTCTATAAAACAGAGCATTAAAAAAAAAATCACTAAACTCATCAGACGTTAAACAGGAATTTTTCTGATTCAACATCAAATCTTTTAATATCATGAATTCATGAGTTTTGTCGTGATGAGGATGCAAGTTTTATTATTTTTAAAACTTGCTATTTTTATATTAATTTTCAATTAGCCTCCTTATAATTTTTTCACACTATCGTACTACATCATACCCTTTTATGATGATTAACTGCAATGTTCACAGGTTTGTTCGGAGTTCTGAATCAAAGGTAATAAATTTTTTACTTTTTAAATGTACTTTTTCTTCCGAATGTACAAAGCTAGCTGTTGATATATGTACCTTTTGAAATTCATTGCCCTCCAATGGTAGAAAGAGGGATGATTAGATAAATTTTCAATGAATTAAGGTAAGTCGATACATAAAATAATACTAGGTACTGAAATGATACTCGTAAAATGCGCAATAAAAAAAAAAATTAAGCGAAGAAAAAATGAGAAGAAAAAAAAACTGAAATTAAAAAGCAGAACTAAAATATAAAACAAAGATTATCATGATTTTCTAAAACTATGCACTTGAATAGATTTTCTTTTACTAGAAGTTTTTCTAAGAGTTTCTTGATTCAATCTAACAGGGCCGGCGACGCAAATTTTTCCGGTTTGGTGCAGATTTCTTGACCCCCCCCCCCCCCCCAAAAAAAAAAAAAAAATTTGGAAATTCATTAGAGAGAAACGAGAACACTGTTGACGTGTGGAAAGTAAAAAATCTTTGAATATTTATTTTTCACGCTCAACCTTTCATTTTTTTTGGGGATTCTTTTGAAATCTGGTGTGGTGCATTTTGTACAGTGCACCACATATATCGCCGGCCATGCAATCTAATGACCTTGAACAACACTATCTTTGAAAAGAAAGCTATAAAAATCATCCGGAAGTGATTTTATTCTCCGTTAGGTGTTTCACTGACGGCGGGGTGTACAATACTGGCTTAAGTGGAGTTCAGGCTTGAACCAGGTTCATCCTCAATTTTTTTCACGTAATTTCGTCTCTTGAACCTGGTTCATGTTTGAATTCCACTTAAGCTGTGATTATACACTCCGCCCTACGTCTACCTATGTCATAAATGGTATGTTATATATTGACAAAAAAATAAAATAAAAATTGTTTTCGAAGCTTATTAAAAACTAAGTGTCAAGTAGGTACAACGTCGCCCAGCTTCTATTGCTTAAACGATGGTTCCACCTCGTGATAACGATAAGCTACCTAGATAAAAATAAATTTGAAACGAAATTTAATGAAACGCAAGCCCACAATCGAAAAGATACTCGCGATTCTTTCGCTACAAATTTTTTTCTCGTTGTTCTCTTCGAAAAACCAAGTTTGTATCTAATTTTGGTGAAAATTTCTACGAAATATCCTTTCAATCTAATCCGCGTAAAATGTTTTTATCGAAGCAAATATTTCATCAAATACTGGCCATATTTCCAGGTAAGAACTGAGAACAATACTTGGTGCACTGGGAAGCTTTCAATATCAATGACGTAACCAGAGGTGGGCCGGGAGGGCCAACCCCTCTCATGGTCTACCCAAAAATTCTCACGCCTTAACACTCCCCTCCCTCGCACTTGAAGAGCCAACAAAATCTCAACATGCCATTTTTCAAGTGGCCTATCCAAAAAAATGTATGGCACTCGTTTGGCCCATTCAAAATTTTTCTCTCTGGTTACGTTCATGCTTTCAATGGTAGCTAAATGGTGCATTAAAAAAGCTTGGGCGAGTATACTAACAAGGAAATTATGTCAAGTGTTAATCACCAATCAGAAAGCAATACTGCACAATATGTACCTATCCTACGACATTAAATTGTACGAGTATAATACATCCGGTGCAGTATTGTTGCCTCATGCCCTATACTAAAGAAGTTACATAATTATAAGTATTCACATTTAGAACCAAAAAATTTCCATTTTAGTCAATGTTGATTTATCTTGAACTGGGGTTATATTCAAAATTCGATAACAATGCTTTATTGTAATTATAAGTACCGAGTGAATTAAAAACAAATTAATATATTATTTTTTTGTTTCAAATATTATTTTTAATACGAGTATCAAGTAACTGAAAAATTTTCAGTATTTCAACTAATCTTTCATAAACACTTTCCATTATACTCGTATCTAAGCCTGAATTTAATTTTATGAAACACTTCACGTAACTACTATCCTGTTAATATTTTCATTTGATAGGAAAAAAAAAATATAGGAGGATTAGACCCATTTAATGTGATGGTTCGATGTACATACATACATTTTATTCGGATCTTCATCCTAATAATCTGTTTTACTTATAACTAAACTGAGTTGAAATATTTTGTCCTCTACGCCAATTAATTGAATGACGATAAAAATAAGAGCTTAGCAAACATTCAGCAGTAACTCAGCAGTCACTGTTTTGGACGATTACAAACTGTATTTTTAATCTATAAAAGGTGTACTGCTTCGCAGTCCAAGAAGATGAAACATGTCCGGGAAAAGATTTAAGAATTGGACTTGGAAAAAAATCCGGTACACGGAAGCATTACCCTTGAACATAACTTTGTAGCTTTTTCGACAGAAAGGCTCACAATCATATCGAAAGGCAGGAAATACATTATTTATAATAATCATCAGTACGTCTTTGACTTCATATTCACCTTAAAAGTCTGGTTACAGTCAAATATTTTTTCACTTTTTTACTCAGATCCAAATTGGAGTTGCAGTGGCAATTTTCTGAATTTTTTTATTTACTGAGCGTTCCCACAACCTCTTGCACAACCTATAAGGTATTGAAAAGGGTTTATAGAGAAGAGGAATGATGAGTCATTGATAACAGGAAAGCGAACAAGCTGAGGAATTGAACGTAATTCAGTGTGTGCTTTCACAAAGACGATTTTAAATTGTATATATAGTGCATTCAATTAGTGCAGTTTGGCTTCCTCACAGCGAGAATTTCATCGCCAAGCGTAAAAGCTTATAGCTGGATGGTAAAAATTCAGGCGTTTTTTTCGGCCGGAAAAACCTGTATAAAACTAGCTTGAGTATAGGTACGTGTGTTATGCGAAGGAAATAGCAGGAAGCAAAATTCTAGATGGCGTCCAGAATGAAGAATAAACCTGAAATGTGGGTTGCCTTTCAAATGAACCTTTGATTTTGTTTATTTTGTTTACCACTGCGTTTAATTGGTTTTCATTTTTCGAGTATGCTACTAATGAAATGAAAATAAAAGAAACTGTTACAAACCGTCAACCGAACACTACACCACACTAACACAAATGCTTTTTGCTGCACGATGAAACGAACGATGAGTATATTTTTGGAATGCTGAGATCATAAAACGAATAACTATACGAGGGTCCCGTGCCAATTTGTGAAAGTCAGACCAAATTTAAATTCAACGTTTTTTGTTGAAAACCTGCTAAAACTCTCAAACCATCAAGAGTACATATAGTCGTATGGGCCACACATCTCCTAGAAAAAAAGCAAAAGAAAGCTCATAAAAGTTTTGACAAATAAATACCCAATGAGCAGTCTACATTATAGGACCCCCCTCTCTCTCTCTCTCATAACCATTTCCCACAAAATCCAAAGTCAGCAACCGGAATTAGACCAAACCCTTTCATATCTCATTATACTGGAGAAAAAAATGTAGACAACTCTTTGAAATAAAACATTTCGTAACATGCCCGCCGGTTTGTTCGGTGAAACACAATTGGTTGTCTGCCGGCCTTCGAGCTAACCCCTAGCACAGATCCTAGGTGAATCGCCAGCTCATCCAACAGCCAATTTAATGAACGCACCCTATATATACCATTATACTGTAGCTACACTGCAGACAATCATGCTGGGCGTCGGCTTCGGATGGGTGCCTCCGACCATCTCCTCGTTCAACAACGCCGATGGCGAATTCTCACTGACAGACGAGGACTGCTCGTGGATCGCATCGCTTCACTACCTCGGCCGCCTCATCGGAAGCGTGCTGGCGGCAGCCACCATGGATCGAATCGGGCGCGTCGCCATCATCGTGATGGTGTCCGTCATGGAGGTGCTCGTTTGGATTGGCGTGGCAGTCATGCGGGTCGTTCTGGTGCACTACGCCATTCGCTTGGTATTCGGCATAGCGATGGGCCTCCTCGACACCGTACTGCCCGTCTACGTTGGCGAGAACAGCGCGCCCAATCTGCGGGGTGTATTCGGCATTACCATCAGTTTGTTCTTCTTCGGCGGTCAAATAGCGGCTTACGCGATGGCCACCTACATGCCGTACTTGCTGGTCGCCGCCGTAGCCGCTGGTCTCGCCCTCATCAACCTGTGCTTGGTTTGGCTGCTGCGAGAGCCGGCACAGTACCTGCTGATGAGGGGGCGCGTAAAAAAGGCTAAAACCCGCTTCCAGTGGCTGCGCGGCCACGGCGAGCGGCTTGATCGCGAGTTCGACGAAATGACAGCCAAACTGTCCAGCGTCGAAGCCGAGTTTTCGCTCCGCATGCTGCTGGATCCGCGAGTCCGCATCGTCTGCTGGACCCACGTGCTGATTTTCTTCACCGGCTTCCCACCCATCAACGCATTTTCCACCTTCATTTTGGAGCCGACCTCGACGTTCAGCCGCGACGAGTTGACCATTCTGTTGGGCGTCGCTCAGTTTGCGGGCGCGGCCTTTGCGACCGTATTTATCGAGAAATTTGGCAGACGAACTCTGTGGACGGTCGGCTGCCTCCTGTGCATCGCTGCCCATTCCGCAAACGCCGTTCTGCACTACTGCCTCGCCAACGACACGCCAATACCGGGCCTGCCGTGGCTGCTGTTTGCTGCGCTGGCCGCGTACGGCGCCACCTACGCCAGCGTCATTCACGCGCTCATCAACACTGCCCGAGGAGAATTACTGCCGGCCAAGTTCAAAGCTGCTGGCGTCTGTACGGCCATAGTACTGAATTCGGCGGTTGGCTTCGGCACTACTCAAATATTCATGATTACGGCGGCCACTTTTGGTGTGGCTAGCACTTTTGTTTTCTTCTCGCTCGGCAGCTTGGTGCTATTAATTTATGTCCACTTCTGCGTGCCGGAGACGAAAGGTCTGACGTTAATGGAAATACAAAAGCTCTTCGAAGGGGAACGGGGAAACGAATCGAACAAATAAAACACGAATTCAAACAAGTAAATAAACAAACAAAAAAACAAAATTAAACACCCAACTATAAAAAAAATCCATAAACAAATATATATAAGCCAATACAGTCATATGATCGGATGGGCATTTCACATTCAAGTCGTAGAGAGTTATAGCCGATGAAAATCTTACTCAATTTTTCGCTCATTTCGTATCCAAATAAATGTACAATAATGTTCACTATAACGATGGAACGAGTATAAAGATAGTGACAAGTCGACATTTTCAAAATTAAAAAAACAAGTTCAATATTTATACATTTCACCATACTCTTAATTAGTGGTGAACTAAAAATGTAATTTCGTATTTAACTACCCATAGTCCCATAGTATAACCTGATTACTTATTACACTGGAAAAAATTTCCATAACAATTTTTACTATTAATTTTGTATGAAAAAAAATGGAGCAATTCAAGATTTATAGTAGAAATTACCGCAAAAATAGTAACATGTACCATCTAAAATGGTAAATAGTACCACAAACACCAAGAATATTTACAATATATCGTGAATTGTCCCTGTTTTCCAATAAATTAAGAGTAAAAATTACTGTTCATTTTTTTCAGAGTTCTTCAGAATTCAAGTTCAATCAAATAAGTAGCGGGGGCGCGGATTTCTATGAAATTACATTTTTTTCCCCCTCTTCCCTCATTATTATGAAAATATGAGGGTAAGCGAATTTTTTGTTTCACGTCATTCTGATTAAATAAGCCGAACTTGTTTTCGCATAGTTTGCATAGTTTATAGGTCTAAGAGCAATTTTTTAAGCATATATTTTTAACATATTTTACTGAAAAGAAAAAAAGTATGCATATTTCATCTAAAATATTGGAGGTAGGAGCAATCAACTTGAAACTACTCCAGTTGGGCACAATACTCCAGGCGTTTCACAGATATGGTCAAAAATTTAAATAAAAAATTTTGCTGACCCCCCCCCCCCCCCGAGACGAAAAGTATAGGTCGTTTTGAATCATCCTATGTACTAAAAGTTCCTTCTCTCACCATCTGGGGATTTTAGACTGCGAGGTTAAATGTAGGTATTAAATTATTTTCTTTGTCGCATTTGACTATTAGGGAGTTTGAATTAAGTATCATTATTACAAGTAATTATGGGTACGGTAATTTTCACTCAATCAAATCGAAATTTTATACGCTGATAAAATTTGACTGTTTGGAAAGTTGAATGGTTATTATTATAAACAAGGGTATGGCAATTTTTATTCAATCGAATGGAAATTTTACAAGCTGATAAGGCTCCTCATACTCATAGAGTAATATACTCTCGTATGTACGAGTAGGTACCAATCAGTAGTATAAATTAATTTGAAAATTCAAGTTCAAAAAGAATGAAATTTTAAATAAACGAAAAAAGTCGAGAATCGCGTTTTTGAGATTACGTGTTGGAATATTTTCGTAAAATGACGCCGTAAATACAAAACTGAATGCTACCCGCAGTACAAACTGTTCCCACGCGTGTTCGACGAAATGCGCACGAGAATTTCTCGAAAAGCGCGACATTAGTTCACATTCAGATCATCTGGCGATCGAAAAATTCATAAAATTTATTCTTAGTTTCCCTTAATTTTAGAAGTTTTTTTGGTGGGATGGACGAATACAATACGAGGTCCGAGCGTATTTGTATTTTTTTCATTTTTTGGGACTTGGCATTGACAGGTTTACTTCGTCCGAGTAACCGTCGATTCTGAATCGCTTTTATAAAGAATAGGTACGAATTTTATACAGTTTGTTGAATCCTTCGGTCGAATAATATGAAAAACCAAATATCTGATGGTCATACTTGACAGAGCATGCAGTTGACAAGGATTACAGAAATATCCGAATAGAGAGGTACTGAGGTGAAAATGACCTTATAGGGCAAAGAAGATCAGCTGAATTATTCGTATACACGTTCACTTTCAATCTAAATGCGTCTAAGCAAAACTAGATTTAAAAAGAGCCATCGTTTATTAACTCTTCCATTCTGTCTTTGCTTCGTCTGTAATTCGCCATATTATTATAGTTTATTTGTTTGGCAATAGTAGGTAAAGTTCATCGTTTTCAGTATTTCAGCTTGGAATCGCATTGTTTTTCATTTATAGCGGTTTTTTTTTTTATACCAGCAGGGAGGAAAATGGGAAAATGAATGTTTTTATTTAGATAAATACTTTTTTTTTTTTTTTTTAAATCAATTATGTAAACGTGATAAAATCCATTGGGTATGTTGAAATTAATTCATTCTTGCACCTTCATTTTAATAGTGTAATTCACACTTTTAAAATGAAACAATTTAACTATACCTAATTTTAGTATTTCAATGAAACAATAATTTTATGTACCTATCAACATCTTGAACATTTGAATAATTATACAGAAATACTGCGGATGACTTTTTTTTTTCTTCTTTACATACTGAGAGAAATCGATAGTTACCTATTTTAAACAGAATAGCAACTTGTCTCATCATGCAGTTGTTGAAATTACTACGTATTCATTGCGATAATACATGTATTTTTTGTAGCAGTTTTCACTATCTTAGAAAATAATTCTACTATTAGTGTAGTAATTTCTGCTACAAATCTTGAATTGTTCCAGTAAAAATTACCATTGAAAATTTTCTCAGTGTAGTACCAAAGTATCCATCAATATAAAATGTATAAAATGCACTACTCGTACGCACCATGGACGAATCTGATTTGGTGAATGTTAGTTGGTATTTGTTAAATTTTGAAAATTGAGATAAATGACGTAAATAGTAAGCACTGTGCCTGTCTCATAATCGGAATGCATAGGTGTGTTCGTATTACTACAAATTCACGATTTAGAACAAAATCTAATTCATGTTATTCAAATCCATTCATGTTTGTCATTCGCTTGCTTATAATGAAGTGAAGTTATAAAAAGATGAAAATTTGTATAAAATGGGAACTATTCCCCGACTAATTGTGCCTTGAGTTCTGAATCAATATGCGCGTGATTTTGGGATACACCTGTGATATTACAGAGTTCCATGTATTTAATTTTTCATTTCAAATCAAGAATTCCTTTAACATGGTACGCACAAAGTTGATCCGATTTCGACCCTCTTTAGTGATTGGGGGATGAAAAATAAAACATGGAAAAATTCGAAGACGACACTAAGAGAATACTATATATTAAATTTTAATACCGGCAACTTTAGGACAATTCAGGTTTTATATGAACAATTTTTTTAATATTATAATGAGAATTAGATACCCAGAAAAAATATTAAAAACTAATACAAAACATTGAAAATTAATATAACTACATAATTATGTTGAAAATTAGCGTGTCGCATACTAAAATTTAATGCATTTTGTGCTAAATGTTTCACATAAAACCAAAATTGTCTCAAAGTCAGCATGCAGCATACTGATTTTCGATATATTTTCTCCGAGTGCACCGTTCCACTTTAATGTGACCGTATATTCCAAAATGGCATATTTCTGTTCGAAACTCAAACCACAAATAGAAGAGAAAAATATTTCATTTCTTATACACAATAACGTGCCTGCAGCATAGTAAAATAATTATTACTTATATGCAGTTATCATCGAAAATTTCCTGGTTGGAATCGGTTGTGGATGGGTGTCGCCGATAATCAGTCGGTACAAAGATTCCAAAGGCGAATTCTCTTTGACTGACGTAGACTGCTCGTGGATAGCCTCCTTCCATTTTGTGGGCCGAGCTTTTGGATGCTTGGTGGCAGCGATAACCATCGACCGCACAGGACGCAACTCCCTCTTCGTGCTCGTTGCCGCACTAAATTTACTCGTCTGGGCATCGGTGGCACTGACCAAAAGTGCACTACTCCATTATGCCATACGATTCGTATTCGGGCTAGCAGTTGGCATTTACGACACAGTGGCACCGATATACGTGGGCGAAAACAGCGCCCCTCACCTCAGAGGCATCTTCGGGAATGCACTTTGCTTAAACTTCTTCGCCGGCGAGGTGATGGCCTTTGCCATCGTTACATACGCATCCTACTTGACGGTGGCTGAGATTATACTCGCATTCACACTTCTCACCCTCACCTCGACCATCCTGCTGCGGGAGCCAGCGCAATATCTACTCGCGAAGGGCGACGAGTCCAAGGCTCGGAAACAATTCACCTGGCTTCGGGGCACCGCCGAGAAAGCCAACGACGAATTCGACGAACTCAAAGTCAAATTAGCCGCCATCCGATTTCAATTTTCTGTAAAAATGTTTCTCAATCGAGGAGTCAGAATGGTGTCCATACTAAATCTGTTGATTTTCCTCGGCGGATTTCCGGCAATAAATTCGTTGGCTGTTTTCGTTCTAACTCCAACAGCCAGCAGGACTGTAAACCAACTCACCATTTTATGTGGTTTGGCCCAATTAGTTGGCGCCGCACTGTCGACCGCGGTCGTCGAACGATTCGGACGTCGCACTCTGTGGATGGTATCGGCGACCGTCTGCATCGCAGCTCATTCGACAGCCGCAGCTCTGCACTATTTTTGGGACCGCCCAGGGTATCAGCATCCGTACTTTGCGTGGTTCATTTTTGCAGTCATTACAACCTACACAACCGTGTTTGCAGCTCTACTGCTTCCTCTGGCGACCACAGCTCGTGGAGAACTGTTGCCTCCGCAATTCAAAGCAGCCGGTGTATGTACATGTATACTACTGAGTTCGGTGACTGGTTTCTTCATCAGTCGAATCTTCTTGATCATTGTCGACACTTGCGGCATAATGATGAACTACATACTCTACGCGTTCATCAGTTTTCTAGCACTAGTTTACGTTTATCTCTATTTGCCCGAGACTAGGGGCCTGACGTTGATGGAGATTCAGAAACTTCTCGACGATCAACCAAGGTGAGAAAGGAGACGAGGCGACGGTACACGGATGCGTATTGATCAGAAATCAAAAAATCTCTCTAAACAAATATTATCTACGTGATAGGTAATCTTCTATGATGGATCTAAATATATAGCTTTTTTGAACCCGTTCGATTCTATTTACAGTCTTGGAAAAATCAACAACCTTTTAGTTCTCACGGTGGTATCAGCAACAGCGGATAAATAAAAACCAAAAAACTAACAAAAAAAAAGCGCACTCTAGGCTCTGCACTGACTATGGTACGAATTTCGAGCATACATATACTTATAGGAAAAGGCCTATAAGATATGTTCGATTTGGCATCGGTTTCTCAAAACTGTTTAAAAACTGATTTTTGTGGTTTCCTTCCAGTTTGAAAACACTTATTATTATTCCTTTTGCCAAAACCGTGTCAACACACAAACCGAAGAAAACCGGTTCTGTTTTGGCAGAACAAACAAGAATAGGTAATGGATTTGAAACCATGGCAAAGCGAACGCACAAAATTAATCAAATTTCGAAACAGTTTTGAGAAACTGTGCCAAAACGAACTTACAAACCGCGCAGCTGGAATAGCCATCGAAATTATAGCACAAATGATTAACACCATTATTTTCTATTGATTCGGCCGGTAATCAATGTGAATGAGAACTGTTCACGTATAGATAAATACTTTACCAATGAACAAATTTTCATTTGTGCTAACTGCTAACCATCTTCAGAGAACAATGCCCAGAAAACTATAAGGCAAGACAAGTTAGAGCTCGGTTCGAGGTAAAAATTTTCGAGACTAATAATAACAAACGAGAAAAAGTGAAAATGGATAGAAATTCAAATGGTTCACCTCTTTCCTCAACCCCAATAAATGTAATAAAGAATTAATTGGCCGACAATCAAAAATACTACTATTAGGTAAGTCGTACTCATAGGCTAATAACATCACACTGGCCTGGTGAGCCACGCAAACTGCAGGTACTTATATAGAAGGAAAACTCATGCACAACAATTCTGCGAAAGGTCACAACTCTTAACAGTAAGCCCGTTTTTAATCTCATGAATTCGAAACGAAAACATCGTAATTAGAGAAAATAAAACGAGTACTAAAATAGTTAGAAAAAGCGTCAACATAAAGTAAACAATTTACCTCCAAAGATAAGCAGGTAATTATTGGTTTCCACCAAAAATATATATGAACAAGATTAAGATATCTTCTTTCTCTTCGCTATTCTTTAATTGAAGAAGCTTTTGTAATTTCAATGTCAAAAACTTGAGAAAATAATTCAAACCGTTTATAATCTTAATTGCACCACAAGGTATTTGCTCTCTGCCCTTGACCCAGACTTCTTATTTTCAAACTAGATTGGATTAGGTATAGGTACACTATTCTAAAAATATACGATATGTCCGTACTACGCGTCTTTCACAATCCTATGGGATTAAAAAAAAAGCAAAAAATTCAGGGAATTAAGTTTCATTCAATAATCATGATACTTTTAACGTATCTGTGACAAAGTCAACTGCATTGTTCACCCATCTAAATTATGCTCAAGTTTTTTTTTTTTTTTTCACGTCAGATTCACAATCGATTCATTTTATTTTATTTTATTTTTTTTTTTAGCAACGATCTAGTTATTTATAAAATTTAAAATTTGCCATCGAAATGAAAGAAACAATGTCAGCACATTTAAGAGCACAGTTGAAGAAGAAAAAAAAAAAAAACTGCGAATATTGTGAAAATTTAATTGTAAATCTGTTCAAAATAGGTGTCCTGAAATCAAGAAAGTACCAAAGAAAAATACACGTTTTTCTACTCGTACCTTCAAAATGACTTTTCTACAAAACTAACGAACGGATTGACTTGAAATTTGGATAGTAAACTCTCGAGGCTTCAATTAATGTTCGGTTAAAATTTCAGCTTGATCCGATTAATATAGTTTTGCTGTAATTAGATTTCAAAATTGAAATTTACGATTTATTTACCCCCCGCCCCGCGCCCCCAAAATGCAAATAAAGAAAGAAAGAAACGCCAAACGGCGAGATAGGTATCTTTGGGATCCTGAGATCGCATGAAATGAATAACTATATTTGTGAAAGTCAGACCAAAATTAATAGACGGTTTTCTGATGAAAACCTGCTAAAACTCGGATTTCAAATGAAAGTTCGTAGTACACCATGTATGTAGTACTGTGTATTCATAGTGCGTTAATATTTTCGCAAATATTGTACACCTAATTGAAGTATTTACAGAGAAACCAAATGGTAATTAAAAACCCGTTTATCAACCTCCGTTCTGGAATAAACTGGCCAAACGGCGAATAGTTAATTAAGAGTAATTGTTAAAAAAAACACGATCAATTCAAATGCTTTGACAGTGAAATTGTATCGCGTTGACCGAGAAAAAACAAAATTAAATCTGCCAATTCGACGAACGAAGTGCTTGGGCAATACGATTGAAAAAAATTACTTCCATAGACTAAATTGATGCAGACGATGTTGTACCATTTTAATAATCACTATGACGAGTAGATAAATGGTGAAATTTAATTCATTTGGAGTGACGCGTGTGCGGTGCTCCTCATACTCGTCAAAGAATTTCTCATTATGGTTACTGTGACCAATGAAAATATCGTAGCACCTTGTCCAGAGAGTCACTCATCTAGTAGCAAACAGCATTATTTCATTGGAAGATGGCGAAAATCCACCATACTTCAAATTATTGTCATTTTCCCAGGTAACTCGATATTCAGTTTAAATGTAGTACTTATATTATCCATTATCGAAATTTTCACGAAGAGTTTCGAAAAACTATGAAAAACGCTTATATTTTTATAGTCCAGTGCAGACACGTCATGTTTCAGATTGCATAAAATCCCGCAGAAAAACTGTTTGCGCATAAACATCAAGGATCACCCACGGAATCATCACCTCCTCCCAAAAGGCTTTTAAAATCCACATGTCAATCCCCCCTCCCCAAAAGGGAAACAAATAAATCCACATTTTTGTTTTTGTTTTTTTTTTGTTATACCTCAACTTGAGACATATAAAAAGTTTTATTCTTCAAAATAAATACCTTTCTCCCAATCCTCTCTCTCCTACATTACTCCATGAATAAATCTTGAAAATACCCTACACGTCTCCTCTTTTCCCACAAGCTCTGGTAACATGAATTTTTTGAAACAAAATAATAGTAAAAACCAATAGGCTTAGGTAACTTTGTATGGTGCAAAAATTATTTTTACGAAAAAAGTGCCTACATTTGACCGCTTTTTGGGGAGGAGGGGGGTGCGGCAGGTGGCTTTTAGAGGATTTTTAGAAAGTGATTTCGACGGTGGTCTTCGACGTTTCTGCAAACAAATTTTTTCCGCAGGATTTGTTTGCATTTATATTGCATTTTTTTGTCTAATTGTACTGGACTATTGGTCTGAATTCTAGATTTGTCACACAAAAATTTCCAATTCGAAATAAAATAATAATTTGAGCAAAACGCTTGTGTTTTCATGAACATTTATCTTGTTTCGCTGTGTTGTTGAACTAAGTGACGAGTATAACATGAAAAATACTGTCACGTAAGTGCTAAATTGATAAATTATTCGATTTATCTAAAATGACTTTTTCAGTACAGCAAAAGTAGGTAGCCGTTTTAGATCGCAAAAATCTTGCAGAAAAAATTATTGGACAAAAATATCAGGGACTATCTCCAGAATCGCACCCATCTGCTCCAACACAGCAGAGGGGATAAAATATCAAGTAACAAGAGATATTGATTTCAACAATAAACCTGATTGAAAGGACAAACTCGTGGTAACATGACTTTGAAGTAAATTCAAGCAACAAAGTGATAGAGAATGATTGTTTCTGCCGTCAGTGCATTAAAAATAAGTTCATTTATCAATCACAAAAATATGAAATTTTTCAATGGTTTCGATTCTCTTTGGTATTTTCAGTTATGTAAAGATGGTATTACTCGAATAATGCTATTCAGAAATACGTATTTTTCTTTTGTAAAACCAACATAGTCTTCAATATTAGAAAAAGCATCTTTGATGTTGTAAATTCAAAAACTACTACTGTTGGTAAATTGAATTCATTAAACACGTCATTCTTTAATGAGAAAAGATGCTATAATATTACGTCAAAGGACTCGGAGGCGGAGCTATAAAATAACTAAAAAAAATGTAAATCTTACCTTTTATGAAAACAGGCTTGGCGAAAGTAGGTACTTACTCTGAAAAAAAAAAAAAAGCACAAAATCAGCCAAATAATTAGACACAGAAATTCAAAAATTATTGGACGATTCAAAACTAATTAATTTATGGATGTTTTTCACTCACACACATAATACACATATATCAGTTGTCAAAATAATATTCAAACATAATTCGAGATAATCGCAAATTAATGTTAGAAATGTTGATCTTAACAAATCAGACACCAGTGAAAATATTCAACAAAGATGTACTACTGACCCATCTTTTGATTATAGTTTTAACCTTGAGAACCAGACAGATCCAAATTAAAATTCAAGTTTTTGAGATATTAACAGAAAGATTGGCTTGGTCTCCTTAAAAAAAAGAAAAGTTCGTATTGTCACTATTGACAAAACGGAATATACCATGTATTTAAATTTGGGTGATGTGATTTTAGATGAAATTATGATTATACGACTTCATTCCTCACCTATAGTTATCGAACAGTAATAGAATGCCCATACTACAAACTATTGAATGATAATTAAAGATCCAAGGGATGACATATTAAACTTGGAAGGTAGATGAAGCCTATAAAAATTTCTCAAGTGAAGACAAGGTAGTGAACAGAGTATTTGAGATATTTGAGAATGACTGGTAGTGCATAAATGTTGGTCAAATTGTGTTGTGAATATGAAACAGATATCAAAACGCTATTTTCTCCAACTCAGGCTCTTCTTTGACATTCGCCTCCATTTTCAATGGTCAATACGTAAAACTATTATTCGAGTAAAATCATTTTAAAATAATTGAAAAATCTCAGGTCCCCGTGTTCTCCGTATTGAAAACACTTATATGACCGCTGCTTAATTCACCAGTTAATTTGGCGTACTTCTCAGCCGGCATCGGCTGCGGCTGGATATCGCCCATACTGAACCGATTCCAAAACGCCAACAAATCCGCCGACTTCTCACTGACCCCAGAGGCTTGCTCGTGGATCGCCAGCATCCATTACGCGTCTCGCGGCATCGGATGCGTTGTGGCCGCATTGCTGGTCGACCGGATCGGCCGCAACCAGGCTTTCGTGCTCAGCGCCATCTCCGGCTTTGTCCCCTGGATCGGAGTGTATGTCAGCAAATCAATGCCAACGCACTACGCCATGCGTCTGGTCTTCGGCCTGGGCGTCGGTATGTTCGAGACCGTCGCACCTCTGTACATCGGCGAGAACAGCTCGCCCAACTTTCGCGGCATTTTTGGCAGCCTCTGCATCATCGCCTTCTACGCCGGAGAGCTGCTCGAGTTCTGGGTGGCCGCCTACTTCTCGTATTCGACGATCGCCGTCGTCAACGCCGCCCTCACGCTGCTGATTGTCGCTTCGACGCTGCTGCTGCGCGAGCCAGCTCAGCATTTGCTAGCCAAAGGCCGAAATCAGCTGGCCGAGAAACGCTTCTTCGAGCTGCGCGGAGTCGACGCCACCACCAGACGCGAGTTCGACGAGACGAAGCAGCACTTCGCGCGGCCCAAACCCAAATTGACCTTCGGGCTGTTGGCCGACAAAAGCGTGCGATCCGTTACCATCGTCAACTGCCTGGTCTACTTGACCGGCTACCCGCCCATCAACGCTATGTCATCCTTGATCCTCACTTCGTCCACCCACTTGTCTGCCAATGAGCTCACCATACTGTTGGGCTTCATTCAGCTGCTGGGCGTCTGCCTGTCCTCGACCATAGTCGAACGCTTCGGTCGACGTACGCTGCTGATGGTCTCGGCACTCGCCAGCCTCGTCAGTCATCTGGCCGTGGCCGCTGTGTTTGTCTTCGAAGAACGGGCAACACCTCTGCCCCATTCCGGCTGGCTCAAGTTCGTCTTCGTGACCGCGTATTCGGTTATCGTGGGCGCCATTTTCTTTCCCATCATCACCACCATTCGCGGCGAGCTGCTGTCGCCCGAACTGAAGCCCGTCGGCGGATGCCTGGCCATAATCCTCAACTCCCTCATCTCCGTCGTCATTACCGCCTTTTTCTTGGGCACCGCCGAAGCCTACGGCAAGCAGACAAATTTTCTATTTTATGCGACCACCAGCGCCGCCATGCTCGTGTACGTTTACTACGACCTACCCGAAACAAAAGGGCTGACGCTGACGGAGATACAGAGATCCTTGCAGAAGTATAATTGAGCAGCTACTTACCCAGTGATGGGCAGTACTCGAATACTTTTTCAATCGAATCACGATTCGAATCAATTTTTTCCCCAGATGATTCATATTCGTATCATTTTTTTTGCGATTCGTGCCCATCGCTCTCCCCTACAGCGTAGCCCAACTGAACGAATTCAATTTTGCGAAAAACGTGAATCACAAAATTCTACAGAGAGACCCAAACGAAACAAACCTAGGGCAGTTCGTTAGAATCTACTGTGAGTACTGTCTAAATTAGTGGCACACCCAAGTGGCAGTTAGGTTAGGGGAGCTGAACCCCCCTCTTCCAAAACGACATCAAATTTTATTTTAAAAAAATATAAAAAAGAATAAAAGAATTTTCGCGTAGATTTCTTCTACAATGTCTGTCTTTTGGTGATAAATTCAAAACTGAGCCTCTCTTAGAAAATTTCTGGATGCATCACTCCATTCTTTAGGTTGCAAACGTTCCGAGTGAGATGAGGTAAGGAAAAAAAAACGCAAATAGACGTCATGTAAATTTCAACCCTATTCGCTGTGAATTTCGTCAGCTGTTCAATTTTAAACTTCATTCTAATTTGAAGGAAGCTAAGTAGAAAAAACGATAAAAAATTACCATTTTTGAAGCACATTTTTCCAAATTCCAGGCAAACTACAAAACAGATCTTCATGATATTTTAACAAGACCCTTCTCCAATCAAATTCAACTTTTCGGACAAATTGCAGCCACACTGTTCGAATAGTTTGTTCTGCAAGCTGTTCCAAAGAAAAATCGTATTTTTCTAAATTCCTATAACTCGTTTAAAGGCAAACCAAAAAATAGAATGACTTGAAAATTTAGAATAAGAATTACATACTTATACATTTTCAAGCAATCCTAAAGTGCGGGTAATTTCGGAATCTGATAATTATTATGAAACGAGAGAATAAGTAAATCTCATTTCTATTCTCCAAAGTCAACTTGAAATAATTGACGAGTTGAAAACCTGCTAAAAACTAATTTTACTTGTGTCCCATTCAACCACTTTTATTACTGGCCATCCGTTATGACGCTCTCCCCGTATCACATCGCTCTTTTGGGTTTTCAGCGTTTCTATCACACTGTTTTTCATCACTATTACTTTTCTATACGAGTAAACAAGGCAGAATTCATAATAGTAATTATCTATAGGGTTAAACGTCGAGTTCAAAAATAATTACGGTTACACACAGTTCGCCACTGTTATTTGCAATTGCAGAACGAGACAATAGAGGCTAACATAACAGCTATAATCCGATAACTATTGCCATATTTTAGTGATAACGATAAAAGAAGATATTTTGACGAATGATGAAAAAGGTACTTATTTTAATTCAAAGTGAAGTGCCAAGTGTTTAATTTAACACGCGAAAACGCAGCCGGTCCTTCGGCAGTCACGAATTATATCTGATCGATCGTACATTAAAATACTTTTTTTGCGTACGATGTTTGTTACTAATCATATATTCCATCAGATTCTAGCAGTAATTCCAGGTAAGCATTCAAGAATAGCCCAGTAATTAAACATAAAATGATTGGTTGACCTACTTTCAGTGAGAATAATTTTTATAAATTAACTAGAATTGAGGGATTTCTAAATATTAGGCAGAAAAAATATTTCTAACATGATAAAATGTCATTATTTAAGTACCAAAATTAAGAAAAAGGATGAAAATCTCGAAGCATACCTACAACAAGAAAAAGTGTATCAGTAATTTTTCCATACCAACCGAGCATTTTTCGAACAATTTAAAATCAATACCTACGTACGAAGGGGATAAGTCCACTGTTTTCGAAAATTGAGTTTTTCGAGGGTTTATTTGTACGTATTGAGCCCAAACTACAGTAACAAAAAATATCAGTGTCATAAAATGCAACCATCGCTGAGAAAATAAACTTCAAAGCTGAGTTACTACATAAGAAGAGTATAAGACATCAAAGTGTTTTCTTATAGATACTCTCTCGTAAAATTTGAAAAATTAAGACTTATCTCCTTCATGCATAGCACTGTTCTAATATACCTAAATATCAGAAATGAAACAGTTCCATATTTTCATATCTGAACATCAACTAGATTTTTCAGATTAGCATTTATTTCAACATATGATTTCAAAAGGAAACATCCTTTCAAGATAACAAAGTTGCAAAGATATACAGCACTTCATAAATTGATAAGCATCAGGAAAATAATTTTCATATCCTATAGCCAAGAGAAATCACAGTCACAGATTGAAAATTGCAGAGCTGTTTGTTTTGAAAAATTATTTTTCTTAAAACTTTCGTTCTAAATTCGAATGAAAGGAGCAACTGAATCCCTCTTTTCAAGCAGAGCCTATTACAAGTATAGACTCTCCGCAAATTATTTTTCAGTCTGATTTCTCATTATCTTCAAAAAAAGTTTTAGTAAAAAAATGGATTCAATTTAGACACGAAAAATTGATGAATACTGGTTGAAAAAATAGTAATGCAAGTAATGTCTGGTGCACCTTAAGAATTTCTATGAGATAGTAGGTAGAACCGCCAACTCTGACAACCATTCCGACATAATTGTTCTTTGTCAAATAAGACCAAGTTCGAAGTAATTTACAAATAAAAAGTCCTTCATTTCGTGAATATCTCATCGTCATCTCAATTTAATTTGTGATTATACGCAGTTAATCTGCAAGATTTTATGATTGGCGCTGCCTGCGGCTGGTCATCGCCGATTATCAACTCGTTCAAGAACTCCAGCGGCGAATTTTCGCTCACTGAAGAGGACTGCTCGTGGATCGCATCCCTCCACTACGTAGGCAGAGCGACAGGATGCCTGATGTCCGCAGCCATCCTCGACCGGGTTGGTCGCATTAGCCTGCTCAGCGCCAGCTCCTTCCTCACGCTTCTGATCTGGGCCAGCATATTGCTGACCAAAAAAGTGCTCCTCCATTATGCGATCCGCTTCGTCTTCGGCCTGTCTGTCGGTATCGTTGACACCGCGATGCCGGTCTACGTGGCTGAGAACAGCTCGCCCAATCTTCGTGGCATATTTTTCACCATTGTCAACCTGTTCTTCTTCGGAGGCGAACTATTTGCCTTCCTCTTGGCCACCTATACATCTTACGAGACGGTGGCTGTGGCGCTGACTGTTGCAGCCGTCGTAAATCTCAGTTCGGCCTTCCTGTTCAAAGAGCCAGCCCAATATCTCATCATGAAAGGTCAGGAAGCAACAGCCAGAACTCACTTCCAGTGGTTCCGCGGCAACACCGAAAAGTTGACCGAAGAATTTGACGAGATGAAGACCAAGCTGGCCACAGTAAATGTTCAATTCTCTTGGCGAATGTTTGTCAATCGACAATTCAGAATCGTCGCCGCCATTAGCACCCTAACCTACTTGACTGGGTTTCCAGCACTCAACGCGTTGCTAGCCTTTGCTCTGATTCCAACGGCTACGTTTTCGTGCAACGAGCTGACTGTTTTTGTTGGAGTGGCTCTGCTAATTGGACCTTTCCTCTCGGCCACCATCGTCGAAAGATACGGAAGACGGACTCTCTTCATAGGATCGATGGGCATCTGCGCCTTGGCCAATGTGGCGTCTGCGAGTCTGCACTACTGTCTGGCCAGTGCCATACCAGTGCCTGGCCTGGCTTGGTTACTATTAGTCTCCGTCACCGTTTACTCTATGGTTTTCGCCGCCATCATATTCTCTCTCCTTTCCATCACACGAGGTGAATTACTGCCTCCGGAATTAAAGGCTGCCGGCGTTAGCGCTAGTGTCATACTAAACTCCGCCACTGGCTTCTTGGTTACTCACATATTCCTGTACATAGCCGACGCTTTTGGTATGATGATGAACTTCATTTTCTTTGCTCTCGCCAGTCTAATAACCTTGCTTTACGTCTATTTCTATCTACCGGAAACGAGGGGCATGACCTTGATGGAGATCCAAAAACTATTTGACAAATAAACGGGGAAAACGTGGATGAAATCATGAAATAAACTACACGAAAGACTTTTAATCCAGTAAGGGCGATCAAAATGAATTCTATATTTCTTCGACCAAATCGACTGGTATGAGAATACTCGTACTATTAAAATAATGGACTTCGAGAACTCAACTAAAATATCAGAACTCCATCAAGACTTTTTGCGACTTTATAACAGGGTCGTATTGCTGAGTCACCAATCAATCGGGAAAAAAAATTAGAATTCAAATTAATATGATTGAAAGACCAGTTGTAAAAGAAAATATACGAATTGAAGTGAAAATAACGAATCTTTGTCATAATATCATGATTTTTCATTAAATATCGGGACTTTATCATAACTATCAGGACTCAATAGCTTTAAAATATCAGGACGTATCATGTTTGGCACGACTCTGTAGATACCCTGGCTCAGCAACGAGTTCAGGGATGTAGCCAGAGCGTTCCGATGGGGGGGGGGCAAATAAGATTCTTGGGGGGGCAGTTAATTTTTAAGCGCCCTATTTATTTTTTTTCTCGAAGTTTAGAAGGAAGAGGGGAGCTAATTTTGCTAGGGGGAGCGAACGAGGATGCCAGGGGGGCTGAGCCCCCTGCCCCCCTGGCTACACCCCTGAACAAGTTCAGCAATTGTACAGGACTTTCCGTTTCAGTCATATAAAATAGATGAGTACTTTTCACTCTTCTTGTTTCCAAATTTCAGTTGCGGTATAAAAATTTCAAGTCCTTATTTGACTCAACACACGCAAAATAAAATTTTAGTAGCAAGAAAGAACTTGATATTTTCTTGTCGCTAAATCTTATTTTTACGTACATTGTACATACGGAGTCATCGGCGCTCAAACTTATATTTTTTCGCCCAAAAACGGTGACATAGGTAATTCACCATATTTTTTGGAGCAAGAAACTTGAAAAGAAGTTTAAGCGGGTGATGAGGGAATGAATTGACGAACTCTACTACTTTAATCGAGGCTATATAAAAGTTAGTTTATATCATCACGTTTACAGCCGAGCTGCTCATTTCTTTCATTATAGCGAATGAAAATCCACTTATAAATACGATAACGATAAGTAATAAAAATTTGCTATCTATTAGTAATTAGTTATTTACAATCAAATCGGACGTGAAGAACTACTGTAATTATAAAGTAAAAATATTTGTTCAAAATAATTTTATTTTGCATCGTTCAGGTATAAAATGCTGATTCAAAAGCATATACTTCGACAAATAACTGCAACATTTCCAGGTAATAATTTTTTTTTAAATTTTGCAGCAATACCTTTATTTTGTATTTATATTTTATATTTGAGATCCAATTTGATAGATATAATTTTAATTTTAATTTTTTTTAAATCGAATACGTACCAACTTTTGTTTTGTACGATGACATTCATGAATAAAATCATAATTTAGCTTCTCGTTCTACCTATTTATTATATGCAGGTATATTATACGTCTTCGAAAGAGGATACTTAAGTACTAGTTTGAAAGCTATACGACAGGATTAATGTCAAACCCTTCTTTATTTTAGTGAAACATCATTTTCCCATCCACTTTTCGAATTGAGTCGATCAAACATCTTGCGCTCCAGTTTGGCGGCATTGAATTGCGCATATTCTGCAGCGCTTGTTGTTTCTTAAAATTGAAGGAAAAATTAAGCCATATTTCAGCCTCAGTGGGGTGGTTTTTACAGAAATATCAAGCAACTTTGGATTTAGCTAAACGCAAACCACAGAAGATGATCCAAAGCCAACATTAGTCCCATTATAGCATTTTCATCTTCCATCTGTTCACAGCCTTATTTTGTACCTGTAAGTGACATATCAAATTCATTGACCTCGCTGCTAGGGCAATTGTTTCAAATTTGTGACAAAATTCCGCACATTTTTAATCATCAGTATAGACCAGAGAGAAATCGAGTAAATGTAGGTAAACGTTAAAAAATTACTCTAAAATTATCGATTTGAAAAGCAAAAATCAAATTCATGTAACTTATAGGGGCTAATAAAATATATGTTGAAGATTTTTTTTTTTCTATTAGAAAAATATGGATTATGGCGGAGGTAAATGATTAAAACTACCTGCAAAGTATATATCTGTGACCTACAAAACACGTACGCATATTTTTTACCCTCTAAAAAAAATTTTTATTTTTTTCAATGATAGATGATAGAAAGTGATTATCTGAACTAACCGTGAGTTGTAATAAGATTTTTATACTGATTGACGATTAGTGATAGCTGTCTTTGTAACAATTAGTATCCGATTCTGGTACTATCAAACTTCCAATTTTTTCAATTGTTTTGCAGTTAGTTGGCATACAACTAGCATAATAACAGAGCAACGCAAAAAGGCAAAAACAATTTGTTTCTTACCTCTAAAGGGGATTTTCACTAAGGTACTGGGAACGTACTGTTTTTATTTAAAAACAAAGAAAAGTACCGTCACATTGCCGATCGGGATTTAACAATAATCCATAGTACTTCTAAAATAAAATTCAGAAAATATCGTACCTTACTATGTCGTAGATAGCTATACTAAAATATATACCGGATCCACTTAAATATCATGGCTAATTATTGCAATTAACGCAAACTGATGGCATGTTCAGATAATACAAGCTTTCTCAAATTCGGCCTTAAGCCGCATAAGACACTTCAACTTTACTTTTGTCCCATAATTTTGTTATCTTCAGTCATAAAAATATCCTAAAATTTTCAATTAATCCTTTATCGCGACATACCTTTTAAAAGAAAAGTTGAAATCTGATGTAACATTCACCAAACACTACATAATCAAAGACTAATTAATACCCATATAATTGTAATGAGGAGAATAACAATTTTTTAAATTCTTCCTGAAAAATTGTCATTCATTCTTGTGGCTAGTCAGTCGTCAGCTCCATGGGCCAGAGGAGCCCGAGGCCTCGGGGGAGGGGGGCACAAAGATGGAGCGAAAAAATTTTCTTAACCCAAAATCTTTTGAGCCAAACATGTAAATATAAGTACACTTTTATAAAATAAAAATATTACCCCTTGGATAGTGTTTTTTTTTTTTTGTGTGTCAAGTGTTAACATCTTTGTTTTCGTTACACGGGGGTAAGTTCGGAAATGTTAAAATCTATGTAACAGCAGGATTTTATTCAGACTATAAGAACTGATATTCAAAAATCATAACTACAACAGATCTTTTGAGGCTGATTTGCGAAAACCACATGACTTATATCAGCATTCTCAGAACTTGGCAAACACCTTCTTTCCTCTGGACGTGGATCGAATCAATCTCCCCTAAAGTACTTCTCCACACACACACACACATGTTGGCACACAGTCACCTACAAACGTGTTTTTTCTACAGTGACGATGTGCTACTTGCTACTGGGAGTTGGCTGCGGCTGGGTATCGCCGATACTGAACCGTTTCAGGAACTCTGATACCGACTTTTCGCTAACCACCGAGGCCTGCTCGCTGATCGCCAGCCTCCATTATATCGGCCGCGCAGCTGGCAGTATACTGGCGGCCGCTTTGGTCAACCGCATTGGCCGCAACATGGCGTTTGTGGCCACCAGCCTCATCTCCTGCGCAACCTGGTCGACCGTCTTCAGCACCTTCTCCATTCCGGCGCACTACGCAGCCCGAGTGGCTTTTGGCGTCTGCGTTGGCCTGACCGAGTTCACGACTGCCCTCTACGTCGGCGAAAACAGTTCGCCAACGTTGAGGGGTGTCCTGAGCAGCGCCATGTCCATCCTCTTTTACTCTGGCGAGCTGCTAATGTTTATCATCGGCGCCTACCAGTCGTATGCCACCATCGCCCTCGTAAACGTCGCCTTGTCGCTGGCGACAGTCGCCTCGACCTTGCTGCTCCGCGAGCCAGCCCAACATTTGCTGGCCAAAGGTGACCTGGCACTGGCTGAAAAACGCTTCTTGGAACTGCGCGGAACCAGCGACGCCTCCAAATGCGAGTTCCAGGAGACCAAACAGCAGCTGACCGACGGTCAAACAGTCAACTTGCAGCTGCTAGCTGACAGGAGCGTGCGCGTCGTCGTCATCCTCAGCACGTCCGTCTACATCACCGGCTATCCAGTCATCAATCTAATGGCTTCGTTGATCATGTCGTCGACCAGCAAACTGACGCCCAATGAATTGACTATCGTGATGGGTGTCATCATGCTGCTTGGTATATCTGCCACCCCCCTCATCATCGAACGATTCGGACGGCGGCCACTGTTTATGACATCGATGGTCGTCAGCTTGCTCAGCAATCTGGCTGTAGCGGCCATTTTTTGGTGCCAAACGCATGGCCATCCGATAGCACATTCCGCTTGGCTGGTGTTCGGCTCGTTGACGATTTACTCGACTTCAGTCGCCGCCGTTATGTATCCAGTCATCACTACCATTCGCGGTGAGCTCATGTCACCGCAACTGAAAGCAGTCGGCGGATGCCTGGCCATCGTCGTGAATTCAATTTTGTCGCTTGTCATGACGGGCGTCTTCTTGAGCATCGCCGAAGCTTACGGTATCGAGATGAATTTTCTGATTTTCGCCGCCTCCAGCGCCGCCGTGTTGCTTTACGCGTACTTCGAGTTACCGGAAACCAGAGGTCTAACGCTGACGGAAATACAGAGGTCTTTGAAAAAGTAGCTGGATAAGGCGAATACCCTCGAACCCCCAACGGCTTTAGTTATCAATCTTTGGAAACCATCCTAGAAGATTTACTCGTATTCGACCCGAAAGAGCGAAGTATGAAGGACCTAGATGAATGAATCGGAAATTGAATGCTGTAGGGACGGACACTATCAACTATTTGGTGTGAAAGAAAAGACCAAACCAACAATTCAAACAAGAATCCTATCTATACGAATATAAACGTGAAATACTGAAACCAATTCGTTAATAGTAGGGACCTTTTTCTCATTTTGTTGCACGAAAAATGTAATCACTGTACATTAATAAGGTACTATAGATATAATATTTTGCCAATGTTTTCCTCAACTAAAATATAACTGACAATGTTAAAAATTGACAATATTATTTTCTAGCAGCAACGAAAAATTGTGTAACTATATAGTCCTGACGCTTGAGCAACCAAAAGGGTGATGCTCGGCAATATCCAAAAATAAATATTAATACCTATTCCTCTATTAGAGAAATTTCTTCCCTTCCAGCTTCTATGTACCTGCAATACCATACTTCCGAATCAAAAACTTCAAATATACCACCCTCATCCAAGTGCATCAGTTGTAATCCTCCTTACAAACTTATAGTGAATGATTTTTTGAGAACCGACTTGAAATGGCCGACTGTTTGGAAGAACCTCATCACGCAATTATTTTACAAATCTATGGTGGACGTTCCCATTAAGCGATCAGGACCTATTCTCGGAATTATCCTAGTAGAAACTACAAGGTATATGATGTCATAAACCTTCCATTACTAATTTTGGTCTGACGTTCACAAAATAGTTCACAAAATGGGCATGGGACATGAATAGTTACTTGTTTTGCGCCAAACAGAATAATCTTTGAACAATTGTATATGCTGGAAAGAATGGAACCTTTTGGAAACGATTGATTTTGTTAAATTTCATCATTTTCAAAGAAGATTCTCATTAATTGAGTGCTTTTCTTCAAGAAGAGCGCATCTGTGTTTGATTGTTACATTCTTGCTATATAAGAACAGGAGGCATCAAAGACACATTTTTCAGATATTCTTGAAGAAGAAAAGCACCCAATTATTTGTAATAATACGAGTATCAAATATGTAATACTATTGATTATTTTTTCAATTTTCTACTATAAAAAGAAAACTCAATTTAGGAGAAAACGTGTGCTTCAAGCATATCAAAGTTCATTTAAAAATTACTAGTTTTGCGAAAAGGATTTCATCCCGATGTAAGTTAAAAAAAAAATCAATTAATAAATAAGGAATAAAAACTTGATATTCATTATCAGGGCGTTTAAATCTACCATTTGAGCTATAAATCAGCCCTTAAATCGAATTTTTAATTTTCTGATAAAAATCCCTACAGGGACACACGAGTGATTTAGTGCTCTATAATATTATGCCTTCAAATAATGCCGTCAGTTAACCATAAAGGCATACTGAGTCAGTGAGTCTACTCTCACTCGGGTATCAGTTACATCATGCACACACACTCTTATACTGCCTTCTCCACAATGCATACAGAATATGAAGGGCGAAGCTAAGTAGAGCACTTTAGAAAATATTCAACCTGCACTCACTGCCAGTTGTCTGCAGCAAGTAATTCGTCATGAGATTAGGTCATCTCTCATCTAGCTTATAGACTTCCCTGAGCAACATCGGGAATCTCGTTATCGTATGAAAATAGGACCGTTCTTTTGACCGTTGTTGAATTATGATGTCTGAGTACTGTCAGAGTTAAAGGATCAATTAACGGTTGCGGTTAACCCTTTCAACAAGGATTTTATACATTTCTAGTTTAGTGTCACTCAAGCGCGCTACACTCGCTATACAACACGTATGGGTACACCCACCATGCTGTTATTTATTTCCCCTTCTCTACGACTTTACTACAATTTACAACTGAAAATATTTTCAACAACAAATGTAAGTACTTCATCGTAGAATTTTATAATGATCACGAATTAAAAATAAAAATTTGTCAAGTTCACACGCAACATACCTACATTGGATGAGTACTCGAAAAGCACAATTCAACTGACAATGAGAAGTAAAAAAAAAGAAAGTAACCACGAAAGCACTACCAGAACTTATATCTATACTATAATCATACAGAACAAAGAAGATCTTGTTTGTTGTGTGACTTCAATGATAAACGATGTTGAGTTCTGAATAACATACCCAACTTACGAAAAATTAATGTGATATGAAAATTTTTTTCAACTGAAATTTTTTTGCAAGTTAAAAGTGATTCCACGATGTTGTTTCAAAAACATATTCTGTTACAAATAATTGCAATTTTTCCAGGTAGGTTCGAAACCGTCAACTTTTTCTACATTTTAAAAATAGTTCAACTTATCCATTCAATTTACGAGGAACGGGAGATAGGTATTTTTAATGAAATGTTCTCAACTTTCTTTGTAAAGATCTTGGTTGCGAGTACGTTTCTCTACATTTTTTTCGATACTACATGTAAGTCAGGCAACCAGGTGACCCAGGTTCATATATACTTATATTTTTTTTTAAAGAGAAAAATAAGAATTATGGACTATTCGTTCAGCTGTGAAATTCGTTTTATAACGTTCATCAAACTGAAATATTTGAAAATGTTTAGTGAAAAGTGTGTGGTCGTCAGAAGAACCTACTCGTACGTTCGTACGAGTACATACATAGATTTCATTTATACCCATACAGTCATGGGCGGACTTTGTTTAATCCACTTCCCCAGTCTCTCCCATTTTGAATTTTGGGTTTGACACTCGGTGGAGTAATTGTGCCCGATATGCACAAATTTTTTAGGTCAATTTTACAATTTATGCTTGTCCTCTTCCAGAGACATTAGCAAAAAAACTGTACGTGAAGAAGTTGTCTACAAATATTAAAAAAACAAATGGAACGCAAGTTTCAGTTAATCACTAAATTGCAGCTTTAATTATGTGTCAACATCTTTCATGATAATGCATACAAAATAACAACATAACCATTCTATAATTGATATCGGCGCGCGCATCATTATGTTTTGCATTATGTATTGCCACACGTAACTACGCGTATCCGAATTCCATTTTGCAATAAATTTCCGAATTTACTCCCGGCCCCGCGTAACAAAAACAAAGATGTTAAGACATTAAAAAAATGAAAATACTTTACCCCCTCCTGATTGAGCTAATAATTACAACGAGTATTTTTCTAATAGAATGACACTACCACAGACTTTTTTCTAAATATTGATTTTCTTAATTTTTCTGGACCATAGGGAGTCAAAAAAAATCAGTGAAAACGTCCAGCAGACTTGGGATACGTCTGCTGTTGGTTTCGAGTACATAAATATCTCGGATATATTATAAGTAGTTATCCAAATAATGAAGTCTACTGTTAATAGAATCATATAATTGGTAAACACACTCACTCATACAAGAGCATAATATTGAAAATACATCCTGTGTGTTTTCTCTTGATTATTCATATGATGCAATTTTTTTCCCCTAGCGATTCTGGGTTTCCTACTAGCTGGGCTGGGATGTGGATGGATGGCACCAATACTGCAGCGATATAAAAACTCTAATTCTGACTTCTCGCTAGACACAGAAGCCTGCTCTTTGATCGCTTCTATCCACTATGTTGGCCGAGGTGTCGGATGTGTGCTTGTCGCACTATTTGTCGATCGTCTAGGCCGCAATAAGATAATAACATTTAACGCCATCAGCGGATGCATCGTCTGGTTGGCGGTGCTATTTACGAAATCTGTGAGTCTGCACTACGCCATACGACTACTTTTTGGCATAGGAATAGCGTTCTCGGAGACTGCTGCTCCTCTATACATCGGTGAGAATAGTTCGCCCAACATTCGAGGTGTTTTTGGCAGTATGTGCTCGCTCGCGTTTTACATGGGCGAGCTGATAGCATTCCTTGTCGGCACTTACTGTTCGTACGAAACAATCGCTATAGTATTTGCCGCAATATCGTTTGCAGTTTTGCTTTCGACGACTTTGCTACGAGAACCGGCACAGCATTTACTGGCCAAAGGGCACCACAAAGAAGCAGAAGAACGATTCTTCGAGTTACGTGGCCACTCGGACACTGCTCAGCAAGAGTTCGAACAAACGAAAATCGGTCTTGACCAACCGAAAGAACCATTTTCCATTGGCCTGCTCACAGACAAAAGTATGCGAGCAGTTTGCATGGTGAGTTCTTACATGTATATCACCGGCTACGCACCCATCAATGCTATGTCATCGTTGGCTTTTTCGTCGGTTGAAAATTTCACGCCCAATGAACTGACGACACTACTTGGAATCATCCAGCTGGTCAGCATATTCTTCTCGTCGTCTGTCGTCGATCGTATTGGACGTCGTCCATTGTTGATGATTTCAGCGGTGATCTGCACCCTTATTCATTTGACCATCGCCGCCCTTTACTACTGCCAAGAGACTGGTATTTCGGTGCCGTACTTCGCCTGGATCCTGTTCGCCTTCATTACTGCTTACTCGGTTCTGGCCGCAACCATTATGTTTCCCCTGATGACCACAGTTCGAGGCGAGCTGCTGTCACCTCGGTTCAAATCAGTAGGCGCATGTATCGCTATAATCGTCAATTCCATTATCTCGGTTCTATGGGCAGGGTCATTTCTACCAATTGCTGAATTATATGGTATGAAAGCGAATTTCTTGTGGTTTGCAGCAATGAGTTTCGTCTTCTTGGTTTACGTGTATTTCGATCTGCCAGAAACAAAGGGACTGACCCTAACCGAAATACAGTCATCCTTAAAGAAAGAAATACAAAACACTTGACGTGAAGATTCTACAAAGCTAGCAATGAATGATTCACGTTGGTTATTAAGGCAGACATGAACAAATTTCAGATTTATCATCATCCGCATCCTCACATGGAAAATGAAGAGGAGAATAACCGAAATAAAAAGACGCTCCTTTTTGTTTCCGACACGATGTAAAGAGTACAGATGACTACTTGACTAGGCTGGATAATATTATACTGGAAAAAATTTTAATAGTAATTTTTACTACTTGTATGAGAAAACTGAGACAATTTAAGATTCATAATAGAAATTACCACAAAACTAGTAAAATGTACCATCGAAGGTAGCAAAAAGTACTAAAAACACTGGCACTACTAACAACTCGTTGATTGTCACGGTTTACCTATACAAAATAGTGAAAATTACCTACTAAGTATTCATTTTTTTCAGTGCAGGAATAGTTTCTCAATCTAACATAACTAATATGGAGATTAGAGACGAATTTATTTACAACATTATCTCCGCAAGATTATAACATTATAATGACTTTGTCATTTTTGTAAAAAGTGGATTTAGGGATAACGATGAAATAATAAGTTTTAAAACATTTTCTAATAAATGCGATCTTCCTGCGCACTTCAGTATAATTTTTTCAAAGTTTAAGAACTCAACTTTTTTCTCTTATGCACTCCAGTTTGTTATACATATATAATTATTATATAAAGTTTAATTCAGCACCCAAGAATATGCAGGTTTGGAGAAGGACCGACTTTAGGGCTGGTTTCTTCCTACTTTAGGTATGGTATTTATTTTGCCCTCAAATTCTCCATAATATGCACAAAAATGATCATATGCTAAGTCTCGTACTATCATTGGGTACCCATTAGTATACAAAAGTATACACCAAACTACCAAAATAGTAGGGCGACTTTAAGCATTGATACTCTAAGTCAGATACTTTTTTTTTTTTAATGAAAGAAAGAGCTCTAAATGTTTTTTCCATACCAGTAGATACTATGGGGTGTGCACTGTGCATGTAGAAACTTACTTCTACTTAAAATCACACCACATTAAATTCTTTGCTCTCCTATATAATTTTAGTTTCCGACTTCAGGTCCGGTTTCGCGCAACCTGTCACATTTGTCAAATTTGGAGTTGGGGACATGAAAATCTACGAGTATCTAAGTTTCAAATTTTTATTTTTAGAAGTTCTACCTACATATTTAGAAATACGTTTTCCGTTGGAAGTCTGCGAAAATAATATACTGTACCAACTTCCAAAAATGAAAAAATTTTACAATATTGAGTCCTGAACATCTAAGCCTGCGTAGTTTATTCGATGCAAACTTATCAACTAAGAAATGATTTTAATGGAATATTTTATTGTTCAAGTAGTTCATGAGACTTGGGCAGTGAAGTAATTCAGTCAATATAGAAACTTTTCAGTTTCAAAGATTAGGTTAATATAACTACCTATCGACTCTCAATACAAGCACGATATAAAATTTCAAGAGCAATTATATTTGCTATAGGAACTTGATAGAATTTGATAATATATAAGCATGGCATGAACTTTCAAGGTAAAAACGTTTAAATTAATATATTTATAGTAACACAAGAAAAAGAAGAAGAATAAAACTGACTTTAGATAACAGAGGCAAACATTCTCAAGAACATTCTATGTAGACCTACCCAGTGGATATGTGTAGTGGTGTCAGTTTTTCAGTCACCGGAACTTAAAGTGATGAGACGTTTTTTGCTGTTCGAATGAAACTAGTAAGTTTCCACCATGAGATTTCAAAGGAATATCATAGCGCAGGTCACGTCAATTTTACCAGGTAAATAATTGTTTTCCGCCTTGTAGAAAATAAGGTCTCAACTTTCATCATTAAAATGAATTGGCCTACACCGATCCACTTCTATTAAAAACTGAATGAAGAGTCAGCTGTGCGTTAAGGAGCTAACTTTCACAAACTTTGCAGATAGATTCCTCTCAAACTGCATACATACGTCAACACAATCAATTTTAATTTTTAGGAAAAATAGATAAATTTGAGTCGTTTTTTATTTTGCCGGCTTTATTGATATGGACTTATTTTTTTCTATATTTACTAGTTAAAATGAATTACTATCCGTTTTGCCTAGCCATATTAACAATGCCTGCCTGAACCGGTGGTCAAAATTGATAATAGATCAGAAGGTTATGATTGTCTAGCCATTATACATACTGCCAACCGGAAAATATAGTCCAAATGAAAAATGTAGAAAATAAAAAAAACCTGATGTAAATTTACAAATGAATATGTAGACTTCTTAGAACATGTTAATATTACCCAGACAAAATTCATAAAATGAATTATACAAATTTTGCATGTAGAGTACCTAGTCAATATCAATTACACCTAGTTGAAAATTATATTGCCCAGACAAAATTCATAGGACAGTTTATTCGGTTGTCTTGTGTAAATTACCTAGTCTGTTTAAATTAAGCCTAGTCAGAAATCATATAACCTGGAAAAAATTCATAAAATTAATATTCAAAGAGAATGTGGTGGTTGGTGTGGTAGTTAAGAAGTATTATATGGTGGTTGGTGAGGTGGGTGAGAACGTATGATATGGTGGTTGGTGGGGTAGATGAGAACAATTAACTGACCATGTTTTGGTGGATGGGTGGGGTGGTAGGTGAACAATTTATTAACGTACTCTCGTCTATCTGGACTCTGATTCATTACACACGTAATTTTTTATACTTTTTATTTTCATTCCTTTTTCATAACTAAAAATTCCGCAAAATATGATAATATGTGTGATAACTTTCTCAAGCACATTTTCTTTCATCCCTTTACCTTGAATTAAATTTATCTTGATAGTGCATAAAACAGATTGTCGCATATTTTCATAAATTCCATATATTTTGAATTTTGACTAGGCATTCTTTACATCGTCTAGGTATTCTACATAACACGTATGTAAAATTCATTTTTATCGATTTTGACTAGGCTTTATTAAAATAGACTAGGTAGTCTATCCACTGTTTAGTAAATTTACATCCGATTTTACATATCTCATGTAAATGTATTTTGCCTATCTCTTTCTTCGGGTAAAATCTAAATTGTCTTAAGTATTTATCATTTCCGTTCTTTTATCCATTTTGCCCACCGGTTCAGGCAGGCATTATTAATATGGCGGGGAAAATCGGATCATTATTTATTTGACCTAGGTAACATTTTAAAAAAATTGTAAATTTTAAAAATGCCGGCAAAATAGAAAATGACTAGAAATTACCTATAATACCTGAAAATTAATATTGACTACAACATACATATGACGAACTCAAGGCTTTACATCTTATAGAGATTATAAACAGACGATAATACACAATCTTGACCATTTTTTGGATTTCTAATTTTATTATTAGACTCCTTTTTGGCTGGTAAAAATAGACCAGGTCGAAAGATAAGAAAAGGGTCGGATAGTTTTCAAAGAGTATACTTCTGATACACAGATCAAATAGAACCAATGATGCTCAACAAAATTACAAAAAAATTACTATAACTCATATAGTCAGCAAGATACTGACTTCGGATAGGAGTATCAACATTCTCGTAGAATCATCATGCAGGAGCTTGCATTCACCTTTTTCCATTTTCTCCCCACTTGGATATTCTTTACATAGCAGACGGCGGTGAATTTCGACCCCCCCCCCTTCTCTATAAAAATATACTTCATATCATTTTTAGCATCGATCTGATATACTTCAAGTCAAAATACGAGTAGCACCAAAACCAAAAATTTTTTGAATGAAGATACGAGTATATTCAAAATAAATTTCTCAGGCAACTACGAGTACCTCCGTTTTCGTTAGTCGTGACCCTAATGTAACTTTCTGTCAACAGCTAACCTCGGATACTTTCTGGCTGGTATAGGCTGTGGTTGGGTGCCACCAATTTTGAACAAATATAAAAACTCAGCCACCGACTTCTCACTCACTACCGAAGACTGTTCGCTAATCGCCTCCCTCCACTATGCTGGCAAAGGAATCGCTTGTCTGCTTACCCTGATGCTCCTTGACAAGGTCGGCCGCAACGCTATCCTCATCTTTGGCACTACTGCTAGCCTCGCAGTGTGGTTGGCTGTTCTTTTCACCAAATCCGTTCCACTGCATTTTGTCATAAGACTACTGTTCGGGCTTGGAGCCGGCGCCACCGAAATGGCCACGCCTGTCTACATCGGAGAGAACAGCTCGCCCAAGCTAAGAAGCGTCTTCGGCGGCATCTGCATCATCTTCTTCTACTTGGGAGAACTAGTGGCTTTCTTTGTAGCCACATACTTCTCATACCAGACCATCGCCATCGTATTCTTGGCCATAACAGCAGCCAGTTTCCTGTCTATTTTCTGGCTGCGCGAACCAGCTCAGTATCTTTTGGCTCGAGGACAGGAGGAAAAGGCAGCCCAGAATTTCTTCATATTGCGTGGCAGCAGCCAGGCTGCCAAACAAGAATTCGAGGAGACGAAAGCGAACCTCCAACAGCAAAAATCACATCACTTTTCTATTCAACTGCTGGCCGACAAGAGCATTCGAGCAGTCTGCATAGTAAACTTGTTCATGTATCTCATTGGATACCCTCCAATAAATGCGATGTCGTCGTTGGCCTTCTTGCCCATTGGTAAGGTGACCCCGAACGAGCTGACTGTCATATTGGGGGTTGTGCAGCTGATAAGCGTAGCTCTGTCCTCTACTTTCATCGAACGGTTTGGACGAAGATCACTGCTGATGAGCTCAGCAGCTATCTGCTCAGTATTCCAACTAGTCAGTGGTATCGTCTTTTACTTCGAAGAACAAGGCACCCCTTTACCATTTACCAACTGGCTGCTATTCATCTTCATCACCGGCTACTCGGTGGTCACTGCAGCTCTGATGTTTCCAATTTGTACGGTAGTCCGAAGTGAGCTTCTGTCGCCACAGCTAAAACCAATTGGCAACTGCATGTCGGTGGTACTGAACTCAATCGTATCGGTGGGCATGACCACTGCCTTCTTGATCGTCGCTGAAACATACGGCATGAAGACCAATTTTTTCTTCTTTGCCGCTATGGGTGCTGCTATGTTTGCTTATGTGTACATAGATTTGCCGGAAACGAGAGGATTAACTCTGACCGAGATACAAAGAGCACTAAGAAACTAGTACTCAGTGTTAGAGAAAATTTAGATGCTTATTTTGTTGATTTGTCCGTCTCTCGAACACAGATATGTGGAAAAGGTACTGGTAACACAATCGAATGCAGTTCCAGAGGCGGAACTGATGAGTAGTCAGGGAAGGCCGAAATCCCGCTCAGAAAAACTTTGTCCCCCACCAAAAATTTATTTCACAATTAACTAAAAGCCAATAAAAACATTAAATTACCAAAAAAGAATAAAATTTATTAGTATGCAAATTTCTCTCAGTATGGCGGATGGCCTCTCTAATCCCGCACCTTGAACAACTTTTTTTAAATATCGACTGTCCACCACAGGCGTAACTGTTTTGAAAATTCTTGTTAATGGCCGATTCATTTCCAATCTACGAGTATTTGACAGCTACTCGAGTATTTGACAGCTACTCGTATTATGAAAGATATTGCACATTAAAAATGTATCAGTGATTAACTGAAACGTGTGTGTATTAATTTTTACATTTGGGCGTTTAAAGGTATCATTGAAATGCGGGCTTAAGTTTTGTTATTGAAATATTACATACGAACAAATTTTAATAAAAAACTTATAGTTTTATATGCACTTATGCAAAAGACAAATTGATTATTATAACTGAGCACAGTCTTGAAGAAAGCGAATAAACTAATATTTTTCATTCAATCTTCAAAAATGTTTTTAAATTTATTAATTTGAATAATATCATAGACAATATCAGAAGGCAGTGACCCAGTCCGTGACAATTTTTATTGATTTCTTTGCTTTAAATATTTTAGAATTGTATGTCAAGATAGCTTAAACCATCATTTTAAATTTTCATCATACTAGTGTAAAATGCATCATGACTACCTTTGTAAAGTGAATTTCATACAGAAGCAATAAAGTACTGTAATTCCATGAAGTTATTCTTTTTACTAGAGGCTTTCTTGTCTTTTGCGTGTGCGTTTTTCTTGACAGAAAAAGAAACTTATTTTACTCGTATGAGTGACAGTATTACAGGTCAGGAAATAAGTGCCCTCAGCAGTTTTCTCTTTCAAATGAAAGGCTACAGACAATAAAAGGCATAATAATTAATTTCAGTAAATTTTACGAAACTAGCCTGAAACCAGGCAGGATTCATTTGTGATTTGACTTAGGACTGTGACATTTCAAATACAGCAGTGATATAGATTTACATACTATCAACCTTGAATTGAGCCAATGATATTTTACACAAATGGATGAAAGTCATCAATCAAGTATTGTTGAAACCTATCATTTGTAAGTTGAAAAACTGACGGAGAGACAATATTTTAAAATTAAAGAAGAATCAAGTAGAGACTTTTTTTTTACTGTCTCTGAAGATTAAACCAATAAAATTTGAATTGATTGAAGAGTCCGATTCCATAGAGTTCTAAGAGTGAAATTGAAAACAGGCAAAACAAGTGAAAACCTGCTTTAAAAAAAAAAACTAAAACCAATAAAAGTTCAACTACGTATAACCCGATTCCAAAAGGTGCTAAATGCAACGGACGAAACTAGAAACTATGAAAAAACCAGCAAACTTTTACCGGTGTTGCTTCTCATCATTTTTATCTGATTCTGTGCTTTCACTGAAATACAAATTCTGACTAATACTAATTTCCATATAAATTCACGAGTAAACTGTGTGTTCCGTCGGGAACATGCAAAAATGTACAAGTTGAAGTTTTTTATGAAATTGAATCTAATTTTTCAATTTGTAAAAATTATTCATGTCTTGATCTAACAAAACAACGATTCCAGATCATTTTAAATTTTGAAAAACCTTCAGTTGAAAAGTGACTTCTATTGACTTCTATATATTTTAAATAGTTGATTCTGAAAATATCCGTCTAATGAAAATTCAACATTAGTGCCATCATAGTCGCATATAAGTCCCACTGATAATTTTTTTAATCTCATGATGAATATACAAATTCCGATTTTATTTCACGTGTACCTTACACGTGCTCGATTTTTGACAATTTCCGAATTTAGTTCGCGTTTACATGTATCTACACGTGCACCATTGTCGAATATTGTTGAATTTCTTCCACATACCTATAGCTATATAGAAATTTGAAAAAAATTTCAAAAAATTTTTCAAATTGTACCTACAATATTGTTGGTATGGGAGATAGAAAAAAATGTTTGAAACAAAAGTTATTCCTATTTTGATTTACTATTAAAAAGTCCTTTTATCATTTTTTCAAAAAAATTTAATCTCAACCATATTATAATGAAAAGTACATACGTAAAAATTTGAAAAAAAATGTTGAAAAATTTTTCAAATTCTACCTACTCGTATAATTTTTCTGACTTGAGAAATAAAGGAAAATGTTTTAAACCAGAAATATTCCTCTTTCAGTTTACATACTATGAAAAAGTACTCATCACTTTCTTAATAAAATCTAATTTTACACCACATACATATTTAGATCAAAACCAGTCTCTCTCAATACATACAAATTCATATTGGAAAATACCCCTTTCTCCCGTAACTCCATTTAAAGGGGACATGGGGAAAAAACACGCAACAGGGTAGATACAACCGCCAAGGCGCACAAATTATGCAGGGTTGCGTTCTAGTTGGCGAGTTACACTTGATGTACTTTCCTTGAGAATAGGATTTTAAATGCTCAAATCGTTTTACGAGGTTTTTAACAAGACCTATACACTGGATTGAGAACTGTTTTCACAGTAGAAAGGTCTGCTTTGTTGAAACAAGTACTATTTTAACCATTCAAATACTAAAATGCACAAAAAAAAAGAATTTGTTTCAATCATTTTAGAGAGTGGAGAAGTTTCAAATGATTCATTAAGGGTGTAGTCTACCTTTGCTACGAAGCCCAACATCGACGACGAAAAAATAAAGTGCTGGAAAATGTTGAATAATATAGGCAAAATATAGACAATTTCTTTGACACACGGGTGGGCAGCCAAAACAACAGTTTTCAACGGTTTTCAGCTCAAAAGAGAACTTGCGATTTACCAATTTTTGCACCGAATTCGGTCTTAGGATATGATATTCTTTAACATATTTTCCATGCCCGGACGAAGTTTTATTTTTTTTTTGATTTCACTTTTTTTCAAAGCCCCAATTTCGAGACCCTCGAAAAAAACTCTAAAATGTTGAAAATCAAAACAAGAGCCAAATTTGAGCCAATTTGGATAAAAACTCGCCAAATGAAATTATAAATCGCGAATCACACGAAAAAAGCAAACGCAGACCACACCCTTAAACCAGTTCAATCAATATAAATTACGGCCGTATCCAGTTTGTGGCCAAAAAGTGGAAAATCGTCCACTTTGCGGCCCGCGAAAAAAATGAGCGATACCCTCTTTGCGACCCATCCACTTTGCGGCCAAAAGAAAAATAACGAGATTGTGTTTTTTTCAGCATGAAGGGGGAGGGGTTCAAGAAAATTAATTGTTTTGTGGATTATCGGATTATTTTTTTGGATTGGGGGGAATCCCCCCGGGGGTCCATTTGATAAATAAAAGAGACAGGAGAAACGTAATTTTGTATGGGCCGCAAACTGCCTACTCCCTAAATGTACAGCAAAAACTACAAGAAATACTAATGCCACGCCATAAATGATGCAACAGTTTTGAATTTTTCATAAGCATAAATTCATGAGTATTTAAACCCGGCAGTCGATTTTAAAAAATCAATCAAGTAGATCTCATAAAAGATTAACGATTTATCTTTTTAAGTACCCCAACATGCTCATAGTTCAAAAAAAAAAAGGAAAAAAAGTCAAGTTTCGAAATAGGTATTACAGTTTCAACTCGACTGAGTATGTGGAGCAGAGCTACAGTCTTGAGATTTCTCGTCAAATTTTCTCAAAATAATACCAACCAAGATAGAAAATAAAAAAAATAAAAAAAGCAGATTCAGAATAGTTTCAATTAACCTAGTCCGAAATGTATAGCTACCATAAAATACATATTATAATAATTATAGATTATTTTTAAAATTAATCTGATCTACTCGTAATTTAAAATCTTTGAAAACTGAAGGCATAAGGTAATGAGAGGAGTCTAGTGATGAAAATTCTATTGGCTACTCGATTCCGAAAGAGAGATGCAGAATAGGCGACCCAGCAAATGGGACTAGTGATACCAATCAAAATTCAAAGATAGATCATTTTCGATTGATCGACCCAATAAATCGACTTTATTCGATTGTCAGAAATATGATCGACCAGTTCGATTATATTTATTTTTCAAGCAATACAATATTTTATTGTTGAAGAAACTCATGAAATTTAGATAGCGAAATAATCCAGTTGATAAAAAAAATTTCAGTTTTGAAGATTGGGTTAATAGTAAATAGGGGAAGATAGGGTAATTGACTTGGGAGGGTACCAACCCAATTTCAGTCAATGACCACCGATGTGCTATTATTCGAAAACCTGTTTTTCTCGTGGGGTTTACTGCGGTAGAATGTTTTTCTTCAAGTAGGAGATATTCTATTCGAAACAAAAAATTTCGTCGAAGGGTAACAACAATGCAGCGTATGAAAAAGAAATTATTAAGGCACAAGAAAACTAATCGTTCCAACCTCTTAATTATGAAAGAAATAAATTAATTGGGAGTTCATTTCGTCGCACTGTTTGTTAACAAATGAATGAAAAAAAAAAAGACAATTATTCAAGGGATTCGTTGGTGTTTGTGACAAATTTTCGGAGTGTTTCATGTATAGTGTGAGCTTCCAAAAATTAATTCAACCTCGTAATATTATTAATTTATATCGAAATTGAACTGCGGTGAAATAATAATAACAATTGAGAATTTTTAAAATTACTTTTAAATTCAAACGTATACGTATATCATGTTGGAGTCAGTATGGCATCAGATTTTAGCTGTCACACCAGGTACCAAAACTGATTAAATAATATGCGAATGATATTAGAAAGTGTCGTTCAGAGAGGTATGCAATACATAATTTATTTTAAAATTACGATAACACAAATTAAAGGGAGAAGGTGTGGATGATTCAAGAAGTTGGTACGTTGAAAAAATATTTTACTGAAATGAGAAATATTAATAAGCCGCGTCTCAAATGAAAGATTCAAATTCATTTACAAATTTTATGGTAAATTTTGAAACGATTACTTGAACCTTTTCCAAAGACGAGAATGTAATTAAAAAACGGCCATCAGTGCGTTATCAGTAATTTTTGTGAACTTTTTCTTATTTCTTTGGAAATAATCAGATTATGTCTAAAGTCAAATAGAGTTTAAGAAAAGAACTTTACACTTGAACTATTAATTGAAAAAAGAATTGTCTGTCAACACTTCATCATCAAGAGTGTAACAAGAATCTTCGAAACGAAACTTCAAGAGGTTTGGCAATTCGATTTTCGATTGTTGATATAAATACATGATACATTTAATAATTAACGATAATGTTTTTTCAAAATAACGCGAAGTATAGAATAAAAAGACCCATAAATTATAATAATCCGTGAAAAAAAGCAAAAATATCCCGAAATTTAATAAAAATAGCCAAAATATCAAAATATATGATATAAAAAGCTAAAAAACCTAAAAATCCGTGAAGAAGAGAAAAAATATCCAGAAAATCGATAAAAAAAAAAAACTAGAATAACATAACATTTAAGAGAATAGCCAAAGTTTTTACTAATCCTGAAAAAAAAATCTGAAAAACCGAGGAAAAAGCCCAGACATGGAAAAATCAGAGAAAAAGAGTCAAAATAATGAAATATTCGGGGAAAAAAAAGACAAAACATCTAGAAATCTGCGAAAAATAGCAAAAATACCTAAGAAACTGACAAAAACAACAAAAATACCAAGAAAATCGATAAAAAGGGCCAACCGCAATGTGTAACAAAAAGGGATAAGTAAAGTAATCTATAAACAACTAATAATTAATATCTTTTTCAATTCCGAAAAGTATAATAAACTTACAATTTTTGAAAAGATTTTAATCTTTACCATTGAACTTGAAACTCTAATCAAAAATATTAATACATCATCATATTTCTGAGATTTGCCTTCTTCTAACGAGACTAAATAGATTTTTCTACATTAAGTGGAAGCTGAATAATCACGAATATGAAAGATAATTAGTGAATGAAGGAAAACTGCTCCGTCCTGAAATGGTGTGCAGATCTGATAAAAAGAAATAGAAATCAAAGAGCCAACTCGAATATTCGTGACATTATCAATAACAATGAATGAAAAGTCTTAAGAGGATTTGTAAAAATATGACAACTTTTTTTTTGTGAAGCTATGGATCTTAAATACTTTGCACGGTGTATATTTTATGAATCAAATAAAAACAATAATAGAAAATTCTGATTGTAACGGTTAAAATACGAGTGAACATCAGAATTCTACTTCTTCAAGACATAGACAAACGTAAGACTTAATTCTCAGCGAATACAGTCCCCGTAAGACTTAATTTTCAGCGAATACAGTCCCATTACTAATTTATTCATTAGTATTTGCACCCACTTCTTTTCGAAATGGGTTACAGGTTAATTAATCAAAAATAAGGAAAAATATATCGAAAAAATAGTTCTAAAAGTTAGGGGGACAGAATTTTTGGATGAATGATAGGAGAGACCATCGAAGGGTATGGCCCTACTTTAATGTACGTGATCGATGAGAGCAAAATTAGATACAACTGACTGGAAGAAAACAATGTAGCACATGTTATTGGTACGGTAATTTAAAAGGCTTACCGGTTTATGTGGAACAGTAGGCTGAAATATCACTTTATTTCGAACGCAAACACAAAATTTATCGAAAAAATTCAAGTACTGAAAAAGATGATTACTTATGGAAACCGAAGAATTGAAAGGCCGAGGAATGAAATGATTATCGGATTTACCTCAGAAACCGAACAATTAATCACACACGAAAATTCGGATCAACGGTCAAGAAATAAAACATGAAATAAGGTAAATGAAGTGATCAAATTAGTTAAAACACGATAATTCATAATTTTTAATCTCGACGTCTCGAACAACTGAACGAACAACGAACAATTCATGCATCAAATCAAATTTATCACTAATATTGAAGATTTAAAAAAAAAAGAAAAAAAGACAAGGATAGAGAGTGAAATATTCAATTTTCTATCTCTTTTTACACCAAGGTAAATGCTGTATTTAAAATGATGAAAAAAAGAAAGTGATTGTTGGCAACAATGTTGCCAAACCTAATAACGTGATTTCAATAGGTCTTGGCAACAGTGTTGCCAAACCTAATAATGTGATAATACTTATACCATGGCGCTCGCCTTTCTTTTCGAAAGACTTTCTTTCGCAATTTTTCTTTATTTTCAATTATATTCACTGGACACAAAATACGTACTGGCAAGTAGAAAATAATTTAGAAAATTCATAAGATTCAGTTTTTCGAGTAGATAGCGGGAAATCACGCTTTGATGTTTCTTCAGTTTTAGATTTGTTCAATCGTTTTTTTTTTGTCCCATTTTTTATTTGAAAAAACAATTTGTTTTCAAGAGTAATAAAGAAATTCAAAGAAATTTCATTCATGACAATGTAACAGAGAGATACTTATAATTTGGTTTTTGTACGAATAATTTCAATAAAAATTATATATCATTATAACTATTAATGCCATTCACATACAGTACCTTTAAAACACTCATAATATGCAACAGCAGTAAAACAAATGTCTCAGATTGAACCCATTTATTGTGCAAAATGTTAACCATTCGCAACCCCTGGAAAAACTACTCATCAACTTTTCCTTTTTTTATTTACTGATTTTTCCACCAAATATGTAATATCGTGTGTAAAAAATTATTTACGGCTTAGTACTTTATTAAAATTATTTCATCGCCAAATGAAATCTTGTATAAGAAATTACACGTGCCTCCATACTCACAATTACTGTTTCTGATCCGACAGAATCGCACAGGATTATACGATACCTGGCGCAGTTAGATACTAAAAACAAAATAACTGCCAATAATCCACTTAAATGAGTTGAAATATTTTGTGTGCATTAAATTTATACAACTACGAATGAATTAGGTTAGTCAAAATATGATAAAAATACTTAGTTTGATATATTTCAAACTTATAAGTGCGGTCGGGCGCTACTAGAACTACCAGTTTCTGTTATAAAGAAGGGCTTTTTCTGAAAATAAAGGACAGTGCATAATTCATTTCCTCCAAGAAATAAAACTTGATCAACCAAAGGTACACTCAATCAGCCTTTGAATGGCAAAGAATAATGGTCATTTTATACTTCGAACAGATCTAATTTGAGCTGTTTTCGATTCTTGTTTGAAAATAATGCCTTACTACGTTAAATTATTACGAATGGAAAACATATTAGTGTTCATGGTCAACTCATTTGACTTGTTGAACCTGTTAATAATTTTTTTGAATTCGTATTGGACAACGTTCACATTTATACAGTAATTTGATTTGAATTGAATTAAAAAATGATTTGAGGGAAATTAGGGAGAAAATATATTTTTCTTGGTAACTTTTCTTCTTCAAAGTTGTTCAATATAATTGGTAACGAGGAAATTTTGAAATAAAAAGTAATAAAATTAATACCTATGTACGTATTTATTAGCCTTCCAGCTCAAAAGTATTGAAATTTGAAAGATTCAAGAGAATAGAATCTGATTAAAGTTAAGAAGAAAAATAAATTACTGAAATCGAAAACTTTCATTAGAAGTAAATTAACTCCTCAAGAAAAAACTATGTTTTGGATAAGTTGACATAGACTACCTAGTCAAAATTTACGAACGTAACTAACTATAAATTCGGAAATGAATCATTCTGGTTCTCAGCCATAGAAGAAAACGCAAAATAATTCCTCAAATTTATTAGAAAAATAAATTTTGAAAAAACAAAATGATAGAAATTTGAGGTCGAACATAGAATTTGAAAATATAAGTAAACAAATTTTTCTGATGAACAGGTTCCATATTGGACCAGTCTTTGGTCCCTTGGAGTTTCATTTTTATCTTGAGGCCTTATTTACAATGATCTTTTGCTTTCATCGATTCAACCGATCAGTGTGAAGAAAAAGGAATCAATTTGAAAAAAACTTCTTATTGGAGTTGAATGCCAGAATTGAAGTTAGCCAGCAGTTTCAGGGCTAATTTTTTACATCGTCGGAGGTTTTCTTATATAGCAGAAGTTGTGGTGAGCTAAAGACAAAAACATTTATAAAAAGTGACTCCTCACACTTTTACGAAAACCTGTTCCTATAAAGGTCCATAAAATTGAAACTAAAATTTAAAAGTATAATGATCTGGTGAGAAAATTAGACAAAACATTTGTGCTTCGTCTTCGAAAATATGCTTCAACCATTATTTCTCCGTCATCTAGTTCATAGTTTTCGTATAAAAAATGTACCTATATTAAAAGAAGTCATACCTTTATTTTTTAGAGAATGAGTTCAAATTTTCCAAAAAAGTCAGTTTGCTGGTATAGTCCAAAACCAGCTCAGTCCCAAAAAAATTAATAATAAACTTTCTGTGCTAAAATTATGTTTTACTCGTAGTTCCTGGTGATGGGCGATAATTTTTTTGCGACTTGGCAAATTTGGACTGAGGTCGGTGAGTTTCTTTTACTAACTTTTTTTTTTTTCACCAGTTAATTTCGATGAGTTTTCAATGGGATTGGCGTACGGCTGGACATCACCCATTCTGAATCAGCTCCAAAATTCCAGTCAAGATTTCTATCTAACTGAAGAAGAGTGCTCATGGATTGCTTCCTTACATAATGTCGGTCGAACAATTGGTCCATTTGTAGCCGCCCTTCTAGTCGACGTGATTGGTCGCAAATTACTGCTCATTAGCAGCTGTCTAACCTTCCTGCTCATGTGGCTGGTGGTGCTGTTCACCAGAAACGTGTGGGCACTATACGCTGTGCGTACGGTATTTGGAATCGCTGTCGGTATGCACGACAGCATTTCCAACATTTACATCGCCGAAAACAGCTCACCCCATTTGAGGGGTACTTTTGGTAGCGTAGCAATGGCCTTTTTCTACGGTGGAGAACTTGTAGCTTTTATACTGGCCACCTATCTGACATACGACCAAGTAGCCATCACACATGCTTCTATATCATTCCTGTTCGTCATGTCAGAATTCTGGCTTCGTGAGCCGGTTCAGTTCCTATTAATGAAAGGCAGATACAAATTAGCTGAGAAGAATTTCTATTGGCTAAATGGAAAAGAGTCACAGTCTCAAATACGATTCAACGAGATCGTCGTGAACGTGCAGCAGGAGAAGCAAAAAGTATCGTGGAAACAGCTGCTAACCTCTAAAGCCAATTACCTCAGTCTCAGAGTCGTGCTAATACTCAGCTTTCTCGAAATGTTCACCGGTTTCGAGGCGATCACTTCGTTCGCCTCGATGGCATTCTCATCGTCCGATTCGTTGAGCCAAAATGAATTCACAATTCTGTTCGGATTCTTCCAGTTCATCTCTGTGTGTTTGTCGTCGATCATTATTGACAAATTCAACCGAAGAACCTTGTTTTTACTCTCTTTTGCTGCGTCAGCGATAGTACACGCTATTACCACTGCCCTGTACCACTTTAACCAGTCTGTCACACCTATACCATATTTTCCATGGTTTATATTCGTATCCATAACTTTGTATTCTATTATTTACTCGATGGGTATATTACCCATTTACTATATTCTAAGAGGTGAGTTATTTCCACAAAGTATGAAGGCGATGGGCAATTGCATAGGAGTAGTAGCCAATGCTCTAGTCGGTTTCATTACCACCAAAATGTTCCTCTGGATATCCACACGATTTGGTATGCAGTTCAACTTTCTACTATTTTCTATAGTCAGTGTTTTAGCGTTCATTTACGTATACTTTGAGGTACCAGAAACCAAAGGTAAAACTTTAGTTGAGATTCAGAAGTCCTTAGAAAACTGAACCCAAATGGACGACTAAAGCATGTATTCAGGATAGAGCAAAATATAATTATTTTTTTGGCCAAAGACGAGCTAAGGGTAAAACAGGAAAACTTGGGTCAATTATTTCAGAGGGAAAAAGCTTCAGTTACCCATACTAATACACAGAAGAGGTTAATAAATTGAAACCAAAATTCAACTTATACTTACCTAACTAGGAAATTCGATAAATATAAAAATTTTAAACTAAATTTAGGAAGCTCCACAATCGTAATGTAGCCCACCCATTTACTCAAAGTACCATTTTTGAGATAGAAAGAAAATGAAATTATTCATTAAATGTAAAGAAATTTAAAAAATCTATTTTCTCAAAATTGAATATTTTTGAATGGAGAAAACAAAAGTAAGCTAAATTATGATCTCGAAAGTAATATGGTAAACAGCAAAAATAGAATTCTAAGTCTGCTAAGTCTGTTTTTCAAGGTATATAATGAATTTAACGTTAGATTAGACTTATTCTTTTAGTGGAAAAAGATCGAACGGACAGCCTAAGCAGAACTCGTCGAAGTGGCAAATACCTGGACTAGTAAACGTCTATCTGGAAGCAGAAGTGTTGGAAATTTCTGTCAAAAACTTTCATTTTAAAAGGCTGTAATGAAATAAAAAACAATTAAGGAAAGAAAAAAAAAGTCGTTCATAGATGTCAGTGACAACTGGACAACTGAAAGAACATTTTTAAAAATGTGCGCAATATAATTAATTTAATTTAATAAAAATTTTTTTTCATGTATTTTCTCTCGATTTAAGATAATTCTCACGAATCGAAGTGTGAATTCATAGAAACATGGTCTAATAAAAATAATTAAGAATTTAAACAAAAATCAAGATCAAAAGTAGCTTACGAGTATGCCTAAGTAAAACCAAATTAGCTGTAAAATAAGCAGGGTTTAAAGGTGCACAGGCAGACTAACTCGAATTATTGTACAAAACGAATATTTTACGGTGGCTTCAAATCGTTAATTTCTTTATTAGAATATGTTTCTTTCTCGGAGAGGTCTTTGAGTGCCTGAAATACTACTTCTTGCATAATTGGTTTCCACTGTTTCTCTAGTCGTCGTAATTTCAGTACCATATTACATCCAGCCTCCACAGTTGTTATCAACGTCTGTTTACCCCTTTCCCGTGATTCTATTTCACTCTGCGCGAGAAAATTATTTGGGATTAGTTCAAAAACTCATTTCGAATACGCGAATCAATCTTCTTCATGGCTGCTCATGGAACCCATAATGGCCCATCCGTGTTGAGACGAAAATTCGTCACAATTTTGAAGAATTTGATTAGGGAGACTTAGGTGGACTCGGAAAGGGGGGAGGGGTGACAGGGAGGCTTATGTAACCCAAGCTAAAATTAATCTCTCAAGCGAAAATCAAATTATCTCCCCCCTTCCAAGTTCAAAGGAAGTTAACGAATTTCGATTTATTTGCACCAACCTGGATGATTTTTCGTTCTTTATTTTCTTTCACTCGTGTTTTAACATAATAAAAGTTTTTTTCTGACTGACAAAACATGAAAAAATGTTTTAAAACCCTTCTCCCCCCCCCAAACACAACAAGCAAAGTCTGCCTTTGTCGGCAAAAAAAGGATCCTTTCTCCTCTTACTTCGCATTCACTAATTCATTGCATGACATAAAAACACCTAGGTATAACAATTAATGCGGATGGACTAGGGATTTTTTATTATTTCAAAATTCAATAAGCGAGAAATTCAACTGCACCCAAATTTTTCTTTCACAAGAACCGAATTGATTTTGTGCTGGGGCTATTTACCTGAAACATTATGGTCGAAAATTTCCCATAGATGTACATTTACACACATGAAGTCTTGTTATCACAACCTCAAAGTCAAAGTGAACATAGAAAGTTGCATTGCTAGCCCATGAATTTTGTCTGAAAAATTCAAATTCAATTACCTGAGACAAACAGGTTGGAGATCGCCATTGCAATGCTTCCTTACAAATAACATTACGTAATGCCGGATCTGCTTTGAATAACCACTGCTTTGCGCTGACGTTCGAATTAATTTCCAACCTCAGTTTATTCAGTAATGGAGTCAATAGCGATTTGGGCAGTGACCATAGCACCATTTCACTAAGCCCTCGAAATTCGTCTTTCGCTGTTTTCACTTCATCTTCTGCAATCTGCAAAATAAATTACTATAAAAATGTTTTTTCTAAACAAAAACCAAAAACGTATAAATGGAGAATTTATTAGAGTTACTCCAAATTTTCGTATCTTCGGTTGGCTGTATACTCAACTGGTTCATTATTGATTGTCTGCAATCCCCAATGGTGCAGCCGATAAATGGCGTAGCATCTCCAATTTTTTTTCACAATGGCGTTCCTGTCAGGAAGAATTTCGAGAGACGTTAGTCCTTGGATATCTGCTAAAGCGTTCAGTTGGCCTAAATTATTTAATTCGCATTCGTTAAATATAAGATTTTCGACGTTTGGAAAACGTAATTTGATGCGACTGAACACAGGAACCAGCGAATTGAAGAGCACGCAACTGAATTTTATGGTCGTCACGTCGCTAGCTCGTTCCTGACTCCAGGCTTTATCAATGTGTTTAGCACTGTTCTTCCCGGTGACAATTAGAAATCTACCAGAAATCTGAACTAAGTAATCTCCTCCTAAAAACAAAAAAAGTAGAAAAAGTATTTTTAGTCAAGAAATTACAACGCCTTGTGTACTTCTTTCAAGAGAAATCAAATTGAAAATTTTCAGTTTCTCGATTATTATAAGTAGGGCTAGAATTTTAAAGCACATACATGTTTTTTCTGGTGCTTCTTATATGTACTTGCATATTCAAGTACGTTTTTCGATTCAGAAAATTCCCTGTAAAATGAGCCCTATTTCATTTTGCATACGAGTATTTCGCATATTTTTAGAGGAAGTGTGTTTTTATTTTCATATTTTGCTTATTGTTTTAGCATATTCTCCAAAACAGTTTAAATATTTCGCCTATTTAGTCCATTTTTGGCATAATATTTTACAACTTTTTCTTTTTGTCGTTTTTTTGAATTCAAAAGTTGGGCAAAAAATTTCTTCACTAATCTGTGAACACTGGTACAGACATGCGAGAGTTTGATTTTTTCTCAATTACTTAATACAATTTGTAAAATCACAAGAAAAGCATTTGCAAAATGAACCAACGTGAGATTGAGGTGCAGCTCGAAAATACTTGCGAAATCATACCCACATTGAATTTTGCATATTTTGCCTCAAAATGTATTTTTGGCTGTATATTTTGCAAAAAAAAATTTTTAAAAACATAAAAAGTAGTATATTTGGCCTTAAAAACTTGCATATTTATTCTAGCCCAAATTATAGGATCTTATCACATTTAGAAAAACTTTACTACCCCCACTACTATTTACGCATAAAATATTAGAAAACTTTAAAAATGCAGATAGCATTTTCTTGCTCAAGGCTATCGAGTTTATTTTGCATACAGCCAATTAAATTTTTTTTCATGTAAATAAGAATGAACCAAATTCATCATAAATATTTGGATTAAACTCCTTAAAAACTATACTTTGAGCCGCGTTATGAGATCTAATATTATGTCGGTTACCTTGCTCTTTAACTCGTTCAAATCTGACATTTCCTCTTTGAATTCTTAAATTCTTTGGCTCACTGATAAATGGAGTCTTGACCTCGGCGGGCTCATCATTCATTCTCTCGGCTAAATGTTTTTCTTTGTCGATGCTCAATGTAGGTGTAATAGTTTTTGTTATGACTGGTACCTGCTCATCGCACTTGTCGTCCTCTGCAGAAGTTTCACTTTCGCATTCACTCGACGAAGAGCAGTCATTCTTCTCAATACTGGAAGAACTATCTTTGCGAAAGCTGCAGCAGCTTTTATTCGATTCGACAGACGTATTCGGATCATTTCGGATGGTGACGTTACAATCATCCACCAAGTTCGAAGAGAATGTTAGTATAGGTGGTAATCGAAAATATTCGACGCTGGTTTCACTGCCATTGCACGAATCTATGGACACAGTCTTCCCTCGACTGTAATTAAGCCTTCTAGTATTCACGTTTTTTTCCAGCACTCGTGTAGACTGACCAGATGACTGAGACCGATTAAAAAATTTTGTCGGCGCTGCACTTTTCTGGTCGGGTTTGAAAAATTTGAAACCTGCACTTCGTTTACGCAGATACGAAATTCGGTTTTCGGAAGCAGATCGAGTTCGTTTCAAATCATCATTAACTAGTGGCTTTAAACGATCGTTACTGTCCAACGATGCTGATGGCTTTTCATTAAATTCACGACGCAAACGCCACACTTTGGCTACCTTTCTGATGTCTTCGGTAATTCGAGTTTGACCAAAAATTTGTACGCTAGGTATATACGAAATGATGTAAAATATACAATCCTCCAAGCTCATAACAGCATTTCCATCGAGACTAAGTTCTTTGAGTTGTTGAAGTTTGGTTACGCCTTCGAGATCGTCAATACTATAAGAAAAATAAATACGAATCACATTACGTGGTTATTAGAAGAAGAAATGGTAGCGGGGTAAAAACGAATAGAAAATAAAGAGCAATGCAGAAACATTTTTTACACCGTTTCAAATTACGCCATCTAAAATCCCCTTTGAAATGTTTGGGAAGTAATTTTTTAAATGCTAATTTTATAATTCATTTGATCCTCCAGTGAGGTTCAAAATTCAAAAATTTGATTTGATTTTTTGTGGCATTGTTGTTAGTTGAAAAAAATAACAATTCGTCTAATCTAATGTTTTAAACAAAGAAATGTAAGCTGTCGCAAATTTGGCCACTCGGTGTATTTTGTTTTAATAATTTCGGTTGGAGCGCAAAAATTTGGCATGTGAAGCTTAATTTTAAAGTTTTTTCTTCAATTTTATTTTCAAGATTACAGAACAGAACTTTACGTTTCCCTAGAATTTAATTTTTTGACAAATTACACATGAAAAGTTCATTTTATGTCACGTATTTTTGCTATGCCTTTAAATTTCTTGACTATTTGGATACCATTTGGAGAAAAACTTAACGAAGCAACGTTCTACTAACAAGTTTTTAATTAGGAGTATAAATGAAAAATACCAAGTAGGTAATTTTTAACGGTGGGCAACTTACGAAGATATATCGTTATTACTCAAAAACAGCTTGAATAACTGAGGAGTTTCGTGGAAACCTTGCAAGGTTCTTATTTGATTACGACGCAAATTCATTTCTTGAAGCGAATGTAAACCTTCGAGATCGCGAAGACCAATGTTTTTTATCTCATTACCAGCCAGATTTAAAACTTTTAGTTCTTTTTGATTTTTCAAGTTTTGTATTTCAGTGATTCTATTGCCATGTAAATCCAAAACTTCCAAACGAGTCATATTTGTAAGTCCTTCTATACTTTTGATCCTAAAATCGTGAATTGTTAATGAGAAAAATAAAATAGAAAAGGTGAGAAAATGAAGGTGATTATTTATCTTATCTTGATAATTATGACGAAGATACCTGTTTTTTCCCAACAATAATACTCTCAAGTGATGTAAACAGTCAAATGCTGACATATTTTCAAGTTGATTGTTGTAAATATCGAGGAATACCAGCTGAGGCAGACATTGCAACGCCATTCTCTCCAATTTCGCCAGTAAATTATGCTGCAGGGATAAGAGACGTAACTTGGACTCACCCACTAAAATGGGGAAAACACTTAAATCACGTCTGAAAATTTTAAATAGAATAGTTATGTTCGAAAATAATATTTTTTGATAGTTTTTCAAAGGTGACTGTTTCCTGAAATAGTAGGCTGGACGTTTTGTTAGACTTGAACTAAGCAAATAACATATTAAAATAACCATGAATCAATACCAAATTTCTAATGCAGTCTTTTCAGTAGAAAATCAGCAGCTACAATATATGACGCGACTAAAAGTATCACCTTTGCCTCTCAATGTCATTTCTTTTTCAAGAATGCAGGCTCAGACGTGATTGTAACTTCTAAAAAATATTAGTTCTGCCAAAATGGAAATAAACGATTCAATCACACTTCTAACAAATCGTACCCGCCTAAATTAGAAGACCTGATTCTAATTACAGTTTATAAAGTTCTTACTTATCCAATGATAGCCTGTCAGGATTTCGATTTCTTTCCTTTTGGGTTCGAGAAACTTGAATCTTTCCATCAACTGTTGTTTGGATGATGATGGCATTACATGGAGTCATAATGATGTCTTCAGAGTTATGTAACATTTTTTCAGACCTATTGACCACAGAAATATTTATAACCTGACCGAATCATCCACTAGATAGAAGGAATATGTTGATTTACCTTTTCATAGGTGAAGTATGACGACGATTCAAACTTGCTTTAGTAGATGCTGATGGGAATACAGGTAATACCGACAGCTGCGAATTGTTTGAATTCTGTTTTGCCAAATTAACTGAAGAACAACCACTAATGTCAAGATTACTCTGGAAAAAAAAAATCAATCATTACTAGGAGTTCTTAGAATAATTTGTAAGAATTCAACAAAAATCAAAATGAAAAGTAGAGTAGACCAATTAGGGCCTTTATACCTTCTGTCTTTGCTTCATCAATCAGCTGCTTCATTATAGGTGGAAAAAAGTCGAATAAAATAACATTGTTTTTCCAAGTTTGATCAAATCTTCAAATCAAAAATTATCACAAGGCTGAAACTATAATCTCACAATTTCACTGGTAATGTAAGATTTGCTTCTTTACTTCTATTACCGATCATAGGGCATGATTGAGAATTTTAAAATTCGAATTCAATGCAACAAAAAAAAGAAATTACCAATCCATAATCACCGTTCAGTAACCGAACCATAACCAACCAAATACCTATGAATTTCATCTTGAAGGTTGACACCAAACCGGCGACTGCAACGAAATGAAACAATTTATAAAAGTCATCAACCAAACTTGCTCCGTTTCTACGGTAACTCATCGCCTTTTTCAATAACGTATTAAAATTTTAGTGCTACTGCTTACCTATGGCTATATTCATAACCGTTTTGGCGTTCACAGTAGATATTTCCAATTCTGGCCCGTACTCTACGAAGATGCTACAATAGATTTGCTGCTACAGTTCTATTATATAAAACACGATCAACATGATTTATTTTGTGCCAGAACCACTCGTGCTCCTGCCCTGTGTCGTAACTCGTACATGTAGTCATGTACATAAAATCGACGGATGCACGTAGGGACCGAAGAGCTGGCGGCGCTAAAACGGCGCTGGTGGGCTGCTATGGCGCGGGAGGGGAGGGGGTGAGCCCAATGTGACACCGAACAAAATCGACATAACACGAATTTTTCATTAAATTGCAACACTGAATACATTTTTTCAACAATTCAGTGTTGTAAATTACAAAAAATATATAAAACTTCAGTTGAACTGATCAGTCGGATATCCTTATCAATTATCATCATTTCACCGCTGTAAAACCAGTGTGTAAAACAACTTTCAACTTTGTCTTTTATCAGTAAAAACAGAAGCTGAACTTTCAATTTTAAGCAGATCAACTTTCAACTTTCGTTTTGGAATTGCAATTCTTGTCTCGTTTGTTTGAAACATAGTCACCTGCGATGCTGAAAATTCAAATAATAATTTCAACAGTGAATTAGTTGCACCTTTTTGTGCATTTTTCAGTAAAATGTGTGTCAACTCTATCGCTTTCAACCAAAATTGATTTGTCACAACGTTTACACTATCCCCAGCCATGGCTCTCTCATTCACCAAAATCACTGCTGTCTTACGAACTTATCTAGTTCTACCATCGTCAACAGTATCATCTCTTCCTTACAATTCTTCATTGACTAAGTCATCTCTCACGTGCTTAGTGACCAGAAATTACGCTGCTGACTGTAAGTATTAATAAATTTCTAAAAATTCTTATTGTTTGATACATTGCATTCGTTTAAATTGATGAAATTTGTTGATTAGCCGGCGGTGGAGCATCAAAAAAGGGTAAAGTGGTAGCAGGCGCCGGTGGTAGAATAAAGGAATATCCCGTTGAAAAGGATCCAAACAAACTCGTAACTTATTGCTGTGGTCTTAATTATTTCATCGAAGGTGAAGAGGTGAAATTGAAACCTGATAACGAATATCCAGATTGGCTGTACGATGTCTATATCGGTCAGTAATAATATTCTTAATCTTACTGAATTGTTGCTGAAAGCTGCAAACAACTCTTAGTTTGTATTCTGTTTGATGGCTATTTCATCGTAACCAAAAAACTATTGTCAAAGCTGCACTTCATCTTGATCGATCATTTTTTTTTAAATCAATTCCATAATTTTATAGTTTTTCATCAGCTGTAAGCTAAAATGATAATGCTGTTGGTACGAAACTATTTCTTCTGAACAATTAAAACTCATCTTTCAGTTAATATAATAATTATGTAAAATCTTCTGCACGAAAAGGATAAGTCTAATTTTTGCAAAATTTACAAAAGTATAAAAACCAACTTCATTTATGACTTTTATATCGGTTCTAAATACTTGAGAAAATTGTTGGAATATATAATACGTATCCTTATTTTTTGTAGCTCGGTATCTTTTCTTTCTTTCATGCAGAAATAGCTGTCAATCTCGAAAAAAAAATCATTCAACTTGACTTACTTGAGTTGCACTTGTCAAGAAGGTGGTATGAAATATTGACTACTTAGACTTCGTAATACATGAAAAAAGTTTTTCCAAACCCCCAAAAACTTATAAGAATAGTTGAAATTGTTTTAGATAGGTATTTGGTTCAAACGAAATAACATTACTTGAGGCGTTGAGATGATATTATTCGTTCTCTCTGAATAAATTTTAGTATTTTGGTAGTGTCTAAGACGCACGTCGTATCTATTGACTGGATTTTTTTTAATGGCTTATTAAGTATTGTCATGTGACAACCAATCTGGTCTTATGAGTCTTCAAAGAGAAGACATTAGTTTTTACGCCATTAGTGAAGCTATATTCATTTTAGTAAAACTTGTTTGAGTAACAAACGTGAATTTGATTTTTTTTTGTTTTATTCAAAATCCGATTGAATCCAAAATCTCAAAGCTAATCCATTTATGTTGAAACTTGGATATGCATTTTTCTGAAATTTGAATCACGAGCTCCTATAATTTTGGATACAGACAAAAACGTCTGAGGAGCATTTTGATTCATGTGAATATGCTCCGACTATAAATTGTCATTCTGATGAACCCATTCATGACAGTCTACATTATAAAAAAAGGAAAAATGTATCATTATATTAATAATTTCACGAGCTTTCAAACTTCTCAAAGTCGACCAAAAACCACCCCAACAATTTGCTTAAGTGAAAAATATTTACCTAAGCATATTCCTAAAAATTATTCTCGATATTTTTGAAATCACTTTTTTGTACTTTTCACTTCTTATGTTTTGGAGAGACGCTCCTCGATTATAAAATAAATTGAACTTTGTTTGTTATTCATTTATACTTTTCAGGGGGAGCCAGAGATCTGAGTGAACTGGAGCCGAATTCAAAGGAGTATTGGCAGAGAGTACGTTATCTTGCCATAAGAAGAAATGTGAAGTTACGCAAATTCAGAAGACAAGTGCTGAGACAATTTTGATGAATTTGTTACTATTTGCTCTTAGTTGTTTTTAAAAAAATATAAATATTTTTATATTGTTATGTCCCTTTTCTGATTTTTCTGCTACCCAAAATTTTATTCATGTATTCTGTGAGAGACATTCTTCTTTTTATTTTTTTACCAAAGACTTATAAATTATTGGCGAAAACTTTTTCCATTCAACCAGCTTTTCACTAAAATTCCAAGAGAAAAATCATGAACACGGATGAAGCTATTCACTCTAATCTCAAGAGTAAACTAGTGTCATGAAAAATTTTTAGTGGTGGTACTCTCTTTGCTTCAGGCATATCGCAATATTTGAATAACCATTGATGTCAGTTTATTATTTTGTAAGTTAGACTCTACTCTACTCTACTGGTTGCTCCAATCGTCCCGATTTTCTCTTTGCTGGAGCGTTTTCATTAGTGCTACTGGCTTCTAATAGCTGAAAACTGAACTATGTACCTGTTTTTTTTTAATGATGAATTATTTATTGAGGTCAAATAGTAAAAAGTTTTCATGAAATATTTCACATCATAATATCATTTGAACCATCAAAAATGAATACTTGCTTCAGAGACTGGGAATTAAAATAATAATTTTATCGAAAAAGTAATTTCTCGATGATCGTCTCGGAGCAGAATTTATATCTACAAAAATAAAAGAATAAGAAACCGAATTCAATTTTTCCAAACCTACTCTGGAGTAAGAGTTCTCCTTTTCTGGCGAACCAAAACGGAGACCGAAACCATTATCCATTTTTGGTTTTAGCAAAACCGAAAACAAAATGTCTGACATGAGGAGCACACCTAAAATATCTAGATCCACAAAAGATAAGCCAAATCCTTTTTATCTACCAAGGCACGAGACTATTCATCGGATATTATTTCAAAATATATTGTAGTAAATTACCTAGAAAACAAAACATAATAACAATAAAATATAATGCAACAAATTAATAAATCTAAAACATTTTTGAGTATTTCATATTTAAATGAATAACAAAAGGGAGGAGAAAAAGAAAGAAGAAAACAAAGTGCTAAAAGCTTACTCGTACAAACTGTAGACTTACAAAATTTTTCCACGCACTGTAATTCGAATTATCCGACTAACTTACAAATCTATAAATCCTACGTCATCGACGTTCTTCTGAAAAACTAATTCATCAACATTGTTCAGAGCGCACGGAAAAAATTAATAATTAAAAAACGCATAATAATGGTAAAGGATATCGCCAAAATTGCTTTAAAAGTTTCAATTTGAGGCTAAAACCAAAATTAAGACAACCGAACTGGTATACACAGGACTACGATCCCCGAATAACGATGGTGAATGAGATTTCAAATCAATTAAAACGAATAATAATGAGAGCGAAAAAGAAAAAAACTTGGCAGACGCATTCCTTTTTTTTTGTACGCATTTAAATGGTAAATGGATTAAAATATTAAAAAAATGGTACCCTTCAACGTTATCGATTTGACGTAACATGAATTTTTTTTCACAAGTAATCAAGATATGCATAAGTGGGTAACGAAAATCAAAATTTTCAAAATCTTTTGCAGGTATTCAACGTCGACACAAACACCGCGTTGCTTCATTAGAAAAACAGAAAAGAAAAATCCTAAAACATAAAAACGACATAATAGGAATACATATCTGCGTCATACATATATCACAGGCAATATCCACCAGGCACGCTTATACAAACGATGACATTTTACTTATTTATAACGAAAACGAACAAATAAAATACTATTTTGAATAGTTGTAAATCTACTAACAAAAATTATTTCATCAAAACTGAGATAATAAATTAATCTACGATCTCAAAAAAATCTGAACTAAATATTTCTACAATTCAACTCACTTTTAAAATGAAGTTTTTAAGAAAAAGAAAAAAAAAATTCAAAGGTTAAAACTTGGGAAATAAATATAAATAAATCGTACGAATAATTAATTAAACTATGTATCATAAAAATAGATGAATGAAAAAAAAAGGACAAAAAAAGACTAAAATGTAAAAAAAAAAAAATAAGGTTAACTTGAAATTTTTTATTCAAAATACATACGAACGAATTATTATTGATTTGGTTTTTTTTTTTTTTTTTTTTTTTTGATTTATCAAAATAATAATGAATGAATGATTTTTTTTTTCAAACAAAAAAGTATAAAATGTGTTATTTAAAACTAGAGCTATAAAGCCGAAGCAATAAACCATGGAATTCAATTACGCGAAATATAAATGGACCAAAAATAAAAATTAATACGATTCTTGGGGTAGGGGGCAGCTCTAGGATAATAAAATAAAGAAAATTTAAACTTGGAGATTATTTCAATAAATCATGAGCGCGCTGATTAGCGGATGCGATTCTAGACTGGTTCGAATCACCCTGGAAAAAGAAAAAAAAAAAAAAAAAGTAATATTAAAATCGTATATTTAATACAAAATAATTACTTACGCACCATTAGTTTCGATCTCGTTAAGATAATGAGAAAAAATTGTTTTAGATACCTTTGTATATTTGACATTTATTGAAAAAATTGTCAAATTTTGACCTCGGTTAATTTCAAGACTGGCTTTCTTTCTCCCCCTCTCCCTGCCTCCCTTTTAGAGAATAAATAAAGCGATTTAAAACATACGAGCCGTGAAAAAGTGTTCACTTTAAAAAACAAACAAACGAACTGCAGCACCTATTTCAGTAAGTTATAAATTGTTATTTTCCAGGTGGGACCGTAACTAGTTTTTCTCTATAGAGGCGCTGAGATGGTGGATGGCCTATTTTTGAACTGCTTCGGCATTTTAAATTCGTTTAAAATGTCAAAATATACTTTTATCGACGACTCACTCAATCTTCAGAAATGCAAAAATCTTTGGTAAGTGAAACGAATTTGAAGAATAAGTTTTTTTTTTTTTTTTGTAAAATATTTCGAAGATGGAAAAACAGTATCGATGACAACGACCGCCTGACTGCTGAAAACAGTACTACGTACCTTTCTGTTAATCCTATCGATCTGTCTGTTCTGATTCTCTAATTCTGAGCCCATATCTAAAGCCATATTTCTTAAATTACCGACCATCGTATTCACTTGCGACATATTATCCTCCATTTCGCCTTCACGAGCATCGTTGGTTATTCTGAAAGGAAAGAAAAAATTTATAATATTCAATAATGAACGAAGTAGAATTAAGATACACGTATGGTATTCATTCGTGTATTTAAAAAATTAATTTCCAACAGAATTTGAATAAGTATACCCACATTGTTAAGTAAGGAATTTCAAGTTTTGGAAAATCAAAGATTTTTTTAAATAAAATTGAATCTTAAACCAGCCAATAACTATTTGGAGTAAATAAAATCGGTACCAATTCGTAAATTGCGATGACCTATATCTTCTTTAAGATTTGTAACTATCCGAAATTTAATAACCTTTTGTTTTAATGTATCTATGTAAGATTCAACGAGCTCAAGTGCTATACTTGACAAAGATGGGCATGATGAAATTATCAAACAAGTCGAAAATTATAAATGAAATTAATATAAATCCTGACTAAATTATGTAAATGGAAGACTACATTAGTCATGGCTAATAATTTAATTAATTAGATTATTAGTCACGATCAATATGATTGAAATTTCCCTTCAACGGGCAAATTTAGTGGTGATTTAGTCATGCGCATCTCTGCTACGGGGCGTGTAATTAACGACAACAGAAAAATACTCTGTCAGCGCTTTAGAATTTTCAAAGGATATATTAAAATAACAGAAACTCAAATTAAAATGGCGAAGAAATTATTTTATTTTACCTCAAGAGATGAGAGATTATTTTTTCGATAAAAAATTTTGCAGCAGGATTTATTCTCATAAACATTGCTGAAAGGCTCAAGTAAAATACCCAGATGAGTATCATCTAAAATCGTCAGTTTGATGTAATAAATTTGTAATTATAAATTTATTACTGAATACCTGACTGAATGACTGTGGAGCTTAAAGGCAAACTCGACTATTTAATTACTACACTTAGCAGAGTTAATCAATAAACTCATCGCCTAGGTACTTTTAATAGACCAATTTGTTTTTGAAAAGCGAAATATCGAGCCGAAAGAAGTTCTGAAACTTGAGCCACACTCTATGCCCACTCACAAAAAAAACTATAAGTCATCACTCCACAGCCGTTGCCTGAGGAGGACGAGAGGTGTTGCCTTCCATACGAAATCTTTTATCATCACTGTATCACGTGGGTGGCAATGAATGTAGCAATGTTTTTCTTGATTTTCTCAAAATTATTTTTACACGCACACACCCTCCAAACTAGAGGCTTCGAATGGGTCGCACTATCTACAAAAAGAAAAAATACTTATTGATGCACAAAGTCGAGCACTGAAACTCGGACACCCAGTAAAATCTGTTACATATTCATTCAAACTACGGACGATTAGCCAAAATGAAAAAAATGACTACATTAATGCAGAACAACGCTGAAATGACGACCGTCATTACGTAATAATGAATTTCGATCAACGAAAATGGCTTTTTTGCTCGCCAAATACGTCCTGCAGTCATCAATTTCGCAACACATTTCGCAACCTATCGCAGGGTAGTAATTATAATTAAAACAAAAGAGTGACGAGGGAAAAAGTCAAATTTATTGAAGTCGATATTTTCACGATTTATGCAGCCAGCCGAAACCGCGCTTCTCGCAATTTGACTATATTTTTCCCGCCAAGACATCTGTCGTACACCCCGGAGCACCGAACGGGGGCTGCACACATCAAACCAGGTAGAGGAGGTGATGGGCTGTAGCCCCAGCAGAATACGCCCGCTGTCACGCGGCTGCTGTTTTTACTCTACTTTTTAATCGTAATTAATGACTGCTATCCTAAAAATTTCCTCTTGTCACGTGACAAATGATATGCTAAAAGCTTTCCTCTCCAAGTGTTTTCCGCATTTTCCTACATTATACTTTTCCAGTCCGGCTCCAAATAGAAATTTTCAGACACACGCGGAAATAGAGTTAAGGCTTTACTCGCATTTCTCCACTTGAAATAAGAGGCAAACGGAAAGAGCTGAACAGAAAAAAAAATTAAAACCGATTTCACGTCGTTCGATTACAGGCAACGTGAAAACGCCGGCGAAAAATATATGTAGATGACCTTTGACAGGAAAAACGTTAATCCATCAAAATAAAAAACATAACCCGCAGAAAGAATATTCGAAGCCATCTTTCATGATTTTCACGCACCACTAGCAACTGCACAACCAATTTCGATTCTTAATTTGTGATTCGAAACGTCCCTATTCATTCCTAATTCAACAACGTCAATCAATTTTAATAATTTTTTTGCCAGTAAATTTTTTCACGCTATTCAATATGCGTTACTTAACACAAATTTTAATTAAAAAGCAGAAGTTCGTTCGATAAATTTTCATCGAGTATAATTTTCATTATCTCTTTTTCGCACCCAAGAATCATAATAATATGGTTATGGTCTGATAATGACAGAAAAATTGAAGAAAAAACGCTTGTTGAATAATTAAAATTAAAATAAACTTCGAGTAGGGGGCTTCAGCTCGCCATCTTCAAAAGTTGAAATTATGTTTTTAGCAAGTCTTGCTTGATTCGAAGATGTGTTTTCTCATTATCACTACCTATAATTTTAATATCCTAGACCTAATACAGCTATTGCCGCACCAACAGAAGAATACTGTCAAATATCAACTTCCAGTTTCATCGAAGGTGCGCTGAGAGAAACTTGCAGATTAAATTTTAATAACTGCATACTAACTTTAGGACAATTCAGATTTTATAGGGAAAATTAATATTTATTGAGAATTAGCAAAAAATAATGAAAATTAATGTAAAATATTGAAAACAAGTACACAAATATGTTGCAAATTAGTGCGCTGCATGCTAAAGTTTAATATAATTATATTTTATTTACCCTAATTTTTCACATAATAGCTCCGGAAAATTAATGTTTGAAAAATAAAAAAATGATAAAAAAGGTTTTAAACCTGAAATTTTTTTTCTTTACTCTATTTTCAAGACTTACACGTATTTTCCTGGACTCTAAAACCTGAATTGCCCCTAAGTTCGTACGTAGCATACTGATTTTCAATATTTTTTCTCTGTGAATGTAAAAAAAATGATACCATGGTCAGCAGGTCAGGAGATACAACTCGGTATTTTTTCGTCAATGAATTTTCAACCTAAAAATTTTTTAAGTATTGGAAAAAATAAAACAAGTGAAACTAGTTACTTGGCTATGTATCCACTGGCTGGTCCAAGGCCATTACGCTCGTCTATAACACGCTGTGGCTGATTATTTACAACTTTACCATCGTCGTTCCCCTTCCACGTGCGATCATCTTCTTTGAAGCTGGACGACCTTTAAGAAAACAGAAAATAAAACCGAATAATCTCAGATAGCGAATCCAAAATCGTTATGATCGCCAATGTCGATATTACGGAAACAGACGTTGATTAGATCATGTAAAAAATAGCTAGCGGGAGGAACCGAGAATAAAAAAATACATTAATTAAAAAAATTATTTTCCTTAAAAATTATGATGCAGTAGCCGGTAGACCTAAAAATAGGTGGTAGGTGGTATTAATTTGAACGTACGAGTAAATGCCCGTGTTGTGGCTACGTGTAAAACCGAAAACAGATATTATACTCTTACATCATTTGCAAGCTCCATTTTGCACTTAATAGCTTTCAGAGGGTTTCACCTAATATCAGAAGGTATATTTATGATTCTCCTCACTCGTCATACCCTGTTTTCAAATCTGAATTCTTGTCTGGGACTCGCAAAGCAACCCAAAATATCGATAAAATGTACACCAATAGGTGATTAAATTCCATTTTACTCTTTGTAGAGAGATTCGAGAGCAATAAAAAAATAAATACAAGACGAGGATGAAAATCTACGAGTTCTAAAAAAGAGTGAAAACGGGCCGAAATTTCTTTTCCCCTCGAAATTATCCCTTACTCGACCGCAAAAAATCTGTGTGCCCTGGCCTCGCTTCGCCTTTAACACGAGTTCGGTCGACTTTTTCCTCCCAAAATGAAAACCGTCGAAACTTCGACACCCTCGCACCGCTCTTCACGCCCACGAAAATAACAAGTTTTCAACGTTTTCCGCAAACCCAGCTAAAGCTGTGAAGTTTTGATTGAAAGTAAACAATGTCGCCGACACGTTCTGTATGGCACAAAATGTTTGCTCGTCCGCAATGAAAATGAATTCAGTAACCGAAAAATTAGGTACATAATTTCGCATGAATAATGTAGCCATAAGACGATATAATGATGTCATTTTCAATCATTCGCAAGCATCGTAAGAAGCATGAAAAGTGACAGAAAACAAATTTAGAGTTTTCGTGGGTCGTCGAGAACTAACATTTTGAGGACAGGACAAGAAGTTGGTACAAAATAGCACCTTAAGGGTTTACTGTACCAATGCTTTTTCAAGAAGTTCGCAGCATTAGGGGTATCCTCTTTTTATTTCTCCAGGTTATAAACCCACTGTGATCAAATTTACACGGGTCGACTCAGAATGTCACCTCTCAAAGTTTCAAACGAAGGTCTTCCTTTTGAGTAATTGAATTTGTGCAAATAAAAAAGTGTCTTAAGCAGGTACAGGAACTTCATGTCCATTTCCTACTTCGGTAGAAATTGGTTTAATGAACACCTGTTTGGGTAAAAAACCGCTGGTAGCGAAGGAAATGTCAAGTCCCAGCAAAGAGTCATAAGAACGTATAGAAAAAAGATCGGCTCTACGAATTCAGGTGACAAATTGAACTAATATTCGCTTAACTGTGTTTATTGAATCAATTTATTGAGTTCTGTACAGCTTTTTAGCATAGAATTCTAGCACAGTGCCCACATAGTTGAATGATACATTTAAACATGTCTTTAGGTAGAATTTTAAAACGTTCGCTTCAATTTTTTCTATTTTATTTCTACTTTATGAATAATATTTTTCAGCATAGTATAACTCGCAAAGAGAGAGAAAAAAAGAACCCGGTTAAAAAGCACTGTTTGTTCTACATGAATTATTTGGTCACGACAAACTCCAGCTACGAGGAGCAAATTTATTGGTCGCTTGGAGTTCGTTGTAAATTGTAACCGAATTTCACTGTTCTGTATAATACTCGTAGATTAGAGATAAGGAGTCAACAAGATTCAAATTATAGAATACTTTCAGTTCAAACTATCTACTCTGTTCTAAAAGAGGAACAAGTAATGTGTGACCAATTCCTCATTTATATTTTTCAGGAAAGAAACGACAGCTGTCAGTCCTTTCTCTCTGTGAAAGTTTGAAGTAAATTCGTCAGAAAACGAACTTGTTAAAATAGAATACCAAATAGTTTCATCCGTAAAAATAAATATTCTGGTTTGAACAAAAACTATATTATCTCATCGACATTCTACCAAGTCATTGCTATAGGACAAAGAAAATGTATGAACGTTTCGCATGGATTTTAAGAAAGGAACTTCACTTAAGCTTTGTTACAATCAGTAGGATTGACAGTAAAATTCGTGTTAGGTACGTCAAATTTTCTGTCTCTAAAAATAATTTTAAAAATTGATAAGACGTACACAGGTTGGAATAAATAAATTCTGCCGGAAATAGATAAACATTTATTTCTGTCCAACACTTTCCTCCTAGGTAAATGCGAACGAGAAAGGACATACTACTAAATAAGATGAGCGACCAAGCTTGGGTGTAAATAATAGACTCTCTGCCACAAATTTTCGCAGTCAAAGAAATCTATTTTTTAACGAGTGGAATTGTTTGAAACTGTGATAAAGCAGGTTCAAGCCCAGCATAAGGTATGAATTTTTCAGATAAAATAATAAATGTTGAAAAGTACGAACAAATTAATCTCAAATTGTTTAACTCCTCATCCAGGGCTGCTATAAGAGCCCTGACAGGGCCCAGGCAATAAAATCTTAGCTCCAGAGTAAGTGGGAAATGAAAAAAAAAAAAGATATGAAAAACCATTGAAGAAAAATAAAAGAAGATCGTTGGACCACTCATAAAATAGAATTTTTGAATTCTATAATTTTCATGACTTATTTCAGATTTGTGCATCAACTCTTGATAGATCGGGCGGATAAAAAAAATGTTTCCTCCGAATCCAAAGCAGGTAACGTACCTATAGAGAGAGAACAGGTATGATGCTAAGGAGAAGAAGCCAATACGTCTTCAACATTACCAAACTCAGAATATCAACATTGGCAATCAATGAATTAATAAAACGTATAAGATACATGTAAGAAAACTTATTTACTTGTTACAGGGCAGGACACAGATACCACAACATTTTTCCATACCAGTCAGATTTTTTTCAGCCTCTCTCATGTCGGCGTTTATTTGGTCCATCCCCTCTTCGATTCTGTCCAGTTGCTCTAAATTTACACAAAAACAGGATACAAATTAGTTTAAAAGATTCTTCAGTTTCTAGGAGCATGTCAACGACAACCGTCCGTTAGTGCGCATATATTCGTTAATAATATTGATTTAAGTATTAAAACTGAAAACCAAGATAGTCTCTCAAATATGAGTAAGACGATTTTGCAGATAACCTATTTACCTCCAATAAAACATGCATGATTACAATGAATTAAAGTTAAAGAAAAAGAAAGAAGAGAGAAAAAGAAATTCTCTCTTTCGAAGAAAGAAATGAAAGAATTATTAATATACAATAAAAATAAAGGAGATTATAATTAAAATCCACGATTAAAATGCTACCCGTACACGGAACATGCTCTCACGATTTCCCAGTGAAATTTGAGGCGAAAGATTCGAGTGAAAAAGAAGAAAAAAGAAGCAACAAAAGTTAACAACAAACCAGTTTCGTAAAGTCATCGAGAGTCATGATGGCGACAAAATGTCGACGCTTTCTTTTTTTTTTTTCTACGTAAGGGAAGGCATTTTAAATTGATTTTCACTACTGATTAGGTAAAATTTTATTTACGTAGGTACTTTTTTTCTCAAATTTTTACTAATAAACAAAAATGTAAAAAAATAAATGCATTCAAAGTAAATGTGCCATAAAAATGAAAGAAAAAAAATCTTGAAAGGAGGGAGATACAAATTTAATAGAAAAAATAGAACAATTAACAAAAAGTCTTTCAAAAATACTTCTCTTACCGCCTTGCTCATCCAGCATGACTACCGTCTTCACTCCGACCTGATGACTCTATAAAAAAAGAAAAAATAATATGCAAAAAAATCAGCAATAGCCATGCCACCTGACATGAAAATGACCCTCATTCGATCACAGAAAAGAAAAGGCAATTTTTCCTCTATTCAAATTGCCCTCTGACGAAGAAATTTTGACGAAGAAGAATAAAAGACGAGAAAGATTTTGAAAGGTACAAGCGACAGTGCAAAAGCGATCACAAAGCTTTTACAGTGAGACGGAATTTAATTTTTCAATTTTCTATACATTTTGTTGCTGTTTTTACTTCAGCCCATACTATCTACATTTTATGAATCTCTTGCACTAAATGGAGAAGAGCAGGGAGAGGATAGCGATGGAAATGAAAAATGAAAAAAAAAAAAAAATCGTAACAAAAAAATACTTACCAGCTTTATCCGGAAGACCATAATAGTAATGAATGAAGAGTATAGGTAATAAAAGAAAACAAAAAATGAAAGAAACCTTGCGAAGTATTACTCATGCATGGCGATTGATGATTGAACAATAATATATTATTCATCTGGCCGTTAGAAGAAAAGAAAAACCAAAACCAAAACCAAAACACCCTCTCAGCCTCGGCTTAAGAACTATAGTAAAATAGAAAATCTTGTTAATGGCAATCATAGGTCCGGATTTTGCAGCTCTATACCACCTACCATAGACCTTGTTATAATATAGACTAATTTTAGTGATAGCTGCGTATTTGTTTTGCACTTTTGCCACATATTAATGACCGTGATTCAGAAATCCGTTGCAAGACAAATACACCTTCACACCGAAGTATCCTAAAAATCAGACTACATACTCTGGACGTTGATAAGAAGAACAAGATCCTCTAAGTCTGACCTCGTAATTCAACAATGGTAAAAAAAATAGTCCTATTTTCATACGACAAAGGGATTTTCCATTTTAAGACTGATTTTTAGCTCAAACGATCATAGATTTAAACGCCCTAAAATACCTATCGCGAAACTAATGAACATGCTTAGCCTCCATTTTCTATAATTTTTTTTTTTTTTTTCGTTAATAGTAGAAGAATAAAATGATGAAAAATATTCGAAAGTATCGTACATATCGTTTAGAAGTAATTGAAAGAAATCTTCTGCGAAAATAGTCAAATTCAATAAAATCTTACATTTCCAAAAAGGGATCCACATTCATTGAGCTTGAAAATACATTAAACGTAGACAGTTGTTCTGCCAGGCGCAGGTCATGTAATATGTGACGTACGGAATTAAAGGATCAATTATTAAACATTGCGAAGCTCGGTCCATCTAGTACACATTCAAAGAGCTCTACACTTCACTCGGATTTCAGTGGAAGCTCAAGTGTGGATGAAAGAAAAAATTTAAGTTTTGTTTACAAAAACTTAAATACTTTGGACAGAAATTAGGTCAGCAGGGAATAACTGCCTCGAGTTTACTTCGACAGTACCTAGGTTACACGTCACCACAACAACCAGCAGTGAACAGAATGACCAAAAGAAAACTATTCAAAATGCAAAAAATGTTTCAAAAATTACATTTGGCAGCGTGAAAATCCGGACCTCGGTTAATCAGGCTAGTTGAAAAAAAAAAAAAAAAAAAAACAGAAGAAAAATTCAAAAAAGAACAAAAAAATATAGTATAAGTAATATAGAAAGAAAGAAAAAACCGTAATATTATCCCCGGCATGCAAATGACCAAAAACGTATCTTAGAATTCTGGCTTACCCCCTTGATCGTTTAACATTGTTAGCGTTTTAGTTCCGGCTTCTTCGCTCTAGATAGAATAAAAAATTAAAAACTTCAGTAATATTGTATTTATCTCAAAATGCAGCGTAGACCAGAAAATAAATAAAGTAAAGAGCGAGAGAAACAGAGAAAAAAAGTAGTATAGTATCGCGTATGTTTGAAAAATATCTATAATATGTAGGTACTTATAACAAAAAAAAAAAAAAAACCGGCTGAAAAATAAATAAGAACTGAGCCAGTTATGTTTCTTTTTTTTTCTTTTGGTTGTTTGAAAAATTTGTTTTTTTATCTTTTCGGTGTGTCGTGAAAAGGAGTAAAAAAAAAAACGGACGACAAAAAGCTGAAATGTATTTGATCTGTCAAAAAATGCTTTGGTGTATGCGTACATAAAAGTAAGTTTACGTATATTGTGAGAAAAAAAAATCAAGTAAATACGTAAGCATTCAAAACTACCTGATACTTTGTGATACATAAACAATTTTAAAAATAATATAAAGAGAATTCCTACTCGAGTTTCAATTTACCTTACTACATTATACGAGTAATAGTAAAATGGTAAAAGAAAAAATTAAAGAAAAAAAATAGAAAAGCGAAAGCAATATTTTTCTTTTTTCTAATTAAAAATGCGAACGAGCAAAATGTAGTATGAAAGAATTATAGGTATAATTATTTGTAGGGGGGAGTTTTCAAGGAAAAAAAATACGACTAAAATTGCAACATCTCCTTAACTATGCATCCCTCTCCTTGAAATTTTCAATAGTTTCGTCTCGAAGGACGATTTGTTTTTCATTTTCTTCGTGACGTCAGCAGCGTGTGTTTATTCGTCATTTCAAGTTCAACGAATTTCGATGTCACAATGGTGCCCCACCGTCGCGTCCTTATCATTTCAGTGAAATTCGCCAAAAACAGCGTTAATTCATTTATGGCAGCATTTTTACGAGTATGTTTCAAATCGTGCCACGCCAAAAAAAAAAAGAAAAAAAAGGGGGGATCTTATTTTTACGTTCTTAATCTTCTTATCGACAGTAAAATTTGAAGGATAAAAATTCACCCACGAATGGAATTGTTCCATAATAACCGATTCGAATACCACGCACAAACGCTAAAATAGAAAGAAACTGTTTTTTGGTTCCAGACATTTTTATTTTTTTCGAATAAAAATAAAAAGGTCGATTCACAATGTCGTGGTAGACGAACGCGGCATCTAGCGGTGGGAAGGGACTCGTGGAAGTTTCAAATAGATTTGCTCGTACTCGCCTCCCCCTCCATCCAGAAATAAGCTCTAGCTTTTCAGAAAATTAGCTCCATTTGAGTATTCGCCTCCGGATTCTCGTACCATACTACATTTCTTACAGTAAATCTACTATCGTTTGATTAATTTTATAAGAAAGATTTACAATTATTGTAAATTATGTTCAACTATGGTTCCGATAGAAAAATTAAACCATACTGAATAAAACATGTCGGAAAACAAATTTTCAAATATTTTTCAAGGTCAATTAATTTTTTTAATCTCTTCGATAATTCCAGGGTTTATTGGCTTCATTTCCGTATAAAGTAATATAGTCTCCAAGTCGTGACATCACATCTATTGCGGTTCCAAATGCACACAGGCTATAAGTAGGTTGAATTTCACCTGGGTTTTCCTTCAAATTAGAAATTCAAACAAACTTGAATCATTTTTTTTACAAAATACAATACGTAAAACGAACCAATTGTGAGTGAACTGAAGCACCAACGAATCAGTCAAGAAACTGAATTTGATGTTACTAAGGAAATATTCAATTAAATTTTAAAAAAATTATTATTCTTGTAATTTGTTTGAAGATTGGAATCTTGGGAAACGGAATCTGACCAAAAATTTTTATAATCACTGCAAATAAATTAATGACAAATGAAAAACCAACTGCATCGCCAACGTAAATACAATTTAGCAGTAATACTGATGAGAATAATGGAACCACCGCTACCTTAATGACGTCACACTTAACTCTTCTATTCTTCAACTCGACCATTTCTTTCGAAAGGATTTTCTTTGAACAAAATATGTAAAACGTTTGAAAGATGAATGAATATTTTGAATCATAATATTAGTGCATAATTCCATAAAGGATGTCGGAAGAGAACAAACGAATTACAAATAGTGGCACGATTTTGAAACATGCTCCAATGATAAACTATTCAACCAAATAAAAAGCAATACCTATGTCAAGGGCTTAATATAAATTATAATAAACATATGTGATGTTCATTAAACGCCCTCACAATTACGATATTTTTCGATAAATTTCTTTCATACTACATTTTCTGACTAGGTATATGGATGAGTGTTATCATCGAGTGCTCTGCTATTATCTGCTTGGTTAAATATTCGACTATATTTTTATTTCGCACAGGAAACAAAAAAAAAAAAAACTATGGAATTCCTAAGTTTTTGGGTTTTCTACCATCCGAAATGAACGAACAAATAATCAACAGGAAGAAAATAAATACGAAGATTCTTTCGCTGCAACTGCTGAATCTGTACTGTATTCTCGCTGTCTAACTCAAACACGATGGAAAGGTCCTACACACACAAGGAGATGAGGATCTCATTTTTATACGAAAAAAAGGAAATGAAAAAATATGCGTGTATGTTGAAATGTATAAGTAAATTTGAAAAGAAAAAAAAAATGAATAAATAAATTGAAAAAAAAAAAAACAAATAAGTACATAACTTACCTATAACATCGAAAAAAAAAAAATTAAAAAAAAATGAATTCGAGACATAAGAATATAAATCGAAAATTACTACCGTAGTATAAAAAGAAAAAAAAAGTACTGTAGTGACTAAACTAAGTCATGACTCCAGGAAACTTTGTCAAACAGCTCGAAGTTTTTTGCACTTTGAATCAGATAGTATAGTTTATTGAAAATTTTTTCATGCGACTATGAGTTTCTTATCCCACAATGTAACAATTCGACCAAGGAAAAAACTGAGATGAGAATTGTATAAAAACTCATGCATTCGGTTTATTTTATGGGGCTCTAGAAAATAGTTCAACCTTTGAAAACGACACATATTTTCTATTATTTATTCGTCGGGTATTTCTGAACTAACATTAGGCAAAAAGATTAAACTTTTTTTTTTCCTATAAATAAATCTTAAACCACCCACAAAATCAGACTTTTTATGTTAATTACAAACTCGATATAATACTATGACGTATTAAATGACAACCTTCAAGTCCATACTGCATCGAAAGAGACTAAAAAAAGGCTTATAAATCCCGAATTATACCAGCAAATGAGAGGATTATTATTTTTTTTTAAAGCAATTTAGGTACTGTGCGAATGATAGGAGTTATTTTTGGTGTTTTAAGCGGATTTAGATCCAAAGAGGAAAAAAGAAGGGCTGAAATATTCTGAAAAAACTTGGAAGGAAATCTGGCAGGGCTGGGAAGGTACAACGAATAATTCATCATACTTTCAGATTTTTTATCAACTTTTCCTCAATATTTTTCATGGCTTATTTGTAGTCGCAGGTATAAACTATAATAAAAATCTACTAATTCGCCATATGTTATTGAAATTATCAAAAGTTAGCACGTAGTTTATCACTTTCAACTCAGAGAGCCAACAGAAAATTCAAATCAATGTTTTATCTATGTCTGCACACGAACCGACATAATATGAGAGAATATTATAGAAAAATCTTGACAGTAAAAAGCAATGTAAACCTTACCAACAGTTTTTAGAAACAATATATCCAGTAAAAATGGAAAAAATTTCGAGCTAATGACAAAACAAAATATATATGTGTATAAAATAAAAATAGAAAATCGTGGTAGACAAAAAATTAGGACGCGGGTGTGAGAGTGTGGGGTACGCGTGGAAGTCTAAAATATGTCTTATGTAACCTGAAATGGATATTCAAATGACTCGCCATCTCTAAATTCTGCTCATCCACTGGTTCGCAAGGGCCACGTAGATACAGATACAAAAAAATTCAAGAAAATTCAAAATATGAAGGAAAAAAAGTAAAATAAAAAAAAATTACAAACGGCATGATATTGCAAAAATAAAGCAACATTCTTGGAGGTAAATGGTTGTTTTCTTTCTTCTTTTTTTTTTTTGTTTGTTACCTATCTAATTTTTCTTTTCAGTTGGTTTTTATGCATTTATTCATTTTTACGAAATAAAAGAAAAAGTTGCTCAATATTAAAAATAGAGAGAAAAAATTGAAAAAAGAAAAAAAAAGACGAAAATATTATATTAAAGCAAAATCTACGGGTAAATGAGTAACATGGGAGAATAGGATATTTATATATGCTCGAGTGTGTACAGAATAAAAGAGAAAATTGGATTATCTCGGTCGTATACCGAATCGAAATTAAGTAACAAGACCATAATATATATACACGTTGATGGAAAAAGATATTCATTAGGGGGACGACAAATAAATTTCACTAATTTTGACCCGAGATAAGGATTTTATAATTTAATTAAATTAAATTTCAGCGAGGGGTGGATCGATTTAATCACTGATATACAGTATGCGACCATTATGCAGCGCAGTCGGTCAACGGAGGGAAAAGCATCTAGAAAAAAAATTTAATGGCCACGAAACTATCAATTTTTTACAATCATTTATAATTATAGTGAACTATATAAAGCTAGAATGATTTTCACACACCTCTCGTAACTAGTAGTAACAATTCATTCGTAAAATTAGCTTGAATTTACAATTCTCAACAAGGTGAAGTTCTATATTCGACAAAAATTCTAAATATTTTCTGCCTTCAATCACGAAACCCTTAAAAGAAGGCACCCACAGATATAGCATTCTGGTGTACTCAACTTTTCAAATCAAACTCCACGGCACGTTTCCATTTCAATAAGCACAGAAAACTGTACATCCTCAAACGGCTTTACTCTCGCGTTTCTCAAGTCGACATTTTTAAACGCGCATCCCTTTCGAGAAAATTGGTCTGCTGCAGCTTCCTAAATTGAGATCATTACAGTACTTCGCGTAAAAATTTAAGTCCATAAAATAAAAGAGCTTCGCTACAACTGCTGAAATTCTCTCAAGTAAAATAATCCTCTCTCCGGCGTCCTTACCACGTCTTCGCTGCTCTATCTAACGACCAGGCGATGCATTTAACTAGAATAATACGACTATAGAGAGTGGACGACAAAGTGAGGAGCAAAAGTGGCAATATAATGTCAACCATTCGCGTCCTCATTTCTTATTGTGTGGACGCTTTTTACCCGCCAAAAGTAAATTGAGAAAAACTTTCTATCTTTTCTTTCTTTCTCTTCCCGTTCGCCGGAGGATAGAGATCGCACGTCTGCATTTCAGCGGCGCTAATAAAAGTTCACATTACAACAACAACAAAAAAAAATTGAAAAAATTTCGCCTATTTTCGAGGAGGAAATGTTACTTATATAGGAACATCGAAGTTGTACGTATAAATCCGAACGAAGGCTGGCATAGCCTGGAACCGAGCAGAAAGTTCTCCAATTAGGTGGGCCCAATTTTCGCAAAAGTTTATTTCGCTGGAATTTCCAGAAAACAAAACTTTCAACGAAACTATAAGGATACGAATACGTATTTGTAAGTCGAAGAATAAGATGTACATGGGTACCAAACCGAACTTTTTATTCGTATTACATTCGCACTTCAAAAATTGCGAAATTTTACTACTTAACCGAATTCAATCCCACTAATGCTCCATGGAATGTCTTCCAAAGTATCGTGTGAGAAGAGAAGGGACCAACAGCTTTTCGTGAAAACTGAATAAACTTTCCGCAGAACAAAATGGTAGAGTCAACTTTCTCGTATTCTAATACAAAATGAAATGTTCAAAAGAGAAGGCGAAGTTTCATCGATAAAAGTCAGCCTTCTGTTCGACCTTAATAACTCAATTTTACCTATTCAGTGCCGATTAGTAGGTAAAAGGATCAACAAAACTTACTCGTGGGTTCAACGAAAAACTTATTTTAGCCAGTATTTGCAGAATGATAGGAGACTCCAGGGATCCGAAGGCGTAGAAGAGGGGGTGTGTCGGCATTCAAAAAATACCATTACCTCCTCAGCAATGATTTATCCAATTCGATTCACTCTTTCCAGCAGTATTGATTCTATTGAATATATTCGTAGTTCTTCAACGAATCAATTTTTTAAACAAAATTTGCAATCTTCTCCTCACACTTGACGTGTGTATACAAAAAACATGAAATCACAATTGTGAGCTGCAATGATCCGATCCGATCCCCTCCCCTCCCTTCCCAACCATTGATCTCAACATCGTCTCTTTAACAACTTATCCATTTTCCACCGCATATTATCTGCTTTGCTATGATTCGAAAATCAAAATCTTTGAGTAACTCACACAGTGAAAAATTATTATCTGAAGCCCATTATTTTTTCTTCTTTTATTCAAAGAGGTTTTTTTTAAAGACCATCAGTTGCAACCATAGCATTATTTTCCATCAGTGTTATTCTTCAATGTTATTAGGTAATAATTCAGAAAAATTTACATCATAATTTTCGGTTTGAGTAGATAGAGGAGGATCAAGTATTTTATACAGGGTGTTGCAGCTCATTTTACTCATACCCTTGGGCAAATGATTTAATCAGACCAAACAATTACTTCATCAATGACTAGGTACGTTTTAGACCATATCTGCCAGTAACCAACTTCTCGCACGAAATTAACTTACGACACGAAGGCAAAAAGAGACCATAAGCTCCATTCTGCAAAGGAAACGCCAACCATCAAATTTCGTTCATCATTTTCTCCATTACCTAAATCCAATATTCTCTCATCGATCTAATATGCAGGTTTATTTTTATTAAGGCTAAAATTTAAACACTTTCTACATTATCCCGTTTCAGGTTACATATAAATGGTTTTGTGAAGTTCCATTGCCTAAAAAATTTTTAGACTGATATTTATAGAAAACAAAAATTATTACAAACTGTGTGTGCTTATGTTATTATGGTTATGTTACTTATGCGACTGTGTACGTGAAATGAAACCAGGAATACGATCAGGATACAGGATACTAGGAGAACATTTTTATTCTGTAGAAACGAGGAAAATCAATTCAATTTTTTTTTTCTAATTAACTCACCTCCCTGGTCATCCAGGGCAACCAAAGTGCGAATACCGGCTTCTTTGCTCTAAGTACGCAGCAAAAAAAGAAAAAGAAACATAGACACAAAAGACAATTTAAAAAAAAAAATATTCTTCTTATTTGTACCTATCGCATTTTCTTCCATTTTATTCCAAGCAGATGTCAACAGACCGTGTTAAGTGCGTTATTTTTTGGCTCACAAAAAATTATTAACGCAAATTCTTCGCGTTAAACATATAGGTAGCACTGGTTTTTTGAGTATTTTTGGGTGTTGACAAATTAAGATTGTTAACTGGTGGCAAAACAGTGAGTTGAAAAAAACGTTCGTACGTAACCAGTCAAAAATCTTAATTGTTTGTGTGATGTGTAATCGCCTTTTTTATTAACTTATTTAATTTTTTTTTTAAATAAAATACAATATTCCAAAATAATAGTTGAAAAATGTTTTCGCATATAATTGTTTGACAGAAAAAAATAAAAAATAAAATGAAAAAAAAAAACGTTAAGGCAACATCAACACGTATCATGCAATTAACATTTACAACAAAAAATACCACTCAGCGTTCAAATATCTAGCCAATCTGTACACTATACTCGATTCAACACATGAGTTAAAATAACCAACGAAAATAAACTTTTAATGTATAAGTATAGGTATATGTCTGTGTTACGATTGAAGCAAATTTTGCGAAATTTTCCTTTGCGCGAGCAAATCGAAATCGCATTTTAAAGGGAAAAAAAACACTTTCTATTTGTATATTTTCAATTTTCTTCTTTTTTTTTTCTCTTATGACTTAAAGCGAGAAAGGTAAAATGCTGAATGCATCCCAAATAAATGAATAAATGAACAAATAAATAGTCTACTCGTAAATGGAATCTGGAGATAATATAAAACGAGAAACAATGTTTTTCTACAATCGAATAGTAACCGACTAACAACATAAACTCAAGGTAAACTTTTTCACGGAATTCGAACATTTATCAACATCCATTTAAAAAAGTTAATCTAGTCGTAAGCTATTATATTTTGTGGACTCATTCAAAACTTCAGAATAATTTTTGAAAAAGTTTCTTAATTCGAGTTAAAAATATGTAAATTTTCAACTTGACTTCCCACTGCTCATATTTATCAAAGCGACGGCGAGATCAATCCATTTAAAACAAGAAAGTTTATTGAAAATTATTTGAGGCTGTACCAGCACCGAAATTGGTGTAGCTGTTTAAATACAGTATGCAGTCGAAAATCAAACATTACATTTTAGTGATACTTGATAATAGTGTGTTTCGAATGTTTTTGAGTTACAATTTCATCAAAAGGCCATGCTATAAGCATTTTAGACTGTTTTTGGTCCACAGAAAACAAACGCCACACGAAAGATTTTCAATTTAAAAACAAAATTAACGCTGTCAATACTCATTAACCGGACAGCAATAAAGTAAAAGAAAATAATTCAAAGGAGAAAGCCATCCCTTATCCTCCACATTAAATTCTTTTCCACATTTCATCACCTCTGTCACAAGCAATTAAGCCGTACATTAGGGTGAAATGGTAAAAATAAAAATCGAAAGGGAGTTTTGAAAATGCGATTCGACTTGCTCGATTTAAAGTCGGTGTTTTGTTGAACATCGAAATTGACGTGTCATCGGATGAAGACGACAAAAAGCTTCATCATTTTCCTCCTTCAAAACCAACATAAACATTTGGTTCCTTCATATTATAGGACGTTTATATATTCGTCCTCGGGTTGCTTAGTATAAATTATTATATATTCTCTTTTATCTTACCTCTTCGCATAGTGCCAGCATACGCCTTGTGCTTTCCAATGACTGAAAATAGAAAAAAAAGAAAAAAGGTCAGCGTAAAAAAATGAGTATAAATTCAAAAGCATATAAGGCAACGTTCTTTTCGTCCTCCTTCCCAAAAATGAAATCATTCGGCCCTTTTTTTTCTTCATTTTTTTCACTTATCTTCGACGATCTAATCACTCGGCCAAAAATTTTTTCCATTTTCATAATAGTCATGATAGCTTTTTCTTTTCTTCACAATTTCGAGCTCTTCGACTCGCTGTGCTCTTTGTACTCGCACTTCTCTCCGTTTTCTCTTCCTTTTTCCTGTGCCGTCTGAGAGACGTTCTGCCAAATTGAATCGACTAAATTGCTTAGAAAATGCTTTATCGCATTGCAATTTTTATACTCGTAATATACATTCTCGACATTCGAGAAAAGAAAACTGAATTTATCGAATTTTTTCTTCACCTTCGAGCTTTTCAACGTAATGCAGAGGAAAGACAGGCACTTTTTCGTCTGCAGAAAAGGAAAAAAAAGTATAGAAAAGGCCAAATTCGACGAAAAACTAAACTGTCAAATCCACATACAGCTCCAACATTTCCAGACAAAAGAAACCAATTAAATTTTTTATACCTCCCAATTTCAACAATACAACAGAAAATATTAATCAACTTTTTATCACGAACATATATATGCGCTGCGCCGAGAAAAATAGTGAATCAGTCTTAATAATAAATTTCTCGGAGCTGTTGCCAGCCGGCCAGGGTAGTACTCGTATTTGAGTAATTTCTTTCCAAGAATTTATTTACTCACATTTTTCCCACAGGGTGTCTAATAAAATTGAAAACGAAATACAAATTTTTGAGCGACCTTTTAGGCGTAATTCTTTTCTTTTGAGAACAAATCCCTCGCTCGTCCTAATCCGCAACAGGACCGTTATGACTCGAAAATTTGCGCTTGTGAGTTATGACTGCCAAGAGGGCTGCCCTTACGTCTACTTTTAGCTGCAAGAGTATCATATCTATAACCTTAGAACTCTCTTCTAGAAAGCAGTGGGTACACTTCTGTAAGAAAATTAATTCATTTAAAAACCAACCTCATGGACTGGGGTCACTGCGAATAACCACAAATGTGGTTACGTCAAACTCAGGAATTGGGGTCTTAGCCACTCAAGTGTCTCAACATGTCTCAAATTGCTTGGCAATCCAGTTTTTCAAAATCGATTTTTCTTCCCGATCGAATAACAAAATTAGACAAATCCCTTATTTTTATTTTTCTCTCGTCGAATATGAACGACGCGACGCTCGCATGTATTCCCCGAAAGATTCCATTACCGAATCCTATAATGGAATTTCAATCCCCCATCGCTGGTTTTACCATTATATAAATTACACCTCCATATTAAATTGTTCCTCAAAACCTTCCCTTCCATCACAAAAAATACTGAAAAAAAAATGAAAAAAAAGGAAATAAAACCTTCAACCGGACATTTATTCCCACGACACCTTCAGGCTTTGTACCTTTACACAAATCACTCTCCCCAAAAAACACCACCATTCTTTCCAAGCACGTACCTATATCCCTTTGAATTTCGCTTCCAAAGCTGCGGCTCTAAAAATCGTTAGCAAATTCGTTAGCGTGATGAAATGATATTGGTGTACGGCGAAAGAGAGCTTAAATACGCCATGAATTGGGGGAAAAAATGTAAACAATATCATTGAACAACAACCCATTTTGTATTCTGACGTCGGCGGTGGGCAAATGACGATGTGGTCGTGCATATATCTGTATAGTATGTATAGCATTGAATGGCACTGAGCACACGCGACCAATAAATGTGTACCGTGTGAACGGGGGCTGGCAAAAATTAATTTTGCCAACACTCGTGAAAATCAATAGGTCGGTGTAACGGGAATCGTAAGCGACTAAATTGAATCTCAAACGAAGAAGCGAGCATATTAATAATTCACATATTCTCAATACAAATGAGTGGCTGCAGGGCGTGATAGGTGGTTGAAGAATCCGAAAGTTCGTCGAGCTGTGGTTGTTCTAAACTATACCGAGAGCACATGTACGAAATGAAGCAGGAGCATCAGAAGAGATACTTGGCGAAATGACGTTCTTTCTGTTGACGAGGAGGCAGAAAGGGATGAAAACCTCTATTCAAAAGAAACGTGATTAGATTCTCAAGTCTGAAATGGATTAAAAACGTATATACACCGGTATAGTTCAAAAAATATTCACATGGTGCATAATATTTTGATTATGGTTGATCTATATTCAACTACGATCGAGTATTGATACTCGGGTTTGTCTCAAAAATGAAAAATTTACGCAGAAATTAATGACGAGAGATTAGAATACATGTGCGCAGACTAACTGAAATAACTTGAGTGGATGTGATCTCCCAACAGCTTCGGTGACTGATTTTCCCTCGACTTATTTCATTCATTCATTAACTTTACATAATTTTGGATATTTCCTTATTTTCAACCCTTTGAAATTCTGTACAACCATAACTGATCCTCTGAATGCAAAATGTATAGATTTTATTTAAAACTAGGGGCTACGGGCCTCCAACCCTTCCTGTTCTAATGCTGAATCTGTTTTTGAACTCGGATAGCTCACTACTTAATCTTCATTCAATTATTGAAGCATATGTTTTGGCTTTTGGGTGTCACATTAGCTAAGACTGTGGCTGTGATAGGCAATCCACAATTTCGATTGTCTGGCGCGGAGAAAATCTTGCCAACTACCTTCTCCCTTACACTGATATTACCACGTATGCTCAATGTACTCGATGGGCACTATAACATGTAAATAATGCCACCCTCAGCCTACCATTTACCTACAAACTTCGTAAGATGGCGACGACTGGAGAACACAAATAGAAAATGAGGACTTCATCTCGATTATCCTGACTGATTTCCAAAAATTAAGACTTATCAAGATCTTCAAGGCTTATTAGACACCCTGTCTGTATATACTACGTATATGTTTGTGGTTCTATAATTCAAATGCCGACGTGATAAATTCAGAAAAGCTGCAAGTATATAAACAAACTCTATTTCAAAACGTCGCGTCGCTTCAAGTAGTCAGTTTCACGACTTCTTACTTGAACAAAAAACCTAGCAGAATCGAAAAACTTCCAACTCGCTAGCTGCTTGGTGAATTTCAGTTAAAACGAGGAGCAAGCGTGAGACTTTTGAAAACTGACCTAATAATAAGACAATGAAACGAAACTTCGTCACCTTAAGGGACCAAAGAAGAGCACGGCAGACCGCGATAAGCCTATCAAATAAAAGTGTGCCGAACAAATTGAAGTGAAAAGTGGGAGAAAGACGTTGCATCTTCTACCCTCGAAGCGCTCTACCGCCTACGAGGACTTATATACAGCAGGAATAGGTCGTCGAATTTTTACATAACAAAAAAGGACACGCGGGAGGGGGACGCAGAGCTGGTCGAAAAAACTTTTCTACCGTCTTCACATCCCTGTTCCCACACAAAACACGTATCCGTTTCTCCAAAAAGCTTTTCCGCCCTCTGTCTGGAAAACCCACTATCGATCGCGCCTACCCCATCATCTCCGGCCCACACAGTCTCCCATTTCGACTTCGTAGCCCGACGAGCCTTTCTCGTGAAATACGTCAGCGACCTTCAGGCCACGTAATGTGTGAGCCAGTAAAATGGTGCACCAAGGAAACGAGTATAAGGCCTCAGTGACGTCGATTTGAGGATGTCATGACGACATGGAACCAAACCAAAAAGCACAATATATCGGCATTGGGTAGGTATATTTCATTCACCAAGTCCTTGGTGCAGCCACCAATTCCTCAGGCAAGAACATGAAAACGCTGCAAGCTGTGGTAGTTTTGTAACAGAAAAACTACCCATATAAAAGCTGCTTCGGTGAAAACGATATATCATTATAAAATGACCGAAAGTAAGTACATAATTAGATACGTAGGCTACAAACTCTACAAAGTTTCTCGAGCAAGAATTGATCGTTAGCTATAGAGACGTATGTACGAGTCATTTACAACTTTGTGGATCACATACGTAACGCCCGTGCGGGCAAATAGGACGGAGCAAAAATTTTGCATCATCTAGAAAAAAATTGCCCTTTTCCAAATACTTTGTATTCCTTTTCTTGGAAAAAAATCATCAATAAACTGATGAAATAAAGGTAATTTTACAAAATGTGGGGTTTATTCATCAATTACTCCCCTGCTCCTTCTCTCCCATAAAAATGCAATTGAATGAAGAAAATTGTCATTTTTAGCCTCATAAGTGGCCTGCGTTGTGAATCAAGAGTTTGACTTCGGAGTATGGATTTCATATTGTGCTTGTTGGTGGCGTTTATAACCATACAATATGACAAACTCACAAGCATAATTATTATAAATAGTCTATAATAAGAAATCGATAAAACGATCGTTTACTCACATCATCAGTTACTTGTCCGGCTTTGTACTGTAATTCTTGTAGTTCAGTCCTCGGAGGAGCAGCGCCTTCATGCGCTGATGGAGGCGGTGCCGGCATTGTTCTACAAATAAAAAATATAAAAAGTCAACACTAAATATTTATTCAAATATAAAAGTAAACGAAATAAGTAGACTTTTTTTATAGTCGACAGTTGAATTTTCTCAAAAGAAAGAAAAATAATTATCAAAAAGTATTTAAATCGAGAATAATTATCTTTATAATACCTCTATTGAAAAGGGTTTTCTGCTGTCTCATAAATACGAGTATGCGATGTAATGTAACCAAATAATTCAACTAACAGACGTAGTCTTTTAGTGTTTCTAGATGTATTTTTTGCATGAATGTGAGGATCTTAATTTAGCCACGGATTCATGAATCAGATCCAAATCTGATTCATATTAGTATTTTCATTTTGCAACTAATTCCAAACGTAGCCAGCGTGCCGAGGAGAAATAAATCAAAATCCACAACGTTTGCGGAAGAAAATCTTGCCCTACAGAAGATCTCAGAAGAATTTCAACTTATAATACTTCAACGTGAGGTCAACATTATAACTCCAGCTCATTTGTACAGTCTACATCCTCTACGACTATATACCAGTCTGATCCATATAAGATGAAGAATTTAACGACTCTTCGTCTAACCTTCCTCCTTCTCTGGATAAAACGATCTCATCACGCAACTAATAAAAACTGGTTCTGTGTTTCTACCGACCAAACAACCAAATATAACAGATCATTGATAATATGAAATGAAAATTCATTTTCATGGAACCTACTAAACGTATACACGTCATATTATATGTAAGAGTATGTATTTTATTCACTTTTTTTTTAAAGTCAGAAATTTAGAATCGGACGATGCTCAGGGGTACCACCATAGCTCTGTGTAACCACGAGGGGACAGGCCTGAGACCGGAATGCGAAGGTCGAATTGGAAGCAATCTGAGCTCGCAAATAAAAGTTGAGAATTCGACGGTTTTACTGAAACGCCAAATAAATTAAGTAGATACACGCGTGATAAACAAATACATTTCCAGAGCACTCGCGAGATGCTGGGAGAGGAGGGTAGGTAATATTTGTTGTTTTTTCCCCAAATCGAGGTCTACTTGTTCCAGTAACAACCGGTTACTAGATACCCTCACCTCCTCGAATACAAACTTATTCGAAATCACTAATCGTCGACTATATAGACGATTCAAGTTGGGGAACACATAGTGATTAAATCGATAAATTTGGCATCGACTTTTGCAGAAACTTAATTTTATCAAAATATGAAATAAACCCGTTGAAAATGGGGCGAGTGAGATGTAAAATGATTACGCATCATATCAACATATTACATTTTACAAGAGAAGAAGACGGGTGCAAACTCTAAATTTCCGATATAACTGATACTAACCAGTGGGAAAATATAATCAAGTTGAATCATTCAGCTTCTTCGAACCAATCCTAAGAGCTCAAAGTTTTTAACCGCAACAAAAATTATTTCTCGGGTTAGAATTTGCGTATGCGATGAAATCTTAAGACAACCTACCTTCAGGTGAAGATCGAAATTGATTTTTTTGAATAATCTGATAGACTATATTACATGAAATAACGAATCTAACAGTACAAGATTCAATTCTTTAACCCAAGAATTCGTTGAAATATGGCTCATCAAAGTTAAAAAATGAATAAATGTGGTTTTATACTCATTTCCGATACACGTGTTTCAGGTATATTCCTATGGTTTTTCTGTTAGACCAATATACACTAATGACTGAATAAGAAAGTGTAAAGACTACCGTGTAAATTAAATGTTGCTTGAACATAATTTTTTGGTATTTTGAAAACAGACCACCCTCTTCACTATGTAACTCCTTCTTACAGTAGTTGGGCGATCATTCCGACATCCATAATCACATAAAATGTTCTTCAGAATATAAGGAACAAGTTTCTGATAAAATCTAAAAATCAACAATTATGGCCTTCCAACTTGTTTTCGGCTGAACTGAAAATTTTTGTTTTCCACATCAAGGTGGTTTTTTTCAGATTTTGTCGCGTATTATGTTAAAAATAAAGAAGAGCTTTTAAATCAAATTTTACATCGAAATCGCATCGAGTTTCTTGGCTAGCAGGTGATACCCCTTTTTAACTTTTTATACCTCCGCCGTTAATTATTCCATTACATAAAAAACGTTTAAATTAATTTTCTTGAAAATTCAAGGGTCATGCAGATTAGGTAATGTATCACACTCAATTCTCGAGGAGTTATGAGGAAAACACTACTTTCTGCCAGCTTTAAATCACGAGAGAGTAAGCACAAATATTGAGGGTACAGACGAAAATCCATTCTAACAAACTACCTGATAAGGAATTCGTCTAGTGAAAGATCATCGGTTCTTATATGGAATTCATCCATCGAATTAAATTTGAAAAAAATTCAATGTTTCAGTCTTTCGCTGCAATATATGTTAATCTGTTTGAAAAAATGCGGACTGTGTAGGCTCGTACTTGAAACAAACGCTACAATTTCAAGTTTGTGAAACAGGTGAAAGATGGAATATACACGCTAATAAAAATATTTTGAAATTGTTGAATCCACTCTGCACTCAACATATATATATTACTCTTCTCATCGCGAGTACAGCAAACATAGTATAATAAATTATTACATATTTCATCGAAGTATTTTCATTTTATCATCATAAGCTCTTTGTTTAACACGCCTACTCACTATGGATATGGAATATACAGTCACCGTCGCGCAGTACCTCCGGCCTGTGTATTTCAAACCTGGCGCAGTTATTTTTTAAAACAAAAGTAAAAGATCGTAGGCGTAGGTATATTGTGTCACATAAAAAGTAGGCGAGTTAAAAATAACGAAAGTTCAACCGAAAATATCGGATATCTCAATCAGAACTTTAATAATCTGCAGATTCGAAAATTCAAAACATTTACACGTCTTTTACCTCCCTCGCACTTTTATTCGAACAGGCAAAAAGTGATTATTTTCGAATCGGAGAAAAAAAAGTTCACCTCGCTGTTTCTCGTATGCTCATACGACCACCAGGGAAGAGGCCGGAGGGAGAGGCTGAGAATTCGAAAAAAGGGTCGAGTTTCACCCTACACACAGCTTCCTTCTTCAAATTATTTTTACCTGCTGAGGTAAAAAATAAAATTCTATAGCGACGCAAGCCCCGCTATGGAAAAGCGGATTTTCGAATGGAACTACATGTACAAGCCAAAGAAATGGCTGCTTAACATTGTTCGAACAAAACTGCGGCTTGACACCGGCAGTACCAACGCCGACTTACATTACTAAGCATTCGATTCGATTAATAATATTTATTATATGAACCGGTAAGATGCTAAACGACTCAAGTCCAAAATTTTATAATTTCGTTTTAAAAGCTTATTGGCTTCCCACTAGCAATGGGGTATACCTCTTGTGTCAATATAGCGCTCAGCATCCATCATTTTGACACGCGTCAAAATGAGCATCTCTTGATAGCAATTTGCAGAAAAACAACCTAAGTCTATTGGCAAATTTTAGACTTCAATTATTTTTCGGCATTTTTCTGTCGTTTTATGAGGTAAAAAAGTATTTTATAAGTACGAGAGTTCTCTCGTGTATTTGTCTGACAGTTTCAACCCTAGTTCTGTGGCAATACCGGCCCTTATCTTTCTTTTGATAAAATATGTTGGACTATCAATAAATTAACACCTTCAGTATGGAAGTTTTCTTGATTTCGATTAAAATGCAGAAGAACAACTCAAATTCACTATATTATTACCATTAACCATCTTCAAGGCTGATAAACATTGGTTTTCCATCACTTTTATAAAGCATTATGGTCAAAGTGCAGCAAAACAACTCAAGTCCAACAGTGGTCTAACCACATTCAGCGAGGCAAAATATCTCAACAGCAAACTGTGACACATTTCTCTTTTGTTTCTGGGCAAAAAAAAATAGAAAATGTGACTCAAGTTGTTTTGCATCTCACCGGTTTATATACGCGTATACATATTTCTAGAATACTGAGATTATGAAACGAATAACTAAGCATGTTCCATTTTCCCATGCCTATTTATGAAAAGTCAGCCTAAAATTAGGTAATAGAAGGCCCTGATAATAAAATATACTTTTTCCTTTCTTTCTAGTAACATTTCATTAGAAAATTCAGAATCAACATTTTCCCAACTTATACTAAACACCCCATTATAATTTTCAACGCCGACCTAACAAAAACAAGGAAGCAATTTTTTTACCCGAGTAGGGCACCCGCTCTTTTCACATATGTACATCTATTCGAGCAAACACTTCATTGTAAACACAACAAAAAACCCCGGCAACCACCGAGTATAAAGTAAACACTAAACGACGCGAGTATTCTATCCCTCCCCGCCTTTCTACTCATTTGGCTGAAAAATCCTTGACGGAAGTCAACGTAATAAATGGTCAACTACGATTTCCTTGACCTTCTCATCGTGCATACACAAAACATACAAGAGTTTTTCCTACCGACTTTTTTCTCTCAACAAGCGACTCCAAGAGCTGTGGAAGATCAAATTTTTTTTTTCAACATGATAGCCGTTTTCACCGCTTTTTTTCATCATATTTTTTTTCCTCCTACGTAAGTCGTCGTGTTATACTTTCCCTTTTTTTCAATTTGCCCAGAATTGACAGTCGCATATGAATTTTCTGATGTAGGTGTGATATACACATACGCGTAGAAAAATGAAAATACTCTTACAATATCGATTTCCATTTTCATTTGAAAGTGTATTTTCCCCATTTTTTATAGAAAAATAAGAGAGATCGCCTTTTTCAAAGGTCGTTTCTACGTTACGACATCAGAAACGTTACTATCTGCACACCACACGACAAGGTGAACGCGGCAGAGTGAAAAAATCGATATTTCGAGTTGAGACTAACCGTCTCATTCACACTTTGGAAAAAAGAAAAAAAGCGTACATACGCCGAAAGGTATTTTACGATTTTCCTCAACTTCGAGAAAACGCGTAAATTCTTCTTAAATCTGACAAAACGATCAAAATTATATGTTTTCATAGCACTAAGCATTAACTATAGGTGTTTTATAATGATAAATAAAAAATTCGTCAAGTCGGTCACCACCACACATAAAAATTATGCTTAGAAAAAAAGTATTTTTAATACGACATTTTTGCACGTTTATACAGATGTCATCTTCCAGCAAAAATTACTTTCTCATCAAAAAATCCCGAGTTAAACTCGTTTTTTTTTTCTGTCAGCTATATTTGTGTACGCTAATGAAAGGTCGTAAAATTGTGAAATCTCGAAACCCATCAAACGTGCACTGAGGCGGAGACCTCTGATGGGAGATTTCGCCCAACTAACGGACTGATATAGAGCTCAATTAAAGGCGAAAAAAAACTTACTACCATAGAAAAACGGTACATCCTTCCGAAAATAGACTAAATACCGCCGTTTCAGATAAGCTAATGGCGTCGTTAATTCGAGTACCTAATGAAACTAAAATTCTAATTAAACTCGTTCGCTTCAACGAACAAATTAGCCAATTCGTCGAATGAATACTAAAGATGCGATCTAGTTCGAGAAAAATGCTTGTTTAACGGAGAGAACAATAATAAGCCTACCTTTTTTGTGGAAATTAAATTAAATGAAATCGATCTAAAAACGTTGTCTGGAATCGGCAATAAGGGGATGCGATGTGTTCATTGGAGATCCTGTAAAGAAAACAAAAAATTAGATCAGAATTTGAGTAAGATTTAAGTTTTTTTTTCAGACCAACATGAGATAGTAACTTTTAAAAATTCCTAAATTCAAAACTATGATAGAAACCTCTGGTTTGCGTCATTATTTAGTAAATAGAATGCAGTTTGTTAGTATTAAAAATCAGAACAATCGAAGCAACCCCAGAAAAATATTATGAATAAAAATATTTAAAAAATTTGAGATAAAAAAGGCTTCAATTTTTCATTTTTTCAAAATAAAATGAAAAAATATTATTTCAAGGGGTACTTAAATTTTTTTTTTTTAAAAGAACCAATAGCTGTCATGTGGCGCGAAAACAATTTTTTTAAATATTTAGTTGATTTTCAGAAAAAAAATTCAGCTTCCTTAGCCCTTCTCCAAAACATTTGAGAAAATTTGAAAAATTGAAATGAATTAGTCATGATTTCAGAATGTGGAGGGGTGAGAGCGAGGTAAGGTTGCTAAGTTTTCATAATTGTTTCTTCTCTAATCAGTGAAGCATGCAGAGGGGACGGGGGGAGAAGGCTGAAGCTCCCAAAAAGAGATAGAAAAAAAAATGTTCGCTGATTTTTCATGAAATTTCTATCTTTTGGTGATAAATAAGTATAAGGCTCAGCGCTTCTCTTAGCAAATTGTCGTGGTTTGATGAGGTGTTGCAGTGCCATTTTTTATTCATAATTATTTATCTATCTGTTTTTCCTAATCGTATTCTCACAGATGAATTCGTTGACTGCACTGAGATTCGAACCTGCTGTTTGTTGGTTTAGAAGGCAACGTTCAAATCTACTTAGCCACCTGCGCGCTCAAAATCTAAATGAATATCTTTGCCTGTTATTTCCAGTTACATAAGTAAATCATAATAATTATGCAAAATAGATGTTACATAAGGGAGCACACTTCAATAATATGTATTGTACTGAGGTTCTCAGTAAATAGAATAAATTTTTGATACGAGCAATGCAGGATGACAAGTAATTTACTGATAACAGATGAGAGCATTACATATGTTATCCACTAATCAGATGTAACCATTTGTGGAAGAGATTCAACAGAAGTAGCTGTAGATGGTTGCATCATAATCTCCGAATATCTCAAAACTAGGAGTTTGGACTTGCTTCATTCTGGTTCTCAGGTCCAAAATAAGAGCTCTTCGTTTTTAGCAACGTTTTAGCTGGTGAAATTACTCATTAGCGGATTTTCCCACAGTACCTGTGTGATATTTGACCTAGTACTGTGCCTGAATGTGCTACGATTAAGTACTCAAAAACTCTTCACCTAGCAGACACAGTACGAAGTATCCAATTTCAAACCGGACCAGACGGCATGAAAAATGAAGGGAAATTATGTTTAATGCACATTGGCGAATATAAAACGGCGCTGTAGTACCCAAATTTAGATTTTGAAGATTCTAACAAACACTAAAATTCCCATCGAAAATTTTATTCCTTTATCTCAGTTTCACTTTTTGCAAAACGATTTTTGTTCCTTACAATGTACCGGTTTTTAAATACGAGTAGCTTGAAAATTTACCTAGGTATTCGGCAGACTACTACCAAATTGTTCTTTCTTTTTTTTGGCTTCGGCCGCAAAAAACAATTTTACACCAAACTAACACCAACTATTACGATAATCATTCAACAGTTATAGTTGCTTTACAAAAGGTACTCTTCGAAAATAATGAACAAAATGACACACGATTTTGAAGCTTAATTAACTCGTAAAGCGGCACTTTAATGCGAAAATATTTTGTATATTTTGCCTGTGCGAGCACACACCTTTAACGACGTTTTCCTCGACACCTGAGAAATTTTCGAATGAGAGGCGCGCACGCACGAATGCGAGCAAATGGCTGATACCCAGCAGAAATTGAGGAGTCTGCGCGTTTTTCTCACAGAGAAGGAGTAAAAAAAACACCAGAAAAGCCAAAAATTCGTTTGGAAACCATCGATTCGAGCGCATCCTATAGCTATGAATGGAAATTTATTTTTATTTATTTTTCAAATTTCTATTTACCTGATTTTCAACACGCTTTTCCTTTGCAACCCTTTCTTTTAAAGGCTCTTTTCACGCTCGATTGGTTATTCATTTCAATTTTTCATCATTTTTTTTATTAGCTTCGGGTTCAGACGAACGCGTTTACTATTATCCCAGTACCAATCACATTTCACAATTTTCACACCAAAATCAAACGAGGCTGGAAAGGCTTGGGGGGGGGGGCACTTTTTTCCGCGTTCCGGGCAAAAAGAAAATCCTTTTGGGCGTAAATATTTAATCGACATTTACACCATTCTTGTTTTTTTTTCCATCTCTTGCAATACCACACCAAAAAAAAACACACATTCACGTTTCATTCGCGGTGACCTACTCGATTCTCGGAGAATACGATGTGAATACTGAATAGAAATCCAAACATGAGAATCATAATGTCAGAAGAAGCAAATTTTGCTCAGACAGAAAAAAATCACACTAGCTGTACAGACTTCAAAAGCTGAAATTCAGGATTCACATACATCTGTCCAAACCTTTACGTGATTAAAATTAAAGCTGCTGATATCAGATGAGGGACTGCGTAAGTCAGAAAATGATATTTCTGAGATAATTACGAGTACGTTATAAATTTTCTTTTAGTTATAAAATGATATACTCGTATATGTTAGGTTACACTCCAACTCATAAAGGGAAACGTATGTAAAACATTACTCACTCCCTTTTGTAAGGTCAACTGAAGTTAGTGAGACCCATAAAATCATAAATTTGACTTCAAACTTCAATAACTCCGGTAAATATTATTCAAATTCGCTGAAATTTTTATCGTAGGGTCTTTCATCAGGTAGTTTGAAGCATTAATTTTTGTTTTTTGTGAATTTTTTCGAAATTATGGTCGATGGGTTTCACTTACTCCGGACTCGGGGTGAGCGAGATCAAGGTCATATTTCGCATTGAAATCTATACTGAAATACTCGGAGCAAGAGGAAATACAACGAGGAAAACAAAATTAAATACCCATTGTGATTTTGCATAATGTTTGGATAACTTTATTTTAGTCGAATTACAAAGAACATTAAAAAGCTGTTCTGTTTTACACTTTATTTCTTTTTAATTGAAGCAGAAACTGTTTCAAATGGTCATCCTATTGGAACTAGTAAAATCCAACCTTCGTTGATATACCTCATCATTGCATGAGGTCTAGAATTTTTGGTCATTCAAGCAGAACACTACACAGGCCCTTTCTGCATATCCACGCCTTTTTATCCTAAAACTGAAGATTATAGAACATGGTTTTCGTCACATTTTACAAAGTGACAACTTATAAGGGTTCTTTACGAAACTGAGGAAGCGTTAAAAATAGACATCTTCATACTCAACTTCACAAGGGAGAAACACACTTAATTTGAAAAATATAAACTACCAATTCAAAACCGTCTTTTTTTTTGTCACACAAATTTTCGTAAACGTCATTTTGTTTCGCTTACCCACAGGAAAAAGCACTTGTCGAACAAGCGCCATTCGTATTTCGAAATCAAATAACTTCAATTTCAGTTTTTCGACAGCAAAAATATATTATTACAGCCGTACGAATTCCAACTGTTTTTTTTTTTCATTTTTGAAAGTCATAAATTATCAGCGACATGTTTCACAGGAGCAATCAATCAAAAGCACTTCAGACGGAATATAGAATTACCGATCTGTTTGCCAGCTACACGAGCAGCCAAAGCAGTGCCAACATCACCACAACGAGGAGGAAAATGGGGTTTCCACATCATTCCACATAATATGTATTTGTAAACAGGCAAAAAATAACGAATTTGGCCAAATCGATCTCTCATTCAACCGCTCTTGTCTTTCACGAACTATATACATACTCAAACGACAAGCACTTTTTAAAGGCTTGAAATCCTGGCGTCTATTTGTCAGAAGAACAAAACTCCTTCCAATCTATTACAAAACTATCCGACAAAAATCGTATATTTACATCTTCACACCGCTGTAAAAATGTGTCCTGGGAGATAAAAGAAAACGCTCCTATCTAAAGCAGGTTTCAAATAGAAAACTATATACCTACCCACTGGATTTAGCTTTATCGTGAACACGTGAACGTTACTAATGGTGATCTGGATGATTTTTTTTATGACATTTGATGCCTAAGAGGGGCTATGGCCCCGTATAAGCCTTCTTGAGTGTGGCACTGCTATATGGCAACATGTATATTCTACCATGTACTTAGATAGTTCCTAAAACTGCAGCAGCTATAGTCTTGGACATATTGTCGAGCCTCGGAGAAGAGTCCTAGCTGAAATCTGAAGCTGTATTTCAACTTGAAGGAAAGTCTGTAATGAGATTCTGAATGCACATTAACATTTAGAGCTTCAAAAGCTATGCATATTACTGACATTAGGGTAAGAACAATTGTTGGAAATATCTGCTTGCCTTGCACAAAAATATCCACTCGTGTAACTCTGCTATTCACTGAAATATATATTATGGCTATAGCAAGATACGCTGTACAGGTTATATTTGATAAGAATTAACATTTGTCTCTTATGGGAAAAAGTGAAACTTTACAAACGTTTAAGCTCAGCTTTGAAAGAAGTTTTGAATGATTTTATTGTTTCAAATTGAAAAACACTATCCTCGGCGAAGCTTCGTTTGCGGAAGTTGCAGGTATTATGAGAAAAAAAAAAGTGTTCAAAATGGCACCTAGTGTAAGCACTATAATTAATAGGTCTGCTTGGAGAATTTCATATCCAGCACAGGATTCATTTTCTACCAATTTTCTACCAATTTTCTACCAATTTTCTACCCTTTTTTCTTTCATGCTTTAACCTTACCTTCTACAATGGCTCTTTCTCTCAATCCAATTAGTTGGAAATTAATTTTTACATTCGCACAGTTAGCGTGTAAATCAAATAGCGAGTGTTCGGGCTTTTGTTTTTTTACGAGGAAGGGTATTTACGACCAATTCAATTCGAATGAGTCTATTCGACGGTAGAGATTCGAAAAACGACTACCTGAATCCTGATTTGTCCGAGAGATGGGTAACGAATAGTAAATTAGATTTGCAGTTTATAATTCCCAACTCTGTCGTAAGCGAATAAATCTCCGCATATTCTCCTGAGAACCTTTTCCTCTTATTCCTTTTTTTTTTTTTAAATTTCATTTTTATATCCAACGAGGGAGGTCCCGAAATATTTACGAACGTACGAGTATAATCAAATTTTGCTTTTCTAAAAGTATCAGTTACCTGCGACTGAAAATGGTAATACGCTACACTTTACGAAGGATTAAAGTGATTCGAATAATCTATTTTAGAAAGCTGCGCTGCACTGACGAGTCATTAGTAGGAAAGAGGTTATATTAGAGACTCTTTCGTCAAGCGATTTCGATTCAATTAGAGTACCATTTTTGAAAATCATTTTGTAATGTAAAAAAGACGATAGTGAAAGAAGATTAATCAAGTCGTCTTGGATGAAAGCGAAAAGCGGAGATGGATAAGAAAAATGGAAATCAAAGGATGCAAGGAGGTAAATTGATTAATTCCTCCTCGAAGTCCAAAGAAAGAAAACAGTACTCGTACATCAAGATGACAAAAAAAGGATGAAGATTTTTTTTCAGAAAAATCGAAAAATAAAACATTTTAGAACATTGAAAACGTGAAAGTTGCTTAAAATAGACTGGAAACTTTTAGGAAACCAACTAAAAATACGGGTCTAGGACGTTTCGTCGACTGGTTTTACATTGACAGACAGTTCACCGCATACTTTTCACCAACCAGCCTATTCACCTATAAGCTGTTCACCAAACCTGCTTTTTCAGCGCATATTACTTCACCGACAGGTTTTTTCACCGAATCTATTTTTATTTCATATTTTAATCAAAACAAACTTTTTCTAACCCTTTTTGACTGCCAGATGTCATGTGGCGAAGTATGTGATAGTTTAATTAGTAAATAAATTAAAAAATAAATAAAATAGAAGGTTTTTTGGGCAGTTTGGTGAAATGACCACTCGGTGAAAATGGCTACCGGTGAATTACCCCCTCGGTGAACCAGTCACATCGGTGAAATGTCCACTCGATCAAATTTGTCGGTGAAAAATCAGTCGACGAAAAGGTCGACACCCAAAAATACAATAATGGAGAAAAAGTTGCGATGTTTTTCAGATTCAAACAATGGACATGTCGATATATTTGAAGAATATGGTGTCATTTTTTCACTTGGGTCTAGTGATAAGAAGAATGCATCAACCTGCTTCATCAATGACATCACATTTAATTCCTCTATACAGAGAGTTCAACACTATTATAAATTGAGCTTTTTCAATTTCTATAGCAGTTCACGCATGAGTTACCTCGAAAATGCATTCGACAGTTCTACAGCTGATATCTCAATTTTCAAAATTAAAACAGCTATAAACCAAATATACGAGTACGAGGATAAGGGTCACACAAATTCGAAGCTTACAGATCTTTTTTTTTCATGAACGCAGAAGTTCTATTCAAATTGACAAAAGAAAATAGTAAATTCATCAGCACTGACAAACGATCCCAGTAAAATGAGGTTTTTTCCCAGCTATGCAGACCTGACTCTCTCAGTACTTTTCTTCAATCGTATAAATAAATTTTCCTCGAAGCTCTAGAAGAGAAATGACAGAGACTAAACCCTATTTATGACGGTGCCAAAGCGGAACGTAACTGTAGTATCGTATAATTTTATTTACAATATTTACTGTTCTAAAAAACTTTGTTTTCTAGTAACGTAAAATTACCCCCCCCTTCTTTTCTATATTACTTGGATTTACTTTTTATTTACTTTTGATAAAAACCACATTTTATATACACACTTTCATTGAAGATTAATGATTTCGTAATTTTTATAATATTCATCTTTTTTAACTTTATAATATAAAGTTGGTAAAAGCTAAAATTCTTTTTTATTTATTCAAATTGTTGTCCTAATATGCAACAATTTTTGGCGACGAGGATGGGATTGGTATGACAAAACCAAAGAAAGATAAAAAGTCTACCAATCCTACGAGAACCACACAAACCCGATCCAAAACCAAACAGAAACTCATGATGACTGGAAACGAAAATGGTAATGATTCAGCTACTGGTTCAGGTGAGCAAACTCCTGTTATCAACGCGGTTCAGTTTAACGCTCTTATTCAGGGATTGAATAGTCTAGTTCAGCAGCAGAAATCTGTCGTGCAACCACCAGCTATTCCACCGCTTCAACCGTTTAAGAAAGGTGTAGAAAGTTTCTCTACTTACCTTGAAAGGCTAGATAACTACTGTTTGCTTACTAAAACGCCTCCTGAGCTGAAAGTACCAACTTTGTTGCATTGTTTAGAGCCAGAAGATAATGATCTTTTGAAACGGTTGACTCATCCTGAATTGCCTTCGTCAAAAACTTTTGATGAATTAGTTACTTTGCTCAAGGCTCAGAAAGATCCGCCTCCGAATGTAATGAGAGCTCGACACAAATTTAGCCAGTGTTTGCAAGGTAGTGATAGTATTGCTACTTTCAAATCGAATCTCAAGGAAGCTAGTAAATACTGTGAATATGATTGTCCCCACTGCAAGAAAAGCATTTTAGATATGCATTTGCTTTCTCAATTTATTTGTGGTTTAAAGGACCAAGAAATCAGAGGGCAATTACTTCGGAGCAAAGATGTAACTACGTTTGAGAAGGCAGTGGAAGCAGCTCTTTCTATCGAAGCTTCCAAGATCGACAGTTCAAATATTCAAATGAAGTCACCTCAACCACCGCTCAACGTTAATTTGCTTCGAGATACCAGGCCAAAGAGAAATCAGAATGATACAAAATTTTCAAAATCGGTGAAATCCCAGAATACTAATTCGTCATTCAAGGGTTCTGATCGTCCAAAATGTTCACATTGTGGTTGGAAAAATCATGTATCATCTGACTGTAAGTACAAAGATGCTATTTGTAAGATTTGTTCAAAAAAGGGCCATATTGCTACGATTTGTCCCGATAAGAAGAAAAATGGCTCTGATTCGTCGCAGAAAAATGCAGAATCATCGAAACAACCAAAGAAAATAAATCGTTTGAGTGATGACGGCGATTCGTCTGATGATTCATCGGATGAAGAAATAGAAATGTACCAGTTAAAGACAGAAAATTCGAAGAAAGGCAAACCAATTATTGTCAACGTCGTGGTAGAAAGTGCAACAATTCCAATGGAGTTTGATACAGGCGCAAAAGCTACAGTAATTTCTGAAGCTAATTTTAATAATTTTTTACCTAACGTAAAAATTTTGCCAACTAGAAACTCTGCTAAATCTTATTTTGGTGAAGTGAGAAAATTAATCGGTCGTGCTTATGTTTATGCTCAATTTAACGGTTATAAAGAAAAAGTAAAGCTTTATATTGCTAAAGATAACGTAACTACAGTGATTGGTCGAAATTGGTTAGAAGCTTTTCGTGTGATCCGTAAAAACTCTATTTCTCTCGATTTTAAAGCTATTAAATTATTAAAAACGATTGACCATGTAGATGTTAAATACCGTTCGCGACTTGATAACATTTTAAAGAAATATTTCATTTTATTCGATGGCAAATACGGTCAAGCAAAAAATTTTGTGTGTTCGCATAAACTTTTAAAAGATGCGCGCCCTGTATACATGAAGCCTCGTCCACTTCCATTCGCTATTAAAGAAGCAGTAACTGCTGAAATTCTCGACATGGAGCGAGCTGGTATCATCGAACGTATTACTCATACATCCTGGGGTACACCAATTGTTCCTATCATCAAAGGTAGTCGTGTCAGAATCTGTGGAGATTATAAATGTACTCTCAACCGGCTCATCAACGATGATAAGTACCCCATTCCGCACATAGAAGAAATTTTGTCCAAATTAAACGGTGGCAAATATTTTTGCAAGCTAGATCTCTCTAGAGCTTATTTAACCTTGCCTGTCGATGATGAAACAGCTGTTATGCAAGCTATATCTACGCATTTGGGTACGTTCAAAGTGAACAGATTGATGTTTGGTGCAAAAACATCACCCAGTATATGGCAACGTTACATTGATCAACTATTGGGCCATTTAGAAGGTGTAACCGTTTTCTTTGATGACATCAAAATTCAAGGTGCTGATCAAGAAGAAATGTTGGCGCGTTTGGAGAATGTTCTTAAAATTTTAGCAGAAAATGGGCTAAAATTGAACAGAGATAAATGTGAATTTTTCACCACTTCGCTTCGCTACCTGGGCTACAAAATCGATCAAGATGGTATCCACAAAACAGAAGACAAAATCCGTGCTCTGTTAGAAGCAGCTCCACCAACCAATGTTTCTCAACTTCGTAGCCTTTTGGGTCTAATCCAATACTATTCTCGTTTTTGTCCAAATTTAGCAACGGTACTGAAGCCACTTAATAAGAGACTCATGAAAGATTGTTTCAAATGGACAAAGAATTGCGAAAAAGCGTTTGAAGAAGTGAAACGAGAAATAGCTAGTGATAGAGTTTTAGTCCCATATGACCCTCAGCTTCCAGTGCTACTAGCAACTGATGCTTCGCCATATGGACTTGGTGCTGTATTGTCTCATATCTATCCAAATGGTATTGAGAAACCGATTTGTTTTGCATCTCGCAGCCTGTCAGAAACCGAGCAGAAGTACAGCCAAATCGACAAAGAAGCACTTGGTATTTATTGGGGCGTGCACAAATTTTTTGTGTATCTTTATGGTCGCCATTTCACACTTGTGACTGACCATCGTCCTTTGGTGCAGATTTTTCATCCGTCCAAATCATTACCAGCGCTGTCCACCAGTCGAATGCTGCATTATGCTATTTTTTTAGAAGGTTTTGATTTTGAAATTCAGTACCGCCCAAACGAGAAGCATGGAAATGCAGATTTTTTCTCTCGTTTTCCCAAGTCAAAGCCATCAAAATCAGCTGTCGACGTTCATTCAATTTTACATCTCGACATCATGGAAAATTTCCCTGTTTCAGTCGCAGAAATTAGAAAGGAAACGCTCGCTGATCCTGAATTGAAGAAGCTGTACCATGCCCTTCTTTCCGGCTCTGAAATTTCATCTTTTGCTGACTTTGCCCGCTTCAAAGATGAACTCAACATTGAGAATGGCTGTATTGTTCGTGGTGTACGCACCCTTATACCTCAAAAACTGCGTCAAAATATTTTAGACGAGTTGCATTTTGGGCACATTGGAATGGTCAGAATGAAGATGTTGGCGCGACAATATTGTTTTTGGCCTGGCATTGACAAAGATATCGAGAATCTTGGTAGAAGCTGTGAGACATGCCCACAGAAATTACCAGCGCCAAATAAAGTGTGGCATCCGTGGAATTATCCAGAAGGACCATGGTGTAGACTCCATATCGACTATGCAGAATTTGAAGGTAAATATCTTCTTATCATAGTCGATGCCTTTTCAAAATGGTTAGAAGTGGTGCCAACATCAAACATGACAGCCACAGCAACAATCAACATTCTGAGAGACCAATTTGCTCGTTTTGGTCTTCCCAAATTAGTTGTATCTGACAATGGCACTCAATTTGCGTCGGAGGAGTTTGCTGCCTTCATAAAGCAGAATGGTATTCGTCACGCCTTTTCTGCACCTTTCCATGCTAATAGCAATGGCCAAGCTGAGCGTTATGTACGCACCATCAAAGAAGCTTTGAAGGCAGATACTCGGGGCAGTTTTGCTGAACGTCTAGCTCGCAGTTTGCTGGGCTATCGACGTGCTCCCAATTCAACCACAGGTCAAAGCCCGGCTGAGTTAATGTTTAAACGTCCTCTGCGCACTCGAATTGACCTTATTCGAGAAAATGCTGGTGACTCCCTCCGCTATTCAAAGTACCAGCCTGTGAAGTGTTCATCTTATAAGCCAAATGACTCAGTGCAGTATCGTTCATTTGGTAACTCAAAATGGCGCTCTGGCACAGTCGATTCTAAAAATGGAATGGTATATGACGTCGTAGACTCCGAATCAGGCAGACTCCAACGCCGTCACCAAGACCAGCTTCGACATGGACCCCCTGAAACTTCGTCCACTCTAGTCGACTCCCAAAACCCCCCTGAAGTGTCCGAGGAACCCTCAACGTCGAACCAGCCGAGTTCTTCCCCTCCAGAACCAGATCCAGTTCACATGACTCCACCAGTTCGCCGTTCAACCAGAGTTAGACGACCCCCTCGCAAATTTTTGGATGAGGAGGAGATGTAGTATCGTATAATTTTATTTACAATATTTACTGTTCTAAAAAACTTTGTTTTCTAGTAACGTAAAATTACCCCCCCTTCTTTTCTATATTACTTGGATTTACTTTTTATTTACTTTTGATAAAAACCACATTTTATATACACACTTTCATTGAAGATTAATGATTTCGTAATTTTTATAATATTCATCTTTTTTAACTTTATAATATAAAGTTGGTAAAAGCTAAAATTCTTTTTTATTTATTCAAATTGTTGTCCTAATATGCAACAGTAACGTTAAAAAAAAAGTAGGTAATGAAAAGAAAAAAAATTGTGAAAAATACGACCAAACAAAATCGCTGAAATAGAGGAACGAGAAATTTTTCCTGATTTTTGAAAGTGGAAAGACGCAAGCACTGAAGTCAACAAGGTTAAATTCGAAGATCAATACGAGTAGATAGTAGAGCAGGGAAATGAGGCCCACTTTTCGTAATTCATTGTTGCCACCCTCCCAGAAACGAGGAAAATTTTTCTTTTTTCCGCATTTTCTTTTTCTCTTCCTCTTTCTTTGGCCAAATTGTTCACCATTTCGCTTTCGGTTCGTGTTACGCTTCTGCAGCGGGAAGGGGCAATAAAATTTCGCCTCAAAAGTTAATTTGAACAGCACATACGAAGAGACACATCATCAATTTTATACGCGCTACCCTGTTAACCGACGTAGAGTGTAATTAAAGTTTTAGCGAGGTTCGTTCGCGTTTCAACGAACGTCTGCATGTTATGGCAAAAAGAGAAAATAAGTTAATGCATCTACCTATTCGAGAAAAAAAGGAAAGGACTCGCAGTATTCATATTTATAATAGACTTATGGAAAGTCTGGAATTCGTTTGTACGACATGCAATGCAAGTCAACATTTTAAATTTTTAAAAGGAATTATACAAGGTACCAGGTTTTGAAATAAAAGTCATAATTTACCCCATGAGCATTTCAAATCATCAAAAAAGACACAAAACATTTTTGAGCAATACACAAGTTTTGAGAACTATATGAAATTTTTGTAAAAATTCGAGATTTAACCCCTCCTTAGAACAATCCCATTGTGCACGACAAGAGAGAACATTTTAAAATCTTTGGGTGGACTATAAAATTGTCTGTAACTAATACAGAGAGATAAAATAAAAAACTAAAAAAAGTAGACCGTTTTTGAAATGTCAATTGTTTTGCCTCTTTAACCTTTATGGAATACACATACCTATGTAAACGTAACAGATACAATAATTATTTATGAATATTGAACCCATTTTGCTAAAAAATGTTTGGCGCTAGCATCGAATCAACTAATAAGATAGTAGAATGACGAATAAGATTCCCATAGAACTGATTATCTTTCAGAACCTATATGCGTTCAATAGCTGTTTGGGCAGTAACCAGTTTCTGGAGTAAATGAGGGCTTATTCCTTGTATAAGGGACTATTTTCATTTTGCTATAGGTACAGGAATAGAAAACTACATAAATAGCTGTAGCCTTCACGAAGAGACGTCAAGGCGAAGATGAATTCTTTTTTACATCAATAGTTGTATGTCTAAAAAAAAAAAAAAAAAGGTTCATTAACTTCTCTAGGGAAAAACATTTTCAAATCAAACTTGAAGCATATTATGTTGGCGGCAATATCGATTGATAGGCAATTAAATTTATAATGTCGCACCAGCTCATTTTATAAGTTCAATTTGTAGCTCAATTTGTAACTTAGTTTGTAGCTCATGTTTTTTGCTTAGTTTGTGGCTCATTTTGTAGCTCATTTTGTAAGCTCTATTTGTAGCTCAGTTTGTGAGCTCATTTTGGAAGCTCACTTTGGGAGCAAAAAAAGCTTCGTCCGGACGAACGTCATCATACGATAACATGGGACACACAAGGACACGCACAAAATCGACTAAAAGTCTCATGAAGCTTATGTATGATGATGTCATCAAACCTACATATGCTGTATGACGTCATCAAGCAAATAATGATGACGTCATCATACGATAACATAGGATTGGACACACAAAATTTTAACTAAACGTCTAGTAAAAAGAATTCATCTTTGATGAAATGTCATTTGCACCAGAAATTGGCAGGGATGCCAACTGACGCAGGGATTAATCGCTGAAACAAGAAATGTTTTGGATGAGATTTTGTTTTTTGAAATATCAGTGACTTTCTCAATTTCCAATTTATTATTCGAATTAAGCCCGGTTCACAATGAAGTTTTGTCTATTTGATTTTCCCAGGAGATGGCATACAGCAAAAGATGAAAGCAAAAGCAACAGTCATGAACTGGCCCATTTGATTACATTCATTCGTGGAAGGTAAAAGCAAAAGACACTAGTACATTGAGAACAGGGCTTAAAAGGATGATAATCTGATATTATTATTATTATTCTTGTAATTTCAAATGTTTCAAATTAAAATTTCACAGTTTCTCGAGATTTTATTTTCAAAATAATATTATGAAAAAAAAGAAAAACAGAGTTATCAACTTTCTAGTTCTTATTCAGTCTTTTTTCTTTGGATGAAATTTGATTCTTACAGAATGGTCATGGCCTATTTTTTTTCTTTTTAAGCAGGCGAAAATTCGAATTTATAGCGTAAACAATGGTTACAAAAATTTTTTGTATCTGCAGGGATTTTTTCTTTTTTAAAGTAAGGATTTTCAACTATTTGGGTAGGCAACACTGCAAACTGGTAATTCTTGCAACACCCGAACACAGTTTATATGTAAAAACCCTCATTCCATATAAACGAATCCCTTCCAGCCGGGACCCTCAACCCTCAAGAATCGGTTTGTTTTCGCCAACAAAACAACACGATATATTATCCAATTTTTCATCTTTCACATCGGTTCCCATTTTAGTAAACACCGATGGTTCACCTGCATTAAGCCATTCCAAAGAGTAAACAGCAAGTCAATATTTCCATTTTATACATTCGTCGTGAATTTTTCATTCCATTTGTCACGTTTTTGTTTACGTTACACTAATAAAATACCATCTGACCTCCTCCGAAAGCCAAACAGGTACCTACATCGAAATAAAAATACATTCGCAAATTGTGACGCTTATCATTATCATTAAGTATTATAATTGAAGGTTCGTACAAACTTTTTTTTCGAATTTTATAAAACAAACGTTTCCATATTTTTTATGGTGGTAAAAAACACTCACACACACACCCACCTGGCCTACGCGTAGCTTACATGAGCTAGGCACGAAATTTTGCGAGTTTCCCTCCGCTTTTCCTTCGCTTAAATTTTCCTTCAATTAAAGCACGCCATGAAAATATTATTAATCGACTTTGTCGGCTTCGTACACTGTCGTGCAAAATTGATTTACGAGTTCGCCAAAAAGTACTAAAGGAGGCAAGGAGAAAAAGGTAGTTCGAAAGGACAAGTAAAAAATGTTTTTTTAACTTTCACATTATGAAATCCTATAAAATGATTCAAATGTGCCAGTCTCACACAAAAGAGACTACTATGGTCACCATATGGTCGGTCTACAGCTTGGTGGGAAATTGGATAAAACTAATGTTCAGGTCAAAATTATCGATTTTCAGCTTTCAATAGAAATTGATAGTTCGAATCATCTGGTATCGAAATTATCAGTACAAAATGTGTCTGAATAAAATAACATTGAAGAGATCGTTAATTGCACAAGGTTCAAGAAAGTGCAACAGATTTGAAAAATAAAAAGCTCATAAATTGATAGGCAGAAGCCCAACAGAACTGAGGCGAATTTCAAGAACAAAATTGTATGCTGCAAAATACATGAAAAACAAGTACTGCATGTGAATGCTAACAGAATAAATTTAGAAGTGAAGTATCGATGCACGAATGTACATCAATAAAGTGGCTTATCTTGGCAAGGACCACCCCCAGAATCACACACCAAAGTCCTCTAAAATCCCCTTGCGGCAACTCCCTCTTTAGAAAAAAAAAAAAAAAAAAAGTAAATGTATCTACATTTTTGGTTTTTTGGCTATAATTTGTAAACTGTAAATTTTATGAAAAAATGTTTGAAACAAAAAATATTTCTCATGCAAAGGAAGATAATATGTTAATAAGTTGCTCTGAATTTACGAGTATTTTGCAATGATTCACTGTCATTTTATTAAAAGTACCACTCGAACCCCTTGGTTTTTCAAGTAGCTCAATCAATTCAGTCACAAGAAATGTCACAATGAATCTTGATCTTTCATTATCACTAGATGATACATAAAATAATCAGTTTTTCGTCACCGTGTATATTAATGGGTTTATAATGTGATCTAGGACATCAAATTCATCCCCACACTTGGTCTTAGTCATATTCAACAAACTACAATTTAAATTCCTCAAGTCTAACTTATCTTAAATAGCAAAACTCATAATTGATAGAACCGGAATATACGAATACTGAGACAAAATTAAAGCAGCGATATCTCTTTTTGTGTATAGTTAAGGTTGTAATGAGCTCTTCTTTCTTGGAACTGTTTCATATTCACTCTCGATCTCTTACAGCACAAACTTTGGCCTCATTCTCTTCTTGTAGAACTCGAAGGGCTCTGACAATGAAAAAAATTATTTCACAAATTATGCATATGGCTGTCTGATTAGAACTGCGCATACGTAATTACTAATTAGTAAAATCATAGTAAACTGTTTCTGAAAACTGACTTAAAAAAGCGACTGACATATTAAATACCTATACTTCATTGCTGAGGGGAGGCCGGGGCATACAAAGCAAGTCCAAGCTGCTTCATCTAATGACTACATAGTGTAATGTATTTCTTGAAAATCCAGCATAAAATTTGAGTTTTTAAGGCGGGATGTACATTAAAAACTTTAAAAACATTTGAAATTATTACAAGTAAGTATATTACTGTTTCTAGGAAAAATTGTGAATGAGGTTCCAGAGAACTGAGTGGAAGTTATTGACGTTAGTGAATATCAGTGAGCCTTTCACTTTAACCGAACTATAAATAATGCATTTCATTTTATTTCTACGGATACCTTCATCAACTACGAATACATAAAATTCAGTAATAAGCAATCTATACCAAGACTAGAAGTGGAAGGGTATACGTTTTCATTCGTGAAGTATCAGCGTTGATACTGATGAGAAATGAATATCTGAGATACACTTACCAAAAGTCCTTCTATTCTGAGTTTAGTAAAGATGAAGCTGGTTGACACAAAAAAGCTCGAAAATAAGTCTTCTCAACTTACAAGTAAGTTTTTAATGAAATCACACCTCAGCAGGCGTCAAACCAAATCGACAATGTAAAATAAGACACGAACTTACACGATTTTCAAAAGGAAAAAAGTCATTGGAGGAAAATAAAAGCAACTCTGTCTATATCGGAAGAAATTAAACACATAAACTTGACTTTCGGAAATTCATTTAACGATCACACGAAAGTTAAATAGCCGGTACTCATCTTCTAGAGCAGCGAGGACTAGACGACACTTTCCGCGAACAATTTCGAGAACGAAATGAAGTGATTGATATTTGACTACAACACACTTTTCACAGATCCGGCACAAATCTTCAATACTCGAATACGTTTTGGTACAAGTTTAGTCATCACAAGCTCACAAGTCATTCTTCAACTTGCATTTTTGCCAACTGAATTTCGCTATGTAATATAATCATTAGTATTGTTCGTTTGTATCAAATTTCGCTTTTTCGATACATGCGCTGCATTCTTTGCAAAATAGTTTCATTTTCTGCATTATGGAATGGAAACTATAGCGGCAGCGGCCAGCGGGTAGCACCAGTCCGTAGCCTGTCTGTAGGTATTTGTATTGACCGTTGAGTGTTATGTTGACATTGACCAGACATTGACATGGTTAAGCGGCAACCATCAACAAACGACAATCGATCAACTGTCGATCAACTCATGGTGGAACTGGAAACAAACCGAGGTTGAAAACATGTTCGTAAGTCGCAACACGAATTTCCCGATCCGAAATCCGAATCCAATCGGATCGCGAGATTGATGTTGCCAACGTGTTGACAAAATCGGTCTATTTCCAGTATCAACGTTTTTCAACGACTTATTTCTCATTCAATTTTCAATATTAATTAAACTTTGATTTAGATGATCGAGCCGTTTTTTCAAATTGAAGATAATCATTTCAATGCGTTAACTTCTAAAAAGCAGAACTCCGATTTGAAAAATGAAAAGAAATAAAAATTTTAATTATTTTCCATTTAAATGCTCCTTTAAAATAATTTTCAAGCTAACTGCTTGTTTTTTCTTTCAATCATGTTGAATAATGTTAGATTCTTATTTCTTAGTTATAATTATAATTATAGAGGTATCTAACTAATATGCGCATAATGCAAAAAAAAAAAAAAAGCAAAAAAACTCTGAGACAATTGTCAGAATAGCAACCTTTACTCAATTAATTTACAATACAAACAAATTGTTAAGAATATGACATACAAAAAAACCGATTGATTTTCTTCTTTTTTTTTCTTTCAGATGAAATAGTATCATCGACTGGATTCAGGAGCAACTCTTGAAAAATGAAAACAAAAACTATTTAATAATCATTCGGTTATGACGAAAAATCACAAGGGAAAAAAGTAAATTTAATAAATAAATATTTCTATTTCCACACAGTTTGGTTATCTGTACCAGCCATGAAATCCCATTTTTTAAACATATTGAACAAACAAAGGCTATACAAATAATTTTTTCAGGTCAGATTTCAATTAAAACAAAAAATTGATATAATTATAATGAAAATTTTCCTTACGATACAACTGAACAGAAGAAATACATTTATAACAAGTGGCTACATTTATGAACGTTACTTGAACCGCCAATACGCTCAAATAAATTCATCCGGTTCTTTTGGAGCATCTAAATCACGATAATGGATTATTGGTCGATGTTCCATGCCCCTAAAAAATGAGACGACACGTTATTAGATCGTAAAATTGTAATAAATCTTGAAAATCTGTGATCAAAAACTGGACTTGAAGTAATACAGAAACCCATAGATAAGACAAGAGCTTCTTTATGCAAAATTTTTTTGGAATAATGCAAACCCGTATTATTACTTTTTTTTACACACAATTTCAATCAACAAAAAATTTCAATGCCGAGAATTGTTGACAACTTTTCAATAAACTGATGGGCTCGCCATTTCGAAGAAAAAAAAATCCCTTTTTGGAACACATTCAAACAATAAAATAGAGTTGAAGCATGATTCGAAATTTTTATTTCAACAACTCATTTAAAAATTCTAACAAATTCTCATCGGATCTTCGAGTAACAACAGCTGAAAACAATTAGCCAACTAGCGAGACCATCGTTTTCGACACCAAACAAATTCTGCAGAAATCTCAAACACGTCAGAAGAATTGATAGATCTAACAAGGAATAAAAATGGTGCTATATGTCTACGTCTTATGGTGATACACAACCACACTGGTAAAAATAGAGAAAAAATAAAATGTTTTTCATACATATTTTCACTGTTTTCATTGAGAATATTCCACAATAAAACCCCTACGACTCAAGGTGAAACCATTTTTACCAGCGCGTTTTTCAATTTCGATTTTTCATTTCTACTAACCTTCCTCGACCACCGTATGTGGGTCGTGGCCCTCTCGAATAACCGTAGTTTATGCCACGATTAAAGCCACCACCAAACATTCCACCGCTGAAATTGTACGGATACCTGCGGAAGAAAATTTAGAAACGAGTTTAAAAATTAATACTCGGGAAGTTCATTTTACAATAAGCCACTATGTTGGTTTATCGAAAAAAAAAAAAAAAAATGCTTGAAAGTACTTAGTTACTCAATCACGAAAAGAATCTATTACTTTGGTAGTATCATCATAGGAGTAAGCTACTAAAATTAATTAGTGAGTCATTCAAGATGAAAAATATCATTTATTAGAAGTCTAGAAAACTCGTAAAATTCAACTTCACAAAATGGCGCAACTGGAGCAACTTCAATCGATACAGAAAAATCTTATCCATGAGAGGTTGCTACTTGACATAATTGGTATTTATCCTTCTGTTCAAGAATTTATTTAGCAAAATCATACATATAAATAATAAAGGGAGGGAAAAAAGAAAGATGATTTCTAGTCTCTTCATCGATTAGGAAACTAAAAATATTAATTTTTTTTTTACCTTCTATTAAACTTAGCTCATAGAACCTAAATAAGACCACTTTTTGCTGGATAGCATTGCAAAGTTCGAATTTTCATTGAGGCTGATTCAAAAATCGGAAATAAGACAATCATTCGTTACTCACGGATTCGGATGAGCTGGGGGCAACACACTGTTAGGCAGCACAGGTTCTGGTTTTGGCTGTTTATTCACAGGATGTTCAGGAAGCTGCGGTCGCTTCGAATCGCGCAAGTAATTGTTAAAATATTCCACCTAATGTGAACGAAACGCCCATTAATTTATACACAAATATGAAACTTACAACGCGATAAAGAGAATCGTGAAAATACGCACTTCCAATCGAACTTCTTCGATCTTTTCGGCGTGTTTATTCTGTATGTGCTTCAAAACGAACTCGGGGCCTTTGAACTTCTTACCCGACAACGGGCACAACCATTTCTGAGGTCCCAATTCCTGAGTGTTGGCGCTGATGAATTTATCAACTTCGACGTCGGCATTTTTCATGCCCAGCTGGGCGATATCTTCGGTCGTCAGTTCGGAGGGCGGATCGATCAAGTGAGATAATTTACTTTGGAATGTCTTACAATACTCGGTGACTTCATCAACGGACACCTGCGCGCGAAGAAAACATTTTTATTAGACAAATGCAAAATCGAAAACAAATCCCCAAATAAGAAATGATATACGAAAACCTTATTCGTCGAGGAGGTCACTCTGGCGTGTATAATTCCACATCGATTAGGCATTTCATCTTCATTCGGATACTCGCAGTGATTGTAGTAGTCGACCGAGTGAACAAATCTCAAATATAATAACATTTTATCCAAAACCTAGTGAACGAACGGAAGTTGAAAAGAAATAAGTAAACGATCATAAAGAGACGCTTTCAAAGACGGAAGTTGACGGTACCAAAATAAGAAAAAAAAAACAATCTTTCAAAAAAAAATTTTCAAACTGCACCTAGCATTTAGAAGAAAAAAAACTTGGGAGAATGTATTTTTAAATAGTAAGTCCGGAGTTACTTTTTGGAGATAAACGAGCAAAATGAAGACGAAGATTTTCAAATTATTGTAACCATTCTCATTTAATTATTTTTCATTTTGCAATAGAACAAAATTACTTTTTAAACTGAAAAACTAGTCATAAAACTCAAATTCTACATGATATTAACTAACTCTAAAAAAATGACAGGTTTAATTAGTTTATTCGTCGGCTCTTATCCACAAAATATCTCATATTTTCATTTTCAGAAAAATTTCAAAACTACGAGTATGATTGTAATAAAATCATTTTTTTTCAAAATGTTGAACCTGTTTTAAAAATAACCCAATCGAGAAATATTTATACTTCCATCAGTAGTCCTACTAGTAATCAATAACGTGTTAAAAAATGTGATATTTTAAACTACATCAGCTGTGTGGTTTATAGCAACTTTTAATGATGAATTCCTTTCACTCTCTCGTATTTTTTTCAAAAATATTACCAAATGATTCAATAGAAACGCAAGAAGTTTGGCGCAAAAATATCACCTTATACACATGAGGATCCTTCTCATCCGTTTCTTCGGTTGGTTCATTTTGTCCTAATAATTCTTCTTCTTCGGCAGAAGCTTCTTCGATCAAGTAGGTGGTAATATTTTTAAGAACAGGATTTTTTGAGAGTAATTCGAAAGGTTCCTGCGCACAATCATAAGACGTTAACAAGCCTAAACGATTAACATAACTTCTCAGTAAAGTGAAAGTACAGACCTCTTCGGGCGCCGTAGAATCTACCCATAGACCAAATTTCTTATCTAAATTGCTGATAATTTTGGCGCATAATTTCATATCGTTACGTAAAACGCGTTTATTATTCGTGTAAGGGCTGACGGTGCGTACCCTTCTAGTGAGATCTCGATTGACGATTGGACTAAGTTCAATATCTCGGAGCTGAAATAAGAAAATGGTTTTTGAATGAAGAAAATCAGAATAGAAACCACGAAGCAGCGAAATTCATTAATGATCGAAACAGGTGACTGAAAATAAAATATGAAATTCAACAATGGTGATACGAAGAAAAAACGTAAAAAATTAAACTTCAGCTCAGAAAATTATGAAACAAGTGCCAGATAAAAATATGTAGGTATATCCATTATGAAAAATGAAGGATTCGAATTGACAATCAGAAAATGTATCAACTAATCAAACCCGTAAGGATGAGCATGAAACGATTGATTATTTGCACCAAGTTCAATAGCAGTAAACGAGGATGTGAAGGGATAAAACTACGAAAATAACTGTTGAATAAAATACTAACATTGGTAATATGCCAATAAATCATTTTAATATCCACATCCCGCTCGAAAGTAACCCAACCGCGTCGGAACCACCTTCTCTCAGGTTGCGGATCAGCGATTGCAACACGTAAGAAGCCAGGAAACTTTTTACAAATCTGCAATTACAGGAAAAATATAAGAAACATACAGGCATATAAGAAGATACTTCGAGCAGAGTCAAACTAACATTTTCAATTTCCTCGCGCGTAACTGTGGGAGCTAAATTTCTTAGAAATATTGAGAATGTTTTATGAAGAGGACGCGGTTTCACTTCCTGCAAAAAATCAGTCATCAACACATTACAATTCACCAATAAAAAAAAGTTCAACTTTGACGAAATTTTAAAATAGCTGATTTCTTACAGGCACTTCGGCTTTCGGAGGGTCTGAGTTGGTTTCTTCGACGCTTTTTTCAGTTAATGCCTTTGCTTCGCCTGTAAATAAGATAAAATATTATAATCCTCATCAATCTTCCCGCTATTCAGAATTACTCCCACGAAGAGAGATAGAACATATAAGAATTTATATATACGTACCATCTATTACGTCGGCTTCATCATCATTTTCTTGTTTCTTTTCGTCGACTTTTTCACCTTCCTCTTCACCTTCTTCTTTTTCTTCACTCTTTTTGGCTTTTTCTTCTACGAAAGAAGTACAAAATAATATAAATAACTCGTAGAAGAGTAAAAAATAAAATACATCAAATTTTTAAAAATTAGTCCTCAACTTGTTAGAATAAATTGAAATACTGTCGAAGAAATGAACAATATTATTCCCTTAATAAACAGATATATGAGGCAAATTATTGAGGATGTAAAATCTAACGACCATTTGGAAATGTAGAGACTTACTCGCAAGTCAGAAAATACAAATGTTCAATTTATTCCACCAATAACTCCACATACCTTTGTCGTCTTCTTGAGTCGTCGTTACAGTATGGTCATAAATTTCTTCATTATCGACTTTTCCTGCCGAATCAGAATCTCGTTTCTTACTGTCGTTATTGTTAATTTTGGTCGTGATACTAATCAGAAACAATAAAAAAATTAGACCGTCGTTTAAAAAAGAATAGACTGAAATGAAAACAATTGATTACTTTTTGGAATCATCGGCTTTGGTCTCGATGCCCGTACCAACTTTGGCTGGCTTTATTTCACCTGAAAGGAAATCGTAGCAAAAATAACAACATTTTCACGCAAACTCTTCCTTAGACAACACTTGAATTTCTACGTACCATCATTTGCGTCCAAAATTCTGAAATCGTTTTCATTACCTCCCTCCAGGAGGATTACAAACATATCCATTGTTTTAATTAGAAGGTCGGATTGATCAGCATCAACTAGAATATCATCAAATCGACCTTTTTCCAACATATCGGTGAAAACTTCGACGCGTGTCTTCAAACCAAACAAAATAATTTACCAATCTGTCAGACAAAAACTATAAAACATTTCATATTGTTTACCTTAATATTCTTCAGGTGCTCCTCTTTTCTCTTGGTACTTACAACAGGATGATACTTTTCTTTGAACCTAGGCAAAACAAACTTTTACAAAACTTCGAGCAAGAAATTTCTAGTAGCGATATAAATCATACTCACCATTCTTCATCTTTATGAGCGACGAAAAATTCATTAAGTTGTTGCCTTCTAAATTCCATTTTGTACTCATTATATTTTTTAAGAGCTTCGTCATCACTCACATTGTCGTCCAAAGTATTGATAAATGCTTTCAGAGACATCATAGGAGGCTGCGATTCAATGCTAGGTTCTGGAGCTGGCGCAGAAGCAGGAGGAACTCTAAAAAAATAAAAGGCGAATTCAAAAAGCAGCTCCCAAAAATCAAAAATTATGACGTTGCTAGCACTACCTGGGGCTCGGAGGAGCTTGTGATTCAGCTGACAACCAGGAGGAATAAGGAAAACCAGGAGGATCGAAGAATCGTCTATCGTCCCTGCATACGAAGATATCAACATTATTAGCCTTCAGCAAAGAAACTTATAACACATAATGAAAAGACAATTACCAGTCATTTCGCATTCGCTTCATGGGGGGCGCCGAGTCGTGACGAACAGGACTGTGTCTTTCTCGCATCATGTTTCTGAAATCACCTCTGCCTCGGGAACGAGCAGCCCAAGCATCCCTGTGTAAAAAAATAATCAGTCAATTATGTTATAATCAGAAGGCGGAGGAGGGTTTATAGACACAAACCTTTCGATCCAGTCATCCCTTGGAGGACGTCTTTCATCTCTACGATTGTCGAAACCTTTTGTTGAATCAGCCCGATCTCTTTCGCCACGGAATTTATCTCGAAATTTTTTATCGTACTCATCATCGCTGTCAGCCATACTTATCAGAAGTGCGAATTAGAGGCTACAATTTGAGAACATTAGAATTAGATGCTATTCTCAGCTTCAACGATCCTCCATAATCACGGCTTCGAGACTACTTTACTTAATAATAAACTATGAGCAAAAAATAGGCAGTTATACAACTGCCAAGAAAATAAAAGTGACAGAATCAACATAAGCCGGATGTACGATAACGTAGTGTGTTATGACACACGTAAAATAAGGGATGAAAAGAACGGATTACTCATATTTGAACCTACGTACAGCTAAAATAGATCTCCAGAGGGTGTCAATCAGGAATAAAACATCAGCGATAATCCAAAATTCAATGAAATATTATTCTAGTTGGTCAAAACTATTATACTTTTTAGAACCACATGGATTAGTCATTTTCTTCCTCAACAATTATAATCGACTACGATAAACGTGAATGGAAATGTAATTTATTGTTTCCAAATATTCTGTATGATTTTGCTAGCATAAATTTTTACTCAACATTTAAAATAATTTTAAATTACTCCGCTGAACTCAAAAATTCTTCACATTTGTAACGTAGATTCGATATCAAAATTGAAAATTTTAAACTAATATTTAACAATTTACAATCATGGCGACGAAAACAACGAAGCCCAGAAAAATTATGCAATGTTGCCACATATTATATAAAATGTTGCATTATTCACAATGAAATAAAAATAGGGTTGTATTTTCTACAAATACCCACACATTTTTGAAGTTATTTTGTAAATTTGTGAGCGGGTAACACTGATATTAGATATGAAAAACAAAGTTTTTTCGAAAGCGTATACGAATATGTGGATTCGTGGAGTACCATTCGTAATTAAATTCTTAAATTTTGATTTTTGAATTTAAAGTCTGTAATTAAATGTAATAATTGATGCATGTCAACAGTTAACATCAGTTGGTTAAACTTTAAAGAAAAGATACATAATGAGTAAGGAGTCGACAGACAGCAGTGACTCATTCGTAAGTAACATCTTTCCCTCTGGTTTCAAATAATTAATAATATTTACTGTACGTCTTTGGATAATTTATATTCATAATTTGACAGCATTATGATTTTTAATTTTTCAGCCCTGTAGCCAGTGCAAGAAAGTGTTCACTCTAAAATCAAATCTGTCTCGACACATTTCCACCTTTCATAAAGAAAACCACAGCTTCGTAAGTAAAAGCAATTATTTTCTTTTCTTTCATCGAAGTATTCTAATAATTTCGTACGTTATAGACTTGCAGCCAATGCGAGAAGACATTTCTTCGAAAAGATAGTTTAATTAGGCATATAAAAAGTCACCAGAGAAAGAAACGTAGTCGGGAAAACGTTAATTTCAACATAAATAACGTAAGTAACAGAACTCATTTCTTGAGAAATTGTTATACTAACGTTGAATATTTTGAACCAACTTATTTTTTTGTTTTGACTTTTGACTTTCACATTTACGTTTTATTCGATTTAATTTTAAAAAATTTATTTTGTATCACATTCTCAGAATATGACACCATTATTATCTGTATTTTGTAACTAATTTTTCCGACAAAAACAGTAAATGATTCGGAAAATAATAAAATACACATTTTTCACTTGTAGAAATGTCCACTATGCTTAATGGAATTTCCGTCGAAACGCAACTTGCTTCATCACAGTAGAACAGAACACGAGTCAATCATAAGCGATGGCAGTCGTAAAGAATATTTTGTAAGTAATCTTACGTACCTTCACTCTGTTTAGACTGATTTCAGAATCAATTTCTGTTTCGTACCAAATGAATGATTTCTCAATTTCGGTTTCCTGCCCAAGATTTGATGGTGGCCAATACGAATATATTTTTATTTAATTGGTACCTGTATGTTACAAGGCATTCAAAATTGCTCCAAAAACTTGAAATTTTAGATAGGTATTTGTTGTTAAGAAAAATGGTTGGTTGCTGCCCTTTGGTAATTTTGTCAATGGTCTCAAATAAGGTGCATGGAAGAGGGCGAGGGAGTAGCTACCCTGAATTTTTGAGGGTAGCAGAAAAATCTGTTCTTCCTAGTCATCATCTATCCCCTTTCAGTGAGAAATTTGCCACACTTATCCATTCAAAGTTATAAGTTATTTCTACGAGTATTTCTGATAGTTTGTCAATTTTATTGTATGATTTATTTTAATTTTATTCTACAGGAATGCAGCAAATGCTCAGTTAGAGTGACTAATAAGATAGATATGAAGCGTCACATTTATAGAGTTCATTCTTCCGATAAGCAAGATAAATTAGTCAAAAAAGTGAGTAACTGTCTTATCTCAAATCTATGTCTTAATTCAATACAGATAATCTGAAAACATTCAAGCCCAGAATTGAGCTTTATTATAAAGAAATTGTAAAAAATTAAATTAAATTATAATCTTTTACAGTGTTTTGGAATATTCAATAAGGAACATCGAACAAAAAGAAGTTTTAATTTCCGTTCAAAATTAAACCTGAGATAAATTTTCGTAATAGTAACTGCAATCAATTAGAGAACTTTTTAAAACTATGTTCCCTGTTTTCTAGACTAAAAGCTAAGTCAGTAAAAACAGAGCAGATTCTAAATTATTAATTTCACATTTATAAATAATGACCGATTAGAGCTTAGAAAATGTCGTGAAGTGTCTTGCTCTCTTTGCACGCATCTTTGGGAGTTCACAAAGAGGGGATTAACGTGTAAAAATGCTTGTTAGTGATTCTTAGTCCCTAACCCTTCAGTTGTTACTTGATATTGTTTGCAGGTACCGTTGTTGAGGTGTGCAGAATGCGGTAAAGATTTTCCACTCAGAAAGACCATCATGGACCATTACAAAGAAGAGCACAAAATCGAGTTGAAAGTCAAGCAATTAATGTTCGACACGATCGACGATTTCGAAAAATGGAAAAGTCCCTGTTACGCGATGACAAACGCGTGGGTAACTTCTATGTATGACGTGAAACGGTTTCTCTGCCATCGTTCTGGGTATTACCAAGACAAGTGCAAAATAACGAATAGCAAAAGACAGCGTCATTTGAAAACAACCGGCTCGAAGAAGATCCAGGCTAGATGCCCCAGTGAGATTACTTTGAGACGAAGACACCATGGTGGATCTTGCTTTGTGACGCACCAGAAAACGCACGTTGGACACTTGATTGACGATCTGGATGAACTGAAATATATTTACTTAAAGGAGGACGAGAAGAAGAACATCGTTCGACTGTTAAAAGCTGGCATACCAAAAGAAACAATTTTACGAAATATGTACTGCGATTACGACCCCAACGACGATAAATACCAGCAGATCGAAACGCTGCCTCGCCTCGACGACGGCGAATACTGTCTCGACCAAGAAGACCTGAAACTCGTGCGGCCAAAAGTGTCGAAAAGACTTGGCAAACTACGCCAGAGGCACACAGTTGCTGAAGAGTACACCAAAAAAGAGCTGTTCACATTCGAATTTATCGGTACGGACATCTGGTTTGTCGGCTTTGTCAGAGCCAAATCGCAAGACGTTATAGAGATGTGCGTGGTTCAGAAAGTTGAAAATAAAGAATGCTCCTTACAGGCAGACAGTTGTGAGCTGCTTTGCCAACCATGTCAATGTTGCTTCCACGAATACCAGTGTTTGTGCCGGGACTGTTCTGTTTCGCAGAATATGTGCGTTCATGTGCACGCTCTCTGTCTTTTTCTACACAATCATAACCTAGTCATACCAAACGATATCATTCCTACATCTACTCACTCGGTTGAGGTGAAATACGATGGATCCGAAGAGCTCGTTGCTTCTGTGAAACCACCGCAATCACCATCAAAACCACAGCCGAACGCTGACAGTAATCTTCTTAAAATTGAATTTGAAGAGACTGTGCAGGTGGCCTTGGAAACGCCATTAGAACCAACAAAACTGGCATCAGACATCTAAAGTTAGAGCCACGAAATTAATTTTGTAGAAATCATTTACGCTTTGAAATGTCCATAGAATCGCCAAAACCGAAGCCGAGCAACAAAGGCGATACCGAATACTATCGTGAAGTCATCACGCATTAATTTTTAAGATAATCTTGTTTGATGTTTTTTTTTTTTAATTGTTACGTTTTTGAAAACTCAAATTTTACCAATTAAAGTTACTTACTTGAAAAATTGGATTTTCAATTTTTTTTTTACTGATCAAAAAAGATGGCGGAAAGTGTCCACGTTGTTAGACTTGACCTCTTAAAATTTACGGGGACATTAGACCAGAATAGGAAAACTCTCGTAACGATAGGCTCTATTCGTAAAAATTTACAATTCCATTTATTTTTGACGGCGAACAAACCACATCGTTTAATGAATAATATTAATTCATTTATTCAATATTTATACAGTGATATTGTTTTTTTTTTTCAATTCATAAAACACATTTCCTCAAAGGTTTATAAACATTAAACAAAACGAACCTACTTACAAAATTAAAAGTATGGTAAATTATACACGAGTATAGTCCAACGACCAAAATGTCTCTCATCTTTCAGACATATCAGCACCAAAAGCGTGACAATAAAAAATATCCGCAAGTTCATTCGGGCCAACTTTTCAAGATCATGAGAAAGGACACAAACTATGGGAACCCCTCTTAAAAACATCCGGGGCTACATTGATCACAGAACAAGTAACCAAGCAAACCGTATTGAAAATACGAAGAGAATTAAAAACTTATGACGAATTTCAAAACTAATTTTTCAACCGACGTTTTTTCAATTGCAAAAAAATTACTTTACACGAAATTTACAAGAACCTTCCACTGGTACCAGCGGCTAATGAATAAACCGGTGAAGGTTACGCAACATGCCACCTATAGTCTTGTTCATAACATGTTACGAATATTCATTTGTACCAATTTTTGCGAATCAACTACCTGCGATGAGCGACTGCAGCTTTTAGCTTAATTCAAATCCAGCGCCTGCTTGAATGGCGTAAAGAACTCGATCTCTTAGGACGTCGTAATCGTTAAATTCTGGCATCTTTAGCAAGTTCATACACGTACTGGCTGTGGGCAGACGATCTGTTGAACCGGCCTTTTGTATGCAAAATGGAGGATCCAGCTCCTGAATTACATAATAATTCGTCGAATTAAACATCATAAACGATTATGTAGAAAAATTAAAAGATTGTGAAACGAACTTTAAAGCCAAAAAGAGGTTGTCTGGAACAACTTGTAACGAATTTCAACAACTGTCGTCGTTGATTATCGTCGAAATCTTCCAGAACTTGCCAAAAAAGTTTTATCGTTTGATGATTTTCGTGGTAGCCACCTGTAATAAGAATTTAAAAAACAAATAAATAAAATATTTTTAAAATAAAAATATCAATCGTTAATAAATAGTATGAACTGAAAATGAAAGCAAAATTTCAATTATCTATGTCCACCCAATTTTTCGAATCAGTTATCGGTAATGAAACGAAAATTATTTGAGATGGAAATACTTTCCCAACTGCTTGTCCCTCGTTATAGATTTGCTTTTCGTTTTAAGGAAAGATTTTTTTCATAAAATAAAAAAAGTGGCGGTTACCAACTACAAATAAGTTCAGGTTTCTCTTCAGTATATTTTATAGTAATACTCAATGGACAAATAATTATTTGTACTGCATTTATGGAACCTTCCACGTAACACGTCTTCGGCTGTTTTTATAATTTATCGCTACTCATCTGAATTGTTGTAAACAGAGAGTTTGAAGTATTTATCATTCAAGAATTTTTTCGACAAGCTGTAAAAACGTGGGCTCAATTTTTCAACATTGACAATGCGAACTGAACGTATATGAGGGTAGCTTGTAATTGTTAGCATCCCCGTGCGTACGAGAAATCGCATTAGAAATTTTGTTACGTACTTTCACTGAACTCATCAGAGTTTACTTTAAATTATGAAATTCTAAACCTGAAACGAACAGAAATACGCAAGAAGGAATAAGTCCACTTTCCTTCCAAGAACTGAGTTTTTCAAAGGTTCAGTTGCATACACCAAGCTCACTACTTGAAGTGAAAATATTACGTCCCAAAATGCAACCATCGCTGAGAGAATGAACTACAAAGTTGAGGTGTTACGTAAGAAGGCTGTGTAACATGAAAGTTTTTTGTTCTCTCCCGTCAAATTTGAAAAAGAGGACTTATTCCCTTCTTGCGTATCGTTAAAGTCAACATAAACAGAAGTAAGCGTACCTGAATATTTAGCATGGCGTTTCAAATCAGCTATATCCACGGGTATTTCAGCGCCTGAAATAAGTATCTGTAATTCTTTATTGCTGAACATATGCAGCCATTGTGGTTGTATCACGTCCGCAAGGCCCTGTGAGAGTAGAACGAAAGTATGTAAACATTATATACAGCTTTAACACTATAAAAACCATGTTTAACTCGATTATTCAAAAAAACCGGGTGGCGTCATATTCGACTCAACAGTACAGGAACCTCGAAAGACCGGAGAATGTCATATATGACGCCACCTGGTCCTTTGAGGAGTGACGCATCCAAATTCAAATGGCGTCGTATACGACACCACCTGGTTTTTCTAGTGTTAAATTGACCTTCAGTCTGAAAATATGTACTTACATTCTTGAACGCTGTATTTTGTCCGCTTATCTGTTTATTCAGTTTGTAATCAGCAATCAAATGTATGTATTCGATTTTGTTTTCATTCGTCACAGGAATTTCGGCACCATTCGGCTTCAGTTCTTGAACCTAAGAAGGAAACAGTTAAATTCAATATTAGCATCCAACTATAAGAGCAAAAAGACGGATTCAACGAAAAAATATTCTCAACGATTAAAATTCTATTTTTTGTGTAAAATTTATAACATTTTGAGCGAAAGATGTACCTATGCCTTTTCAAGTGGTTCGGGATATTTCATTCTACTGGCTAATTTGCGAACTAATTTCGGTTAAATTTGGATATATTATTCTCGAGTGTACCCCCTATGCCCCTACATCTGACGGAAAATCGGTCGTCGCTCTGTGAAAAATAAACTACGCTTGAGGCGGTCAGGCAGTTTCTGCAGCGCGGCTGGCGAGTTCTCATGGAACAATCACTAAATCTATAAGATGTTCCTTTCAACAAAATTATTGATCCGCCAATAAATTTCCAAGATATAAACCCGAATAATGCTTAAAATAAATCCGAAAATCAGTAAAAACATTTAGAACCTACTTGAGTACAATTTTCTCCTTTTCTCGAAACACAAAAGGCCCGTAGACTTAGTAAACCGTTATTAAAAAATAGAAAAAAGTTCCGACTTACTTTGGTTTCGCCCAGTTCGTCGATGACCACCGTAAAATCTAAACCCAAATCGGACACGTCTCCTTCGTAGTTCTTCAAGAAGAGTAAATTTTTGTACATGACCGGATCGAGAGACGCCAAATGATGAATGCTGACGTCGGAATGACGACTGACTAGTTTCGATAAGAAGAATTCGGCCAGCGGTAATTCGACGAGTAAATTTTCGTACATGGCCTGCACACGAAAAAACGATTCGATTGTATAATTAAGTGAGACTACGGACTACCATCGTCAACAATTTTCTGGTTACCTTTCCCAACACTCTACCGATGAAATAATAATGTTTGGCGAAATCGGGATGAAGTAAGGCGACGTGCGGATTAGGAAATAACTGATTGTCGTTCGTGAGGCGGAAGAAACCGCGATTCGGATCAAAGGCCGTTTTTATCAATTCGGAAAGAAATTCACGAGATAAGCCGCCACCGTCGACACCAGCCTCGTTTACGCCAACGGCGTTCCTTAGTTGAACTCGCATAACGTGCCGCAGATCTGGAGCTACAAAACCATCGTCGAATTAAGTTTGACACTGAGCTACATACGTATTACAACAATTACCGAGAGCAAAAAATCGAAATGACGAATTAAAAGGTCTAAAAATTAGCACAAGGGGCATCCAAAATCAAGGCAAATTCTCGCTCAGATATTCATTTTTTGCACCATTCACCCAAAAGAGTTTTAGCCAGACTACACAAATTACACTCCCATGAGGTTGGTGTAGAGCTTCTTTGAAAACCAGAAATCACTTCCCAAATTCCCTTTTATCAATATAAAAACAGAAAATTAATAGAAGGTTTTCATGTCGAAAACCTGCTAAGAAGAAGAGAGAAAATAAGTTTGCTAATGATATTTTCCGTATTTTCCTGGTTAAATATTGAGATTTTTGTAAAAATAGCTGAGTAACAAACTTTTCAGCGATAAATTTGGTATTCGATAGACGTAAAAAATTCTGACGATCTGATGTTACCTCAACGCTCTCAGAGTTCAACACAGAACAGTACAAACAGCGGAATTTCCATCGAGAATTTAATTTTCTAGTGTTCATATTTCTTCGGTCATTTCAATTTTTCATACTATCAAAGATTTTACTATAGCTTTACCATTAGCCGGTGAGAGTTTATCGAATGCATCTTCGTACAGGTAATTTCGACGGACGCTCACATCCAAGCTGCGTCCTCGGAAGGCGTACGGCGCTTCGCCTTGGTGCTCCATTTTATCCTTCAGAACGTGATTTTGGAAGACGAGAACACGTTCTTGGAATGGTAACAGAAATGGCATTTCTCGTATTACCGTCATCGAGCGCAATTCTCTCGTCGATAAAGGAGGTCCTTCCTCTGCGAAACGAAAATTGTAGACGTGCTTACCAGATTTTACCACCGCTCACGCATACGTTTAGAACAAGTTTTACCTAGATCTTCACGAGTGTAGCACGGAAGTCGACTAAAGGGTCTCAAATGTCGCCTCCGCACCGACGATACGAAATTAGGCGGCCTGTCCATTTTCAACATCGAAATTCGAGTCGACACCCACATACCGTCCGGACAAAATTGCCTTCGCAAATCGCGCGAGTGCAGCTGACGCAGAAGTGTAACAGCCACCTACACACGAACAAAATTACGGTACGCATTTATCATCGTTTCCGAACGAATAGAAGAGAAAATGATCAGCACAGGCTGTTCGTCAAAGTATAACTCACCTTGAATAAACGTGGCCACATACTGAGGGTAGCTCTATCGTTCCTGAATCGTGGACTAATATCGTGCCAAACATTCACTTTAAAATCGGGAGAACTGTCGGGATATGCCAGTTCCACTAAGCCAACGCATAATTCTTTCAGCACCGAACTGACATGAGCCATTTCATTCAGCGAGAACGGCATTGGTGATACTTTGGTCAGAGCACCTGCAGAAAGTACAAGAAAATTAATAATTGTCATCACAGTCTGAACATTCTTGGCCACCAAATAAAATCGAAATTTCATCAAAATTCGAAGCTTAAAATACATAATTTATTCCAAAATAATGAAATCTTAGTTCCAGTATAATGAAAATTCTCATCAAAAGCCTAAATTGGTAGCTAACTTTTTGAAGAAATATGAGTATCACCCATAAACAAGCACACTTTCAGTTTCACAATTACGTGATCGATGTACATATTATAAGACGACGTCGAGTGAAAATAAATATGTACTTTTTCATAAACCAGCTTACCAATAGAAATGGCTCACTCTCCAGACTATGAATAAGTCATAGATTGACTTACCTGAATCATCATTATAAAATTCATTATCGTGTAATGTGGTGATCAACAGCATCAACAATGAGCAGAAGCTTGTCAACAGTGGAACTATTTCTTGTACATCATTGGGTTGCAGTTCTATACCTCTTGATATCATGTTCACGTACGAAGCTGGACTTCCAAAAATTGTACGCTGTTCTTTAGTAGTTATTATCAGCCATAATTTCCTCAAAAACTGGGAGTTTAGCGCAAGGGAACATAACAATCTGCAAAAAAAAACAACACATAAATGAATACCAAAAATAAATGTTGACCGATTTAAAAGTCCGGAGAACGTGTTCGATTTACTTGTACTCATGCAGATCAGATTTTCTACTTGTCAACAAATGATAACATATTTTCCCAATCGATTGCACAATTTCATCTGCATACATCGAATTTTGATATTTCATGAATTTATTGATTATTGCTTGCACGATTTCGTATTTATTCAAACTCTTCGTTGCCATTTCCAGCACCTAAAAGTAACGAACAAAGACATTTACAAATCCTACGAAAGAATTTATATTCGAAATCGAATTAATAAATGTAGTACCTCTATTTCTGGTCTGGTCACAGACGAATCTTTTATTTCGTCATCGTCGCTATCCGTGTCCGATTCTTCGCTTACAATCATTTTGAAGACGCCTAATTTGGAGCAGTTATGACACAGCCTCGACATTAAATTCAAATAATTGCTAAATTGTTCTTCGTTGCTCGATTCCACTAAGGTAATTAGCACAGAATTATTATTTTACAGAATTTCAAAATTGTTACGCCGAATCTTACCCCACTAATCGCTGACTTGATAAAAATATTCGGTAATCAAGTGCAGCCTTGAGAAATTAATGCTACAATATTACTTACAGTATTGTTCTTTGCACAGAGAGACAACCGAAAATAGTAACCAGCTAGTTAGCTGATATTCTTCACGTAATTCTGGGTTATTAATGGTTGCAATTATCATCTGAGAAAACGGGAATGACGAGTAACTGGATAGACAGGGTATCACAAAATATCTAACAGGTTCTGAGAATTCTTTACTCAAGAAAGTGACAACAAAACGTTGTAATACTATGTTACTGCAAAAAGAAATCACAATTAAAATTAATAATAGAGCGTCGAGAATCGCAGTGCGGCCAGATTCTCTTGTTGTAGATAAAATTCGAAGTAAAAATTTCCCAGTACTACAATAACAGTTGACTACTCGTGACTCTACATTTGAACAATCATTTTAATCAAACGTATTCGCATCTAAAAGTCATTTTTGAAATAGGATCAGACGCATTTATACAGAAAAATCATCGCATATCAACTTCAAACAGTACATAGAAACAAAAATCTAAAAATATTAGTGGAGAATCTTCTTGAAACGAATGATGGGCCTGAGAACCAGAAGGATACAAGTCGTAAGTTCAGTTTTGAGGTACGGTTAAATTTTTTTCAAATTACGCTCATTTTGCCTCATATTGGGTTTTTGTGGTTTTCATCTAAAAGATAATGATTGGTTATTTTGCAAGATCGAGTTTCATAGAATGAAAGTATATAACAAACTACTTCGATAATAATTAATATCTCTTATCACCAACTTTGAACTTAGTTCCCTCTGGTTTTCAGGTCCAGAATGAAACAAACAAAATTTAGAGAGCTATATGACAAATACATATTTAAAAACGTAATTGATCAGTACCAAGAAGTTCCTCTGAGACACAGCTGGAATAAAATTTACAATCAATCAAAAAGTTTATTCCTAATTTTGTGAACTTTCACCATCCGAAGAAATAAAAGGATATACCAAAGGTTGACGAATTATTAAATTTTACTTCAGAATGACCGCACTGCATTTTTTATAAAAATTGTACCATATTTACTTATAATTTTGATCACAGTTGAGAGACACCAATCTCAAGGGCCTGTAAATGAAGTCAAAAAGAGATGCTGCGAATGCTGTAGGTGGTTCACTACTGGATTCCAACATAGGTGGCACTCGCTGATCGACGATAGCACGAAAACGTTCGAAATAGTCATTTTTGATGAGGTAAACGAAAACCTGACGTGAATATTAAGAATAAGATATACATTGGACAAATCAAAACAGGGCAGTAAAATCACTTACTTCTGATAGAAGCTCGGTAACTTCATTTGGTTGAATATATTTGGCTAAAGTAGTGTCCGAAGTAAACAGATCGATAATCCGCAAATGCGTGTTCAAAGTTTCTCTTCCGACAGTCAGTAGTTTCAGATGAAAAAGTAATAACTTTTTCAGCTTGTAAAACCAATGATTAATTTTCTTACAGCACGACGAGATAATAACGTCTGGCATTAGCAGCATTTTTTGAGATAAAGTAACCTATAGAACGCAAAATGGTTACATTCATACGCATAGAGGAAAATTTGGAAATGAAAAACTAAATTACCAATCGGTTAATATCCTTATCAGGATCATAGAAAAACACAATTTTTGATGACAAAACATTTAAGGTGTCTTCGTTCAATGGTATGCTTCTCGAACCACCACGATTATCACGTAAATTAGACATAATTTTGTCATATTCTTGACGCTCATTTTCTTTTTGTCGTTGTCTGACGTAGTAACTTCTGAAAGCTGCATTAATGAGAATAGCACACTGCAATTTCCTGCGGTCTTCCTACAAAAAGGAAAATTACACACGGTAATATACAAGTTCTGTGCTAAAATCATCGAAAAATTGAAGGAAATAACATTTTACCTCTCTTTTCATCCGATCTCTATGAACTTTATTCAAAAGTTCATCAGTTTTCTGTTGAGTACTGGCACCAGCAAGATTTTGTTTGGGTACTCTACGATACTGTCCTTCGAAACTGTACATTATTTGAAATTTACAAGAACTGTATACACCAAAGATTAGTCAGCAAACTAAAACTGAATGAAAATTTTTTCTTTCACATTTCTTTTATTAAATATTCATAGACGAGATGAATTTAGGACTATTCAACTATTGTTTGCTGATAAAAATTTGAGTGGAGAATCAAAAAGAAAAACTCAACACCAACGTTAGCAAAGTGAACGATTCAGTACGAAAAAATGACCTAAATTCTCCTAAATTCTCAACCGTTATCAAACGTCTCGACGAATGAACAGCAGACTCTTTCAAACAAATGGACAATATCGTTCATTTGTTTTTCGAATCTTAGACCAACAATGACATGACAAAAATTTGTAATTTTTTTACGATTAATTGAAAAATAAAATTTCTATTTCCTATTTTTGAGAATTATGAGAATTAATTATAAATTGAGTTCCTTGAATAATATTTCTATTAATACAAAAAAAGGAAATTTTCAATACTTGTGGTTGCCACTTGCCGAGCAAAAAAAAGTTTTCATTTCTTCCAGCGATGACCTTTGCTTTCAGGAGGAAAAACTCATATTAGAATCATATCGTATACTAAACTTGACTTGAGATATGAATATAACCTGGTTCATCACTAGTACCTTGGATGCTTTGTAAATTTCAGCAAAATTTACGTACTAAATTAAATTTTTACGAAAATTTCATTCTATTTTCGAGTGTAGCATACCGTGCTACAGGGGGTAAGTTCACCACGAATAAGTAGGTATACCGCTTTTGTAAGCATTATTTGCTTCTGAAAACCAGTCACATTTTTTTGAAGATTGCTTTCAAGAAATTTGAGGTTACTCGTTAGACCATTTATAAGGTATCTGAGAATTACGTGTATTTCTGTTTATTTTTATATTCAAATTTTTCAACAGCTCCTATAAATGATATTCAGTAAAAAATAAAATGAAAAGATAAAAAAAATATAATTTATTTTTATCAAATATTACGTCATAATATTAAGTACAAAAAAAAAACAAAGAAACAATACTATTAAAATTGGGACGCTGTTAAAAAATAACAAATTATAAATTGGAATGAACGCGACAATCACGTCACATTTTATATTCTTTTATAAATAATAAAAAAAAGTCTTTTTAGGCATCTTTGAATGACAAGAAAAAAAAATTAAAAAATTTTGTCATGTAAAAAAAACGACGAATAAATAAATAATCAACTTTACAGAATATACGTCAGTAATCGATTAAATCACTAAAAAATTGACTACATAACAAAGACGAAGTCATATACATATTTCACATATAAAATTACATTTTATACAAATTATTTTAGTCTTCAGCATAGTCGTATACAAATCAAATTTCAAAAGGGGAAAAAAATTACAATATTTAATCATGACAAAAAAATAACAGTACGGCGGGATATAAAAAATGGGGCAAAAATTCTATAAAATATTAAATTAAATTATACCAGCGCAATGATATTCTTAATTTGTGTAACTTGGTAACAATCGCAACAAATTTTAAACCTGTGAACAAACAGATTTTTTTCTTCAATTAGTAAAATGAAAATAGTCCTCGATTTTATGCTATCTATTGCAGATTTTTGAAGAATCAGAGCTGCAGGACTAAATTAATCACTTCCCTCCCCAAAGGAAAAAAAATCAAAATTACCACTCGGAAAAAAATTCAAACAAAATTTATAAATAATACAAATTATCTTTGAAAATTTGTAATTCGTGAAGTTAATTTTCCGGCTACGATTTCCCTTTTCGACTTTTCCGATTTTTCTTTTTTTTGTGTGTGTGTGGTGCATTGCGCCATACAAAATTTCTCGTATGGTGCATTTCGTGTAGAGCACCGCACGTTTTGCCGGCCATGTATGTATTTGGGACAGACTATAAAGAAGTCGTAATTTTACCCGAACATATTCTGGAGATTTTAAATTTGTATTGGGTAAAAATATTTTTTAATTAAAAGATATGTAGACTAAAGCTATAAGTACGTCATATTTATATGAAACGCTCAAACTGACATTTGCCAAACAGAGCGAATGTCTGTTTGAGCCTGAGTTCTTGTGATTTAAAAAAAATTTTCAGCAGATTACAGAAAACCAGCAACAGCTATTAATTTTGTTCACACAAATTTTTCGTCAGTAACTTCGGCAATTCTATGTCATAGGAGGGTCTAATTTTCTTTAAAATGATATTTATCGACAGAAAACATAACACTACTGGCTTAGTTAACTAAATCTCAGCCTGGGCATTCCTAGAAGGTATAGTCGAAGGAAGCTTCCCGACGTCGATATCGAATGCAGCATTTTGTCATGTGGTTAAACTTACTCGTTTCAGCTACGAATTCAACCTCATCGAACATTCAGTAGACGTTGTGGATGTCGAGCTGGTCGAGTCTCTTCTTCGACTGCTGTACCGATGACCACGGTCAAAGGCGCCATGTATCGGCGTATGAACCTCGACTTTGAATTTAGCCGTGGCTGTAACTTTGGTGGTAACGTGACCGGTTGGTGGAGCAGCGGTCGATGAGGTAGACGAAGATGTCGCATTAACTCTATGTACACTAGCTGGTGAAGAATTGCAGGAACTATCATTATCATTGGCGTTAACAGTATCACCTTTAGGAGAACCCTGTAGACAGAAAATCAGATAGATATAAAAAATTTTCAAATACATTAACGCGTTTCTAAATCGAGAAATTGTTTTTTCCCTCTTCGATTTTAGACAGTTTGCGAAAGCAGCGAGGAAACTGATCTGTAGGTACGTCAAAGGTTTCGTACCCTTTTCCAATTCACACTTCTCAAACCTCAAATTACAAACAGTCACGAAGTACGCACCTGTTTGGCATACGGTTGCGTGAACGTAGTCGTCTCCAGGACTAATTCCGGTTCAACGACGATCTCGTGAGTAGTCGAATCCCACGAGCCAGGTTCCTCCGTAATGGTGCTGAGCGAGGGTTCGCGGTGTCGCCGAGGCGGCGCAGGAACTTGTCGGCACGTTGACGAAGACGAAGACGAAGACGGCCTTCTGGACTTGCGCACCGGCTGCGGTGACGGCGTGCTAATACGATCCGGGTACTTCAACGGTTTCACCTACAAACGACCGATGGGGGTTAGCATTTTTGAAGCGAGTACGGGGCTTACGAATGCAGAAACATGCAACTAGAGATCATTAATATGTAGTGTATTAATAAATGATGTAAAACGATATGCCTTACCTCTCCCGGTGGCCCGATCAGCAACAATAGTACGGGGAAGAATAGCAATCCGTTTAAAATGCCGATGGCGATTAAAATTAGCAGGATGTAAAAGAAATGCCTGAAAAAAACAAATCATTCGATTACAGGTATGGCCAATGCGAACCTTATTAAATGAATAAATAAATAATTTTCGAGTAATCAGAAAAGTTTCCGATACGAGATTTTTTAATTTTGTCAAAACGAAATAAACAAAGTCATTTTGACAATGTGGACAAAACTGCTACCGTAATTAGGGTATTACTTTCTCTTGAAAACTTTACTACCATAGTAATATTTACGTCAATCTCTAACATGAATTCCTGCGAGACATCATCATTTTATTTTTATAGCACGAATAAAATTTTATCTAAGAAATCATGAATTTCAAATTATTAACGTCCTCATCCAGCCCCACCAATTCTAGTACAGGTACCTAGATATAATCTACCGAAAATCAAAAAAATTACAATTGGGTCGGTTATGGGCAACTAACACCTCACTAGTCTGGTGTGCCATACACATTGAATGTACTTATAGAGAAAGTCTTACATAACCATGTCACTCAGGGGGATCAGACTGCAACCTTTACATCAATACTGATCAAGGAGGCCGGTGTCCCTGAGTTAAACTCAAATTATGTTTCAGGGCAGTGAATTAAGAAAAAATATCTAATATCTATTTTTTCAAAAGAAATATTAATAACCAAGTACGGATTATGAGCTCAATTGTAAGGTACAGATAAGCAGATAATAATAATATTCTATTAATTTGATTATATTTTCGCAAACTTGATTCAAAATATTGGGATTATAAAATCAACTCGGTCCTTCCAAAATGATAATTGACTGAAGTGGAAATGAGAGAGAAAGAAAAAAGAAAATAAATAGTACATTAAAATTTGTATAACTCACCTAACAATAAAGTGGAAGTCATTAAATATCAACATGAACACTGCTACCATCGTCGTCAGAGCTGACTGAATTATAACTGGGAACATATGTTTGATCGCCAATTCCAACCTTCGATCACAGTCACCGATGGCGGTCAAGTAGCTCTATAAATATAAAATTATAATTTTAGGAGTTACAAATTTTAATTGAGAATTAAAAACCTTTTATGAAAGCAAAAAATTTTACAAATCACGTTTCAGATTTAAATTTAACTCGGCTGTTTACTAATCCAAAATATTTCCGAATTCAAGAAAAAATTTCCAGTAGGTACTTTTTCGAAATAATATTGTATTCGCAGTATCCATTCACAATTTCTCAGACTAAAACCATTTTTCAAATTGGCATAGAACGTTTGAAAAGTTGAAACACCAAGGTCACTTGGTCAGCCAACAATAATGAAAAGTTTGTTCGTTTTAATTTCAATTTTTTTTTAAAAGCATTTCTTCTAGATTTTCAAAGGGTTTATTAGGTTATTGATAGAAACTTGAGCGAAAATTTGCCAGAAAAATAACCACAATTGATGTGTACTCACAAAGCACGTATGTATGACGAAATGCGAGTTAATGCCGACGGCCACGATCAGCAGCACAGCTGGCACCGAGCTCATCTTGATACCGATAAGTCCGAATGTGCCCAACAACTGCATCGTCATCGCCGCACCGCCAAACACGACCAACGCAGCGGCCCACACGTTGAAAAGCACTACACTGACAATCAAGAAGACGATGCCCAAAGCGCAAAACACGGCCAGGTACAGGTTCTGTCGCAAACTCTGGTACTGCTCCCAGAAGACGAACGGTATACCGGATGGGAAGTTGGGCAAGCCTCGGGCCTCGAATCTTTGGCACAGTTCGCGTACCTGCGTTATCAACGTGGTGATGGCGAACGTGTTACTCAGCCCCTGCAGGTAGAACGGAATTTGAGCGTAAGCAAGGGGCGACGATTTCGGTATCTTCAGCTCCTTGTCATTGGTCACGTGGCACCACGATTTCGGCTCCGGCTTCAGATTGGCCTGAGAGGCGCTGTAGGCCAGCGCGTCGTGGCACACCCACGCTGACAGATAGTTGTAGAAGGCGGAAGGATTCACAATGCCTTCGCCATTCACCAGACGCGTCTGGTTAAAGAGGAACTTGTCGACCGGATTCTCGACGTAGCCGGTCTGTACCACCAACTTGTAGCCGAGGATCTCCTCGTCGCTGGCATTCTTGCACCATCCTTCGTGCGTGAAACAACCGCGAGCATTGCCTCGGTCGTAAGATTTTTGCACCCCTGAAAAGAGTAAACAAAATCATATAAATGACGAAACTAAACTAAAACAACATTTTTTTTTTTTTTTTTTCAAGTCGAAGAAATCAAAGACCCAAGCGGGTTGTGAAAACTAACTTTCACAAAAATGTTGAAAAGTTTCTCAAACCCCGCTAAAATAAAAGTTTTTCAGATTACTGAATTTGGTTGAAAAAAAAAATGGAAAAAAAACACTAAAATATTCAGTTCTAAAATATACACCGTAATTACAAAAAAAAAACGCTCAGGCAAATAAATTGTAAATTTTTCACATTAAATAAATTTGATAAAACCAGCTGGGCTTGAGAAAGGCTGATCCAAAATACTATACTTATCAGAATACGGCACGTATGCAGTCTAAAAGATCTCATCATTAGGAAACCGTTCAAGAGTAATATAATGTTCTATTAGTTTTTGAGGTGACAAAAATCCTATCGTTTCATTTAAGGTAACACGTGTAAAACATTACACACTAATAAATAAGCATTTGTTCATGCGTAATGTTTCACACATGTTATACCTTAAATGGAAAAAACTGAGTGTAATTTTCTCCGCACGTTCTCAGACACAAATTCTTATTTTTTATTCCACCTGCAAAGGACTATATGTAGTACCTACATGGTTTTGCTTTAGACATTAGCCGCAAGTGAATCCATGCGAAATTATTCTGAATTATTTCTCGATTTTTACACACGAACAGACGCGACAAAACTACAAAAACTGCTTACCTATAAGCCAGTCTCTAAATAATCCCAGCCAAAACTGCGATAATCCGCCATTATCGTTTTTCACGATATTAGGAACTCGAGTGAACGCTTCGTGGTACTCGTACAACAATTTCTGGTTGGTCGGGTACTCGAAGTCGCCCTGCGTGATGGCGTACATATTGTAGAAGCCGAAATACTTCTCCTGGGCGGACAGGAAACCGTGCTCATCCGTACCTTCCGGCACGATGTCCGACAGCTCGAGTCCGTCCACCACGTTCCTGATGTTCCAGCCGCTGGCGATCAGTAGCGAAAAAAATAATATCACAGTTAGCACTTTGACCGACCGCTGGCTCAGGAATCGCGCGTATCTTTCGAGCAGGCTCTCGGCTGTCGCCTCGACCAGGCTTATATCGTCGCCACTTTCCGGATCGGCCAACAGCAGACCCTTAAGCAGACGATCTTGTTTATTCTGCGGAGGAAAAAAAGTGAACCAAACATTAGCGAATCAAACAAAACTGTAGCCTTCAAACTACATCCATTATGGACTGTGCACCATCATTTCCAGCGACTGATTTATCGAGTTGCATGCTACTTTGAGCAATAAGGAAGGAAGAAATAAATAAATTAACCCTCTATCAAATGTCCGCAGAAAAAGGGTGGGTAACATCTCTTCCACTCCTGCCCATTGGTATTCTACATACTACGTATTTTCCCTCGGAACAAGTGCAACAAAAAACTAAATTCTTTGCTTCGACCTACGAAAATTCTGCATCCAACTGACCTTACTCCCTCTCGTCGACAAACTGAATGCCAAATTCCTTACGTGAAAACTCATTTTTTCCCTTCCCATATCGTTTCAGAAAGAATAGCACGAAAAATTCCACGTTATCGTTCCGATCGGGCTTATATTTGGCCCACCTTGAAGCGATTATGAAAAATATGTATAAATAAACATACACATCGACTCTATACGGAATACATACCGACGCATTGTTTGAAGCTAAATAGGTAACTGCTGGTTGTCTGTCCGGCGGTATTACGGACATAATCGTATGCTTTTTCTTCATCTCGACGTTAGACTCGCCTTGGTTAGCAGTTGAGCCTTCCATACACGGCCAGTTACCATCTCCAGGCATTAAACAACAACAACAAAAGATATCTACTCTACCGGATCTGCGTGAAATAGTTCGCATTAATTTATATGATCTCGTATACAATAAGTGCCTAAATAAAAAAGTAACTCTCTCTTTCTCACGTGCATAATTTTTTTATTTTTTTTTCGCTTACCGTCTTCTACGCAAGTCGATACTAATGATAGCGGGAAATACAAATAAAGTAGTGACTAGATTGAAAAAAACTAGAATAACCGCTTGAAGGCAAAACACCCGTAGAGCGGGAATAGGAATAATGTGTGCCGCCAGAAAAGCGCCAATATTGCTAACTGACGTCAGTATTACACTCAGTCCTCCTTTTCGCAGCACAATTCCAGTCTGCTCCTGCAAATGAGACAAAATAACATCGGTTCAGCGATGAAACGATATAAAATAAGAGCGCAGAAGCTAGAAAATGAGCTTTACTCGTGGTAGCTTACATCTAAACGTGATTCTGTGGGCGCCATTAAAGCGTAGGCACTCGTCAAAAGGAACATGTCAACGATACCAAAACCCAGACCTAAATACGGCACGATCTGCAAATAAAATACTCAAATTAGTGTAATGAAAAATAATACACAAAATATTAATAAGAGCCATCAGCGTTTGTATTGAACAAGGGATAGCGGAATGTACAGTTTTTTCAGTTTTCAAATCCATAATTCTTATACATATAGGTACCTACAGAGTACCTCTTGAATTTCGATTGGACTCCTCATTAAAAAAAATTATTGTCACTTTATTTTTTTTTCGAAAGGGCGAGAAGATTTTGGTTTATTCTTCGAGTAAGAATAAGAAACTCACCTGAGTCGACGAGGCATTGAACGGAATGCCAAATACAGCGCAGAAGCCCAACGCAGCTGCATTCGTGATTGCAACTAACAATACTCCAGCAACACCAACTGCTGTTTGCGATAATATAGGTTCATTCCACTTAAATAGAGATAATGCTACAAATATTAACTGAAACAGAAAAGAAAATTTATTTACTTTGACGAAACGTAAAAAATACTCGTAGATCTCACTGACAAATAGCAAATTGATGCAACACAATAAATAAATTTTTTTTCTAATTTGAGGCATTGATAAAGGAAAATAGGCACCCGAACTCGGGTAATATTTAAAATTGAGTATGCTGAAAAAAGTTGAACCGAAGTAAAAATATTTAAACGGATTTTTTGATAATTGTATCATCGATAATTCTCGATCATTTTATTCACGTACCTAGGTATTCAATTATTTTAAACTCGATTTTTTCGATTTTTTCAATTTTTTCACCCAAACTGATGAAATTTTGGCAAAAAATAAGTTCCATAACAAAAAGCTTCATTTCCAAATTTATATTCAGCTTCTAGAAATAGTTACATATTAAGCCATTAACCTAAAGAAAAAATGTAAAATAAACAGGACAGTTTACTCGTCGGTTGTCTAATGGGCGACGTCTGTCCCCCTCTCGCACCCCCGTTTAGTACTACACGACAGGCTATCATATCGAAAACATGTGAAAAATACGATTCGGCGGAAGAATCGAAACAGAAACCTTTTAAAATAGTACTCGAATGGAAACTAATTGTAGGCAAAATTCAAAAATTCCATCTATTATAGGTACTTACCATAATGAGGTAACCAATGAAAATTTTCTTTAAATCTACTTTTGAATAATGACTTAGACTATCGTTAAGTGTAACAGTCGAAAATGAAAATACATTATAATGCGAATCTTCTTCACTGATCATTTTCATTTGACGTTTTACTTCCTGCACAAACAAGTTACGAAAATTCGTTAAACAAATTCAACCTCGTAATTTAAGAGAATGCGGAAATAATATGAAACAACAAGAAATTACCATCGCAAATTTTCGTTGCCACGTTTCCAAAACGGCTCCAGCCATTTGTTGGTTCCAATTTATATGCTGCGTTTTCACGTCGTCAGCATAATATTCATACAGCTCTTTTTCACTAAGAAGTTGTATCACAGTCTGCAATCCGTGAGCTCTGTAAACATGAGTAAATATTTTTCGTCTAGCCGAGGATTTCAATATAGAACAAATAATAGTATCAGATTTATGATCGACCCTATCGCAATAATATGTTCATAAACAAAAAAGCGTTGTATTTATGGGAGTCACGAGTATACTCGGTTCACTTTAAGAATATAAAAATCATATAAAAATCATATAAAAATGCAATTCTTCTTTCGATAATTCAGAATGTAGACGGGAAAGGTAAAGGAAGAGTGTTCACATCTGATGTGCTTTGCGTAATTAAGAGGAACCAATCAAATCGAAGGTTGATAAGATTACGAGCTTCACGGTGGCACTTTTTTGCGCCTTGGAAAAATTTCTATTTTCAACGCGAACAGAGTAGATATATATTATTCAGCACCAAATACACGGCGCTAAGTTATACTTTTTTACATACACACTGAATTTTTTTGCATAGGTACATAGAAAGAAATTATCATTAGCAGAGGCATATTAATTCTTGTAAACAGAAGTAAATTTTAAACAATTTGAATTTCTCAATAAAAATGTAATAACCGAATAAATTGTCAGTTCTTGCACAGAAAATGTGCCAAAAAAATGGAAAATTTACACGAAATTTATCTGTTTTCCAACGAATTTCAAGATCTTGAATTCAAGAAATCATTAAGCGGCTTGGTTCACAAGTGTAATCACAAGTGTAATTTTGAAATTATTCAATGAAATTGAATAAAGAATTGGTGATTATTTTTAAAAATCTTTTCCACCCGTAATTTACGAAAAAAAAAAAAAAAGGATAAATTATAGACACTTATGAGAGAGAAATAAAGAATGTACCTAATCAAGGATAAAGGAAAAAATCCAGAGGAAGGTTAGATTAGATATTCACCAGCTAAGGAAACATATTTACATAGTCTGCTAGCGCGGAAATACTTTTCCAAGTCATTATAATTACTCCTTGGACACACCGACACAGTGAAAAATTAATAATAGGAAATGATGCCTTCATTACTTGGTTATGTGGCCGGTTTTATTTTTCTTTGCTGCGCCAACAATCAGTCGTTCGGGCCAGTGCATATATTTTGAGGCGAAACCGTAACATCCACCAGTCAACTCAGCACCAATGTCCAGTCTCTGCACATAAAACAATAAATTCATTCGATTAAACACGGCTAATCACTAATATGAAATTTATGCCGACTAAACTTCGACAGTAGCTTTCGAATGAGCCCAAACACGAGCATTAATTTTTCTTATTAATATAAATTTTTTGTATCCAGGCGTACACATATAATTAATTGTAAGTAATCTAATGGTGCCTGTAATGCTAGATTACGAAAATATTAACTACAGCTTAGTAATTCTAAGTACTTGCTGACTGGCAGTAGTGGCAGTAGAACCGAATCAAACACTAAAACGAGTACCTATATGTGATACTGAAAATTGTATTTACAATGTCGTCTACTCTGCATTCAAGAAATCAAAAAGCATTTGGAAATCAAAAAAACTCGTTGAAAATAAAGAAATACGAGTATCTACATGTCAATAACACAAACATCTAAACCATCCTCAGCACCTAGAAACCATGAATTTATCAAATTTTGGTTATAAGCTGTAAAGTCGGAAGAAAACAAAGAAAAACGGAGAAAAAATGCAATTGCATAGGTAAAAATATGTCAGTGTGACTGATAAGATATCTTGAGAAGACGATTAAAAAAATAGTTACACAAAGGATAAAAATTCCAAGAAAACTTTGCGTACTGTCAAAAAAAAAAAAAGGAAAGGAAAGGAGAGGACGAAGTATGTTCATTTCTTCGCACACGGTGGCTTTTGGAGAGGCAGCCGCTATAAAAGAAGAGGGAAAAAATTTTTATACGATGGTCTGCGGGCTAGCGAGAACGAACAAACGATATCCCGCAGCTAGTTTTAAAAATCTTCATACAAGAGAAAATAAAAGGGCAAGGGGGTGCCAAAAAAGAAAAGAATCAATTGTGTCACGTCAAACATCCACATTATTAAGATGCCACACCATAACACCTTTATCCAAAAGTCTTTTTTCTCCCTCCACATTTCTTTTATTTTCGTCTTGCTTTTTTTTTTCTCTCGCCTCTTGGCTTTTTTCTTTCATACCGCACAAAAATCATTTGCTTTTGATAACGAAATACTGGTGACTTTATCAGATTTTTATGTCTTCACATATTTATCCTCTTTTTTTCCATCTTCCTCGCACTCGCGTGTAGCTTCATCCTCGCTCTTTACTCTTGGTGATCGTTGACTCACAGGTGAAAAAATGTCAACGTGCTTACTATGCAGCGGTAAGGTGTTACTGTATAAAGATGCACTCTTTATTTTCGTAGCACACTGAGCGAAAATGCTAAAATCTAATAGCCTATTTTAAAGGGAAATACGTCGTATGGGAGCGAAACTGAAACTTGATAAAAGTGTTTATATGAGCACACAATGCACCAAAGAACAGTCAATTGTGTCAGCCGAAGTAATTTTTCAATACACCATAAAATATGGAATTCAATTCATGGTTTTCAAATGAGTACGCGATAAAATATGAGTTCCAAAATGGAAAAACCGGTGCACACTTGTCTCCTTCTGGTACTAAGCTACAAGTCTGTGCTAGCATTAGCCTTAGGAAGAATTAGAAGAAAATGCCCGCAATTTTTCTTTCTTGTAACAAGAAACTTGAAAGAGAAACCGGCGACTGTATATTGTTGAAAAAACTGAATAATATCTTATCGAATTCATTAGCACGACTGAATGGGTACTATGAACTGAAAAATACTGTAACTGGGATGGACAAGACAGCCGTGAGAAGGCAGGGGATTTTGATGATCATACATGGCACCGAAAAAAAACTTTTTTCTTTTTTTTTCTCCAAGATTTCCAAAATTTTGTTTCAATTATGCAACAAAAGTAAGTAAGGAAACTTGAACTTTTTTCTCTTGTTAAATATTCAAGACAAAGAATGATAACAAATAAATAGAATTGACACTTACACGAGTCGAATTTTTGTTAGGTGCCGTATCAGGACACTCTCTATCCTTTGGGTTCAAACATGGCTTCTCTTGATATCCAGATGTAATACCGGCCTGCATAAAATGAGACATAACCATATAATTAGAAAACTACCAATTTAATAATTAAATAATATAGCTGAATAGTGGTTAAATAAAATAAGCTATACGTCACAAAACTCGATTTTACTATTGAGTAAAGGCAGAAATTGAATGGGTAACTAATAATATCTATACTTATAAATGGATATCGAGGTCGACATTATTTCAATCTGAGAGTGAAGCATTAATCTATTTGAAGTGGAGCAAAATTTATTGGACTTACAACGTATGAAGAATTAGAACTAGGTATCCTACCTATACTTACTGCGCAAGTACTGAAAGTAATTTACTAGCACAATTTTGAATTCGTCGCATGTAATTCTTTACTATCAATCCTTGTACAGTAATATACTGTAACGCAAACGCTTTTCCACTATTCGCTAATTTTTACAGAAATTCAATTTATTCTCACTCTTTTCATGATCTCCTCCAACATTTTCATGGGAAATCCGTTGGTAAAAGTTGTTGACTCGACGAACTGTAACATATGCTGCGGATTTAAGCTGGTCCATTTCAATTTATACGGATTATCGCTGCAAATAAAACGAAAACCAACGTTATAAAATAGTCACTCATCGCGATAATTTGTTTTTATTGGCGCAGCAAATTCTTTTAATCTAACTTTGAAGTCGACATTAAAATACACCAAGAATAACGTACCTATGGTGTATCCTAGACTTACATATACTCGTACTTTACATTGAATAAACCCAGACCAAACATCATAAACCAAAAATCATCAACCAACACATAAAAAATTTCGAACCCAAACAAACGATTTGGCTATGTTTCTTCTTTTCTCATTTTTTGTTTCGCCTTTTTGTTTTTTTTTTCCGCCTGTGTGCACTTAGTCAAATCATAGTGACTTATGTACTTACGGAATAGAAACACCACTATCCGGCCCTAGTAACTTGGATCCTTCCCAAAAACAGTCTAAAGGTGTAATAATAGAACACGGTATAATGTCCCGAAAAATCTGAAAAGAAATAAAGGTTATATAATACTTCTTGATAACACTAAAATGAATATTCAAAACGAGTATAGGTATATAGATCAATTTGTTTTCAATACTAGAACATACCTGATCTGCTAAATACATTTCGAATCTCGAAAAACTCGGAGTGTAACATATATCTTTCAGTCGCCAAACTCTGGGAAAAAGAAGAAGAAAAAAATAGATGAAAATCAAAATACGAAATTAATACAAATTTATAAGATCAAACAAGCGAAAATTGCCTATTTAAATTCTTCAACTGCCTACCTCACACAAACTAGGAAGGGAGAAAAAAGTGAATAGGTATAATCTAACATCGGGTTACTTTTGACTGATTGAAAAACACGGCGCCATTGTGAAGTAACCTGACATTTGTAATCGTTTTTAATTTGAATACTAAAAAATTCGAGAAAGATTTTGAATCTCATTCCTGTAGATCTTCGATAACTATCAAGATTTCCGAATAATATTCTCAAAAATGTAGGATTAAAAGAAAAATGGGGGCCGAAATAAGAGTCGAAGGGGACGTGGAAATTAATAATCGCCAACGTCAATTCGCGGCAAACCAGTTTCTATGTCACCCAATGTTTCCAGCTGTGAGGTAATTCAACAATAGGGGACATTAAGTCGAAGAACCTCGCATAGATATTGAAAACGTATCCAATATATCTCCCCGTATTTGACAAATCTCAGACCACTTCCTGCGAAGACTGTTTTCTTCTTCCAGGAGATTACAGACCACCTTGAATTCTTATCAGAAGTCAGTCAGTTACGAACTCAAATTCCAGCAAAAATTAAAATGCGATAAAGAAAATTCATTCTTATAATTTGTATTTGAATAAAATTAAAAATGATGTGATGAGATTGCTACGTATCTTTTAGTAAAATCATTAGGAATGAAATAACTGATGAATATTTTTTCAATTTCCCTTCTGAAGGACTTCCACTGAACTGAACTTCAAATCACGTGCAGAGTAGAGTTTTCTTCAGATTATTTGAGCAAAAGGAAGCGTGACAATCAGTATTTTTTTTTATTCCATGAAAAATTATAAGTAGATATGTGGCTATAAGATTTCTTGAGTAAAATACACCTAAAAAAGTGCAATATTCAGGGGAAAATCCCTTCAGCTTTTCTTCATAGTCCAATAAAATTGTACGTTTTGTGAGACAAATACAAAAAACCTGCAAAAATGCAGAAACTTTCGAGACCATTTCAAAATCCATAAAAAAAGTCCTTCAAAATACTGTTGCCCCAGTTCTCTCAAAGATGGTCAAATGTAGCCACATTTTTAGTTTCTTCAATATAATTTCCGAATGGTACAGGCTACAAAAAAAAGGTTGAAAACAAGAAATATTCTTCAACCGCTGCTGGATTCATGGCGATTTGAAGAATCTATCTTTATTAGACTACATTTTAAGCAGAAACTGTACTCGAAAAATCTGCTAAATATGAGTGTAATGTCGGTTCTTGGTCCCTGATACATTTTCAGAGTTTGAAAAAAAATTTGACACCTATACAAAGCAGATACTCACTCATTGGATAACTGAACGGTAACAGAGGACGCTGCTTTAATGACTTTTAAATGGGTGAGCAATGCATCCGGATGCAATAGAGAAGCCGACGGGTCTTTCGGCGTTTGGATGACTAGCTGGTGAGTATTGGTCACCGCTTCTCCAAGCGTACTTTCGATGTAATTGAGTTCGCGTTTCAAACGTCCTCCTTCTAAAACAAATAAAAAAATAGCGTCGCGTCGATTATCAACCTATTAATAATATAAATAAATAAACAAACAAAGCCATCAGCCCATACAATAAAGCGAGGATCCTCTGAGGAAAATATTAACTAAAAAAAAGTTAATCAGAACATACACATACAGTGAGATTTCCGAATTTTAAATAAGTATAAAATTTTTGATAGGACCCAAATTCCGACCAATATTTTTTAGATCATCGCATTTAGGAAAATGAAAAAAAATTGAGTATTCCACTTTGTTAATAACTTGATAACATTCTCGTCTAGCTTTCGAGGTAGCTTTCAAAAATGCACAACACATATAATCAAGTGAAAGGGTAGAAATTCATTTTTTCAAATTATTCTATAGTGAATAGCTCACCCAAAACTCAAGTTACCTACCTATCTGTATATCTACTAAATAATTATAAAAATTCAAATTTTTAAGTAGCCCTATGGGCAAAATATTTAGAAAACGGATCCGTTTTATTCCGGGTTATAATCCGTTTCTGGATTATAACCCGGAATTTTCCTGTTTTCCGGCTTCTAAAACGGATTTCGAACGGATTGTAATCAGTCTTGCCGGAAATGAGTTCGAATTATTTTCCGTAAAGGCTGTTTTATGATATTTGTTGGCCCGGGTTATAATCCGTGAAACCGTTTTACAAACGGATTAAGAAAAATTGCCCAAAAATTATCACTGATTATAATCAGGAAATCCGTTTTACAAACGGATTTGGAAAAATAATCAAGATGACAAAAATATCTGCAAATTTTCAGATCCGATGGTCGAAAATAAAAACGGACTGACAACGGATAAAATTCTCATTTTCCGGATCATTTTCTCATTTTTTGCCCATCGGGAGGTAGGTAGATATGCACAAATATAACTGCAATACATTGGTACATATTTATATTTTATTTTTTCCAAGTATCAGTAGGCGATATAGTCGATTTTCTATCAATGCATTTGCTCGTTTTTTCGACAAAATAACGTGATAAATTTTTTTTTGCGAATTCATTGAATTCCGAGCATACAACTGGATTTTTCCGAGAAAAAAACTTGCTCAAGTTAGCAGCTTGCCATAAACAATGAATTCTTTGGACAAATCATTCCATCAGAAAAGATTCTAAAATTCTACGAAAATTTGTGTTCAAATTTCAAGAATTTTACCACGGATAATTCAGATACCGATAATTGCGTTAATGCAAACGCGTTTCATTGAGCAAAAAATTAAGGAAATAACAGGTTTTCATAGTATGGGCAGTTCATTTGTGCCTGCGATAAGCCCGTCAGAAAGAAAATTTTTACAACGTAATGAATGAATACACAGCTTCATAGGTACAGTACAGACGACTCCATGGTCCAAAAATGGTAACTAGTTTTAAGAGAAAGTAGCTCAAGAAAATGAAGAGGTACAGTTTGTTCGAGTTTGATTTTGTTTTTCTAAACAATTATTCACAGTGATCGACGAAGTCGTCTCAATGGAGAATTAAAAATCTGTTCGAATTCTAAAAAAACCAAGAAAGAATTCTAATGCCGGATGGATATAAAGTCAGTAAGAACCGAATCAAGTTGACAACGAAAAATGTAGAAAATTCAATGACTAGAATATAATGTAGACGGCGGAAAACAAATGTCAAAAACTTGAGAACTAAAAATCGTGTTGTAAATAAAATTTTGATTGAAGCAAAATATTAGCTTCGAGCCATTATAATATTTCAAGCATTTTCATTTTTTTTTTTTTATAGCGACACAACACATTTTTAGTCCCTTTTCCAAACATGATACTTATTGGTATTATTGTAGCAGCAGGAAGTGACCCGGTTTCATGGAACAATGGTTCATATATACCCTCCTCCCCTTTTCATCTATTTCCTTCGTACTCTAAAAATTTAATAGACCTAATGTTTTCATTATGAGATGCAAAATATAACCTGATGCTACGTACAGTATGTACGCTGATACTTTGATTAATATTGGAAGCTGAAGATGTCAACGTTTCCGTGAGCGAAAAGAGAATGAGGGTTCAAACAGAGGATCTAAATAATCCCGACACCTAGGATCGAAATGGACTTACAGAAGAAAGTTGTCAATCAAAACAAATCTATAGAAACGAGAGTAGAAAGAAATGCAAGGGCCATATTTAAAATTCCAGAAATATATAAGCTTTTGCGTCACACATGACGGAATTAGCGTCACATCTAGATACCATTAAAGAAATTTCATTTGTCTTTATATATTTGGTGCTAAATTCACAGCTAGGAACTAAAAATCCAGTTTTGTCTTATTCAATTTCTCCAGCAGCGTGTGAATCGAGGTGGACTTATTACGTATTTCAGGTAGCACAAAGTGGAGAAAAAAGGATGGTACTACGCAGTGGACAGAAATTCGAACAATGAATTTCAGTGTCAAGGGCAGCATATACGAGTAATACAAATGAACTCGTACAGCAGTAAACCGTGAGTAAACTGTCAGTGGTTCCAGCGCAGCCATACAAACATCCACAATCGACTAACTCACAAACTCCATCCGTTGGATTTCTCCGCAGGATACGACCAAAAAAAAAAGCCTTAATAATATTTTTGATTACTCAATACATTTTTTTTTTTCATTCAAATACAGCCAACATGAAGAGGGCTGTGCAAACGCACCAGGCATAGCGATCGCATCCACGGATCATTACAAACAAAATGGCTGCATTTGATCGAACAAATCGTTTAGGAACGACAAAAAAAAAGGAACGTGGAGTATGGAGGATAAAAAAAGTGGATAATTTTTTTTTAATCCATAATACATAATATAGGTGTATAACGAAGCTGGAGAGGTAAAAAAAAAAAAAGAACTTATTAAAAAATACTGTAAAGGTACTATACATATACAGATATAAAAATATATTTGGGCTCACAGCATACGCGGAAAACACCCATCAGAAGTGCGCCAATGGTACCCACGACCACCCAGTTCGTACTCCAACCACGGTGGTCCACTATTTTTCAACTTCTTTACCCCCCTAAACCATCGCATCTTCACTGCGCCTTCCAAGTTTTTATTCTTTTCGCTCTCCGTCTATCTGTCCATCTCTTTCTCCGTACCTTTTACTCTCTCAATAATTCTATTGCTCGTATATTTTACTCCTCGCAGAGGTTCGGACATACCGGTTATTTGTAAATTACTTCTTCGACCGAATACCTTTTCCAGTCATTCCCTCCTTCTTTAACCTTCCATAATTTTCTGTATTTTTTACCTTCTTCTTTTTTTCTGCTGACTTACAAACAACGTGCACACACACAGGCTGAAAACGGGACAGAAAAAAATTAAGAGATACGTTGGATGGAGAATGTAAATCCTAAAGGTTGCTGGTGAACCTGCCATAATATACACATTCACCTAAACACATCACTCCAATCCTACAGAAATATTTAAGGCGCACCATATCCGAATACACCACACTCATTTGCCGGTAATAATAATAAGCGTACTCCTGAAGAAATATAATACAATAAAAACGATTTTTAGCAATAACCTCTCCTTCCTCAGCTGTGGAACAGATTTAAAGATAATTTCGGACAAATATAATAGGAGTGGTGTAATTTAAATACGATCTAAGCGACACGATAAATATACATATAGGTAACAGAAGAAAATAAAGAAAGAGTTAGCAAGACTCCAAATGGAAGGTCAAGATGAACGAATGAAGACCAGAAAAAAATAGCTCAAAGAAGGTAATCGATGGAATTCATAGAATTAATAGTCGCCTGAAGATGAAACAACTCCCCAAGGATCGCAAAATTATGTCCGAAGGGTAAAGGAGACGGAATCTCGCATTTGCGTGGCAACTCAGGCCCGGAATTCGTTTTAAACGACGAGGCCGAGAAAAGTGCGCGAAGTTGGAAATTTTTTCAAAATGAAGTCATCTACAGGATTTTACCTCTAAGACTCAGGGTGGTGTTCCGCGGCGTGTCTGGAATCTGGATCTATGCAGGGTAGTGATTCTAAAAAATCCTCACAGAGAACAAAATATAAGTAGTCACTTTTATGGTGACCTCCTTCGATTTTGTCGACGTGAATTTCGGATTCGCACTACACGTATTTCATTTCCAATAATTGGATGATGAATTAGGAAAGTTTGTTTTCGAATTGATAGGAAACATATTGGGAATTTTCCAAGCTGTATATATAGGTAATGAAATAAGGAAAACGATCAGCGTTTTTAAAATAAGCTTTCCAAACCCCGATACAGAGCATAACAAAAAATGATAGGTACTACTACACAAAGGATTTTCTATTTTGCAAGTAAAAACATCGATAAAGCTGAAAATTCATGACCAAAAAACTTATTCAACTATTAACCTAAATACAGCCAAATGATATTATTTACCTCCAATAAGACAGAAAATACATTCAGATTGTTGAAAATTGATTATAGTCGCAATTCATAAATTTTCTCTATTGAAATTATAAAATTGAGTAAATCAGTCAATTACAATACCCACAATAGTTATTACGAGGCATCCTTAACGGCTGCAACCGAGTTGAGTCCCGTCACGAAATTAGGAGTTGAGTCCCTGGCAGGGGGGGGGTATTTGCGGAGCTAATTAGTATGTAATTCCGAGTTGAGTCTCAGTTTGGTGGAGCTTATTCACATGCATTAATCCCTTCCAAAAGAGGGCATTAAAAACATTGTAACGATCATAGTTATGTTGCAGGAAAAAAAACATTTTCTTATTAAGTTATCTCAAATACTATACATTTTTATAGAGAACCTGATATGTACTTCTGGTATGAAAAATTATTTGAAATCAAGTACGTCATTACTATTACATCGATAGCTGGTGTACTCTCTCAATATAGCCATCTCAAAATTCAAGATGTAACATAAAATTTTTCTCAAACTCAACTCGGAATTAAATACTAATTAGCTCGTCCGCAAATACCCCCTGCTGTCATCTTTCTTATCTCCGCAAGTTTTGGGACTCAACTCAGAATTATATATTAATTAGCTCCGCAAAACAGGGACTCAAACTCGGATAGAAATTCTGGTTTGGGACTCAACTCGGGTTCGCTCTCCTTAACTAGTGACTGCTGTCAAAAATATTAGAATTATTATCATGGTTCGAGATGAAGCGGTCAACAGAAATTGCGAAGGACAAAAACGAAAACAAGAGCAACTGGTTCATTCAAATAATTTCATCCCCCAAAAGCAACAAAAGAATATAGCTATCCTCTAAAAAAATTTCAAGTACTTATCTGCACGGAGATACTAATACATTTTTCCTATAAGTACAATCAATACAGCAACTTTTTCAGCATTAGGATTCTAGTTTGCCAACTGCGCAGAATGGAAATTCACAGGTCTATTTTTTCGCACTTTTTCTTACAATTAGAACAAAGAAGGAAAGTTCGTTCAACAGTTTTGGTGAACTAAGTACTCGTAGGTGTCTACACCTGCGAAAACTAAAAGGCGAAGTAAACTGAATGAGAATGGAAAGTTGTTAGGAACCTATGTAGTACCTACCTAGTGAACTATTTTTTCAACATACTCTGTACATTTTAAAATATGTTAAACAGGTTTTTCAATAATTTTCGAGAAGCACCGCACGCTTCATCACTTCAGACTTCAGTAGGTATTTAACCATTCAAGGCAAACAGAACAACAGAAAATTTCTCATTTTCTAACACAATAAAAAAAGTCAACGTCGGAAAGAAACAAACGAAGCAAATAGCGAGAGGCAGCTTTCAGAATGAGAAAATCGCATTATAATGATACCGTTAATAAAAACCATAACCTTTCGTAGTAATTTTCGATGAGAAAACACCAAAAAAAGAAAAGTGCGTAGATAACGTTTCACTTGAAGCAGAAATACGGAAAAATCAGTGGTGTCGTGGCGGCGGCCGGGGGTCGCGGGCGGAGGAGATGAAGAGAAACTGTGGATAACATTAACGTACTTACATCCTTTTAATTGAACATCGAATTTTAGAAAATTCTTCTTGGGAAAAAAATCTCGAGGTATTATTTCATCGTACTACGAAATAACTACGAGTATAAGCACAATATTAACTATACGAGATAAAGTAAAAGCAGTACCTCTTAAATTAAAGAGCACAATGTAATCTTAGAAAATTCGTGTTACGACAGAATGGAAAATGCAAAAATTTGTACTTAGAAAGTTTCTAAGATTTTTAGAAAATTTTAATTCGAAACTTTGGCTTATATATTTTCAATTTTGTGTAAGCGTAGAGCATCTTTGATGTAACTTGGACTTTCTTATTTGACTCTGAACTTATAATAGTGCAAGATATTTTTTTTTTAACTATTTGAGTCTGAGAATGGGCCATTTAGAATAAGGATTTTTAAACGAGAAAACAGGAATCTAAGTATTACCTTCTACAGCCAGATCCGCGTAATTATTGAACAACAATCAGTAACCCTATATATATATATGATATCGTGGGGAAGATTTTTGAGATCTATGGACTTTCATACATGGAATGAAGGTAATTATATAGAGCGTTTACAGATGACGTCAAATCATTATTTACAATTCACCGGTGGGTATATTTATCTTCAAAGTGGTGGATAACTCGATACATGATGAATTTGGTGATCGGAGATTGGTGAATGATAGAGTGAGATGTACACAAACAAACGCTCCAAGGAAGATAATATAATTTTATCTGACTTGCTAAATCGAGATCTTGGAGCAGTCTTTTATTTGAACGTTTCAAGCAGCTGGATGAGTAGGTTGAAGCATGTATGACGGATTTGTTTATGAAGCGCAGTTGCGAAGTACAAAATAACTCAATAATATACTCGTAGTGACAGACTGCAATTACGAGTATCATTTCTAGAGCAAGGTCAATTTTTAGCTGATACAATCAGCTTTTGACTGAATGCGGTGAAGGCTAGATGTTCTGAGGAATTTGAGATAAAGAGAAGTTAAGATCGTTAAAAATGTTCAACAAGGAAATAAAAAAGCTGTATTTTTACGAAAATAGAGGAAACGGTGAATGTAATAGATAATTAAAATTTTGGAAACGTGACAAATTTCAAGGAAATAAAAAGTAATTTATCGAATATGTTATTGTCTACATGTCAACATATGATCGTGAAATAAAATCTTGTTTTAAGGTAGGCACAATAATGTGATAATAAAATGAAATTAAAAAATATGTCAAATATCTGGACAGTACAGTTATCTTACACTAAGGCAAATTTTAGTATTTTCAATGGTTCCTAATTTTTGTAAAACAATTACTACCTATAAAATAATAACGGAAGAGGGTACCGACATTTTCACCAAAAACTTTTACACTAACTGAAATTTCACTCCCAAAAATTCAATTTTAACAGACAATTTACCAAGACCAAATTTTCAGAAAACAGCCGTTTACGTTTTTGACTTTTTATCGATCATAAAATTCACTTTTTATCATCATTAACCTAAAACGTAGTGTACCAGCAGGAGATAGCGGCCTAAAGAATAGAAAAAACCTAAATGAAAATAAGATAAAAGAACTTAATTAATAGTTTCACTTACATCTGAAAAGCACCAGATAAAGTGAAAATGAGAATTCCAAATAAACTCACCTTCGATCCAAAGTTGATCCACTCTGGACTGAACACAGGCAGACTTCAGGCCAACGCAACACGTTGCCAAAATCAGAACGGATATGAATAAGACCTTTCCGGCGTGGTGATGCAGAAAACAACCCAAATCGAATAACTGCTTCTGTACGATCGAACGAGTCCATAAGGCAGACCTTCTGCCTTTCGCTTTGCCCTGTAAAGCAGAAAAAGAGAAAAAATGAAACATGGATCGTATTACAGCTGAAAGTAATTGCCACTAAATGACTAGACCACACTGTGGCTGCTGTAGATGGCACTTATGCCTTCCGGATTTCGGTTTCATTTTTTGTTTTACACGGATTTTCTAAATAATTAGTCTGTCAGAAACGATTATGGCTTGTTGGTTCTACACCAAAACATACAAAAAAACTGGTTCGTCTCCGTAATTCAGTTCCATATGCTTTAATTGGCGATAACTGATTTTGGTGAAACCTAATTAGCCGATTTTATGACGTTTCTTATGACATCGAAAGAAGGCTTCAGTTTGGAAGAAAATTGCAGCATAGTTGACGCCAAAGTGTCACTTTTTTTGTAAAAATATAATCTTAATTAAACCGTAAATAAGCTGAAATTCTATTTAGCTGAACATGAAATGATTTTGCGCGATAAGATGAAAGGATATTTTGTTTTCAATAATATAGTACAGAAATTCTCTCACATTACAAAGGTTTTTCGAGAGACTTTTTCAGGAATTTCCAATTTTTACTAGCATGAACGATCGTTTCTGTGGAGAAATTGCTCATCCCTACTTTCTGAGTCGTCCTACACCAACATGTAGCGTGGGATCAACACTTCACGCAACATTTCCTTAAAGCAACAACCCACGCAACACACCTTCAATATAACATTCACAATAAATAACAAAGTCACTCCTTTAGACACTCCGAGCAACCGACCAGAAAGAAAGCAGTTCTTGAGAATTCGAAAAAAATACATCCATCGTACAGTTCTCAACGATGCAATGAACGGAAACCGGAAGTCTTCCTCATTTTTCTTCTCGAATCATATTGTTCGTCTTTAAATCGAGACCGATGATCAGTTTTCTATGTGCAGTAATATTTTTCCTCCTTTTTAATTTTCTCTTTTCACAAGAATGCGACCGAACTTGTTTTCGAAGGCGATTCACTATTGGTTACTCAATGATTACACGCACGTATTTTATAGGCAAAGCGTGTATGTTTTTCGTTCGTTCAACTAAAAGTTATACCCATTTTCTTCCCATTTAATTTTGATAAAAAATAAATGAACAAATAAAAACTTTTGAACGTAAAAATAAAAGAAAACAGAAAAATTTCATTCTTCCGAAGTTCCAACTTGTTTTACTATCCTACCTACCTACTCTTATTATACCTATGTCTTCAATATTTTGTCGATGACTTTTTTACACGCCATAACTGGTGTAAATTTTCGTGGGAATTTTCAGTACAACGCATTTCTTCATGTACATCGAACCTGTTAACTTGTCTACCTTGACATTAAGTAATTGTGATGTATGTAGCAGAAAATGTGAGATGAAAACATTTTATAACACACACGATTTCGTTGGGGGTCGTACGAGTCGTATGCTTTCAATTTCAGATGGCGTGGGTATTCGAATTTCAAGTGTAGTGGCCAATCAAACTGTTGGAGAGGGAAGGGGGAACGTATCGAAAATGCCGATAAAAGGGGGGGGGGTGGAGAAAAACATGGGGGCATTCAAATTTAACTCAAATTTCGCATACTTTTGACCATTTTATCGAGTGAAAAATATCACTGAAGGGGTACACGCGTACAGCCAAAAGTTAACCCCGCAAAGATTAAAAAATCGGTTTCTTCCATAATCTCCCCAAATTCATATACTCGTATATAGTTTTAGGAAGCCAGTGGTGATATAATAACTATCATCCTGCAAGAAAATCAAATAAGTTTCAGCGGAAAATCGTTCTTGAATGTGTGATAGGTTTAAATTGGCAAATGTACGGTCAGCGGAACATCTATAAGAGCCTACATTATCCACTTTGATTTGGTTCAGAGTAACGATGAAAAACAGACAAAACAAAAGATTTAAATATTCTAAATAGACTTATTCGATTAATAAACATTATATATTAACCGATTCCTACGGTATTCAGCAGAGGTAAATCGTAGCGTTTGTCAGTTGACCATAGCTAGAACAGTAGAACCAGAATCAAAATTAGAATAAATTTTCTTTCACAACGACGAGATGACTGGCGAATAAATTTGCCAAATAATTTTTTTTAACCTAATTAAAGCATCGAAAGTCGAGATTTTTTATTTAACGACTTTGTTATTCGGATAGTATGGATCATAAAAAAATTTATTGAAAGTTCCATCAGATACCAACGCAGCACCTAAGTCGATTATGGATTTAGGTAATGCATGCATAATTGAAAAATCCAAGTTTTCGATTCCTCATAATTTCATTTTAATGTAACTATCTTCATGATATCCAAGTACACTACTTTTATAAACAACCCCAAAAAACACTAAACACATTAAATATGTTCGGTATTATACATACATTACGTTGTTCATCCATTATACGTATCTGGTATGTTTTAATCAATCCTTATTTTTACTCCAAATTCTACGTACCATCGAAAGGGGTATTGTTTCAGGCAACAATCGATTCAAGAATTTTCTAATCAACTGCGCAGCGAAAACAAAGATGTTAAGATAAAAATTTTAACTAAAAAATACTCGTAAGTAGAGCAATTTTCATTCACATTTTAAATGGATGTACTTCCAGAATTTGACCTTATATTGCTCATTTTTGGATGCGTTATACACAGCTTTATTTTATAAACAAGGAATTTGAAATAATTGAGACTATATAATCCAAATTGGTATATGGGCACCTGAAAATTGACCTCAAATTTTTTACTATGTACTTTGAATAGCATTAACTATGCACAGGCAGTCAACTTGAATCATTCTTCAAAATATCGATAATTTTGTATAAGTACAATTTTTTCACCAAAACGTAAGTCCAGTTGAGGTAAGGGTCCAATTTCAATACACAATCATTGACACTGATCTGACTCGACCAGGTGCTGTCTTTCATTCATCCATTCAACAGAAAAAATCACGGTGTTAAGGAAGACAGCGTGCTAGCATCCTGTTCCAATTGAGAGTTGACGTATAATCTTTTCCATACCATTCATTAAGACTTTCGTCGTATTTACCAACAATTCAATAAAGAAGAGGGTTCTTAATTGGTACAACATCCCTTGATTACAATCGGACAAGTATCGAATTACTAGATTTCCGCGTCACTTTCACAAACAATAATCAGAAACAGCGTCCACAAATTTGTATTCTATCAAACGTCACTTGCATAATGAAGACGGAAGGCTCGACATCCTTTACTTTGAAGTACAAAAAATCCTCTTACTCCTTGCTTCAATGTTTCCAACAAGACAATCAGCCAAAAATATCTACTTTTCAATTAAAAATTTGAAGAATATATTTGAAAAATTCATTTAACAGCGAAAAATTGACAACTAAAAATTAGACAAGAGAGAAAGAGAGCGCGATAGAGGGAGAGAGAAGCATGAGAATTACCGAATTTTCGTTAGAACATTCACAATGTCATAAAATAAAATATGTACTCAATTTACGGGATAAAAAAACAACCGAATAATTATGATACGAGTATATTAAGCATGTGGAACAAACATACCTACCAAACAGATAACAACGTTTTTTTGTTTTCTTTTTTCCTAAAGGGTTTCAGCTACATGACTATTCTATTTCGCAGCTGGGAAAAGGTGAGAAGTAGCTGATTGAGTAAATCAGTGTTTCGCAGGCTTTTTTCACACAGTACAAGTCCCACAAGTAAACCAAACTCCAAACAGATCATTTATGGCGACATTGAGATACAGAACATTCATTACTTTATTTATAAAGTCTGTGTTGTGAAAAATATCGTACACAACTCACTCATATCTTTAGCTATAGTTTTCACTTAGATAAATAAATTACTTCAGTTTGAAATACTAGATCCGTACTGAAGTTATCAGTGTCGTTTTATTAGGAATGACGTCATCCGTGATTCTTCCATGTTCCATTGCTCATTTTGACCTTGAATTTCTTCCATCTATTTTGAAAAATTAACCCCCCTGGAATTCTGATTCAGCTCCACTTTGACCCCCCCCCTCACCCATTCACCCACCATTAAAAATATCTAACCCGCCGCAGAAGTGAAGATGAGTGCATCACACCATCGAACCATTCACGTCCGCCACAATTCCTCGCCAGCCCCGGTCCACTGACCCCCTTCCTCAAATTCGTCGTCGGCGAACATGAAACGAATCTAAAGAGACAGACTCGTACACAGGCACACAAATCGTCCAGTGTAAGTACAATGATACAAGGCGACGCGACGCTACGTTAATTACTAGCCCCCTTGACCCCTGCCAGCCACCAAAAATGCGTTTTTTATTGACGGAAGCGGTTTCTTCAATCGTTCGTCGACACCTCTTTTTTTATTTCATCGCGCATACAAAGGTACGCACAAAATAAGGTGAGGAGATGTGGCGGCGGTAAGCAAGAATGAAAACGAATACACAAAAAAAATGAAATTTGAAGAAAAAAAACGGAAGAATCGAGAGGGAAAAAAATAAGTGGCAATTTGGACGAAGTGAGGAGAGCAGCAGTCGGATGAAAGACTAAAAAGGCGGTGAACGGATGGGATGATTAAGACGTTATACACTCCATACCTAGGCATAGAAGATCGGATGAATGCGAGTACCAAGAGAGAAAAAAAGCGACTGGAAGACAGCATAATAAGCAATGCTGCGTGTAGTAGAGAAGGAAAAAAATGGGAAACAGCACGACGAATGGAGTGTGTAGCTGGAGGAAGAATAGGATATCTTCGCTTCGGCCAGAAAGAGATGGAAAAATGGGCAACCAAACGAAGGCAGCAGCGCGATGCCTTTGAGCGTGGCGACGACCGTTACAATGTTAAATCGATACGTCGATCTGCGGCGATGTAGAGGTAAAGAATACACCTGGAGCAATGTGTGACTCTCCTTCGCATTGAATACCGCATAAATGAATTAATTAATAAATATGTGGCGGCTGTTATTCTTACTACGCGCATGCAATTACAAATAATGACTCGAATAACGTCCGAATAATGTTCTTCAACTTCCAACTACGCCTGGAGGGTGGTCTGGTCTCTGGTTAATGGCATTATCAGATTTGCCATCTTCGAGCGTGCTGAATATTATTGGGCTGGTAAGCCAAAAATCCTTATAATTGAAGAGCTAAAAAAACGAATTTTACGATAATGTTGCGATCTGGTGGACAAAGTGGTCTCTCATCGACTGTTGCACGTAACCTTGCCCCAAACGCAGTTCGCCCACCTATAATTCCGTCATCTTTAACCAAAGACAATGTTTCAGCCGTTTTCAAAGTGCGCTAAGTGAATAAGAGTTCCATAGTATATTCCACAGTACTCATATCTGTGCCAAAATACGCTTAGTTCACAGTTCTGTGCCACAGTGAGCCGAGTGCATGAACGACAGTATGAAACCAGATTCCAAAGTGCGCTAGGTGATCAATTTCTTTTTCTAAGTCCACCTTTTTCTAAGTCCACTTTTTTCCACAAAATATAAAGAATCCACTTTTTTCCACAAAATATATGGAGATAAAAAAATGTTTTGGCGAAACTGGAAAATTGGTGAATTAAAAAAAAACTACTTTATAATTAAATTTTGATTTTTGCACTCAGCGCACTTTGGAACTGGACTCTTCAATTCTTTACAAGGAGTTGACATAGAGTATATTCGATACCACAATAAAACAATTATACGTACTAAGAAGATATCACACATTTCTTGAGGCAATGTTATTCGCGATTTCCAGCAAAGTGGCTGATATCTTGTGGTATATGTACATAAATATTTCTTATAAGTATGCTGAGTCGGTACGAATGTATTGTTTCGACCGATCAAAATTGACGTTGGCAGCATTGGCAAATCGACATCGTAAACTCTCATCAATTTTTCTCCACAGTGTTCGGGCTCGGACTGCATTTTTAGCACTCCTAGCGTTGCTGGAAATCGCGAATACATTTACACCTTTGCCAACTCGGATGCGCATCTTGACGAATAAATACCCGACAAAGTTGACTACTTCATAACAAAAGAACAACTGGAAAGCTTGAGAATTCCATAAGAAGGTGTAAAATGTAGGTGACTTAATGGCTTTATGCGCGCTTGTGAGTTGAGACATGAAACACTTGGAAAAAAAACTCTTGCTAAGAAGAGAAAAATATATACTTTAGAAATAGAATGAATAAGAGAATAAAAATGGGAACGAGAAGACGAAAAAGAGAGGAAAATCCGAAGAGAGAAGAGAATATTAAGGTTGCCAACCGGCGCGGCGGTCGCGACACATGCGCTTCCCCCCCGCGCCGCCGGCACCCTCATCGACGGATACGCGTACGTCTACGCGGGTGGCCAATCGTACTACGAAACCCGATGCAGTTTCAGAGCCCAACAACTCGCACACATCGATCGTTGTTGCCACGTTTCCATACGTGGACCCAATTACTATACGACCAAAAGTCATGATCGTTCAAAAGGAAATTCCAGCCAGGCAGTTGCATTTTTGCAAAGACTAGAGGACATGGCTAGAAAGATCAAGACAAAACCACACAAACTATCTTGAAACTCCAACAGCAGAGGCCAGAGGCGAAAAAGAAGGTGCTGTTTCCAACCTAGTCTCGAGCTCGAAGGAGGCTGCGACTGGTCATGAGCGGTAAAGCTTTTCTAGCTTAGTGAACGGAAAAGGTGTCGAGGAAAAACACTCAGTGACTCCACTATATTTTATAGCGAGTATAAAACAATCAGTGCCCTGTTTTTGGAGGCTGAAGCCGCCCTTCGGCATCAGATTTCATCTAAAAAACGACGAATAGATGCGAATCCCAATTTGCAGCATCCGACCAATCAGAAGTTATCCAAACCATCACCTTATTCGATTGACTTGATCGAAGTACAAATAAATGACTATCGATGTTTATACGATAAAAATTGATAGTCCACAAGCATTTTATGAGCGAAGTGTGCGAACTTTTACCTTATACTTACGAGCATTAAGTTAGAATAAATTATCCATTGGGTATACCTACGCAGCCCTGCAACCCTATGACCTCTTCAAAATCAAAGACTATGCACGCTTTATCCCATACGAATAACATTAGCCTACGATGGAATTTTAAAATTTTTTAAATACAGTATAACTGTCAGTTTGAAAGGTGACATTTGAATAATAAAATGTTGGCAACGAAGGAAACCACCAAATTCCCTTACACACCCAAAATAACTGAACAGATAAACGTAATGCATAATATAATGTCACGAATGAATCAAATTATGGGCACTCTCATTAGGGAAATAAATTTTTTAAATTCGATTAAATTAAATGAGCTAAAAAACATTAAAACTGTAAAATTCGAACTTGGCATCTCACAAAGGATTTTCACTGTTTTAAAATGTTATAAAATAGTTTAAATCTTCCATTTGAGAACATTATAGACAGTCCATTATAGAAATTAACGGCAGAAAAATTATAACAAATTCAAATTAAGCAATTTTAAACGACACATTACTCGAATATAATGAGAATATTAACAGGTTGCAATTAACATCTTATATGGAGCACTCAACTAGACTACTGGAAAGTTAAAAAGGAGGTGCAATAAGAAACCAACGAATAAAAAACTATTTACTGTGAAATTTTAACCTTTTAGTACAAATACGATACGAGTAAACAGCATTCGACCGAATACCTCACACCAAGAACGACATTAGAAGGCGATTAAAAATTATTTAGAATGTGCTTTATGATAATCTATAGCATTTTTATTTCTCGGAATAATTTTCACTAACGATCATAAATATGTTGATTTGGCCTGATTTTTAATCTTGGAAAGATTAGATCTGACACCCTCAAAAAAGTGGCTAATTTATAGTTATTTTTTCAATTATACCAGCTACTATAATAAAGTACGTAGCCAATTCAAATGACTTTTGCCAACTACATTTCATTCTTCTATCTTCATGTGGCCTGGGTAAATCACTTCATTATGCAAAATTATTCTCACTTGAATAGAGTAACAGGCGGTAATTTGTATAAATTTTCAATAATTTTGTAATTAGCTGGGCATATATACACCAATTTATTAGACTTTTTACAATTTACTGGATCATTTGCCAATTTTTTTTCTTTTCGATGTCTAAAGATACTAGGTGTTCATTCACTTCTCAGTAGCCTAAAGCTAACACTGAATTGGTTTATTATCTGTCAACTTGCTTGAATTTCGACACAAGATGTTATTTCCTTATTCTGTTTTAGGTAATTTATTATCCTATAGCTGAATACCAAATCGTTTATACTTCAGAGTAGCTAGACGAGGCGAGGGCTATTTAAAGGGAAATATGAAACTAGGAACATGCAGCGATACTTGACAATCAAAGTAAAAATTGATAATGAACATTATCATACAAGGGTATGAGGTTCAAATATTCTCACAACTAGTGTGAGAAAAACTATAATTGGAGGTACCTACCCATACAAATATAGATTTTATTCACGAGACAATCTTGAAGGGTAACTATGTTTCCAATTTATTCATTCGAAAAGAAACAAAGACGAACATGTTACAGGGAAACCTCTTGAAACCGAATAATGTCTCAGTGGATACTCGAATGAATTATACCTCTGTTGTCTTCCCTCCATCATCATCTCAAGTGAAAGCTCATTATTTTGAAATAAGAGTACATAAGTAACACGAAACTTTCGACGACATTACACTTTTCAAGTAAATTAATAATGTCTAAAGAAGACCAAAACTACAGACCGGAATTGCACAAGGACTAAAAAAAAAATTGGAAAAGGAAGGGCGCCATTTCAAATCTGCATTTATGAGTGAGTATACCTACTTAGCAGAAGAGTGATGTCTCGTTTTTTCAACTCTCTCATCTCCTCCACAACCAACATAAAACGTTAATAGTATAATCAGTCTTGACAGTGTGCACGTTAAAAATGTGTTCGAAAATGGAAACCGAAACTCTAATAAAGACGTCTTTCTAACGAGAAACAGCAATCGTATACACGAGGGCCCCATTAACACCCATCATTCTAGAAGGGAAGAAAAAACACCGCCTCAGCACCAAATTATATCCGACATCCATTTCACCCTCTTTCCAACGAACACGAATTATCACCTGTTTGGGATGCTGAATAAGTTCTCCTGACGTAACAGAGGGTATTTCGATAATAGTAAATACAACGAATAGGTACGTATTATAGGGGTGGATGCTGTCCAGAACTCGTTTACAGATTCATCTGATACCAACTTCGATATCTATATACTCGCACACCAAGAATATTGACGAATAAAAGTGACACCTGCGTACCTTTTACAGTTTCAATTTCAGGATATCTTCATACGAACCCACACACTGATTGAAACATCAATCAAGAATTTATGACGAGAATTACAGAGTACTTCCCCCTCCCCTCCAAGCGATGGAGAATACAGCGGAAAAAAGTCTTAAGTCTACATCAATTTTCTATTGCTGCAATTTACTGCGAAGAGAATAAAGAAAAAAAAAACATTTCAAATGGAATCACTGTAATATACTTCCGAAAAAAATCAAACAGGTAGGTCTGTTGCATGCTTTTGTGGATTTTTTAATTCCAACAGGCATTTCTACCTGCCTGTCAATTCTTGGATACGTGAAGGCGAATTGCAGGTAGGAAATGGGCAATTCTTCTGCCAGTCGCTGGGATGACGAATCAAAAACTTATATAAAGTTCTTTACGAGCCTTTATATACATCTAATACGGATTCCGAACTGAGCAGGCTTCCAGACTTGATGGTTAGCGCGCCTGTATAATCGATTTTAATTAGTTCGATTGTTATTTTACCGCGATGCCGTCCAACTTTGAAATTCATATCTTATAGAATACTGAAGAACCTTAATCTTCAAAAAGAGAAGAAAAATGTTGGGTTTTTGGTTTTACTACAGATTTGAGTGGAAGAGAAAAATTGTAGAAACAAAATCCGGTAAAGAAAAATGCGAATAATGGGACAAAGATGAAACTTTCAGAATATTATAGACCTTATATTATAGTATAAACTTGTGGACTGAAAAACATTATCACTTTTTGAGCTCAGTATTCAGCTCTAAACATCTTGGAGTATACCGAGCAAGCTTCGACAATAGGTATAAATGTTGGTATAGTCTAACCGAACAGATAGATAATTCAAGTAAAACACAATATTATTATAAATTTCAAAAAATAACATCGCGTATCTTAGTATTACTTATATAAGCACATGTTCAAGCAAATGTTCAAGCAGAAGCAAACCCGAGTACATCAATTGTCCTCTCTTTCGGAGAAATCAAATTAGCCCCTCCCCAATTTCGCAGAGGATAGTAATAAACCAATCAAACTTGGAAATTTATTTTTCATTTTTACTCGTTTATCATTACCTAATTAAAAGTAACGAGCTTATAAATTCAAATTTACGTGTGTACCGCCTCCTAAAAGTTAGTTTACAAAGGGAATATTTTCAGCTTTATGACAAATGAAGATAAATTTCTTTCTTTTTACAAGGAGCAACAAATTTTTTAATCGCCCCCGGCCCCCGCTCTCATAATGACTTATTAGTTATTCTAAGCCAAGTTCTACGAAATTTGTGCAAATTGAAACTATTGACTGCATACTAACACATATATTAATGATGAAAACAGCCCAAGCAGCGAAACTTTATTCTTCTGCAAGATAAGTTCATAATAATTTATGTCATCGAGCATGAGATAACGAGACCTTTATACACAGAGAAAGAAAATTACGAAAATGATGGAATATTGATATGAGTCAAGACAACTTCAAAATATATAAAAATGAATTAAAATTGGATGCTTTTTCTTGTAATTCTGGATAAAAGTAGGTAGTATTTGTACCATTTACAAACGATTAATTTCATGATTAACACTAGAAATACCAGGTTTTACTCGATTACTCAAAGGACCAGGTGGTGTCATATATGACACCACAAAAGTAACCTCAAAGGACCAGATGGCATCGTATGACACAAGTCAGGGGTTCTGAAAATATTGGTCTTTTGAGAAGTCCATCTCTAAATTTTGAAAGGTGTCGTATATGACAGCACCTGGTACTTCTATTGTTAAATAATTATATTTTATAAGAATATTGTTCAATTAAAGACTGCAAAAAACGTAACGTCAAATTTACATTCATCAACATTCATCATCAACAATGCGAGTATCGATCAGTGTGATAAGAAACAAGAAAGTAAAATCGGAAGCACAAGCACTGCACAACCATATTTTTATTGTTGCTGAATGTGAACGAGTATTTCTTTCTCTCCCCAAAGCCCGGCAAACTACTTAGTACAATCAGTTGTTTTGGTAGTTGCTTTTTTAACGTGAACAGAGTATACTGTACATCGGCATCGTAAGAATTGATACCAACGGCTAAATTTGAAACTCAATTTTCGTGAAACTCTATTGAAATCGACAAGTGGCAACGACCAACGATGAAGACACAACTTGGAAAGCAACCAAGCAGTAACCAGTGGAAACAGGTAGATTATATAATTTTATTCACCGAATCTGCGTAAGATCTAGAGTTTTCTAGGTCATTTCAGGCGGTCAACTTGAGCGTATATACCTCATTCATAAATTTTACCAGCTACATAATGAAAATCAAGTGAATTTACCAACCTTATTGATCTGAGTGAGTGCGATTTCCGCATTAACCCAACTAGGTCTCACGTAGAGATCTGTTTGATGACGATCCAACACCATATCGCCACCGCATAACTTTTTGATGTGTTTTGCCGCATTTAGGAACACGAGAGGCGTTTTAACTTTTAACAAACTAAATAGTAAACACCAAAGCACACAGCGAAATCGATACGATCAACTATGAATTTGAATTAGAACACAGAATTGGTAAAATTTGAAAGCGAACTGGCAAATTGAACGATTCTTTACAATTACACAAAATTGCACGCATTCATTATCATGAGAATAGTTGATTTACGGTAAACTAATTAATAGCGAGTAAATGCGTACGATTTTACCGAATAAACGAGCATATAACGACTATAACACGCATACGAGAAACACCATTGCACCGCCAACGCGAACAATAAATCGAGCAGCCACTGTAGACGAGAACTCGAGATCGAATAGTTTCGAAACGCTTTGCTACATAAAATCCTTCTCTTCCACGGAGTTCAAGTTCCTCCGACCCGACCCTCCTATCTCATTCTCATTGACGCATACATGCACACATAGGCACATATACACGCAACGAGAAAAGAAAGATAGATGACAGACGAGAGGAATAGGTGGTTAAAAGTTAGAACGTACTGAAGCCGATCAGACGATTCACGTTTTGTCTTCAAAGAACGAAATACAGTAAAGCGGGCTCCACACGATGCGTGATGCGGCGAATTTTAAGACGAATGTTGCCAGTGCCACATTCGTCGCATAAATGCATCGCATGTACTCGTAGTTCCCATCCAAAGTCGATAAAAAGTACACGCATCAAAGGGGACGTATGTAAACATTCGTCCACATTCGTACACCCTCCACACAATGCGTGCTATTAAATAGGATTTTCACCAAAGATCAATTTTGTCAACAGAATTTTAAAAATTTCTTTATTAGGTAGTATAAATAGTCCCCAAATAATCTTAATGCTTTTTATTGAGAGCAAAAATATTCACACTTTCAGAAACCCTTTGTTTCAAATTTGTTTCAGCATATCCGTATTAATTAGCTACATGAAAAAAATAGTTTAACAGTAGATAAAAACTACATACTTATCTATGGCACAGTACATAAAAGTCGTAACTCCATTTTCCGACTATTTTGACAGTTTAGCGTTATTGGAAAGGAAATTTCAAACTCTATCATCTGATATAAAAAAATATACCATCAACTTTCAACAGCAGAAAGAAAATTCATAAACACATTATTCTATTGCACATAATTCCCCTTAATGAATGTCAAATTTTTTCATGGTCTGAAAAATTTAATTAAATATTATATGGAGATACGACTATTTGCACTATGCCATCGATATCTTCTATTGTGTAGAAGCACATTTTAATTCTAGTGGAATGTGTGAGGAAAACCCGTTGGGAACTTTTATTCACCTTACTCTACTATCCTTTGATTGAAGAAAATTTTGAATTTTTTAAAGAGACTAGGTTAACAGGGGAGACAGCCTATATTCGTGAATACATTCGCCGAATGCTATGAAAAAATTGTCATTTTTTGGTGTGGCGAATCACACATCGTTTGGAGGGTAGACATTCGTCAATAGGTACATTCGCCGCATCAATTCGGCGAATGTACGTTCAGGCGTGATGTGCTGCATCACGGATCGTGTGGAGCCCGCTTAAGAAAAGTTTTTATAGGACGGGGTGGTAGCACTGTTAGAGTGGAGCGGTGACAGGGTGGCAGCGGTGCGACGTTGGTATCAACCAGTTCTCCCTCCCCGCACATCGCCCGTCCATCATGACCACCATTCAAAAGAACGACCACACAGAAGTGTGCCGTAGCCCTGTATACAACCGAGATAATATAGATATTATATGTACGCCAGGATTGCCAACACACACACACTCACACTCACTTCGTAACGTACACATACGTAGAATTAAATTCAGAAAAATCTAATACGTAAGGTGGAATAAGAGTGAGAGAGGGGTCTTGGAAAAAAGACAGGCGATTTTCGAGATGGTACACACATACACGCATATCAACGTAGACATCTACATTTAAATTACCTACACACTGGCACACGAAAAAGACAGTACAGAAGAAAGACGGAGAGCAAATCAAGATACGGAACGAACAAACATCTTAGTTCTATGCGGAGAACTACTTCGCTGTCAGCATCAACCATCGTGGAGACCACCCGCAGTATGTACTTTCTAAATAAAGAGCGTCTTTCTCCGGGGGCCCACCGTCATAGTCAGCCAGTCCTCCACCATTTATACATGGTGGTGCTCATTTGTGCATTTGCTTTTTTTTTTTAGTCACCTAGAAGCTACCCTACCTTCAAGGACATTTTTGGTTACACCTTTATTAACCATCAAGGTTATCCTCATCCCTTCCACAGTCATCTGTTCAAATTTTAAGAAACATTCTAGCTAAGAGGGAAGTGAAATTATGGATTCAGTGATGAAGTCGGCCTTCGAGTACCCTCGTCATGCATGAAACTACATTCTGTAAAGAATTTCCTTTATTGTTATTTCGGCACTACGATGTGGCACGTACAGAATCGGAACTCAAATAAAAAGAAATTGCTGGATACCTTTTTGATCTCACTTTCGCCGTTACCGACAAATTGTTCCTCAAAACTGTCACCGACTATGAAAAGACGAGCCTGGAGGGGATATATTGTCAAGAAACCCACCAATTTGTTAAGAGTATGCTTAGCATCTCCATATTATTGAAGGGATGAAAATTCAAAAAAATCGAAAATTATTTTGAAAAATTAAGATAAACTGAAAATTTTTCATATGGAAACTTTATTTATACTAAACTATGCTCCAAGGCCATAACTAAACCCACATAAGAGAGGAACAAATAACCTAGGATGCAAAATGTGACCCTATCCCAGCGTTCTAGGAAGTAAATTTTCCTTTGGGGTGAACGATTTTGCTTGGTGGGCAGAGCCCCCATCTTTGCTATGGCCTTGCTTTGTTTTTAAAGAAAAATATAAACCATGTGATTGAATACTAAACCGAGAAAACGGCATTTTCAAAACCATTAATCAGAATCGAATGATATGACCCTAGAGCTGAAATTAGCCCTCCAGCCCCCCCCCCTCCACCGGTTCGAAGAACATAACTGAAGTTCTGATTTATTCGTAACAAACTCGTATAGTTATTTTACGCTTCTTATCAAATCTTTTTTTATGACGGGCAAAAATATTTTAGCCTCCATTACATCAAGCCAAGTCGGCCTATATATGGTCGACAGTCAGTCCTCACAGCTACTCGGCTTTGCCAATCCGAATTATTGAAAATCCCTCCTTTGAGCCAAATAAAAATCCCCGGAGGTAAAAAAAATCTCTACAACCATTTCGTTGAAAATTTAAATATGTTCGTATATTTACTACTTAAAAAATAAAATAATAAAATATAAAAAAAGAAAAAAGCTCATGGCTAGTAAAGTAAGATTTTAATTGGAAAAATTTTAAGCTGTAAGTGAAGTACCTATAATACTATAATTGCATCTCTTACTTGAATAATAATTTGGAAATTTAGAAAAAATTCCTGAAGTCGCAAAGAAATCTAAAATTCTGGGAATTTAAAAAAATCTTAGAAATCCCTAACATTCTAAAAAATCCCTGGTTTTATCTCTGACGCTTTTCAAGACAGTAAAATATCCCTCGTTTCAGGGATCAATCCCTGCAGTTGGCATCTACAGCTATACTGGCACACAATTCACTAATAATTCACTCCTTGATTGATCCGTATGAAAGCATTGGCCTTTTTATAAATTTTATTTTTAATTATGCGGCTAATGTTCAATATCGATTAGAACTAAATCATTTTGTCTGTGTTCTGAAATTTTAGTGACGAATATTTCAATAGCTATCTGCCTTTTTATTTAATACTCGTATTTATGAGAAAAATGATTTTCTATGAGGGCCGGTTGTACTGTGTTTCAACTCAAGAGTTAACTCTGAGTTAATCAACCTATTTCAATGGATTAGGTTAAAATGACTTGTCTCTGTGTCACGTCACGGAAGCCGTACAACCGGTTCTAAAAGTTTGTAAGACCAAAATGAGCGTATTATTCGACTATTCGTTTTTAACTTAAAATAAGTTTTACAAAGGCGAACTCAAATTCAGTTCCCCATGGATAAAACGGTAGCATGTAAACAAGACATTTCATAGAGAAGTGCGGAGCCTCTATACTTATACCGCACCTATATCTTACCACTGACGATGAAAAGGCGAAGTACTGGAGAGGTGATTTCAAAACAGACAATAATAAAACAAATATACTTTGAAGGAGTGGATTCGGTTGAATGTGGAGAGAAGTAGTGATGCCATATGGTGACCGAAGTGACCGAATCTTCCACCTTTTTCTCTTTTTTTCAGGATATACGTTGGCCGCCTGCTACGTTGAAACCTAACGTCGATCGATCTGTGAGTTCCCATAAATCACTCCCAAGCTCACGAATTCGTAGAAATAAAAAGTACACTCTATCGTAAACCGGTTTCGCTACCATACGTATTAGAAAAATTTGTATTTAACATTTTTTTTTCGATTTTTTTTTTCTGGTAGGCATTAATGACAATAGAAAACAATAATGCTGAACATGTAAAATATCAGGAGTTCGTATAGTCTCCTTTAATATTTTCTCTCATTTCCCCCCTTTTTTTTGGCCAAGTGATAAAAAAAGCTTGATTAGTATATCAATAGTTCAGTAGGAGGCCGTAGAGAGCAGCCAAAGGCACCTCGATGAAAAAAAATGAAGACCCAAAGTATTAGCTCATCTGACTCATCTCTCTGATCCAAGAGATAGAGACAATTTTTAAAAGACCTCTCGCAGTAAATAGAATACATTGAACTCACTCAAGTATTTTTAGAGCCAAGAAAAAAGGTGATCTTGGTTAGTCAATATGGTATGGGCGTGTGTTCAGGAAGTAAAATTTGTCGCGATTTTCTCGGGTGTGAGTAGAAAAAGTTAATTTAAAATTTACAAATCATTACCGGTGTGTGTGCGTACGTGAGTGAATGTGTACCGAGTCTGAATATAAATACTTTTTTTTAGTTTTTTAAAACCACAATTTTGTCAACGAAGAATGCGTAGTTGCTTGTTAGTTTATAAATCTTCTACGACAAATTAAGAGCCAAGCGAAAATGAATGGTGAACATTTTTATTTAATTTTTTTTCGTTATTTGTTCGAATAAATCAACTTTATGAGTGAGAAAAGTTTTTATTAAATATTTTCGTGTTTAGTTTAGACTCTTGTTATGTGGGCCATTACAAAATGTTCATTGCGTGAATAATAAAACAGAGAGAATTGAATTTTTTCCCGACTTGTGTTTAAAAGGAAATCGGTTGGACTATAGGAACTCGATAAAAACAGTATATGGGCTAAAAAAAAGTAATATAGACTATAAGAACTACCTAGACTAAAATTATTGGTTTGACTATTTTGTCTTAGTCCATATTGTTTTTTCACGTTGATTTTGGTCTACATGGCATTTAGTCTACAGTGATCTTATAGTTCACGTAGTTTTTAGTTTAATTAGTCAACATTTTTTTCAGTTCACGTTAATTTTATTGTTCACATGAATTTAGATCAAATTGATTTTAGTTTATAGAACGACGGAAGTTGAAAGGCTAAAGTTTCATCACAGGAGTTCACTGTAAGAGTTTATAAAGTGACTCGCTCACCATCTGAATTTTAGCCCTGTCAGTTACAAACTCTGAAACTATCTTGAACGTATTTTACTGAAGGCTGGTTATACAGTGCCTTAACTGAGAGTTAACTCTGAGTTAATCCACCCATTTCAATTTGACTCAGTGTCATGTAAAAGGGTTTAGTGTGGCAAATTTTTTTTTATTATACATTCATTGTCTTATTCGTCTCCAAAATAGAGTTCTGCTATACCGACTCATTGCAAAGTTGACTTATCATAATAAAGAGCATTTTCATGTAAATTTTCATGATACTTACGCCCAACTCGAGTCACTCAGTATATGAAATTCATGAGAACTATATACGAGTATGTATAGCCTACTTTGTTTTTATTTTTTCATAGAAATATCTGAATAACGGTCAGGTATTTCATGAAATGCATTTGTGAACATGAATACCTATGTAATTTTGTGAAGTTGAATTAAAAAATCTGTTTCAATTAGCTGCGACGTACAGTAATCGATTGAGTGAAGAAATAAAATCACCTCTTCGTCGGAATAGGTGCAAGTCTGTCACGCTCTTATTTTGATTCTGACTTGAATATCTATTCTTTGAGCAAATCATTCTCACGACCGGTTTTCATGGTTTTTCTCTACAAATCAATTCACAATCTTTTATTTTTTTCAACTTCTTCGCGGATGCAGTCGGTAGATTAGACAGAGCCGATCTCCTGTAGTGAAAATGTGAATAACAGGTAAACCTACGCCCAGTCCCATTGCAGCAGCATGGTGAATTTATTCTCGAATTTTGAAAACTGACGGACACTGACTATAAGTGTGTGATAACTGATTTGTTTTTTGTTTTTTTAAAATGACGACCCAAAGGTATACATAGAAACTCGCAAGAATCTTTTTCTAATTTAATTAGTTGTTTGATGCCTAACAAATGGTCTTGGAAAGGAAATTGGAAGATGCTTCTTTTTACAGGCGCCAAATGTCCTGCAACTATGGGTGTAGTAGCCAGCGTTGATTTTGTGTCAGGGACGAAGCCTGGACTCGACCATTAATATCTGTTGAAGGTAATTTGTTACGAATATAAGCGATCGGGTCGGTTTTCTTTGAAATGAAAAAAAAAAACTTTTTGGTACCTATTAGCAATATGTCTTCTATAGGGACGGATCTGGCACTGTTATTGAAGCCTTCGAAGGGTCTGTAGCTTTACTCTCAGACCTTCACAAACAGAGCGGCATCAGTTAATTTTAAAGTTGGCGTTATTTTGGCAACATTTTTCTAAGCAGTCTCTACAAATTAAAGAATATTTTAGACTAAAATAATGCTCAAAAAAAGTCTATATTTGTGCTATGTGCTATGGTTTCAGTAAAAATTTTTAGAAAAAGCAACGTTCCTAACCACTTGAATATTTTTTAGAATGATGAGCAATTATGAACTTGGTCAGATTGATGAGGGTTGTGAGCTACCGACTTACTTATCATTTTTCAGTTTACTTTTCATTAGGTACATTCAATGATTAACGAAAATATTGTTCCTAATATTTAATTCCTAGTTTATTTTACATTTTCTTTCACATCAGGAAAAAATCTCTATGTCAACTATATGTAGCGTAATTCAGCAACAACTCAATGCTCTATATATATCGGTAAAAAGGCATCATACTGCAGCTTCAAAAATTATTCTCTGTATATCCTACCTACATATTTACTTTCCACATTTAAAATTTTTTTTTTATAGAGTTTAGAGATTAAAGAAGTAGTTAGATTTTCCTCTCCTTTTAAGGTTCTGTACTCATTTTAATTTTATTGAAAAAACAGTTTTATACTTCTCCATTGGGTACTTTGAGAGAAAACTGCATATTAAATTCTAATAATATCTGCATACCAAGTTGAGGACAATTCAGGTTTTGTATGAAAAATCAAGATAAATTAAGAATTGATAAAAAAATATTAAAAATAAATACTTGCTCACAAAATATTGAAAACTGGTATAAATATTAAATATTTTGAAAATTAATATGCTGCGTCCGAAAATTTAATGTACCTACTTAATATTAACTTTCACATAAAACCTGAATTGATGCCTATGTTAGTATGCAGCGTACTAATTTTTATTTATTTTTCTCTGAGTGCTTGTATACTTGAGCAATTCATTTTTGTGCATATCGCTGGTAACCTTGTTAACATTCAAGTCAACATTCGCCGATTCGATGTTTGAAATTTTTAATTTATTTAAAAAATATTTACCTGAATGAGGTGTGTAGTGGATTGATATTTCTTTCCGTTCTTCTTTGACCAAATCATATTTTTGTAACACAAGGTACATGAAACATTTTTAGAACTAAACAACAACGATTTACAAAATTAAAAAACACTTGCCTGCTGTTCGGCGCACGTAAAAAAATATTGAAAAACTTTCAAACATTTTAATTTAAAATTAAATTCACGAGCGAAAAAATCGAACATCACTACCGAGACTTTCACAAGAAATGTTGAAAATTTATCATCTCGACAATTTACACAACAAAATGAAAGAAAAAAAATTGGAAAAATTGCTCCGAAAATTAATATTAAAATAGACGAATTCCACGCGCAAATATTATAAACGAAAAATGGCACAAAAAAGGGAAAAAGTGAAAGAGCAAAAAAAGACGATGACGAAAAAGACAAAACGAAAATACACAACTGGTTGCGAGTGGTTTAACGTTTTAAGAATGACTACAATGTTCGCCGGGCACGTGTATCAGCCAGTCTGGTTTCAGACTTGTTGATCGGCTACTGTTTTGATAAAATGGGTAAAAATGTTCCCGCGTCTTTTTCTTTCGTTTTCTGACCCTCACTCTTTGGTCTCTACCCCATGGTTATTACGTAAATATACTCCCAAATGAGTTTCTCCATTTCAGAGACGAGAACTGACTCTCTGTTTACTCTGTGATAATCCTCTTCTGAGGGGGTGGGGAGGCTGACGCTGCGAGGTTCTTCTAGTGGTTTTTATATTCAGGGGTGGATACAGGAGGGAGATAAGGTCGATACGGAGGAAGTATATATAAATATGTGCAAACAAAAATGATATCAACGACTAAGGACAAGATCATATCTAAACAGGAAAAGGTATGTACATTACTTTTCCTTCGCATATAGCACTTTATGATGCTACAAGTATCACATGATATTCGACTTTAGGAACTATTATTGAGAATGCTGTATTTCGAAGTGCATATGAACAGACAACCATTTTGGTATCCTTTCACTTGACTAGTATTTTGGTATCCATGAGAAAAAATGAATTTGTGAATAAAATTTTTTGATAGCAGTATCAAATTCAGAGTAATTAACAAAATAATTTCCTACATTTCCTTGATTTGAATAAAAAGATAATTGGTCAATAGTATGGGAAGTCTTAATGCGAGTCAAATAAAATAAAAAAAAAAGCCAAAGTATACATTGGAGTCCTTGATTATTATTATACCTTCTAGGACAAATTTCGTTAAACATGCCCCTACACATAGAGTGGTCCTTATTTATAAATGGTGAACATTTTTTGGGGAAATTCCCGCTTCCACCCACCAAATTGGTTCCCTATTATGAGAAAAAATTATACCTAGTACTCCAGTTTCACCCTCTCACTAAAAAGGCGGGTGCCTCAAAGGCCAGCTCATTATTAAGATTTATGGCAAAATTGAAATTTGTAAACTAATGGCGAGGGGAGGGTTGGAGCAGGGGAAGTCGTTCCTTAAAACATGATTAAATTTCTCTTTTATTACATCCACTCGTAATAATAAATAAATCATTTTTTACTTTTTGTTACCTTAAGGGTAGATCCAAACCTCAAATCCTCCTGTCACGTTTTCTAATCACTTTTCTGGGTTGTAGTAGCTAGTTGAAGGAGAAAATATATGTAATGCTGATTATAAAGTAAGATAATGCTGATTTTTGCATGAATGGATTTTCAACCTAATCGTTTTCCCTAATTTCAAAAACAGCTCTTTCATTTAATAAGTCCAATTATAACTACTTTGGTAAAGAGATAAATTGTCTCACTGATTCACAATGTATGGTCAGTATTACAACAGGATCAGTGGAAGAATGTGAAAACTGGTAAAATTTTACGAGTAAAATGAGATTTCTTAAAAATTGAAAAGTAAAATTGTTTTGGTTGTTTATTTGAAGTTAATATATTTTATTTATGTCCTTTTAAATAACGTCCTTAGGCATTCTGATTTCATAATGCTTTCTTCTATTGCATATGGGTGGTTTAAATTTATTGAATACTTTGGTTTCTTATTCTCAACGAAAATCTTTGATAAAAAATAATTTTCTTCTCTTCATTTTGTTCATTTCTATGGATACCTGGACCATAAAACTTTGCTAATTTCACTCTAATCGTGTAGTACTGGTCATCGTTTAAAATAAATTTTCGACGTCAAATACTTACTTTTCATAGTCGTTAATAACTTTTGTCAGGACCACCCTAGTTTTGAGAATTACAGAATCAAAAAAACATTTAAGAATTTCATTAAAAAATTTATTACCCAAGTCATATACTCGTTGAGTTTCAAGAATGAAAAAAACTTGAAACATAAAAGTAAAAATTTTGCCTAATGCAAAAAGGATGAAATTCAGAATTTCTAGAACTAGTCACATTCATCCAATTTTAGTTTATGATCTAGTTTTTGGAGTAAACTTCTTCCTTTCACATTTTTCATGGTCTTGTTACCTATATGAAAATGGAGCAGATGACTAAACATTTTTTTTTGCTACTAGAATAATTTATTCATTTCTAATCAGGCATCCATAACAGAATATCTCTTTTTTATTAGCTACTTCTCAGAACTTAATCAAACTATAGCTTGAAGCAAAAATATACAAATAAGATTATAAAATTTATTATTTTTTTTAAAGGATAAGTAGATGACTCTATTTAAATTAAAAATGAAAAAAAATTCTTTGATGAGGTAAGCCGCGCTAAGAAAGTTTTTACTAAATTCTCAATCTGAAGAGTTAGAATTAAAAATTTGAAATGATGTGTTTATTCGATACACGGGGAGACTTAGTTAAAATCATACTATACATTTGAATTCAGCACCCTCAATTTCTGGTCTAAATGGTGTAACTAAAAAATATAGCTTGGTAGCGAAAGGGTTAAACGAATATAGACAAAATATTTACGTCACAGAACATCTACCATTTTCAAGTGTCATTTTGGAAATAATGATATTTTATTTTTACCAAACGCCGGCCTGTGTCCAAAACCTTGCCAAGACCCAAAAAAAGTTGACATCTTTATTATTAGGACTTGAATAAAGTTTTAGCAAAAACTGAACAATACTTTTTCTGTAACTTAGCAGATTTTGAACTTATGGGCTAACAAAATATTTCAAACCCTGATTTTCACCAATTTTAAATAAGCTAAAGAATTCAAAGGCAAAATCAAATAAGTGACTTCACCCATCCACTTCCAACCCATTCTCATTTCTACTCGACCGGATTTCTTTCATCCCTTCCTGGATTTCTTATTTAAAAGGCCACATATTGGCCGTAAAACTCAAGTTCATGTTTTATAATCGAACTGGCTCCCGCAGTAGCAACTAGCAAGGCACTTGCATGTGTGCCCCATCGGATAAACAACCTTTATTTATTTTTTTTCTATTTTATTTTATACGCACATACCACATTATACGTCTTAATTTACGCGAAAGACGGCGACATTCGACGTGTATAAAAGGCATTTAAAAGTTTTCTATTTTTTATACCCCTCACTTCCTTTCCCTTCGTACTTACACGAAGTAAAAGAAAAAAAGTTTAATCGCGTCAAACGACAATTTTTTCCCATCTTTTTTTTCACAGGGAGACGATGTATTACTTTATACATTTGTCAAATAACTGTGAACGGTTTTATCTGCCGTTATCATAACCGCTTTTTTTTTTTTGCTCAATAAATAGTTGAAAATACAGCCCAGCTATGGAAAAGTGGTGACACAAAACTCCAGCAGGCAGGGAAGAAGGATAAGAAATTTTAGTTGACATCTCTTCTAATCCGGCGTGAATATTAGTGAGGCACATAGAGAGAAAAAAAAGTAGGAGGAAAAAACGATCAAAGTGTGTGTGTGGTCCTTGGTGTCGTCTTGGGTGGTCTAAACTCTTTCGACATGGGTGGTCTACACGTAAAACTGCTTCTCTTAATTACTGGAATTCAAGCGATTTTTTTAATGCACACACAAAACGCACACAGGTAGCAGTTAATCATAAAAGGTGTGTTTTGTAAATTTTTTTAAGAACACAGACGCTTTTCTTTGAGCAATAAGAAAATTACCTTGTTGTTGTTGTTTCCTATCGGAAGTTTTTTTTTTCTCGTTTACTACCTATAGCTCTTTTAATATATTCGAGAATCTGTCAGAAAATAAAATTATTGTACGGGGACGAAGAGGAGAGGCAAATAAAATAAAGAGGGAAAAGACTGTGCGCAGCACGGTAGCGATATTGGTAACTTTAATCCGATGCCATCTGTTATAAAACCAGATTTTGAACATGATATGATAGGAAGCCTATGTAAAGAGGCACAGCCAAAAGATGTAGAGAAGCGTTTACTCGTGGCTGAATAAAAAATTGATTATTGCGGTGGCGGTTGTGGGAAATAGAGATTTTGAGTGTGGGTAATTTTTATGCGTAATACAGTCGGTTTCAGTTGGACCAGAATTTTCAGCATAAAAAATGAGGTTTCGTTTTATTCCATCTGCAAAGTCGTTGAAGAAAGTTTCGTATGTGGTTTTGACCCTCCAGCAGCACAAGCTAATTTGTACACAAGTGGCACAAAGGGGTCATTTTGACCCAACCATAATTATGTTACCCTGGTAGTCATCGATGATTATACTTAATTAACCCCTCCCTATTTTGTGAGAATAGGCAACCGCATCAACATTTGGGCCATTTTGACCCACTTGTGTCACTAGAGGGTTAAACCGTAACTTTTACTCCCCATTTGTTATTGTGACTCCCATTTTGATGTTATGATACCCGCTTGTGGGTGCTGTAAGGTTTTTTTTTTAATCAAAAATGCTATTTTCAACGTCTCTCAGGGTGAGGAGGTCCAAATCCAAAATTTTTATTTCAGAGTTACTTTGAAATGTAAATTTATCCTACCTACTGGAAAGAGGACTGCGTTGTATGTTTTACAAGAGTGCGCTGTGTGTAACTGTTATATTTGCTCTCATAAATTTGAAAAAATGAATGAATGTCTTTGTGACACATATAGATGATTTCTGTGCGACACCCAATAAGAGGAAGCCATAATGTAGAAGTGTAGCCAGGGGGAGCTTAGTCTCTTAGCGTGATCGTGTGCCTCCTACCAAAATTCACCAAAATTCACCCCAGCAAAATTTACTCCATAGAGATGCACCCGAGACGAGACTGTAAGACTAAAGCCTCGTTGAGGCATTAAATTTCATCAAAAAAAGACAGATGAAAAAGATTTTTGCACTTTGCGCCGAAAAATAGGTAATTGAAAGACTGATTACCCCCCTTCCAAAATGTCATTTGCTTCTCTACTCAAGTACTCTGAATTCACCCCTGCTATAATGATATTTCTAGTTTTTAATGTAGTCTATACAGTCATGTCTAAATATTTGTTCATCTTCTTTGGCTCACCCTGTTAGGCCAGTTTCTCCTCATTTCTCGGATCAGAAACTATCTCCCCAAGTATGCACGAACGCCGCCAAACCATTAAAAAGCATACGTTGGAACTATTTCACCGAAAGAATTTCGCCTTTATAAAAATAAAGTACAGCAATAAATACAATTTGTTGTTGTAAATTGTGTAACCTGACATTTTTCGCGGTAATTTATAACACTAATTATTATCTCAAACTTTAGAAACATTTATTTTGCATCTTATTTGAATCGCCGAGGATAAAGAATTGAGGAAAAACATTCTAACTGAAGCCATTCATTTACAAAATATGCTTTTTACTGCATTTAATTGAAGCCAAAACTCATTGATCGTTTGCATGAGATGCCGCAGATAAAACAAGGCATTAATTTTTCGGTGAATTTCTACATCGCCAGTTATCAGTTCTATCTTCATTGCTCGTTCATTAATCAGTCAACCTCGTAACTCCCATCAAAAGCTATCATTATAATTTTTCGAATAAGAGAAACAGAGAGAGATGTGGAAGAGAAATGAGACTCCACGAAAGTGAGAGGGAGCGAGGAGTATAAATGGAAAGGAAATAGAATATTCTAGCACAACAAGTTCTTCAATAAAAGCAGGTTTCCAATGGAGCTCGATTGAGACGTCAGTTCGGAATATTTATGTTGATGTGGGTCAATTACATTTAAAACTTTATAGTGAAGACATAAAGTAATTTGATCCAAATTATTTACAATTCTGTTTATTATGTTTTAGTGTGGTCTAAAAAATGAGTAATAAAAACGGTTCTATAGTTTTTTTTTTTTATTGGATTTTGGTAGGTATCTATACATAATCTACTTTTATCAAAGTATGGAAGATAATATCAATACCTTAAAGTTGAAAAGTGCTACGACTATTTTTCATAATTTAAAAGAGATTAAAAAAAGTTTTATTTATGTCTTATTCCAAAAGTAGATAATATTGTTATAATTGTAATTTATCAGCTTATAGATTTCTAAAAAGAAAATGGTTATGGTCTTCGTCCAAGTTGACGAAAGTTAAAAGTTATAAAGAAGTGTGACTATACCTACTATAATAAATAGTAAAATAGTGATGCATACGTTTTTACATTTCATTTTATTTCCCATCACGGGTCCATTGGTGGACTTTGCTTGATTTGTTGGGAGGGGCGGGGGAGGCTAAAACATTTTTTATCCGTCGCTAAAGAAAAAAAAAAAATTCTCGTTCAAAAACCTGCTAAAAGACTCTCGATAAGACCATTAAAGGAGTAAAACGAAAAAATGATCAGAGCTTAGAACAAATAAATCAAAATTTTCTTTACTTCCATTGTACTGGGCGGGTCAATTTGATCTCCTCTCCGTTTATATGCTTATCTTTGGCAAATTATTAAAAGGGGACTTAGCACTTTTCCACCTAGATTTTGATATTAAATTTTTGAAAGTTGGAATAACTGAAATTTTTCTCATTACGTAAAAGATAAATGTAAAATATTACATTCTATCCCGTGATACTAAAACTATCATTCCTCATCTCTCATAAGAGTTCCATCTGTTTTGTAAATTTCCATTCCAGTGAACCCAAAATGCCCCCCCCCCCCAACTATTGCTTATGAAATTTTAAACCTGTAACTGTCGTTCTTGAAATTGAAAAACTATAACACTGCTACATTGAAGCAGATTTGATTACCACACCTTCAACTATGTACTAATAAAGTTTTAATGAATTATATTTACATATTTATGAGAATATTCATATAATGGTCATTTTGCGATGTAAAGATATTTCTTTTACAAATGGGGGGAACGTACGAGTACCTAGTTATTATTAAAATAAGCGGAAATTTTGTAGACTCGTTGATAATCCCTTCAAATATGAGGCAGACTTCCGGATAGCTTGGAAAAGTGATCCATTTTTGGAAGGGTGATCTTTAATTGGCTGTTTACCTTAATCAAACTTTTGTTTTGCCTTGGTAAAAAATTACTAGTCTACTTCACGAGATTTTTGTTTTGCTCCATCTTTAGGCCCTGCCGAGACTACGGGCTACTCAGACTCGTAGGGTTAATCCAGCTCTGGAAGATTTGCTCCCACACCCTTGATCCACACATTTCATAGCTGGACAAATCTAATCTTGCAGGTTTTCTTGTGAAAACCTGCTAGAAACCAAATAAAAGTATATTTTATATTATACCCCATATATTTTGAATTTATATCCGAAATCTTTTATGTCGACTGTCCATACAACGGTATTAATGACCTGCTGGTACTGCTCGAGTAAATTGTCGGTACAAAAATGTTGTATAGACCTATTTATTTTATAAAATTTTTCTTGTCGATGGTAAGATACCCCTCGTCCTCACCTAAATTACCCCCTCAACGTGTGTGGCCTTTGGTGATGTGTGTTATTTCGCCGAGCAGAACAATTTAATGTATCTACAAGAGGGACACCTTCGCTGTCATAAAATGTTAACATTGATCTCGCTTAGTGATTTTTTTTTGTTTTCTTTTTTAACACAGGCTATTAGAATACGATGGGGGCCTTAGGTGGTGCCAGAAGAGGGGGCTTAACGTGTTACAAATTCGATTCTTGTCGTTGACACCCGAGCAAGCTGATTACTACTTACAGTGTACTTTTTTTCCAGCTCCAGTATACAGAGTCACAGAGACCACCTACTTCGTCAATTTCACGCTTTTGTAGGAGAAGATAATTAATTTTTAATTTTACACCTTAGACTCTCTTAAAGGAACGTAGTCGTTAAGCTGAACCTCTCACCCTTTCGTAGTCCATCGTCAGTTGTTCTTCTGTGGTTCCTAAGATGATAATTTTTAACGGGTTGACTGGATTTTTTTTTTGGTCATTGGCTATAGGGGCGAGGTTGAGTTATTGAATGTTTAAAATTATTTTGAAGAAATAAATTAAATGAAAAGGCATTATATTATACACGTTTTATTGAGGAAAAAATAAAACGATCGTCTCGATGAAGATGAAACGAACAAAATATTGTTGAATTTACGTGGGTGTTCTTTATTTAATTTTGCATTATAGGTAATACAGATTGCTAGATTGCCAATCAAGTACAGGCTTTTGATGAGGGAAAATGCGGATGGCGATTCCTGTTTTCGCTGATATGCTCGATTTTTTTTTTTCGGCATAGAAATGAGGAGAAAAGTCGACAGGTGTAGTCATATACTCATATTATGTTATCAGTTAAGTCAAAATAGAGCTATATTTGCTATGTATAGCTCACTAGTTGTGTTCTAAAACGAAGTCCAAAGAAGTAATTAGGAAAGAATTGAGAACAACTGTTTGGAACAGACCTGTGTAATTATTTCTATGAAATTTGAGACCCAGCAAGATCAAGATTTCCTGTACTCAGTGACAAAGCTAAGGAGGGGGCCATCCCAAATATTGGATAAAAAAAATTTTCAGGGCATTTTTGTCTTTCGGGGATAAATTTAAGACTCAGGCTCTCTTTTAGCAAAGTTCTGGCTGCACCACAGCTTGCACTGATACTCGTTTGCAGGGGTGCTGTGATCCCCCAAGGCTTATGAGGAGTGCCCCCCTCCAGGTCAAATAGGAATAATGACAACCCTACCCCCTCCAAGGGCGCGAGAAAAAATTTTTGGTATTCGATTATCTTTAAAATTCTTTTCTAAATTTGAAAAAAAAATGGGCCCTCCCAGAATCGTCAACGAGGAGTTGCTCCTCAAAATCATGCCTTCACGGCACCCCTGCTCGTTTGTGCTAAATCTTTGTGGTGAATGAGCAAGATATGTTACATTATTTGTGTTCAAAGAATTCTGAAAATCTTTTTCATTTAAATGATTTTTGGCTGTTAGATGAGCATTAATTATTGTTTCGTAGAAGTCATCTAAATAGACTATTTTTTCATTTTCTTACACTGGTTGTTGTGCTTGGAGTCATTAGAATAGCAGTAACAGATAGAGTCATTACCACCGCAAGGGGTCGGGGGAGTATACCCACTTACGTATGTGTATAGATCCCTTTTTTATTGTTATGAACAAGAACCACCTATAATTATTTGGAGGGATGGAAGCTCTAAAAAGGCCTCGGATTTTTCTGTTTCCCCAACTTTTAAAATGCCTTTAACACTTTAGGAAGTGCATAACTTGTACAGAATTTTTGATGCGGAACTGCGTACCTAATTCATGAAAAATCTCATCTGGCCATACGCACAAAAACAGTTTTAAGAATTCAAAAATGAAATACTTTATAAAGACTTGAAAAATAATGTGTTTTTTTTCTTCTTCTTCTTCCAAAAAAACGTAAAGCGACGTTACAAAACAACAAATTTTGATTTAAATCTGAGAGAGTGTTGTAACTTGTGTTCATAAAAACGAGCAGAGAAATGGCTGCATGATAATGAAATTTGATATGAGCTACACGTTGTTAATTCTCCAAAGTGGATTTCCAAAATTATTACAAAATGATCTTGCCGACGATGAAATTTGATACGAATTTCCATTCGTTATCCTCAAAGCTGACTGTGTGAGGCAATGTGAGAGCAATAAATTTTGGTCGAATAGTTATCTTAGAAATTTTGTATAACTTTGATTGATTGTCGATTAAAAAAATGCCTGCGTCTGAAAATGAATGCAAAATTGGAAGATGAACTCAAATAGCCCGGAGGGGGCACAGTTTAAGCAATTCTTTGACTACTGACTTGAACTGCGTAAAAGTAGTATATATTGTTTTGTATCCCCTCACATATTCAATGGCTAAAAAATTACCACATGGATGCTTTAATATTGTGCAAGCATGGAATCATTGACTTTTATATTTGTGGGATGTTTCAATATGTTGATTATGTTTACCAATCCACGAGAAAAAATCAATTTCTGTAAAACTGTTTTTTGGTATATCTATTTGCATTATTTTTCGGTTTATGATTTTTTTTTTCTCAGGCTCGTAATACGGGCCCAGTACTTTTCCAGTACTAAAGCATAGTAGGCTGTTCTTGAATTTGAAGGTTTCCTAATTATGCACTTTTTTTGAATACTTTATGGTTACGATTTAATTAGCAATTTTACGTAATGACCATTACAATTATTCCTCCTTTATTAAGAGTAATAACTGTAGAATTTATTTATGTTAATAAATTTTTTTTTTTTTGGCGATCAGAATGACACCTCAGTTGGAGGACGATTCTAAGAATAAATCTAGGAGCTACTCATTCTTTCAGACTGATTTTGTCAATATTTGCTGTCTTATCACTCTTAAATTTTAATTTTTAATTAATTTAATAAGAATAACGAGAGTTTCTAGGTCAAAATTTGAAAGATGTTTTTTTTTTAAATGAAGGTAGACCATTTCAATTGATAAGTACTGAAATTTTGATATTTGGGCACCGATTAGGAGCATTAGGTGGCTAATTACTAAACCTTGTATTTATAACCAGTCTAAATTTATGAATCTTATAATGTCATCAATAGGTACCATGAAAAATCACTTCGAAGTACAAAAAAGCTTTTGAACCGAGTTTTTTTTTGTTGAAGTAGCTATAGTGCTTCAAAGCCCACCTTTATTGGAAATTATGGTTTTTTGATTTTTGTCACATTAATAAAACCAATTTGCGAGGTAGAAAATGGAAAATTTGAAACTTCAAAGATAAGAACCACCCTAGGATTCTTGTTATGTTTTGGTATATTCAAAAAGAGAAAACATCTAGAAAAATCTGGTGCTTTAGGCACCTTACGGATCTGGGAATGAAGGTACGAGTGTAAAGTGTTCGAGATTAGAAATCGCTTTTTAATCCTGACAAACACCAAAAATTGAAAGTTAGTGCTCCTAGATGTAATCACAACATGCAGTTCCTGACTCCAATGGCATCCTGATGCTCGAGTAAAACCTAACCTCATAATTTTTATAGTGTTTCTGAATTGCTCGATTTTAACTATTCGACCTCCTCCTCTAGGTGCTCCATAAAATTTGCCACACAACCCTGTTAATCTAAATTAGTTTTTGTCATTCCACATCGCTCATACCAAAAGTAATAATATAACCGAACATCTTCATTAAGAGAAAATAAAATGAAAATGGAGTTACGAAGTATAAAAAAAGGATTCCAACCCGTTAGATCTCTTCCGAAGGAGTGGATGGAGAAAGGAAAGGCATTAATTTTTATGCGAATAATTTTGTATTTCGACTCTATTAAAATAGTTTTTACTCGTCCAATTCGCACGGTGAATCCATTTTACTATAAGACTCCAAATTTTCAAAGAATTTTTTTTTATTTTTACGATCACTCCGAAGTAATCGCGGTCCATTATTACGAAACCATAAAAATGTGAATGATTTATTTTATTTCGTTATGGGCGGCGAGCCTATTTCTATCCTTTTTAATCGTTTATAAAAAGTATTTAGCTCTCGCTGTGGCTAAACTTTTAATTCTTCAAGCCTTCCCCTCACCCCTGTCGCCCATTTTAACGAATTTCGGAAAGACACGGTCATGTCTTACGTGGCATGTACAGCACGTGCTTATTGCATTTTACTGGAAATAGATTGCTGTCTATCATCGCATAGGATGTAATTTGAGGTGGAAAAGAGGAAAAAGAAAAGAGATGGAAAAACAACGAACAATCGAATTTTTCAAAGAGCGTGTAATGGAGAGGTAGGAAAAAAATATCACGGAGTCGAATCTCAGACTAGGAATAACTACGTGAAGAGACGTTCCAAATGAAAATAAAAATAAGTGGACCACACGCATTATAAAATTGAATCAATATGATTTGATTGCACCTACTCCTTCTCCCCCATTGAATTTTATGCTTTTCATTTACAATCATTTTTTCCTTTAGCCATGTCAAAGTCTAATGATATACAAATGAAAATTAAACGATGCATTAACAGAAATTTTTGTATTTAAATTAAACTGCAAGTAGGTATAGTCACTGATTTTAATACCTTCCAATGTACAATGTCTAATATAAGAATACGTAACGAAATCTGAGAAAATTTTTTTTGTCAGTTTTGATGGATTTCATTAAATAATTGGTTCCAACAGTTCAACATTCAACTCTCTAACCCAATAATTAGAGAAGATATATGGGTATGGTCCTTGAAAATTGAAAAATGAAGAAATGTGATTTTGAGAAAACTAACCTTGAAGTTTGAGAAAAGTTTTTATCTGTTTCTGATGTGGATATTTTTGGTATTCTCCCGTTGAAATTTTCACCTCCCACCCTGCAGAATGGTTTCTATACATGAAAAAGAAATTCCATAAAAGTTTCAGCCCTCACAGAGGGGTTGAAAATTCGTGAATGCAAATATTAGCATTATTTTAATTTTTATCAGCGTTACATAAAAATATTTATGTAATTTCTCCTTCAATTTACTTCTACAACCCTTGTAGTGAGGTGATTAGAAAGTAGGTTGGGGGGATTTGAGAGGGTTCCAAGTTTCGACCTACCTTACGGTACCTAAAAGTACATCTCTCCTTTTGTTTGTTACGCTGAAAAATGATTTATTTATGAGTGGTATATAGTAATCAAAAAATTAATGTTGAAGAAATACTCGTACTTCCTTTCTTCCAACCGCTCCCGCCACCATCAGTTCAAAAATTCCGATTTTGCCATAATTTTTAATAAAGGTCTGCTCTGACTCTGAAGCTCTCGGAACATTTTAAGGGATTGTTATTGTATCAGTAAAATTAACTGAGATATAAACCAATGTGGATGCTACATGATATAGAGTGATGTTTTATCATCTAGCCTATATTATGATTTTAAATTTTATTGTACCTACAAGTACTTAGGTACAGAAATTCGTGATTTTGACTTTATACACTTTGTTTTCCTCCACCCGAAATTCAAAATATTCTTCAAATTTATTATGACATAAATAATTAAATTATTAATAATGTGTACTTAGGTACTTCGATAAAGTCATATTCTCCTGACAATATTTTACATCCATGATTGACCTACTCCTACTACATACACGTGCTTCAATCATTTTCTGTCTATTGTGAAATGCTATTATATTTCATTTCATGATTTTTCTCTACAAGACAGAATAATGAGTTTTTTTTTTTTGAATTTATAACTAGAATTTAGTTACAATATCGTAACTGTATAAATTGAAAAACACAATGGTCAAAACCTACTGTGGGTAATTTTAAAGCAAACTTGGTTCGAAGAGGTTGTCCTGTGAAATAATCAGTTTTTGGATTTTCTTCTTTGTGACTTTTTTTTCAGTCAGTTACTGTAAAAATGTTTCATGCAAATGCATGTAGCTTTTCAGAAACTTACGAAGTAGCTCCAAAAATGATTTTGTCCATAATTTTGATTTTATTGGCGTCATTCTTCGAATTTTTTGCAGAAAAATGTGAGTTTTGTTGAAGAATTTTATTTTAATTTAGATGAGTATAGCTTTTGTACGGTTAGAAGAGATTCGCGTTTATTCTTTACTGACCATGCAATAAATTGATACTGTTGAGTTCTAAATACAGTGGCTTAGTGCAGTAGATTTATTGAATTAATAAACTGTAGAAAAATAAGATGAGTGATATTCTGATATGTAAAATAATATTAGGTATTTAAAAATATGTTTAGGTAAATGCTTTTATCTTCATGCGCACTACAGTTTAATTTTTTCACCAAGTCCAAGAGTCCAACTTTTTTTTCTCATGCGCACTCCAGTTTATAATACAAACTCTTATCTCTGCTCCCAGATTGAGTCAAATTATAAAATAAAAACAATTATTAGAGAGAAAATAATTGTTCCTATCATTGAGGATATTTATTCTGTTATACGAATTCATTTTGCCCCATGATAAGAAGAAGGTTTCGTAGCTTTTTTTTTTTTTTGTTAAATGAGAAAACACCAGAAATATAGAAAACACCAAAAAAAAAGAAGAAATCCCCAAACTCCCCTTCTCATGTAGGTACGCCAATGGTCTAACGCAGTAACACGAATTATTTGAATTATTTGTTCCATCATACTAGTAGGTATACAGTCTTTCCAAGACTGAATAAGTATAGCTTGATTCAATTTATTTCAAAAAATTAGATTTAATTTGAAGCTTGTATGTTGAATTTTGCATTAAAATCATTTGGAATTTTATTTTAATGAAATATCCAATGTTGAAACTGAAATAGATAACGGAGTCTTTTTAAGCTAAATCACTTATGAGAAACACTTTCACTGACTGCTTCAATTTCATTATAGAGATGTTCCACTGTGTTATTTTTAATGTAAGGATCCGCAAGTATAATTTACATTTTGTCAGAACTAAATCATCATCAAACTTGAGACACCGTATAGTACATTATATTTTTTTAATTGCCAACTCTGGATTATGGAAGTTTTATATTTTTGGAGAAATTCCTGTTTCCATTTAAAAGACAGTAGAATAGAATGCAGCTACCTATTTATATAATTTACTTTTTCATTTACTGCGAATATTTTCATGACATATTTACTTGGAATTAAAATTATCAATTATGTAGTAAAGAGAATTATTTTAAATTTAATATTTACTTAAATTAAGTTCAGAGTCTTTTGTTTCTCTTTTGAAAGACTTCGAATATTATTTAAGGGTAATTTTTCAAAAATATTTGTCGAGTATTTTCTCGGTACCATCAGAAAACCAGAAATAAAAATTTTTTTTTTTTCGCATTCAATTAATTTCATTATTCTTAAAGTCGTCAATTCTCGTTATTGGGTGTGTACTTAAATTCTAAATTCAGATTTATCTGCCACCTGTGCTTATGTAAAAACCTTACTCTTTTCACTTGGTTTAGAAAATTAAAATTAAAAGCTCAATATTGCGGTTATAGAAAATAATTTTCCTTACTTAAAATACCTGCATATATCTTCGCCGAGTCAAAAATGTTTTTGTGTAACTACTTGCTATTTGCATCAATAAGTTTTCTTCAAATTTAGTTGGAAAAAAATTGTTTACGGAAGTTATCCAATTTTAAAATTGTACAAGCTAAATTCATATAAACATTAATGTCTACCTTGATTTTGACCTTAAACATTTTTGAATAATTATTCTCTGATAGTTGAAAGAAATACTCAAAAGTCAAAACTCAAAACCCCTTGCTACAATTATTATACCTCGACAGAATATCACCGTAGAAGGGCCAGGAGTTAGGTGTATATGTATACTGCGCAGTGAGTGCCCAATGTAAACTCACTTCATCCTTTTTTCATTCAGAATGCATGGAAAAAAAATAAAATAAAAAAAATAAGGGAGGTAGCATCAGACGAGACTTACTTTAAAATAAAATATTAAAATATTTTCTTGCCACTACATCTATCTACCCTCTTTTAGCTGAATTAAATTTCGAGATTCCTCTATAAGCTACCTTGTATATACTTTCGTTTGAAAATATAGTGACAATATTAGAAATTCGGATGAAAAATATCAAGCGAATTTAAAATAAGTTGGATTCTGTGTTTAAAAAATAATTGATGGGTTAGCAATCCGTAAGTAATTCATCTTAATTGATCTTTTTCAGAACTTTTTTGGTTTTAAAATTTAATTGTTTTTTGTTTCATTTTTTTAAATAATAATAATTGAATTCTTGTCTCATAGAAACGGAGATGATTAAAAAAACAATCTTTTATTATTGAAATTTATTCGAATGATTTTTAATTTATCGTTTTTAGCTGATTCTGAATTCTGATTAGATTCATTAAGTAATAGTTGACTATTATTTAATATTTTTATAATCAATTCATGAATTCTTTGTTCACTTCAAGACTGTAAAAAACGGAACGTAGCGTTTATTTCTCTGACTATTTTATTTTCATTTTTTTTTTGTAGATCAGTCATCACCCATCACTTTTTTGTACATTTAGTCGATGAGCGAAAAAGGTTTCGATTTCATTCTGACGTCACAGAAAATGTAATAATTTGAAACGTCGTCTTGAAAGTCAAAAAACAAAACAGCTGTTCGAAAATTTAAAAATCGATTTTAGAATTTCCGTCTCCGTAGAATTTTCTTTTAAAGTTAGCTGAAGGCAACGTAATTTAGTAATTTTCTTTCAATTTTCACTAACACTATTTTTCAGAATATTTCCACTTTAACGTTTTCTGTGTTTATTTCGCTTCTAACGTGAGTTTATCGAGTTTACATAATTTCGATGTAATACGTGAAATATGTCGGTGTTAAGTGTTATAATTGTAACGTAGTGAGTTGATATTGGTCGTTATGCCTGTCCAATGTGACAGAGCCAAAACTTTGATGTACTATTCCTGGGGATTGACTTGAGTGTTATCGGCGTATCTTTGTGCAGGTGTCACATTCGCCTACCAAAAGTTCGTCAAAATTTGTTCAGGTAATTTTGAATATGATTCATAATTGGTATCCACTGCCTTAGTATATAAGTTCATGAACGACTGATTTTTGACGAACACATCATGTTCTTGTTTCGCTTATTATTACCAGAACAATTAAAAAAATTTTTAGAGTAAAGAAATTTAATTACAAATCTTATTCATCGATTGGAGTTATTGAAAAGCTGTTGTGGTGAACTATTGGGTTCGCTTGTTTGGTGGGGAGAAATAAAAATATATCTATTTTTATCGCCAGGGACAACTGAAAAATTACATTGGAGTGTTTTATTGCCGGGCCTCATTGCTATTTTTTCTTTGTTTTCCTCTCATAAAGTATTATGCTTTTCTAAAAGACCATTAGAATTGATTTCCCTCAAATATCAAAGTATCAACATCTGTGCTTGATTTATAAAAGCAAAACAATAATAGTCCAATTACTGTAGAGACAAAGTTCGATGATATAGCTTTCGTCAAATGCATGTATAATTAAATTACGTACCTGTATAGTAAAGATATACAAAGTATGGTTATTATAATATGAAATTCTTCCTGAAAAATATAATCTTCGTTTACTGTAGAAAGTGGTTGTATACGCAGTATACTGTAGAGAAGAATGATGCAAAAGTTCTGCATTATCTCATCAGAACGTGGAGTAAACTGTTGCAATTTTTGTTGAAGTGGTTTATCATTAGTCAACTCAAAATGAACATTTTTATGTATCAAAAAGTGAAATGCAAGTGTTCTCTGTTTTTTTCTTTTCTTTAAATACTTGCTGAAAATATTCTGCCTTTTATTGTTCCTAAGACTGTGACTTAAGATGAAGAAGATAATTCAGTTAAATGGAAACTAATTAGATTGAGCTTAAAAATTTTCAGTGTTTTGTGCGCAAAAATAAATTGTATGGAAGACTAATTTTTCAAGGGCATTCAATGTATTATTTCGTTGCTAAAGCTTTTCATTCAGATTTTGGCTATGGCCAGTTTTTGTGGAAGTGGTGGATGGTATGATTTTAAAATTAAGTATATTTTGTCAGGAGTTGGAATTTTTTTTTTCGATCGATGGGAAGCTGCAATTCGATGATGCAATGAAAAAAGAGTGCCCATTTTGAAAAAAATTTATAATCCAATTGATGCCCCTGATTTAATTGATCAGAAGGAATACTTTATCACATGGTTACACAATACTATCGTCGAGTGTGGCTACCCGCTCTATGCCTTTGGATCTTATTGATTAAAAATATTAGAGTGATTCAATTATAAACCCTTTTTTTTTTCATTTGAGGATGAGCAAGTTGAAAGATTTGAAAAAGAATTTCGAAAAAAAGGGATTTCAGAGCACTTCAATATCAATGGTTAATTTGAGTGATTGATTTCTGATTGAATCCATCCGTGCAAGTATTATGAGTATTTCTATAATTATTTTAGTGTTTCTTTCCTGTTTTTTCTCTTTAATTTTCAGTTTCTATTTTCATCACGTATCCCATTTGTTCTTATATTTTAACCTATTTTTTCAATTTTGTTTCTCTAAAAGGACTCCCACAGGATTCGTAATGAATGACGTCCCGTATTTTAATCCTGTTGATTCAAATTCTTTATGACATTGTAAAGCAAGTGTCTCTTCCCATCCACTTATATTCGACTTTAATCCTTCCGTTCTCAGATATCATTTCTGAATTGACATTACTGCCGTCTATTCAATAACATAACTTTTTTATGAACTTCCCAGGAATTGATTGAAGAAAATTGCAGATGATGCAAAAAATTATTGTGCGTATTGAGAATTTTATTAATGAAAAAATAATATTCTCGAAGGTCTCACATTTCATATGTCCGTATGCTCGATCGACGATCGCTGCACTGGTCGAAATTGGCACGTGAGTTCGATGGCAAGAGATTCAACTTTGTTAAAGAAATAAGAAGTGTTCACCTTCGTCCAAGTCGTACCCTATGGAACGAGAAGATAACTATGTAGTAGGGAGGCTCTGGGCTGGTTTCGACTTTTTTCGACTTCTTTAAACTTGGCACATAATTTATTTTACCTGTGTGGTGGTGCTCTGTTGGTGTGTCGTGCACTAGTAAAAAAATTCCTCTCTGTATGGCTGTGCGAGCAGCGTGAAACACGCGTTGTCGGCGAAATTTTTTCCCCAATAGTTCCGCATACCCCGGTATATCGTACGAATTTTTCGGAGAAAATAATTTTTTTCGCCTCGTCATCGCGTGCTAAATTTTTGGTGATTCATTTGCTGTGCCAGTTTCTTTCATCGCCTTCAAATTCCCTTTCTTTACATTCGAAGACTGCCAATTTCTCGTAAGTATCTGACCACAAATCAGATTCTTAGTTCCTCTCAACGCTGCAAATGAGGAAAGAAAGACTGACTGTCTTATAATTTCTTAATTTTAATGGGACTAGATTTGTTAACGAATGTTGGCTGTGAACTTCGATACTATTTGAATTAAATGGTAATTATTTTAACTAACGTAACAAAAACTGCTGGTTAAAAAGTTAATAAAAAAGTTGTGGTAAAACTTATTTGCAAAAGTAAACTCATGTATTCGTGTATCAGTAAAATGTTACATTGCAAAATTAGAGGGAACTTCACTTTTTTTTTAGCAGATTTTCAACAAAAAACCTCGTATTAAATTTGGTCCGACTTTCACAATTACTAGGCACGAGACCATCATCGTTTTTCGTTTTATGATCTCCAGATTCCAAAAATACCCATTTCGCATTTTCATATTAATTCTTTATTATTTTTATTTTTATTGTTTTTATTTATTATTGTTTCTCCCTCCGTGTGCATATATTTCTTTGGGAAACGAAAACTGACGAACGGCTGAACCGATAGGGCTGAAATTTTCACCAGAGGTAAAACTCGACGAGTTTTAAGTCTGATAGAAATTTCAAGTCGATCGGTTTGGCGGTTCAGTAGATATTAGAAAAAATGTTGCTAAAAATCGATGATTATTCCAAGGGATTTTGAAGAACCGAATTCGTCGAAGAAAATCTGCTTTTCTAGCGGGGCTTCCTGCGATAGAAATTTTTATTTTAACACTAGAAAGACCAGGTAATATCGTATACGACGCCATTTGAATTTGGATGCGTCATTCCTCAAAGGACCAGGTGGCGTCATATATGACATTCTCTGCTCCTTTGAGGTTCCTTTACTGTTGAGTCGAATAGGACGCAACCGGGTCCTTTGAGTAATAGAGTAAAACATGGTTTTTCTAGTGTTTATATCAAATGCGATAAGTCCATTGTGTCAAAATAAAACCAATATGGAATTTGAATATCCGAGTCATGGGGCCAACTCCTGGAGTGAATCTGGCTGTACTTATGTACCTTGTACTTATTCAAGTACTAGTATGATCAGTATTCAAGTATTCATTTGAAATAATTTCGTTCTGTTTATAAAACAGTTCCGCACTTTTAGCACTTTTTATATAAAGTTCTCAAAACGGCTGTTCTGTTTAAAAAAATGCGAAAACAATTTTTTTAGTTTGTTGTTCAGCTTTCATGAGAAGCAGCTGTCACTCGACTAAAGACTGCATAATGCGATGAAGTTTTAGAAGTTGAATTATTTTCCTAGCACTCGGTACTTGCAGTGTTTTTTAGATAAATTATCCATAGACTTTGAACTGTTTTTTTTTGTTTTTTTTTGTACTCGTATTTTGTGAGAGAGGCCTTTTTATGATACGTAGATTCATATTTATTAATAATATTATTATTCTGCGCAAATTTGTGTTCAACTGAGAATGCGTACGCCCATTGCTTCTGAGACCCCGAAGCCATGTGTTAATACAGGGCCATAGCTGGAGCAAAATTCTTAGTGGACAAATAAATGCTCAAGATGAAAAATGGACGTCTCTTCCCTGCCTTTCGTAGAGTGGGTGGAGGAGAAACGAATTGGCTTAGGTGGGTATTCCCCCCCTCCCACAACAGCTACGGCTTCGTATTGACATCCCAAAATTCGGTTTGCTGGTGATGCAGTAGAGCGCGGTTCAAGATCTGAATGTATGGGAATCAATTTTTTAGTATAGCTTTCCTGAAAATTTTCTGTATTGATGCAAAGGTCCTTCAGTTTGTGACGCGTCAGTTGTAAATGTTATCCGTTCATTTCTTCTTTATGGTGAATTCCTTATGATGATTTTGGTCATTGTTGCCTTTCCTCTACACCGTTTCGAGCGGAAATCCAGTTCTCTGTTGGATTTTAATAATTCTGATGTACCTACGAGTACGTGATTCTTTCTTGTATCCGCTTTTAAGAGCAGCTCATTGCGATGGGTAAGTACTCCGTGGTTAATTTCAACGATGGTCGTTCGTCCCGAAGGATGGGATCATTGCTCTCAGGTGATATGATGCAATAAGTAATTTCTTCGTTTACGTTATTACAACTTTTGTCGTATCACTCTCTCTCTCGCTCTTCTTTCTTATCGATATATTATTTAATCGGTGGCGTGTGAGTTTCCAGAGAGCAGAGGAGGTTCATGAACCAGTTGAAAGATGGAAGATGAAGCAGAGGTGGTGGTAATAATGGTTACGTTTTTAGCTATACACGCTTCCATAATATTTTATCGAATAGGTACTTTTACTTTCTTCGAATTCTGGTTCTGTGTTTGGCTTTGGCTGGCTTGATGGTGTTTTGTTGTACCTGTGTAGTACCCGTGTATAAAGTTTGTATATGTATTCAAGTGCCTGCGTTCGCGTTTGTGTGTGTGTGTCCATCGAAAAGAAAGTTATTGGTTGACCGAGCGGTCGAACGTTTCCTCATTGGATTATATGCTGCGTGCATCTCTGGCGATTGCATAAATTTTTCGGTTGGTTTTGACCGTGGTGCGAATGTTCGTATTTTTTTCTTCATCTACCGGAATTTATGTTTGTAATTTTTTTTTTTTTTTGACTTTTTTAAATATGGACTTGTAAATCGCTTTTGAAATGTATTCTTGGGCGCAAAAATTATTATAATTTTTCTAAGTCTATGTCTGCAATTCGTTTTGACGATGTGTTCATTTGTATACGGTTTGTTTTGTGTATTACTTGCTAATTGTTAATGCGGTTTTGCTGGACGCACGATTGGCTGGCCACCGAAGCCTATTATACTGTCTTCCTGTTGTTTGTGAGGTAATTCGTAATTACACGAGTAGAATGCTGGTGGATGAGTAACTTCGGTAATTATGATTTTAGCACGTCTACGAAGAGATATCGACCTTGAGTGAAATTTCTTGGCTGGCATCTTTCGGATTTACAAAATGTATTTCATTTGCGGTAGTACATAGGTATCAGATTGGCACTTATTCACGAAGGTTATACTCGTATTTTTATCGAATTCGTTGATTGAATTGAGTTTTTGAAACCTCGTATTATTTCGTCTAGTCGGATATAATGTGGAGGGAAAAGTAACTCCCTAAGTACTTTTCACAGACATTCCACTTAGATACTTTTACTCGTATAGTGTGCTGTTCGTGGACAAACCAATATAATTATTACTTTCAGTGTGCTCGTCGTAGACAAACAACATACTTCTAAAAATTATGTAAGAGCTGATATTATGATTCTCCGTTTTTTATTTGGATTCTTTGCTCGTATCTGTCGTGTATTATCTTGTAATACCTGTACAAACTGACGTTGTATTCATGGTAAGGGAGACAAAGGCAGAAGATCGCTTCGTTTGCACTTGGTCAATAGCGAAAGGCTGGATTATTGTTTTTGGTAGAATTGTTTTGACGTGTTAATAGTACCCGGGTGTTTTCTTTAATTGGCGTTAAGTTGTAAATAAAATAGAAAGTTTCGTGGCATTAGATATCACCTAAAACAATGAGTAGAAATCGTTAGCGTTTTATATTTTGTAAAGGTATGGATGGATTGGTGCTGGAATCATTAATTGAAAGAAAATTTCTTACGTGAAGTTGGCTATGTCTCCGCTTACTTTTTTTGGACTGAGGGTAGCGGGGTGACAAAGGTAAAGGTACTCTTACTGGTAATGCAGTATATTAATAATATTTTATACCTAAAACATTGGGGGGGAGGGGTTTCTCTGCGCCAGGGATGCGAACTGCAGGCAAAAATCTCTGAAACTAGAAATTTCTTTAGTCTTGAAAAATTTCAGGGATAAAACCTGGGATTTTGTTTGGAGTTTCATTAATTTTTTTTTCAATTTTGGGAATTGTAGGGATGTTTCTGATATTTTCTCAATTTTTAACTTATTATTCAAATAGGAGATGATATTATTATAATGTATTTTATTACAGTTTCTAAAGATTTTGTTTTGAAAATACAACTACATATTAACTTGTTTGTTTTCAATCTGTCTTTTTTTTCATTCATTATCAGTCAATTAATTCTTACAAGAAGGCAATAGCCCCTCATCTTTAGAGGAGATTTTCTTTGAGCGCTGATAATTTCAGGCAGTTTTAATACATTCTTCATGTATAGCCCACAGTTAGATATACATAATAATAAACTATTTAGTATATAAATTATTAAATATAAACAAAATTCATTTTGAATTATTTGCAGTGCTGTTTTCCTTCGTCAGGAATTGATATTATTTCTCTTTCACGATTTTGAACGCTTTATGCGACGAGTTATTTAATAAAAAGTCGAGATCTCTGATTCTCATCTTAAGTTCAACGATTAAATTAATTACTCAGAATCTGGTCGATCTTTGTCTGTGAATATTTTCTATGAAAAAAAAAAAAATTAATAAAAAATTTGAATTATCTCGCCGTTTAGTATTCACAAATACCTACATTAGTTTTATACGGTACCACCTATCTTCATATTTTTGGATTTTGCTCGTCTTCTTTGTCTAGTCTGGTCAAATATCATTTTCGAGGCTGTTTGCCGGTGGCTTTAAATGGAAATCGATAATAGCATCGAATGAGGGAAATAAAATAAGATAGAGTGATGAAGGAAAAAAAAGCTCTTATAAATATAAGACGAAAGTGGCTCACCTCGTGCTGAAATGCACATACGATACTCGTAATATGAAAAGCCATGGTTAGTCTCTTACCTGTTGGTGTGTAGTATAGACAATTAGTGCAATTGCATACGAATGTTATTTAAAATAATATATTTTGATTGCTCACGATTGGGGCGTTAAACCCTTCGGAAGAATATCGGATTTTTTTTTGAATGAATGCTAGATGAAAAAGTGGGCGTGTAGGTCAAATAAGCTATGTACGACTTTTTTTTTTTTTGACCGATGTGTTTAACCATGACATCTTTCTGGAACTATATTTTTTACTCGAGGCTTTATTATCTCTTCCACCCAAAGCTTTATGACAGTTTCTAAAACTTGATACCGGTTCGTGTATCCTCTGTTTGTAACGTTGATGGCGGCGTATATTTTTTTCTCGCTCTCGTTGCAAATTCTTTATTTGCACGTAGCCCATCGATTTATTGAACTTAGCGCATTTGTCTACTAATAATAATGACTCGTAATGATGTTTAACTGGCTAATTAGGTAGATATATTGTGTGACTGGAAATCGAATGGAAAGTTGGTAAACATTGTGACGAGGAATTTTCAACTTTTTTACGAAAGTTTTTATTACCGTCATTTGCCAATGGCAGACAGCTTAAGGCATTTTTTTCCTTAATTTTTTCATAGCTTGCTGAAAAATGCTTCAATTATTTTGCTTGATGCCTTGAATATTTGCCCCCACCTTTTTCTAAAAACTTCTTCCCTTTTGGCCCCCGTAACCCATACACATATCGCACACCCTCTACAAAACTGCTACAACTCGCAAAAACCGTTTTTTCAGGAGAGCTGTTTGAAATTTTGAATTTTAAAACTGTCAGTAATCAGTGAATTTTCAACGGATTTTGTTTGTTGAAACGTCAAAAGACTCGTATTGTAGTCTAGTTTCTGAATATGATAATATTTCTCCCTTCAGTGGTCAACAAATATCCCCCATCCAAGTTGTATCCCTTTTGTCCAGCCAATAATTAAGAAAATGGTCGAGTTGTATCAGTTTTGTACAGTTATATCAGTTTTGTACATAATTTGAGTGTTGTTGTTTCATTAATGACGTGTTTGTAGAACTGCAAATTGTATCAGTTTAGTAGAGTAATGTTGAGTTGTATCAGTTTTGTCAAGTAATTTTATCAGTTTGTTTGAAAAAGTTGAGTTGTAGCAGTTTTGTCCATTGAATAGCCTCATATTTCTGGAACTGTAAACTGATACAACTGTCCTGGAGGGGTCTGGGGGTGGAATTTCGCCAAGGTGAATATGGGGGATCAAAGTAGGACCCTTATAGACCATTTTTTTCTCTACTAACTCAAAACTCGATTTTTGCGAGTTGTAACAGTTTTGTAGAGGGTGTGCGATATTACACCCTATCATTTTTCCCAACTATCTAAATTTTGCCTATGGCGGACACCTAGAAAAATATTTGTAATGTAGAAAAAAATGTGAATAATTGTTATTATATTTTTCAATTATGATGTTGACTAGTAAGGGGCTTCACCCTCTATCCATTCCGGGGCTCAACTCCCCTCCACACATCCACTTATAGAGAAAACTGGATAAAAAACAAATTGAAAACATTTTACCATGCACATTTGTGTAGATATATTCATTATTCAAATAATTAAATGAACAAAAAAAACAAAACAAATCCAATTAAACTCAATGATGTCACAAGGCATGGCAGTCATCCTTTGGCTTCATATCTTGGGTTTATGGTAGGTATAGGATTTATTCCAGCCTCAAGTTGTGCATAAAAGCAAGTGTCCGCCACTGGAAACCTTCAAACAGACTGAATTTTCCAATGGCGGACACATTGGAAAATTGATATTTCTTTTATGCCAATGGCGGATACCCTCAAAAAAACGTTTGAAACAGATGAAATAATTCTAAAACTGCAAAATTCAATGTTTGTAATGGTTTAGGATCATTGATGCTTTGAAGGAACATTATTTAATAATCACAGGAATAGATAATTATCAGTTTTAAAAATGTTTACTATCTAATCTTTTTCTTTGTAATAATCACGAAATTGAATATTTTAATTGACAAGAACATAATTAATGGCCAAATATTTCTATTGGATGGAGCGAAAATTTAACTGAGTGATTCAATGCATTACCATGGGTAACAGCTACCTTGTGACATCATCAGTTTCATTATAAGTCGGTTTAAACACTAAATATACAAAAATGAAAAAGAAGGTGACCGCCATTGGGAAGGTGTCCGCCATTGGCAAATGACGGTATATCATTTTCAAGTAATCGATGACCATTAATTTGCTTAGTTTTGTTGTCGAATGTGTTGATTGTTGAAAATTTGAATTACTCTTAGGGTGAACAAACTGTAGTCTGTTTATCGTTTTATAGACAAGTAAAATTTGACACAAAAATGGTATATATATAGCTGACATAAATGTGTATTATCGCTCTCCTGTAGACTTTGAAAAAGTACACTTATCCCTTCCTTGCATATCACTGTTCTTTTGTATTTAGAATTTTTTCTTACTGTTGACCGCCTTTAGAAGTGTTGCAGCTGGTGGATCTCAGGGCACTTTTAGCAGGTTTTCGACAGAAAATCTCCTATTAATTTTGGTCTGACTTCAACAAATAGGCACCACATCATCATAGTTATTTGTTTCATGATCTCCAGAATCCAAAAATACCTATCTTGCATTTTACTGTTTCTTTCTTTATTTTATTAATGTGATAACATTTTTATTTTCATCGCAGTTTGTTTTTACATTCGATGTTGTTTTTTCTTGTTAAATTTTCCATGTATTTTTGATAGAAAGTCTATACAAATCACATAACTTTCTCATAATACATCGAAATATCGATAAAAGCACAGTGTTGATAAATCAGTCATGAGGAAATACATGTATATCGCTACGCACAAGGCACAATATCGTTTGTTTGTGGTACAACATATCGATCGCAACTTGAGATGAAAATGTTATCACATTAAATGTAACTGTCTGTGGTGGCACTGATACTAGACCTTTTTCTCCTTTCTCCATCCTCGCGCATACATCTCTTTGTAATACGAGAACAGACGAACTGCCGAACCAATATGGATGAAATTTGCACTGAAGGTCAATCTTGACCAGATTTAGAACTGATCAAAATTTCAAGTCGATCGGTTCAGCGGTTCCGGAGATATTAGCGAAAATATAGTTCAAAATTATGAATTTCAGGTGTTATTAGGGGCTACATGTTGCGCTAGAATTTTTTTAGGGTGATTCTGGAATGGCTTGCGCGAAAAAATGTTTGACTATGTAATGTGCTCTATAATCTGAATCTGAAACGTCTATCTTTACTGGACTGTACATAGTAGTACCTAATTAAAATTTTTAGCATAAAACACATTCGATAACAAGACTGAGCAATTGAATGGCTATCATCTATAATTATAATGAAATCAAGTGAACGTCTTCTTCATTTATAATTTGTGAATAACGTCCTTTTCTTTGCCTTTTATACGAGTAACATCATAGTATTATAGTCAGTCATATTGTGACTTAGGATTATTGTTACAGTTAATTGACTATAATTCAGATTATATCGAAAAATTGTGCAATATTTTTTATCGTTTTTCATTACGTATAGGTATTGCTTTTATAATAAAACTTTTATTATTTGTAAAAATGTATTTTACAAGTCATGGTGTGCTGCATATTTCCTTACGAATGTATTTTTCAATCATTATTATTTTTGTGATAAAAATTTCTCTGCTTTCGAGGTGAATGATTTTGTTGTTTTTCCCATTTTACCTTCATTTTTAAAGTATGAAACAACTTTTTTTCTGCGTGATTGATAACGAGAGTCAAGTGAGTGAGTATTCTGTGGCTTATTTCCAAATGTATAAAACGTGATTTAATTTATTCAAGAATGCGATGTGAATCTTCGTATACGAGTAGTTATATTACATTTTGATTTTTGTGTAAAAGTGTCTGGTTTCAAGACTGTGTACAGTGTATTCAAATTTAAACTGGTACTTTTAAATTGAAAAATATTATAGTATTTTTATGGTAGATTTTTCCAACCATTTTAAATGAAATAATTTGACCTGTGTTACCTATCTTTTGGTTTTCAATTTTTTTATCGTCAGTTTTAGAATATGGAAAATTCGTTTTGCCTTGTGAATGCAAATTTAGGGAATTTTTCAATTTTTTGAAAGGTTAGTATTTAACATAATTTTTTGGCTCGACCTTCTTTTTTTTTCTTCTGATATTATTGCAGAATTATAAAAAAGTACGTACGTCCTTGACCCCTTCCTGACTTGAATTTGAATCGTGATTACCGCATCCTGTTAATATTTTTCTAAATTCGGCTCCAAATTCTGGGTTTTATATAAGCGAAAATTATCTATTAATTTATATTTTTTTCCTGTAAAATTAACTTGGTGACAATTCCGAGTTCCGAAATTTTGGTTTCTGGATTTTTGCACTAGTGTTTCTTCATTTCTGAGTTGGTCTTTCATATGTGTAGAAAGAAAGTTGATAACCAGTGTGGTAGAGCGATTGTTTCAGCATTTTTGAGCGGATTAGTTGGGTATATTTTTCCGTCAATTCTGGTAACCCTAAAGTTTTCCAATTTCTCAATAGCTTGGATTCTTGTAATCGTATCATATTTTCTATTTAATGTCATTTGTCATCGTGGGCAAGTTCACAATGCTGCGTGCCTGCATAGTTTATTTTTAAATCTAATTTCTATTTTTTTTTTCTGCTATTCAGGAAGTGGGTATAATCTTTCTTTTTTATTTTGAAAATTTTGTTCACCTATTGCTCTTGTAAATCTTGATCCAGAGGTTTGAGAATTCAAAATTCCTGAAACGGGTTTCATATTTCTTGTACAAAATACACAAATGTTGAATATCTCAGATGATGCATAGGTAAGAAGGTCAATGAGATAACAGTTTTATAAAACGATAACACAAATAGAATCAACGTGGGTCCAAATTGAAGAATACAAAATTGAAAATCATCTTGTTCAAGTGCATTAATTGCTAGCTGTTATAAAATGTCTACCTTCCGTATCATATTTATAAGACATGATATTGATTGACCCGTAATCATTACTTGGCAAATGTTAAATTTACAGTAAAATGGTTTTTGGTGTCCAAAAATGAATCAAAAGTCTTGGAACATTGCAATTCATTTTTTTTTGTACCATCACTCACAGTCAGTAAATTACCGTCTTCACTGTTTGAGCTGGACTTATTGTCAGATATGTAGTTCCACAGGCAAAAAGCCAAATAAATAGTTTAGGAATTTATCAATCTCTCTTTGAATTTTGTCGTTGTACCATTTTGTTTGAAAGATACACATGTTAAATATTTCTGCTCTAGGAACAGTGCATGAAGTATCCATACTACACTCTCACTAATCTATAAGACTCTCACAGGAGAATAGTACACCTCAATTTTTGAGACTTATTTTTTGCATCAATAAATTTTTGTTTTTAAAATGGCGTTGAAATTTATAAAATTTTGTACCAGCTAATATTTAAATTCATTCACAATAAAATATTTTCGCCACGGGCCTTTATAATTTAGTCATTATCAGTAATTTTTTTTGTCTGTTTCATTATAACTGCTTTCTGATTTCAAACATGGATATAATCTCCACAAATCCACCTCAACAACTGTATAATTTATGTTGAAGAATCTTCATGCAGCAATGTGGTAATAGCCTCCACAAAAGAGTTCTGCTTCTGCTTATACTTTAGCAGGTTTTCGATTGAAAGCTTACGATTTATTTGTAATTTTCAGTAGACGTCCTAAAACAATGTAAAAAGTTATTCTATTATATTTTGTAAATATTCGGTTTCTGTGTATCATTTTTGAGTTTATTTCTTTTTTCAGACCGTACAATGTTATCCAATTTGTTCGAGAAGCACGGTCAGTTTTGTGCCAAACATCCATGGGAAGTGATCGTGGCTGTCCTGACACTGACGGCATGTATGCTGTCCATGGACAATTCGTCTCACTCAGGGACCGCTTATTCGACAAATTCCTTTCGAACCGAGGTGAATAAAAAGCACACGCATTTAAAATCGTACTTATTTTTAATGTATTAGTTATTTGTTTTGTCGGTGTGATCGATGATTGGATGAAAGATGGCACTCCTCGAGCGTGTTCATGCATCAGCATAGACGAGGTGAAAGTGACGATAAACTTAATCGAGAATCATCCGTTACCGATTCACTGTAGCTATAAATCTTATTTGTTAGAAAAAATCGATCTGATCAATTTACATTCGTTACGCTTCCTGTAGGACGAAGATATAACAAAGATTATATGAAATCGAGTAACTGGTTTGTCAGTCTTCCAGTGTAGAGTCTGAGCTTGAACCATGAAAATTAATTGGCATTGCGCAAAGGCACCGAACTGAATGCCTCTCGAAATATTTTCTCGAGGAAAGGAGCGTTACTCTCTCTGATTGTGAAAAATCGTCTAAAATTAATCAGTTAAAAATCAAATCAAATTTTATTTACAATCAAATAATTTAGTAGCAAATGAGCAGACCCCTTACGTGCCCACACAAGGGCCAGGGGCGATTGTGAAATCCAGCTGAAATAGTTTGTCTCCCAAGAAAAATTTACCCTTTCAAGAATGGCAGTGAAGCTGGTGGCTCATTCCACCTTTTACTAATTCAATTTTTAAAACGTCATCATCAGAAACGATGTAATTCACACGCTGCTTTTCCCAGTTGAACTTTAGGTCTTGTGACTATCTTGATGGGTTATATTATTCTGTAGGAAATAAGCCAGCCCTGTATTCCCGAAATCTTCGTTTGTCTGTAGTCGAGTCATGGAGAATATTTCATTTTTTCTTCGAATCTGTTTTGTATTCCATATAAATTATTTTATCGTTTTATTTCAGGAAACGAACGCGGTAGACATAATATTCATGACAATAATTAGATGCTCGGCTGTACTGTACAGTTACTACCAGTTTCGTAAATTACGCAAGTTGGGCTCTAATTATATTCTAGGTAAGTGATATGATGAAGAACGTTCAATTTCGTAATGAGTAGTTCGCATTTCGAATAAATCGTATAGTTTTCCAGCCTGTAGAATATTATGAGATGAAATTCCTTCAATTTGAACGTGTTTAGCTTTCACAAGTGACAATTTGTTAGCGGACGGTTTTGAGTGCTAGTATATAGGACTTACATAATAATTGGCATTGGTTAGTTACAGATCCATAATTTTCACCTTGAAGCCTTGTACAATGCGTACATGCTGTTGTCAGTTTGGTTGAAATAAAATAAAATTGGCCGTTCATATTCCTATTATTCGAAGAAATACGAAAATTTGAGGGCTGTAGAATGTAGAAAACAGCCCCAAGCAAAATAGTGGTTGAAAATCTTTCTGAGTTCTGTTGAACATTCATTTAACTGTCAAGTTTATTTGTTACTGTGTGTCAGTTCAGTGGTATTTAAAAAAAAATGCATTCAAGCATCACTGATGATGGTGAACTTCGAATGCTGAAACGGTTTAACGTCAAAACTTTGAAGAAAATCTAAGTTTTTAAGAACGAATTATGAGAAACAAGAAACTTTATTTCATGGCCCAAAAATTTCATCTGCAAATTTTCAAAATTGTTTTCTACAGTATTTTGTACTATTCGACTGAGTAGTAACTAGTGAGCATAATTCTGACTTCGAATGCATAAAAAAGAAAATTCCATTGTCAGTTTCCCATGGCAAAAGGATGACGGTTTTTGTCTCTTCGCCTATTTCCAATGTATTGTTATTTTAATTTTAACATTTCAAAATTTTGTAATACAATAGTTGCTTCATTTCAAATTCATGTTTTAAAATCGTAACGAATTTTTTATTAGTTTCAGAGGTTATTTTCTGAAAAATTTGAAATGGAAATTACGTTTAAATGTAAAATGAATTATTTTGTTTTAATTTTCATCAGAAAGATTCATAAAAAATTCCTAATAGTAAATGGGTAAGGTAATTGTTAAAAATTACCAATTGAATTTTCTCGTTTTTTGGACTTTTCTACTTGATTAAAATCCACTATTCTACTCAAGTCGTTAATCACAATTTCGTGTCAAACCGATCTAACATTTTTCAAACATTTAGTTTCAGCGTCCATTTTCAATTTTATTTGTTTTTGTAGAAGTGTTTTTCTTTCAAGCCAGACTTTTGTTTATTTTTCCATATAGATTGACACTAATAGTGAGAGTAGATACTGTGGGATTTCATATTTATTTATCCTAATGAATTGTCAAACCTCGTGCAGAGTAAAATTCTTTTTGTGCAGGAAGTTCGTGAGAATGAGCTGAAAACGATTCTTTCAAAAGAAAATATTTCTTTCGAACAACGAATTATTTTTTCTCTACCTACTCATCACTAGAAAAATTTCGTATGTCGTCTTATCCAAAATTTGAACCATACAACGTTGCGCTTGAAACATATTCAAGTCACCATCTTCAATCTATCGTCTTCAGAATCGTAGGTAATACAAAAATAAAATTCTATTTCTTCGTTCAAAAAGTGCTGAATGTAAACAAATTACATGCAGCAATTTTATGACGATGACGAAAAGTAACGCTGCTGATTTTAGCAGCGTTTTAGAATTATTGATGTTGCATGTGAAGAGAGTGAGGCGAGGGTAGGGGGAGGGTTAGAGAGATGCTTCTGTGTATGTTGAAATCTCGAATTCTTTTGAAAAAGATAGTTTTAGTTTAATTGTTTTTTCAGAAATTTACAAACAATAGAAATGATTAATTGAGAATTTACTTGAAGAAAAAAGTCCTGGTTGCGACTAACTGCTTCTCTGACTGCAGCATATTTGATGCCAAAAAAAGAAATAAAATGAAAATTTTAAAATTATAATGAACAGTGCATGCGTCAACAAACAAAAGGTTCGGTTTTAATTCATGTCAAGTATAATTCATAGTATCACAGTATCAATGCAGTATTAATAAAACTGGGATGAACGCCCTTCCGCTGTGATACTGTATTAGTCGTGTTTTAACATTGAAATAATTATAAATAGAGGGTCAAGTTCTTGATGCCTGTTCACTTGTCGCAATATTTCCGTTAATTTTTTTTTCACTTCAGCAGAAGCATGAAAATTTTAATTTTCGAGTTACGTCTTTCATCTTGAAACAGTCCTACGCTGCACTTTGTCGAATCAATTTGTATGGAAAAGAGTAAGGAGTCAAGTGTGTTATCATGACTTCTGACATCGAGTTTAGTATTTTGTTTGTAGGTTATTTCCAATTTATCAATCGATATAATATCGAGTCTCATGAAAGCCACGAATAACTCTTGAAAGTCGAAAATCGGCTAGAAAAATTCCCATCCAAGTTTTCCCATAATTTATAATTTTTCAAGTTATGAATGTTGAATTGCATGTTTGAAATAATTATGAGGGAGTTTTAGGAGAATCTAATTTCGTTCACATATTGCTCGTTCATATGAAATTTATACTCGTGTAAAGGTGCGATTATACTATCGTCTTAAGCCGAGCCGAATACCCGAACACACTCGCCGAGCTCCCAAATAATACACGTAAAATTGGGTAAATTTATGAAATTGCTAAGCAAATTAAAAGATGGTCGGGTATTCGGCTCGGCTTAAGACGATAGTGTAATCGCACCTTTAAAGAAATTGCAGAATCGATTGAAGTTCGGCGATCCATAACTTCGTCTTAATTACATGTACCTACTTCGAAAATTGGTTGTCCATTTGGAATGGCATCAAGCTTTTTTTTTTTTTTTTTTTTCAGAAATACAGTAGGTACATACTTGGATTGAAATGAGTGATCTGTGAGTGTGAGTCTTTGAGTTTCCAGTTGAGTTTGCATCGCGATCTTTCTCCAATTTCAAATTTTATTCAACATTTTTTTCCTTGCGCTTAAGAAGAGTGAGTCAGCTTTGTGTGACTGGTCAGAATGAAGAAGACCTTGTAACACGTGATTTTTAATAGTGACCTTTTCGCAGATCTTTGTGCCATATAAGCTTCTAAAGTGTGCTAATTCATTTTTTTAAAATTATGGTGTTCCTCGAAAGGTATAAAATTATTAGAGACAAGTGAATTCGTATAGTTTGAATTTAATTGGAAAAAAAAAAATGAATGTCGGTAGGTCTATAGTCAGTTTTAATGATAACTCTTCCAATTTAGGTTAATTAAGCCCCCTTGTCCAAATTATGATTTATATTTTCATTAAAATCAATAGTCTACTGTATTGATGATAACTTTGTCTAAATTAACGTTTCAACCTTTTCTGAATGCCATCTAGTTATCGCCAGTAAGCACATTATTTTTGGTAAACTCGAAATTATTTTTAATCTATCGCTCATCTCAAATAAATTTCGATCAATAAAAAAAACTTCTGATTCCTTTATACCTTCTGAAAAAGATTTACGTACGTTGCCGGTATTTCAAACTCGAAAAAAGATGAATAAATTTTCTTATAAAAAAATCTTACGGTGAAAAAAAGTGGAATACCTTCCTAATAATCGGCGTCCGTTGACCATAAAGATTCAGTTTTATATGGGTCAAGGTTACTCCAGATCTGGTTGAACTCTGTTTTCTGGCTTTCAACCATTGGGCTGTTTTGTGTGTTTATTTTTTTCTTTCGCATTTGCGAAATACTTCATCCAGTAATGAGACCTATGTCAAGGTCTCGCCGTGCGTAAGGTGAGCTGTTTTGTTGTCAATAATTCGAAGAAAAAAAAAATGAATTTAAAAAGTGTAATACGATGATAGAACGCAGAATTTTGGTATTTATGGGTAGGGCAACTGGATGAATGAAACTCAACAGGTGTTTGACGTGTTTTTATATCTGTCAAAAATGTCAAAAATGTATTCTTTTCATTAACGGTCGTTGCCACTGCTTTCGACGAGGAAAACGATTGAAAATATTGAGAAAAAAAAAGTTAATTTTATTTCTTATTTTTTGTCTATTCAGAAAGTGGGAAATGTGTGAAAAAAAAAGTACGAAAAATATTCTCTTATAATTATTTTCATGATCTCAAGTATTTTTTGCGTTAAAGTGATCCGATCTAACTGAGCTAAAAAAAAAGTGCACCTTTTTAAAATTTTGTTTATGATACAAGTGGGAAAAATGTGTGTTTCCGCCTCTGACATGCGAGCTAATATATTCAATTAATCAATTGGGTAGTTGTGAAGCCATTCAAATTTTAGGGGATATGAATTCTTACAACAAAAAAAATGGGTCAAGTAGTATGAAACATTTGAAAGAATCTGGTCCTAAAATTCATGTAAATCCAAAACATCTCAGAAAAACATTTCTAAGCGAGTGTGTGCTAATAGAGAAATTGTGTTCTTTTGAAATTAATATTTTTATTTTTAATTAATGGCATAGGTATCTATAGTAAACAGGTCAATCCGTGCGTATAATTTATCCGAATTCGAATCCCGTGAATCTTCTATTTTTGTTGTTCTGTTGAAGAATTTTGGTATCTGCTTACGTATACGATTAATTTCAATTAAATACCCATGTATGTTTTAGATTGTTAATCAAAAGTACCATTGACGTAGAATCAAATGATAAGCAATTGAAAATTACTGTTATCTACTTTTTAAATTTAATACAGGGATGTAGCCAGAGCGTTCCGATAGGGGGGGCAAATAAGATTCTTGGGGGGTCAGTTAATTTTTAAGCCACCTATTCAACATTTTTTTCTCGAAGTTTAGGAGGAAGAGGGGAGGCTAATTTTGCTAGGAGGGGCGAACGAGGATGCCAGGGGGGCTGATCCCCCCAGCCCCCCTGGATACACCCCTGATTTAATATAAATTATAAGCCGCATACTCACTCTTCGGGGGACCAATCTGTTTAAGAATTTATCATCAGTTGAAATGATGGAGAAAAATATCGAAAATATTAAATAAATGATAAATAAAACTTGTGAGTTGTGTATCATAAAACGAAATTTTATTCATTTTTTCGACGAATGGTGGATTCAAATTGAATTGATGAATTTCAAAGCTAATGAAATTACGACAGAAATAAGAGCATATGATGCTCGCCAGTCTTAATTTTGCATAATTTTGTACGAAAAATTACCGAGGAACGAAAACTATCCCTATCTAACCTTTTTTTTTCCCATATCGATTGGCATTTATACTCGTAAAATATGACTAAACGACTGATTTGGTGAAGCAGACGCATTATTGGATCAAAAAATTTATAATAAAATCGATATCTAATTCCTGTCGCTGTAAATTAATTTTCCATCTTATATGAACAAACGCCTTGATGTAATTGTAAAAAAAAAAACATTACCTTATGACAGAATGAGAGAACCAGAAGGAGGAATGAGAAAAAACCCTCGTCAATTCGGTCTGTCTGCTCTTTAAATGAAAAATTAAAGAAGGATTCAAGGATAATTAAAACTTATAATTGCTGCACACAGACCTTCGTTTCTAATATTTTGGTCAAAAGGTACAGTGCACGATTCTATTGAAGGGTCTTCGGTCTCGTCTAATATTATTTAGACATTTATGTCAATTTGCTCGTTTTTTTAAGCTTCAAAATTGCGTACCTATGCGTACTATTTTTCAACTTGTACTTTATTTTTGTTGTACCATTTTCCTCAATTTTACGGATTGTGAATTACGATTTTAATTTTACGTTTCAGGTATTGCCGGATTATTTACCGTTTTTTCGAGCTTCGTTTTCAGTTCCACAGTCATTAATTTTTTGAAAACCGACGTTTCGGATTTGAAGTAAGTACCGTTTTACCTATATTCTAGACGAACTTGGAGTGATTTTATCAGGTAAATGCTTGGGGAATGATATTTATAAGAATGGGTCAGTTTGGCAGCATGTAGGGGTCTTAATAATTTTTTTTTTCCAAAAATCCAAAAACGTCGTTCTTCAAATGTATTTTGAGTTATTGACCGATGGTGTCATTCAAGTTTTTTTCAAACGAGTTAGATGATTATTTCGGTGATACTACGTCAATTTTATGACGAGTGTTATTAGTGTTTTTGATGAAATTTCGATTGACTGTTCAGATCACGTACAGTCGCATATCACTTGTGCATAGAAATATAAATATAAAATCCTTGAAAGAGCGTTATTCGTACTTTTCATTTAAAATCAGAAAAAATTATGCTATTTCACACCGTCTTGACAGTTTTTGTCTCATATATTAACGTTTTGACTATTATTTGTGGCAAATAAAATAGAGTCTTGGTCGCTCATGAAGAACATGACAGAATTGAAGTATGAAAATAGTAATTCGTGAAATATGCATGAATTTTTGTGAAATATGTCGAAATATGCAAATATACCTCAAATATGCGAAATATGTGAAAACAAGTTGGGCTTATTTTAATCAGAATGGCGTGAAACGAAAAACTATCTGAACCCTTCCATGTGAATTACAAAAAAATATGCGTTTTCATATAAATCCGATCCCTATGATCGAAGGTATGTGAGATTTTGATGGTTGGCGGTTTCATATAGAATTGGCTATAATAATTTTCAGTCTCTAATGTAGCGGTTGAAAAAAGAAAGTAAATATGCGAGGATAAATGACGAACTCTGATAAAACTTATCCTTGGATGAAAAATATTTTTCTTTCTTAGGATGACTCAGAATTAATCAAAATTAGTTGTAAGGTTAAAATTGTGATTTAGTCAGTATGCATCATAATTCTAGTTGAATATACGGTAGTTCGAAGAACATTTTAGAATTTCTTAGTAGCCGATTATATGTTCACACGTTGTTTCAAAGAGATGAAGTAAAATGTAGACTAGGGTATATTCAGAATAATTCTGGAATTTCGGTTTTTCCTGCTCAAAGAGCATACTGTAAAATTTTTAAGGATAACGCCAGCTTTTAGTTTATCAGTGTGGGGAACTATAGTGACTTACGAATTTCAGGTTGGCAGAAAATTTTCTGATAGCGTTAACTTATCTGAAATTTGCAGGGAGTGCAAAAATTCCAATTCCGAAGTTTTAAAAATGTTAAAAAATGGAATTCGTTTTACTTGAACAATTTCTTAATTCTCCTTGACCTTAGTTCTTCGTTTTCTGATTGAACATTTTTTAATATGCTGCTGTTTATTATTAATGAAGGTTTCGTTTTTGAACTACTAACGTGGAAGGTTGTTATACCTACAGAAACTGTGAAAAGCGCGTCATCCTCACTTATTTGTCAACTTTCAATTGACATCTCCGTGGCATTTGATAGTAGCAGTCGTACAGCTGCATGATTTCGTTGCCTTGGTGTATTTTTAACATACACTCTCATCACCTTCTCGCTAATTTTGCATTTCAAAAATGTTACTCGGGCTAAAAAAAAAGAAATATTGACGCACTTGCTCCTTAAATTTTGATTCAAGAAAATTGAGACAGACAAAAATGAAGCTACTCTGGTAATAAATCTAAATCTTCTACCAAGGATGTTGCTAACGTCTTCAGTTCCGGCATTTATTTCCTAAATATTGCTTCGTATTTAGCATTCGTTTGACCTGTGGGTCATAAATTTTATGAAAATTTTTCAATCGTCCTGCAGCGTCTGCTCGGATTATATGTAGGCCACTATGACGTGTTCTCATTGCGAATTTTTTGTTTACTTTCAGAGACGCTTTATTCTTCTTCGTTCTTGTCATTGATTTGTCGAAGGCTTCGGTGCTCGCTCAATTTGCGCTGAATTCGTCCAGCCAGAAAGAAGTGAATTACAATATAGCCAGAGGAATGTCGTTATTAGGTCCGACAGTAACGTTGGACACGTTGGTGGGCACTTTGGTCATCAGTGTTGGAACGCTGGCCGGTAAGAATGTTAATATTAGCTAAATATTAGTGTGCGTGAAAATTTTTGTAGAACAAAAATTGGTTTATCTGTGAAGAGTGTCTAGACAAGTTGTACGAGGCGTTAGATAGTTGAAGTTGATTTGAATTTGGATATGAAATGGCTGAGTGCGCATATTAGTCCAATAAAGATGTTTTAGATTGCAAAAAATCCTACAGAAAAATTTTTCATCCGTAAAAAGTCTGTAAATGTAGCCACGTTCTTAGTTTCTTAGTTATAACTCGCTAACGGTATATTTTCTGAAAAATGCTTCTAAGAAAAAATATTCTTCATCTTATGTAAGTACAGCTTTTGTGTCGAGCATTTTTGTTCTATCTCTTATAGGTGCAAAGATAAAGAGCGTCAAAGATGAGCAAAGTTTTTGAAAAATAACTGTAAAAAAGCAGAAATTCTCGGGTTATAAAAAGGGTCTGAATATTCATTTGAAATGAAAATTATGATGACTTATCTGATTACAAAAAATATTTTTTGCACCATATCATAATATTATTATGGCATTTCCAGTTTGGAAGAGGATATTTGTACTGCTATAAATTTAGATGTACACAAGCTGAATTGGAAAATAGAATTGACGCATGATTCAGCTCTTCAGAAAATTAGACGTGGAAAAAAAATAGATATTTAAAATCATAGGAGGTTTGTACAAGTGTTTAAATGATTTTGTTTACTTTTGGTTGTTCTATTTGAAGTACAGCTAATGATTAAAGTACTCATCATCAGTTGGTGTGTTTTTTTGAGGTCAAAAATAATTCAGTTCCGCCTCTATATTTAGCGTGAAATTTGAAAAAACACTGATGATCGGGAATTCAGAAAAATATATGCGTGCCAGAAGAATATTTCGTATTATCAGATCACCAGCGAGTCAAGGTTAAAATTATGTAATGACAAAATTATTAATTTTGTATTTCTTATTTCCTATTCAATTACATAATTTGTATAAGTAGATACGAACGAATTTGACAATACCTAAGACTGAATTTTTCCCCCCAAACCTTGGAATTCATAGACCCTTCTTTCTAATTTTTATTCATTTTGTAACTAATTGACATTGTTTGAAAATATGACCTGGCAATTTAGGAGTCATGATATTTTGAAGAGCTCAATTCCAAAGTGCGCCAAGTGCAAAAATAACATTTTTCATAGAATGAGAAAAATGTTCAGCTCCGAACCTGTGAGTCTTATCCCGGTTTCACACGGTGTCGGATGTCGGAGTATATCGGCCGACTAATTCCCCACAGTTTCGCTTGAAAATTTTTTTCTATCCATATTTTGTAGAAAAAAGTGGACATTGAAAAAAACAAAAATTGATCGCTTAGTGCATTTTGCAATCCGAGTTTATGTACTTGACTCACTTTGGAATCTGGTTTCATACTGTGGTTCATGCACTTAACTCTCTTTGGAATCCGGCTTTTCCAATAATTTACACTATTTACTGATGCGTAAGAATGCGGTTTTAGAAGCGTGACGGACAAATTTTGGTTGTTTTTTTACATAAGAGAAAATCGAGAAAGAGTAAGCAATAGTATAATTTAAAAACAAAAATCTGAATGATACGTGGTTTTCCTGAGTTTGAAGATCAAAAAATTGATTTTTCAGAAGATGAAAGATCTTTGTTTTTTTATATACGAGTACAAAATACTTAGTGGAGGTTGCTAAAATATAATATAATGTTCACAATTTTGCCTAATTGTTTTGGAACAGAAAATTTCTGGGCGCATTTACCATGTTAAGAGAATTACTTCTCTTTTGTTCTTATTTTTTTTTATTGAATAATTGGAAGCTTCTTGACCCCTGTATCTTTTCTCTGCTGTCCACATAAGCTTTTCCTCGACTGCTTTCGTATTTATATTTTCAATTTTTTACTTATCTTTTACCCTTACGAATTTTTATTTCTCTATTCCTGTTCATGTCTATCCTTCTAAACCATGTATAAGTATATTTTTTTCCGGTGCGAGATTATAAAATGAAATAATAATGAAAAGAAAACGCGTAGAACCTTGAGAAGAAAATCTTCTTCGAATAACATCCGCGTTTTAATGCATTTTGCCTCATCAGGTCGCGTGGCTCTGCATACCACGCTATAAGATCTCATTATGGATCAGCTCTCCGCGCCAATTACGTGTTGCCGATCGATATTACATAATTTTGAATTTTTACGTCTCTTCTTTTGGCAGAGTTCAACTCACTTGTGAATATACGTAGCACACCTTCAAACGATTAAACCGGCTTTTTGTATGAGTTTTGTGTGAAACGAGAAAAACCCGTTCGCCGAGCGTAATAGATTTTTTTTTTACCTTCGAGGAAGATTAAAATTTTGCCGGCTAAATTCTTGAAACAATGTTGCCGGAAGCGTACGAATCTGTGTGCGCACACGTGAGGATTTGAAAAATCGATTTAGGATTCACTTTTCTTCCCGCCTCGAGGCAAAAAACGGCTGAAAATTGATCTGCCTTTTACAATCCTGTGAATGTGAATTCCTAGATTTACTGGGCTGCATCCAAAAATATAGGTCTCAATTTTTCTTGTAAACTGAAAGAAGGAGGAACTCTCGCCTGTAAACTGGTTGTCGCATGTAACGATTAATTAGTAGTTGGTATAATTTTTTGGCGCTCATCAGCTGTGTACCAAGTTATCCATAAAAAAGAGGATTTGGAATAATATGTGACAGACGTGGCATACATTTGTGTTTGAAGTCGTGCCTGGTTTTTGTGTCAATGCGTATAGAAATTTTTCCGTAAGGAAAATTTGTGCTGCAATTTTTTCAAAAAATCCTCAGTCAATTTTAGTTCTGTGCTTTTTTTTTTTTAATTTTTCTCTCTTTGTTATTTTGCAGGTGTGAAACGTTTAGAAACGCTATGCTACTTCGCCTGTTTCTCATTCATCGTCAACTACTTAGTGTTTATGACATTTTATCCAGCCTGTTTGTCTTTGGTGCTTGAGGTAATCTTTCTTCTTTGCCTTTGTGGAACGTGTCCGCGTACACTTATATTTTAGAAAAATATTATATCGATTCTATAGGTATAATACGTCTTGTACTTGAAAAATTAGGCCACTGCGGAATTCGTTCGTCAAATGCGGTTTTGATAAGACCTTCGTAAAAATGAACTCTTTTTTGCTTATTCTGATAAACGAAATACTGAGCAGTAAAGTGGAAGCCTTCTGTCGTAGTTGATGCCATTCAACTTTATTCTTTTTAGGTCGAGGTTTACGTTCTGTGCATAGTGTTCCGTCGAAAGTTGCATTTCGGATGGAGGGGTAAAATGTCGGATATAGGTATTTGTCTATCAGAGAAAATGTCATTTTTGATTTTTTTACTATTTTCAAGTTTGAGGTTTCGAGATTCAAAAAGTTGACAGTTCAAAATTGAAGGATAAAAAAAAAAATTCAAAATCTTTGATTTTCAACAAAGATTACCTACATATTGACATTTGCTATTCCCATTAATTGAAAAATGAATTTTACCCACTACCTACCTTTTCAGTTACTTTTTTAAATTTAACTTTACGAAAAAGCTACAGCAGCGGTGTATTCGGAAAGGGACAGTAAAGTGAATTGTAGACCTTTTTTACACCTCAATTTTCAATTTGCAAACTGTAAATATGCTTAAAAATGAGAATTATAAAATGTTTTGCGACAGTTTCAATACTGTTGTTGGTTTCTCTCTTCCATCTAATGCATTTGTTGCATTATTTTGGGAAGAAGAATTAATCGAGAAATTATTTTGTTTATCTCACTTTTTCTCATTTACTTGCCCTTATAGCACTTCTGCGTTATCAATTTGTTAAATTATTTTTATACTTTTCTTATTTTCAATGCTTTGCCGGTTTATTTTCTGTCTAAAAATACCCCTCCTCATTAGGCCATTTCTTCCTCAATTTTTAGCCAAATTTTACGATTTTTTAGCCTGTTGTAGGCAACGCTATAGAGTTAGAATTTTGAATTTCAGTTTGGTTTTGCTGAAATTTTGACCCGAAGTTGTCCATTTTTAAGACGAGGTATTTGTGACTGGAGAATGAGATCTAAAATTCTAATTCTATAGCGCCAGCAGGTCAACCCTCAATAATAACTTATAAAAAATTAACGAAATTTGGGCTAAAATTTGAGGCCAAAAACCCCTAAAAAAAGGAACGTGTTTTGGTGAATTCTTTCGTACATGTATCCTCTTTGATTTTTCATTCTCTTTTTCTCGTTTTCGTTTCGTCGTCTAAATATGTGGAGTTCGGGCTCCGGTAAAGCCATACCCATAATATTATTACGTAAAAATTTATTTCGTACAATGTTTGACTTTTTGTTCAATTTAAATTATTCAACATTGAAATGAAGGACAAGCAATTCGTTGGCGCAAATTTTAACTAATGTTAAATTCATCATTGACATTGAAAATTTTGAAAATAACAAGCAAAATGTGCCGAAATATCGTGAGACCGTTGCGAATAGGAATTTTATTAAAGATTTATTAATGACTGTTTACCGTGTGCCATTTTTAAAAACGAAACTCACTTTGTCTAACCGAACTGCAATGTCACGAAACTTACTGTACTTCCATAAAAATTAATTATAAAATAATGAATTACGGCGCAGATTATAATTCGACTAACTTATTCAAATTTCACGAAATTACGCTGCAACATTGTTTACCACGTCCGTGAAAGATGTGTTTATAATCTCAGCCAGTTTAAAACAAAAATAATAATATTTTCGATATTTTATTATGTACTATATTTTATTAACTCAATAGCCTCTCGCATTAACATATTTTCTGGTTATTCGATTTTCTTTTGTTGCATTCAAAATGTTTCTCAAAAGGTTGGATCTGAAAAAAAAACTTGAGATGTTACTTCACCTCTGCTCTGGTGTATCCCACCCCACGCACTAAACAGACTACTTCACAGTGTGGATAATTGAAACGGGCCAATCAATGGAGTTATCGATTGCGAAGCGAATTAGCTCCCTTTTTTCAAACTCTTTTGTCCTAATACTGCTGCCCAAATGAACGAATTTCGCATCAAAATTGTTGACCTACTCTACGCCGTCTATCCCAGAGGAAAAGAGTTCAATATCTGTATGGTTGTTGTAGTTGGCCAGAGATGCTAGAGATAATTCGCCAAACAAACTTACATAATAGTCTTGAATTTTCACCCTGTATTTTTATAAACAATTATTATATAAGTAGTATGCGAAAAAAAAAACTATGCCACGCCGCCTCTTACGTAATATTAAAAAAATAATAATATTTTTTTCCTGACTTATAGTTGTCAAGAAGCGGATCATGTGGACTTCACGAAAAAGGAACTTACTTTGAGCGTACTTCTCCATTAGCCGAATTACTTTATGACGAAGGTCATAAACCGAATCCAGTAGTGCAAAGAGTAAAAGTTATTATGTCGGCTGGAATGATGATCGTTCACGCTCACAGGTATTCTAAATAAAAAAAACTCGCTCAAAAAAAAAAAAGACCGAGTGATTTATTGATTTTTAATTGACTGTATAGCTGCGGTGACCCCCATAGTTTCCTTGTTTGAGCACTAAGAAGGTGCGAAAATTGGTAGTAGGAAAAAAAAACGAATGAGCGAAGAAAATTGAGCTCATTAATTTTGTCAGTGACCGCATAACTTTTGGTGCTTGGTGAATGTATGTAGAATGAGTAGGTACGAGTATATTCGTTTTATTCGCTATGGATCTAAACAATTTTGGGTCGGAAAAAAAAATCGGTGAGTCAGAGATTCGAGTAGATAGTAGAGTACGTTCAATAAATGCTTAATCGAAATTTGAAGGTTGACAGTAGAGGAAGAGAAGAGACTCAAAGTACGCACATGATCTTCGAAACGTAACCATCGTTTGAATTATGTATATTTTGTCGACTGACGTCAATTATTTCATTTAGAAAAATTACATAAACGTTCTTTATAATGGTTTCTGCTTCAATGCGACATGGACTTCAAAAAATTACATTTAGTTAAAGTGAAAAGCACTATAACTCATATTTTCGCGATGCAGATTTGAAAAATAATTTCCTAATGCTAATAATAACAATAATTTGTAATGGGGTAGTTTTTCTCGCATTGTCTTACGTGGTGGGTTGAAAATTGTTAACAGTTCCAAAAAGAACTCATTTCGGAATTAGTTCCCCTTCAGCACGTTAAAAGTTCAATCGTATCGAGTGGAAAAAGGATTTATTTCGAAAACCTGATTTTTTATTATGTATTTCTTTGCTACCTTAATGGGTGAGCTCTGGAGCCAGTTTCAGAAAACAATTTTACAGAATATTTTTTTATCGATGATATTGAAGAGTTCCAAATGATATTTCTTGGAGAAACTTATGAAGGGTGCTTATGTGGCCCTTACATTTCAAATTTCAAGATTGTAGGTGAGTATGTTGAGAAAAATAGGAAGTTTTTTTTTCTCAAAACTGATTGGATTGGAAACTGTTGTAATTATGGAAATGTTTACGAAAAATCTAGTATGACGGGGACGGACAAATCGAAGAGATTTTTGTCCTTATCTTTTGATTCGTTGTTCATAATTCTTCGATTTAATTTATATTCAGTTTTTTCATTCTCATCATTGATTTATTTTTTGCTTTTCTGAAAATTTTTCTCTTATGTTTTGACTTTGGTTATCCGAAATCCGGTCTCGAACTTGGTATCATTGATTGCCTATTTTAAAACTCGAAGAATTTTCGATCTCAGTTTTGTGTGCCCGGTTTAGCTAAATTTCACTTTTTTTTTTTTTTTTTTGTAGCAGGTTTTCGACAGAAAACCACCTATTCATTTTGGTCTGATTTTAACAAATAGGTACCAGACCATCATAGTTATTCGTTTCGCGATCTCCAGATTCCAAAAATACCCATCTGGGATTTTGGTCTTTCTTTATCTCTCCGTATATTTCTTTGGAACGCGAGAACAGACGAAGGGCCGAACCAATAGGGCTGAAATTTACACCAAAAGTCAATCTCGACCAAATCTAAGTCAGATAGAAATTTCCAGCCGATCGGTTTGACGGTTCAGTAGATATTTGTAAAAATGTAGCCAAAAATCGATGCTTTTCTCAGGGTTCATGACACCCTGTATACTACCAATCGGAAACCTGCTTTTCTAGCGGGGCTTGCTGCGCTAGAACTTTTTTTTTTGTTCAATAGAATGACAAAGTCTGGTTGTTTCAAGCATTCTGTCGAATATATTTGAAGCGTAGTTTTCTTATGTGACCTAATATGTACCCACCCAAAAGAATTCGGTTTTCTTTTCCATCCAATTTTCAAAATATTTTAATAAGTTTTTCGAAAAGCGGGTAATAACAATTAAAAATAATACAACAGACGTACTTGTACGTAAAAAAGAACTTCATTTGTGTCATCTTTATTGGTTTTAGACATTTTTTAAAATTGGCGGAAAAATTGCTTCTTGCAAAAAAAAGTTTATTTAATGTTTACTCCAACAGTCCATAGTTCTTTACTAAACTATTATTGTATTGAAAGTTGTTTTTTCTGGTACTGAACCGAAGTAAAAAGAGAGATATTTTCAATTTTCTCTTCTTCATTCGTAGTTTTTTTTTGTTTTTCATTTTGACACTTGATACATTCTCGCTCATTGACGTCAAGAAAATCCTGCGAGAGTAAACAAGTTCGACTTTTCTTTTCATCGTGCTATTGTCTTTCATACTTTGTAAATTTGTTTGTTACAATGTTTACGGAGACTGTGTGATGTGAACCTTAAAGGTTCTTGAAACGTAAAAAAAAGAATGAATGAATGCACTTCCATTCAGACAGTCTGACATCATCGTTCAATGATATTGTTGACGAAGCGTTCTCTTTAATTTTCTACTATGCATAAATCGTATCAACGTTGAAATCCCAATAACTTTTTTGATCCGTTTCCGAATTTCGATGACAATGTCGCTAATGACATCACTGACGAATGGCATTCACTAAATTCCGCGATTTCCATAAAATTATTCACCAAGTGCGCTATTTCAGGAGATACGCTTACGATGTTCATTGTCGAGTGCTGGTTCCCGATTGCAATCGTCTTCTGCGAAATAACAAATAAATCGTTGATACGGTTTTCCCTTTTGTTGTCGGGCTGCCCTTATGACCCCGAACGCGAAGACGACCAGGCACTTCCGTTGGATGAGGGCAGTTTTTTATTATTTTTTTTTTACGGAGAATTTCGCAAATTTTATGCTGCGTCCTCTCCTCCCTCAGCTCGCGATTGGTTTATGCGTGTGAAAAATCCCGAACGAGTGATACACAGGGCAAGAAATCAGCATCTACTTTTGTGCGAACTTTTGTCATGCAAATTGGTACTTGTTGGTTGCTATTTATAGTGGCTTCATAATCTTAACATAGATTATTCGATATTGGTCGCTCGAAGACGAACAGACTGACTTCATACTCGGTGCGAACAAAGTGTCGTTTTTTAATTTCATTCGGTTGCCCGTGTAATTTAATGGAGATTTTATTTATGTGCGTGCCTGGTTGGTGTGCAAACTAAGGAAAACTGCCTGTTTTTTGAATATCGGTTTTTGTTCATGTGCTGTGTTCTTATGTGGTGGTGTAAATGCGCTGAGTGTTGGAAAATCTACAGTTCTATGATTCGAAAAGTTTTTCTCACCCTGTTTTGCCTGAGGTTTGTAAACTGATGATTTTTCTAAAATCGTTTTTACGCTGTGATTCGTCCTTTGCGCTCTTCATATTTTTGTGCATATTTGCGATAGTTTCGTTTGAAAATGCGTTGTTTCTCCTTGTACCCATTATATTATACTCGGAGGTATCAAAAATTTTGTATTGTTTTTATAAGGATTCCTCTTAAATTCGTTGTTTTTTCTTAATTTTATGAGAAAATGCATACTAAAAAAACAAATAACAATAGAGGAGAAAACAACCGTCGAATCTGGTGTTCAAGCACCAAGAGCACTGGAGGTTTTTATGCATTTTTTTGTTGGCTCAGGGTCGGGGGAATGGGAAGTCTATAAAAATGTAAGTTAGTAGTTTGAAATACTGTCTGAACATGTTAACCAAATATATCACACTTTGTTGGTTCTTCAACGAGCTTCTGTGTACATTATGATTATAAAGTATTATACTAAGACCTATTTTTCAGTATCTACGAGTATAATAGGTACAGTCATAAATTGAGTTCAGGCATTGAAAGCAGTTTTTCCAATAAGTAACCGGCACGAGTAGAGAATTGTTATCAATTAGCTACCTTTCTTTGAATGACGAGATTCACGAAGCTTGTCTGTAGTGTAACGTAATAGTTTCGAGGAAATGAGAATTTTGATAAAAAGAAATTTCGGTGCAACTGTGCGCACGCGTTAAGTAATGAAGAAATAAAAATAATGGTTTGTTAATTGTTTGTCAAATATATTGTCTCGAATGTACGAATTCTTTTTCTCAAGTTGTATATCATTCTTTTAAAATGCAGATCGTGTAGTCCCCCCGCACCCCTAATGTGTGCTGATTTCTTGAAATACAGCAGAACGTTGAAAATTGAAATGTACCTGGTCACTAAGAAAATACGTATGGACATGTTGGGTAATATGGTATGAAAATAGGTGTGAACTATCTGCAGTCTTGTTTGAAAAAATAATACATCTTTTGAAGAATATAGTCGACGCTATTATGCACCCGTTGTCCACTAAAAAATTATTGACTCGGTTAGGCCCGGAAGGTCGGGCTCGAGACTGACGTTTTATGTAATTGGAAAAAGATGAGTAAATTTTCGCATTTATTTAATTAATCAACGAATTAATTTAGGTTCGCGTTAATCGAGGCAGTGAATTCGTACGCAATTTAATTTTTCTTGCCCGTGTGAGATTCACGGTCGAGTGTAATAATTTTCTTTACGTAATTAAGTCTATACCCTGGCAAGGCTGTGCGTCTAGAATTGTGTCATAAATGGGTTTTCCATGCAATACCAGAATATTTTACTTATTTATACTTTTACTTATCGTACTTTTTGGTCATTCGTAAGATAGTCCTAATTTGCGACCGGAGTTTGTTTTTTAATAGCCGTAAGTCTTCGAGTATTTTTGTGCATTTTTGTGCCTAGTGGACTTACGTTCAGTATTTGTTTACTTTTGCAGTCGGTGGTCGTTGAATAATATGGATGGCAATGATTCCAATCAATTATTTCCAGTCATGTCCGGTATTGGCGCTCACTCGATGCCACATAATGGTACCCAGACTGATGACATTCAGAATTATCTACTCAGGTTAGTATGGTTTACTTCCTCAGTTGGAAACCTTATTGAATGGTACTTTTGCCCATTTAACGTTTCTTCTTTCGAATTCGAATTTAAATTATTTCATCTACTTTTTTACGGAAAGTGTCTCACGTAGCTTTAGCTATTAATCGAAGTTTATTACAAAGAACGACTTATTTTAAGAAAAATCACTGCGACAAGAATGTTGGTAACCGTTGAATAAAAAAAGAAAAGAAAAAAAGATATGTCCAATATTTTTTTAATTTTACAAGAGAATTGAAAAAAGCACGGTTCTTTCATCTCTTGAAAAGGACTAGTGAATGGGATGATTTTATATTTTGGAGGAGATTATTTAAATTTTTTGGGTTTCGTTAATTTGTGTCTTCTTTTTTTTAAATATAGTTTTTAAGAACCCAATAAAGCCATTTTCCCCTCTGTAGTCATAGTTTAACCTGTCTTATTTATTTATTTATTTTTTTTTGTACCCTGAAAATATGCCAAATATTTCCACTCTAAATTTGTGGAAAATAAAAGGCAAATCAGAATATTGAAAATGAAATTTATTATTTAATATAAGAAATACTGACTTTTCATTGGTTCAGTTGAAAAAGAAAACGGACTGAAGTTTTTGTATCGAACTGGTTTTCGATTTTCTCACTTATAAATTCTTTTGTCTGAATATTCCTCAGAGGCTCAGGAGTTCTGCACAGATTCATCTGAAACTGGAACAGTGTTCTAGAAAAATGCCCTTAGGTCTCTCGTTTGATAGAATTTTAAAATTTTAATCAATTTGTAAGTTATGTAACGTTAGAAAATGCGATTTTTCCCGTTGTTAAAAACATAGGAGCAAGATTTCAAAATTCTATCTGAAGCCTGGTTAACAATGGGATTATGTTCTTGTTGTATGCATCTGCTTTTCCTTTTTTTTTTTTAATTTCAAACTTTTTAATAATTTTAATAATCAAGTTTTTTACATGAAAACATCTTCATATCAAATCTTTCCAATTATTTTGAAAAATGGAAATGTTTCAAGATAAAAAAAAAAGAAAAAAAAGGAATTACTATAGTTGAATAAATATAATAATAATAATAATAATAATAAAAACTTGGGTAAGAATATATGAAAATTTCAAAAGTACCCTGGCATATCTACCGCATTTATTATTGCTTTTGCCTTATAGAATAAATGTTTTCAAAAGTTCACCCCAAATCTGATGCTTTGGCTTCCTAAATTCCGATATCAGATCTAGAAAATTAAAAATAATCGTTTTTGATGGAAGAGGTCCGTGTAGTGTCCGAATTTTTGACATGATTTTTTTCAAATTATGTTTTTACGTGTCTAAAATCGTTTTCAAGGATAGAAGTATGACTTTCAACTTGAAAAGTTATGTCTCTGGCATATACAATGTATTTTTTTTGCATGTTCATTGTTCTGTCACTGTGTCATTTAAATTCTCTATTAAATAGAGGAGCGAAAAAAATATACGTCGTACGATTTAACAAAATTTTTTATTTCGATTACAGATTCTTAGCGATGACGACTGATCATATTGTGATTTTAATACTGCTGCTCGCTTTAACGCTGAAGTATTACTTTTTCGACGATGTTGATGATCTTGTCAATAGTGCTATCCAAAACCGAAGTAAATAATCTGTCTTGGAAAATTGAAAAAATATCTACCTAATTTAAAAGAAAAAAAATTTTATAAATGCGTATTTTGCATTCTCTAGGATCGCAGACTGCGCACCAACTTTTTTGCTCGGAAAATAAAATCGTGCAAACGGATACGTCGTTTCTGAAACCAACGCACGCAGCCTGTCAAACCAGTAATATCGTCTCCACGCAGGGTGAATGCGAGCTGGACAGCCAGTCTGTGGAAACGCAAACGGAAATCGATTCGCTGGGATATGAAGTCAGCGGCGAAGATGCAAGTCCAGCGCGTTCCATCGACGAATGTTTTTCATTGTACAAACAATTGGTGAGTCATTCATTTTACGTTAGTCTAGAGATGGTAAGATTTTTCCCGTGTCAGTCGAGGAGCCCACCTAACAATCCTAGGGTATTTGAAGTCTTTATTCTCTCCAACTTGAACAAAAGTTTGCAGGTTTGCCATTTACTATGTGTATATCTTGATGCATTTGCTTTTCCAGTCACGAGCCATTTGTCTTGAAGGTGATGTAGTCTACTCTACCTTCGTCTAAAAACCTGCGTAAAAGTGTCGAATATAGGCAATTTCTTTGACACGTGTGTTACGGATTTGCGTTTTTTGGCAACTAAAATTACTATTTTCCCGAGTTTTCAGCTCAAAAGTGCACTCACGATTTACCTTTTTTTTTTTCGCCAAGTTTTGCACCAAATTTGTTCGAAGGATACGTTATCCTCGGACATATTTTCTATGCTCGTACTCTTAAGAGCACTTTTTTTTTCAATTCAATTTTTTCCCACTTTTTCTCAAAGCCCTGAAAAAAAGGGTTTTTCAGACCCTCCAAAAATGCCTTGAAATTTTGAACGTTCAAATAAAAGCTTGTTCGGGCTTGGAGAATAATTATGTTCAAGAGTCGCATATCCAAATTTTAGCCCATTCGGAGCAAAACTCAGCAAAAAAAAAAAGAAGGTAAATCTTGAACCACTTGACAAAAGCAAAATTAGAAGACACTTCTGACTTTTTTTTTTGGTGGTTTCAAATTTTGGTTCAGTGGCTGTTATATTATTTGATTTTTTCAATTTTTAGTTTGTTATTTATTCATTTTCTTAGGGTTCTGCCGAATCGCTTACGAACAAAGAAATTTGTAACCTAGTCGTGGAAAAGAAAATCTTGCCTCGTGAATTGGAAAAAGTAGTTCACGATCCTGTCAGAGGGGTAGCCATTCGACGACGGCTGAACGGCGAAAGTGGTGGCTTCCAGAAGGCACTGAAAACGCTGCCGTTTCAATATTACGATTACAAACAGGTAGAGTACCTAAATAAATTTCGAACATTGTCGCCCGAGTTTTAGAATTCACCAATTTTACTATCCACTTTTCCCCCCTAATTACGTCTTGGTGTTGCAGGTAATTGGTAAATGCTGTGAGAATGTCATCGGGTATATTCCAGTGCCACTCGGATTGGCGGGACCATTAATAATAAACAAGAAAGAGTATTACATCCCTATGGCCACGACCGAGGGTTGTTTGGTGGCAAGCACGAATCGGGGTTGTAAAATTCTGAACGAGTCTGGCGGTGTGCGATGTGTCGTCCACGATTATGGAATGACGCGAGCACCAGTCGTGCGATTCCCATCGGTCGAAGAAACCTGGTAAGTTCAGTATATTATATTCTCAACGGTACAGCTTACTCGATCGCTTCCTTTGTAAGCCATGTCAGGGTGGATTTTAGTATCGGGAAGGTTTTACGAGCTCTGCCGAAGTCGACATACGTATCGGAAATATTATTCGTTGTAGTTTCCTTCACTGACAGAAATTTTTTTTTTTTCATAATATTGTATTTGATTCAGGTACTACCTACAGCTTTTAGTTGAGGATGAAGTGGGTTTGAATCGTGTGTGTAATTTGATGTACTTACCGTAATCGATGAGTTTGATTCGAAAAAGTGCTGTGTGCAAAATCGAAACTAGACAATGAAAAAAAAAAATGAAAAAAAAAGAAAGAAACTAAAACCAATACAAATACAACTATGACCCGATTCCAAAAGGTGTTGAATATGCAACTTTTGGAAGGACAAAATTATGACAAAACGCGGAAAACGTTTGCCGTGTTTGTATGACGAATCGCATAACACATTTTTGCAGACGTCATTTCTCACCACCAAAATACCCTTAGCACTTATTGGAATCGGACTCTTCGTTTCCGATTGAATACCACAACGCCACGCTACTTTGTCGTTTATGTTTTGTGTCCATATATCAATAAAGCTTGTCGCTAGCCTCCAAAATCTGCTAAGTACCTACCAAAAAAGTGTTCACCCAGTTTTGGCGGATTTAGCATTTTCAGTCATGAAACTCTATTTAATCGTAGAAAATTTGGCGGTTTTTTCATTTTGTACTCAGCAGATATTGGACTTGACCGGCGTATAGAATCGAAAACACATACGCGTTTTACCTCAATTCTTATACGTTCTTTCACTTGATCATAACCACAACGATACGCAATGTTTTTAATGATCACATCTTTCTAGAGACATTGGCTATAATGCCGTAATGAATTTTTTGTTTGGTTTTTTATAGCGAAGCCAAGCATTGGATTAAGTGTAACAAAGATTCAATCCAAAAATGTTTCAATTCGACCAGTTCCTTCGCGCGGTTGAAAGAGATCAAGTGTTTGCAAGCTGGAAGGTATCTGTACATCCGATTCACAGCGACGACTGGAGATGCGATGGGCATGAACATGGTGTCGAAGGTAGCATTCGAAGATAACTTTTTTTGTGTGTGTTTTGTTCGAAATTTTAGATAACTTAGCATTTACAAATTATTATTCTTTGTTTCACAGGGAGCTGAAGAGGCGCTTATTTTCATTAATAAGAATGTGAAAAACATGGAGATTTTGAGCTTGAGTGGAAACGTGTGTACGGATAAGAAACCGAGTGCAATGAACTGGTGAGTCAGTCGAATGGATTTCAATCAAGTATTGCGATTGGCGACGCAATCAGATCGCCAACTATCTCTTATCTTTCATAGCCTTGGCGTGCACCCATATCGTCTGTTAAAAACTTAGACACGTTTCGATGGCGCAACTTGCGCGCTGATAGTTGGCACACTTTTCATTGACCGTCACCTGGGAATTATATTATGTAACTAATAAAATCACGCGTAGTTCGTTGACCTTTTGAACTGACTAAAATACATTTTTCAAGTTTTAATTCGTGCCAAATTGAAATTTGCGTGCAGAAAAACTTGCTTATTGTATGGAAACGAGATTTAATCAGCCACTTCTGTCCTCCGACGCTCTGGAAATTCTTTATTATTGACAATTTTTCCGATTTTCCGTCGCCCGTTCGTGCTTGAGAAGTATTCGATTAACATGAGTTTTACTTAATTTTTATTGTACGCAGGATTGAAGGACGTGGTAAACAAGTCGTCGTAGATGCAGTTATACCGCGACTGACTGTCGAGAAACAGTTGAGAACAACCTCTAAACGACTAGAAGATCTCAACAAAAGTAAAAATTTGATGGGTTCGTGTATAGCCGGCAGTATTGGAGGGTTTAATGCGCACGCAGCAAATATTGTTACAGCCATGTTCATCGCCACAGGGCAGGTACGTAGTTTATAAAAATTATGAATAATGTAAAAGGAAATGAGTAGTTAGCAAGCTACGAGTACGAAAAATAGTTCATGAAAAAATAAAAATGTTGATTACTTTTTCTGTTGGGAGAGGGGTCTTGGTAACATTTAAACGCCAAATTTTAATTTGAAAAAACGACTTTGTAGCATAGGATAATTATTTTTAAAAGTTGAGAAAAAAAGAAGAAATACGTACAAAAGTTTTTAATGCCTGAAATGACGTGTTGGCAGTGGTACAAGGAATCGGTTGCGAAAAGTCTCGGCCCCCGCCCTTGTGCTGCCCTCTGGGAGAGCTCATAAGTGTTGAAAATTGAAGTTTTTTAGCCATAACTCCGAAACTATGCTAGATATCCATTCTGTAGTACGGTAAAACTTTTTTCTGCATCAAATTTCCGATCAATGTTGAAGGAAAAATCCTCATTTAGTGCCATAGAAGCGCAGTAAATGAAAGATCTAATTTCCTTTAATTTTCGAGTTATCGAGGATAACCACTTGAAAAATATGATTTTTCAACATTTTCGACCTATTTTCAATCTTCATTCACTGCACTTCTATGGCACCAAATGAGATAATTTTTTTTTAATTGATAAAAAATTTGATGCAGATCGACTTTCAACATTTACGAGCCCTCCCTGGGAGAAGCACAGGCGGTAGAGGCCGAGACTTTTACCCCTTAAAACAGTTTGGGCATTGTCACGCAGAGAATTGAAAGAGCCTGCGGCAATTTTTCTTTGTAATTTAATTTATTCTCTCGTAGTGATGTCTATCAAATAGCTGAACTCTCATCTAATATTGTAACATCTAATATTGTAAGTACTTCTTTTTTTTTTTTTCTAGGATCCAGCCCAGAATGTGGGTAGCAGTAACTGTATGACATTGTTCGAATGCACAGATAAAGGCGATCTTCATGTTTCATGTACTTTGCCGTCGCTGGAAGTGGGCACTGTGGGCGGAGGAACCGCATTAGCCGCTCAGGCTGCTTGTTTGGATATTTTGGGTGTTAAAGGTATTTTTTGTTTGCCGCTTTATTCGACGAGTGTTCGTTCGTAGCATCGAATACGTTTTATATTTGCGTTTAATTTCACGTTTACAGGACCCAACGCACTGAAACCCGCCGAAAATGCTAAAACGCTGGCTCAAATTATTGGCGGAGCCGTTTTAGCCGGAGAACTTTCATTAATGGCTGCATTAAGTTCCGGTGATTTGGTTAAAAGCCATTTAACTCACAATCGGTAAGTTTTGTTGACTCTCAAATCAAACGTACTCGGGAAATATTACAGCGTAACAAAACTAAACACAAGATACACGTTTCGAGGAATACCATGAAAATCGTTTGAGCTACGAAAAAACTGAATCTGAGAGTAAAAATGAATATTTTTTTCAACTATGATACTTACGTATAGCATTTTCTGGCCACTACAAATAAAAAATCATGACGTCTCATTAACATTATTGGTGATGTAATTTTTGACACGTGCCAATAGATAAAATACTGATTAAATAAAATAGATGTAGAAGAAAATAAATTATACACTATGTCCGAGAACCGGAAGAATTCAAATCTAAATTTAGCGATGAGATATCATTTCGATGGAGTTTACTTGCTACTTTCATTGTTGCTAAATACGAGTACCTATTTACTTATTTTTCTTGAAATAAAACTCGTTTGAATCTAATTTAGAAAATGAGCATAAGTACTTTGAAATTTCAACTGCGAATATCTTGAAACTGTATCTTTAGATTAGGATCTCCCTGGCTCTCAGGTCTAGAACTCAATTACGTAGATATTTGGGTATTTTTGTCTTCTAACTTGTAAGTAAAACATTCTAAACTTACTTTTTGCCCCAAAAAATGTGAAAAATTACACTTTAGCAAATGCTTTTTTTATTAGCGTGTAATTTTTTACACTTGCTATTAGTAGGTAGCTTTAAGAAAACGATTTAAAAGAAAAAAACTTCGTTTAAAAACCGCTGATAATTTTGCTGGTACGTAATTTTTTGCACGTGTTACCTCCAATGAAATGATTTGACTTTTGTCGCCTCAAAAAACTAACGATACATTTTGAGTTGAAAAATTTTCATCGCTTATTTAAAATGTGAAAATTAATGGTTTGTTTTTTTTCCGTACCTGGTCCCTGAAAACACCATCCTACAATTAATTATCATATATCTGTTTCATCTTTTCGATCTCTGCAACATTTTACTGTATTTAATCGTTTATTATTTTCATTTTTAGAACTGCCCTCTCCGAAATAGCCTCTTCGACTATCAAAAGGGTACTAGAGGACCCACTGCCAAAATGCACACCTAGTTAACTACGAAAATAGGGAAACAAATCAACGAACCACTATCTGCGTCCAGCCTGCTGAAAATTTACTCATTTCCTGATTCTTTCTTCATATTCGGGTGTGCGCAGGTGATACTGATACCTAATTTATATATAATACTTTTTTGCTTAATTTTATAAGGTCTGTTTTCCTTCTTTTTTAATGAATGTTCAACGAAGGTATTTAAAAACTGTATTTTTCACATACGACCTTGAATAATGATTGTTGTTAACTCTATTATTTTCAGTGTATGTGGGGGCGGGGAGTTGAATGGCTTTTCCCACATTTTTTCGTCCGTACCTTTTTTTTTCCCCTCCCTCCGTTAACTTCGCGAATTAATCGAAATTTTTCATTTTTACAAGACTGATTGTTTTCATATTCATTAAGAAGTTCGCGCGTTGACGCTTTTTATTATTTAAGCTTCGATTAGGTGTTGGCTGTGTTTGAAGATCGTTTCGGATTACGATATTATATTTATTTGAATTGTAATTTTCACAGTTTACGCGGAACAGTAATTAAAATTTCGAATTTAATGCCCGAAATATTGGGTCATATTTCGAGTTTTGAAGCTGAATTCGTATTTCACAATGTTGTAAAAAAAAAAAAATGAAAAAAAAATCGATCTACGTAATTGTGGTTCTACGATGAATTTCTGTTGGTCTAACTCTCAAAATGTATGGGCTCAAGGTGCAGTTCAATATCCGTTACGTGATAAATAATTTTTTTATTTATATTTTCAAGCATCAAATAATCGGCAATGTAGAGGTTTAAAATTTATTGAATCGAGTTTAATACGTTAATGTCAACTCAAGTCACTACTATACAATTAGCTCTTCCCTTTAAATAAGTTAGTTCGAAAACTTGATCCCGATTTGGTTGAAGTTACTCAGAATTCGGTTGCCTCAAACACAGCTCTTATACGTAAGAAATTAATTTCGATTTATTTGGTTACGATCTTGTTGTTAAATGTTGTCTTTAGCCCAGAATAAAAACTGTTAATTGTGGCGTATTAATTATGTTTGTTTTCAAGGTGATGAAAATGGGGAAAAAATACCTTTTTTTCTAAGCTCGGTTTACACTGGATACGAACTACGAAATATTGTTTAGCCTCATAATGTTATGTAGACATGAATTAGCAAAAACCGTCAAGTGTTGACTGAATAATATTAACGATACTTTAATTTAGAAATTTTTAATTTATAAAAGAAATTAACATACAATCACTTTTGAATTTTTGCAAGGTCCATTTTTGGTCACCTTAATAGGCAGCCATAGCTCGTTTGATTCTTCGGCTGCTTTATAATCATCGAAATAAAAAGTTGGTAGTGATACAAACAACTTATATTTTACGAAAAGGAAAATATGAGGGCGAGGGGATAACATGAACAACAAAACAAGAGCTTTTGCAAGTAAAAAAAAAAGCGTTCACAGACATTGTTTTAATCTATGTTCGTACTGCGGCGGTAAGCCCAATTTTTTAATATTATCGGGAATTACGATCTTACCATTATTTACATAATGCATCAACGCTTCCCAGCAAGCGTGCTTCAATTTCGGTACGGTGATCCACGAAGTGTACACGTCTGACGTTCGCGTAGGGTCGGCACTTCGTGCGATTACGCCTCCATATATCACCATTTTACCTTCGGGAGTCGCAGCGGCTGTGTGGAAGAAGATACCGTAGGGCAGGCTCATGTTCGGCATCTCGGTCCATGTTAACGTTCGCAGATTCAGCCGCCAGGTATCGTTGAACGGTCTGTCTTCGTTTATGCCTCCGTTAATGAAAACGATGGCCGCATCATGAGGATCTTGAACGCAAACGTGGCATCGTCGACCTTCGGGTAACAAATCATGAAGCAATTCGTCACCCTGCGTCTCCAAAATTTCCCACCGTTCACTTTTCACATTAAATGCAGGAAGTTTCTGGAAACATGAAGAAATCATCAATTTGCAGAACAATTTTACTCTATTTAGCACATATAATCTTGAAGGAGAAAGGTGTTATGGTCGAAAAAGTAATTTTTGAAAAAATATTCAAAGTTTAATATGCCATAAGGCAAAATCTTCTTCTTCTTTTGGCTGCTGTTAGTTTCTAAACACAATCTGAGGATGTACTTTTTGCATATTGATAAAAATGCATTTACAACAGTGCACTTTTACCATTCACTTATGCACCAACTGATCAATTTTTGACAATATACTCTTGAAATATATCTTTAGGGAGCTTGTTTGGCTGAAAATTTAAAATCAATCATGCACTTGCGTAACGAAAAACTTTTACAGAAAAAATCAAGACGTTCTCTTTTTTCAATCGAAATAGTCTTCAAAAGTTAAATAAGGGGTGTCATAGTTCATTACATGTTATGATTTGCTATCACAAATCTCGATTTTCGTCAACCTTTCCGAAAATTACAAGGTATAATTAAAATTAAAAAAGTCTTACTTTGAAATCAAAAGCTATTTCAGATGTTCCACCTCCAAGAACGACTAAGAAATCTTTGTACACAACAACTTCGTGCCTATACCTCGACCGTGGTTCTTCTCCATCGCTTTTTGTCAATTTTTCCCACTTTCTGGTTCGTAAATTGAGTCGGTAAACGTCCATTGAGTAATTATGGCCGTCAGTTCCACCAACGGTGTAAAGATATCCGCCTTTAACGACAATGCTTTGACCGTACTGTTTAGGAGGTTTTGTAGATCCTACGATGTCGATTTGTTTGAATTCTATAATTGAATCAGACGTAAACAAATTGCATACAAATACGTCTTCGTTAATTTCCTGACCAAATGGATAACTAGTGCCACCATGTAGAAATAAGAGATTTCCAGAGATAGCTGTGCCACATGATGCCAATTCGCCAGTCATATTTCTGGATTCTAGCTTCATCCATGTCTTCGTGTCAAAATCAAAACGCCAAATTTCTTGGAACACAGTATGTACCGATTGTCTTCTTTCTGAATTATCTAGATTCCGAAGAGGAACGTTTGGATTATAACCTCCGATAGCGAACATTGATCTATCGTTGCATACGATCCGATGACCACTGCGAGGAATTGGACCTGTCTTTCTAGACGTATCATACTGTTTGGAAAAACAAAACACTTTCACCTTATATGTCGAACTGGACTGTAGAACAGCTCGTTTTTTCCCAGGCATTTTCACTGAATTAGACTCGCAGGTTATTTTGGTACAGCAGATTCTTTTTTGAATATGAACAAACAATTGTTTACATACGTTTTATCGTAATAACTGCATTCTTTTGAATGAAATTGATAACCAAAATTGATTAATTCTAGATTTTTCAAAAAAATTGATTTCATTTGCAATATATTAACATTTTACTGACATTTTCACTCGTTCACAATAAAAATATTAAAACGAAAAAGCAAGAAACAGATGAATTTATGATGCAGAAGCATGAAGCGAGCAGGACAAGATAGAAAAGGTAAGTGATATTTGATAACTAATTCTTATTATCCTTTTTTATCATTTATCATTGATTTGATATTGGTTTCAAGTAGAAAAATGAAAAAATAGTTTGTCGCATATAAACTCTCGACTAATTACTCAATTATTATTGGTTAGTTGTTCAAATAACGTTTGTTCATTCGAGTATTTAATCACGTGTTTGTGGTTTAACCTTTCTTATTTGGGTAAGTTCTGTTCAGCGTACTCTATTTTACGGATGGTTTTACCAACCTCGGTTCCTCGGTTTGAAGATAAATCCTGGGTTGAAGTTAAAGTCCGGTCAAGTCACTGATCAGGATCAGCTGATCCTTGATGAAGTGGCTATTCTTTTTGGTTCCTTTTTTTTTTGGTTGGAACTTTTTTTTACCGAATTTCAAAATTGTTGTCAAATCAAAATTAAACCGCGAAATTGCGTAATGAAATCAATAATCATTAATCAGTGAAAATCAGGATCGGTGATATGATGCGTGATGCGGGAACGAGTGCGAATGGTCCAGTGGAATTAGTGGAATGGTGCTCGCAGTGAAGTAAGTAATTAATATTTCTTTTTTGTGAAAATTGTGATCTTATTCAATTCAGTCATTTTACAAACAAAATTGTTCGTTCCGTTTTGTTGAAGTGTAGTGAATACAATCGTACCATCAGTATCGGGTATGTAAATGAATTCAATGTACCATTGGCTTTTGCTGTAAATTGTAATTTGTTTGGTGAAAGGATTTCTTGTGCAATTATAAACTAGTTATAGAATTTGCGATTTACGGCTTACTGTCTCAGAAGAGAATAGGGATCATTCAGTCTGTTTCTATTTTGTCTTTTGCTGATTAGTATAATATTGGCCGTGGCCATGCTGAATAACTTTGATTAAATCGTTGGGAGGTGCCATGCCATATCATGTGGGTACCTCTCCGAAAATATTTCATCTTTGACTGTAGATTGTACACAACTTTAGTCAAAGAAAGTTGTAGGTGTACTCGTTTCCTAGGCGAAAAATTTCAATGTTCAGTAATTCGGGCGCAAAGGTGGTCTTGATCAAGTTTGTTTTCGATATAGAATTTCTGTATTTGATTTGATTTCAAGATAAATCTGAATGAGCTAGTCGACGGGAACATTTTGTCAACTTTCATCTCTCACCTTCTGAAAATTTAAACTTGTCTCTTTTAGTTTTCACATGCATGTGATAATTCCTTTCCTTATTTTCATTATCAATTATTAATCATCATTAATTTGTATAACTATCGTAATTTCAATTCATGAAATTGAATATTTCTTTGTGTTGATAATCAAATACGGATTTCCTGGAATTAGGTTGCATGTGTGACGTGTGAGAAAGGAGACAGGTTGATATACGAACGTGAATATTATTTATTCTAGAGAACTGCTTGTTGCCTTCAAAGTCTGTGTATGCAGTCCTCTATTCATTAGTGCTTATACGTTAGTACATACTCGTGTTTGCCTGTTATAGACCAAGACTAGCATGTGGTAATCAGCAAATCAAATATTATTGAAAAATTACCAATTTTTCAATTATTTGAAAATACCATAAAAACCCTTTTTTTTCTCGCTAGACGTCCGTATTTTTTCAGTTTTGCGAACAGAATTCAGAAGATCCACCGAACCGATGGTGGGACTGAGATTCTCTTGTAGAAGATGCATGTTTGAATTTTCACCAGGAGTGAAACATAATTGAAAAATTTCTCAATTTCTTATCTGGTATCTGGCCGCCATTTTTTCCCCTCTCACAAGTTGAAGTTGGTTAACCCATCCACCGTGCGTTTTTGATTTTTTTCAAAATGTGCACGTGAACTTTGGTGCTCCTCAACTTGAAGGACATATGTCTTTTCTGATTTGAGTCTGAATATGTCCGTTGTCAGTTGGAAGGTGAAATACTATATCAGGAACTGTTCTCTCAGATTAAATGAAAGTCAGATATTGCTTAAGTAAAAATAAAGAAATATGCATCTTAATGGTATATAAAAAGGGTGGTTCGAGTAACTTTGGCGAATTGTTTTTTTCTTCTTGGGTTTAAATGGTCAAAGCTATACGTTTGCAATGAGGACAGTATTTAATTTTATTTATTTATTTAATTATTTATTTTATTTTTGTTTGTTTTCATTTACAGGATGCATCTGAACAGCATAGGAACTTCATATTCTGTATGTTTTCGTATTTTTCATAAATTTCCATCGGAAGGAAGAGTGTGCTCTGAGTAAGTTTCTGTTTATAATTTTTTAGTCGTGTTTCTTCACTTCGTCAGAGATATCATACTTGATTGGAGGATGAAAAGACGTTTTCATTTCATTTATTTGATACTCGTATGCTGCTTAACACTAGAAAGACCAGGTGGCGTCGTATACGACGCCGTTTGAATTTGGATGCGCCATTCCTCAAAGGACCAGGTGGCGTCATATATGACATTCTCCGGTCTTTTCAGGTTCTTTTACTGTTGAATCGAATATGACGCCACCTGGTCCTTCGAGTAATCGAGTAAAACCTGTTTTTTTTTTTAGTGTGAAAACCCCTAAGTCCATAGATCAGATCAAGTTTATTTTATTTACGTACAATCTTAAGTGCGATGATACTGACTATTTAAGGGAAATAAATGAGAAAATCGCATTTCAGAAAATTGTAATTTAACTCAGCACCAGTCAAGTCCCACAGCACAATTTAAGTGCAACAGGCTTAAATAGTCATCTGTTTTAGTATCATTTCATAGTCAATGCCCTTATGAAATTTATCACTGCTACTCGCTTCTTTCTACAATTTTATAATGATTCATTTTGAATTTTTCATTTTAATTCCAACATGCATACATGTAAATTGTTGGTCTGTGATGTACTCGTATTATAAAATGGATAGAGACCAAAAATATTTTTTGATGTAAATTATTCGTACTCGTATCATGTCGAGTAGGCAAAAATAAAATTATTTTCATCATCTAAAAAGGGTAATTTATTATGTTACTGGTACATATTGGTACATTTTTCAAAATGTGTTTCTGCACAATTTTTTTGTAACTTTCTTTTCATACGAATGTTTTTACCCTGAATTTTTAGTCTTAGTATCTGGCAAATATGTGAATAAATCACAGCACGAAGAACAATTTTTTCTTCAATTTTCTGTGTTTAGCTTTGAATTGTTCTGTTTTCATGAGTGAATTTTTAAACTATACATATGTTGTTTACACTGATCTTGCGGTGATTTATGGCTATAAATTCCTGAATATTGATTCATATTTTTCTAATCTTCTACCATGATAAACTTTTACGTTCTTAAATTCCCTAAAAAAATTAAATTAATTTTAACAAGGCGATGTCATATCTAGGTTCCCGGTTAGTTTTATATAAAGTAATTAGTAATTTTTTGACGGATGTTCGTAATTGAAGAACGAAGAAAAAAAAACTTCGTTAGAGCTGAAAAAACATCCACCTTAATTGGAGCACCATATTTTTCATCGAAATTCTGAATTGTCGAGAAAAACGTCTTAGAATTTGTACGACTGAAGTAGTGGCTCGTCGAATTCGAATTATATTGCAATTTGCTTTTAAATATACTAATATTTCGTCTTGAGCAAAGAACTGTTCAAAAATTATGAAAGTCACTATCAAAACACAAATAGTTCATAAAAGAAAAAAAAGTTGAATCTTCAAGCAGGCTTACTTACCAAGACCTAAAATAGCAATGATTTGTTTTTTTTGTTCAGGTTGAATAACTTTTTGGTCCTTTCACCTTTGCGAATGCCGAGTAGGTCATATATTTTACTTGAGGTAAAGAATATCTGCTGAACGATTAAAATCAGTTCGACAGTTTTATGAAAAGATATTTTTTCTAATCTATAGCCGCTTTACGAATAATCATATGATTAATTATTGGGTGTGAAGATTGTATTTTTACGGCCCGTAGGTGAAATATCAAGTACTTTAACCTCGGCTTTGTGAATGTTCTTGTCATTAAAATTCAGATCATGTTGGCGATCATTTTGATAGGCTATGATTTAACGCTAGGAAATTGTTTCAGTTTGAAAAATTAACTATCGTGAACAGTTTGGAGTGGGTGATACGTTGAAAATATTGTTAGAAAATACCAGGTATCGTGACTACTTAGAATATAGTGATTTATCTCATTTTTAAGTTGTTAATCATGTTAATTTTTCTTTTCATGTGGTCTCTGAGTCTCTTTGTGTAGTTGCAAAGTATAGGTAAATAATGATCTAATTAAATATCGGAAATAATTTGTTTATTAGTAGTCGGAAATTTCAAATTGCCATTCAGCAGGCAGCAATTTGTTGGTCTCGAAAATTTCAAATTCCCATTTAGCCGGCCGAAATTTCAATTTTGCTGTCGAAAATTTCAAATTGCCATTTGCCCGGTCGAAATTTCAATTTTGTAGTCGAAAATTTCAATTTTGTTGTCGAAAATTTCAAATTGCCATTTGACCGGCCGAAATTTCAATTTTGTAGTCGAAAATTTCAAATCGCCATTTGGCCGGCCGAAATTTCAATTTTGTTGTCAAAAATTTCTAGTTGCCATTTAGCAGGCAGCAATTTGTTGGTCTCAAAAATTTCAAATTCCCATTTAGCCAGCCTCCGCAGTATCAAAAAATTAAATTCACATGTAGCCGGCAGCATTTTTTTGGTCTCAAAAATAGGTACTCGTATATTGTTTTTTATTCGTGATTCGTGTGTATCGTCCCACCGAAAAACTGGTTTGGCTACAATTCTTTCATTCATCATTGTTTTTTTCGAAATGAATTCGGTGTTTGTTTCCTTGATGAATTTTATTGCGCTGGAAAATTCCAATTTTGAATGAATTTGGTGGACTTTTTTCTTCGTCTTCATGGAATAAGTATGTAGTAAAAGATTTTAGTCTGCTGATATTTCATTCGGTATATTCCGAATTAAATTTTTGTACTGTCAAAGACACAAGAGTCCAAAATATGCATATTCATGAAATTTCGACGTCACGCAGGCAGTCTTCAGCTTCTGCATCCTACATCATCTTATTTGAATTTTTGCTCAAATTTTTTCTTCGTTTATAATAATATTTTGTTTTATTCATTCACGTCTTATAATCTGGATGTAAATTGTCAAAAAGTTACGACTGAATCTGATATTTTTTCAGATCTTGACATTCGATACAAATTCGTTTCGCTCATAAAAATATTGGAAGTACCTACCTTTGGTTTATTTTTATTTTTTTTCTCTATCGGCTTATTCGATTTTTCATTTATTTTATTTTTCAAGAAGAAAATCTTTTTTTTTTTTTTTTTTGCATTATAAAAAATACCGAATAAAAGCCTATTTCATCTTCTGTTATAAATTGTAAAGCGTTACATTTCGCACGACAAATTTGCAAAAATTTCCATTTCACGAATTTATAGCCATTTACATAAAAGAAGGAGGATGTAGAGGAGAAAGAAAAAATCTTCTCCGGAATGTTGTTCACTTTTTTTATTTATTAGGTAGGTACTCTTATTTTGGTGCCAATTGAAGTCGAACGTTACTGATGGTTGAAAAACTTTTTTACAAGCATGAGTATAGTATCCGGTTTAGCCAAGGACTTGCAAAACTAATAAAACTCCTTGAGAATAATTTCACGTTGTCGAAAAACTACGTTCTCATCATTGATTGGGGAAAAAAAATTGAACAGTTCACGAAAAAAGAAGAAAACGTGAAATGAAAAAATAGCGCAAAGATGAATGATGAAAAATAAGTGGTGCATTTTTGGTTTCATGAATTGGATAGATAGACTGGTCTGATGACATTCATTATAAATTATTTTATTGCATATCCTTGTGCATAAAAGAGTATTGTAGATGTGATCTTTATAACACTTGATCTTTAGATCAAAGATTATGCAGACTGTATAAATGCAACTGACTATAATCTTTCCTCTTATCTTCCCTCGCATCTTAATCTAAATCTTAGATATTAAATCCTGTAGTCTTTTAAAGCACTTTTTTCTTGTTTGAAGAGATGGTTGGGGTGAATACTGTATAATCGACTAAAATGGTAAATAAATGGTTTTCACTCACTTCTCTATAACTGTGTATGATTTTAAGTTGATTTCTACTGTAGGTTATGTTATTTTGCTACTTTATGCGGGATTATTCTGGTCGATCGTGATGAAGGTGGCGCACCCAAAATAATGAAAATAGATGTCCGTATTTTGACATGGTAATTGTGAAATATTTATTCAAGTACCTTACAAAATAGTTGGAAAAATTTCACTGAAAATTTTACATTCAGTAAGAGTCAATAGTAGATTTTCGATTAATTTGTATGTACGAGTACTTTTTGAATTATTTGCTTTAAAATTAGTTTGAAAAGGGTTTGAAATTAGCGCATGGAAAAATGTCGAGTTGCCTGTTCTTTTTCAGGCGCATGTGATCGGCAAAATGTGATACTCGAATGGATTTCGTCTTATTTCGACTCTCGGAATGAAAATGAATGAATCTGAAGAAAACGAAAGTCTGTCAGCCATTCCTGGCGTCTAAAAAAAAGTTGGTCAATATGAAGTTTCATTTACATTTTGGTAGCATTGAGTGCATGGTTCTATGAAGATCCAATTATTGGAAAATGTAGCAAACATTTTGATTAATTTCGAATGGCCATTATGATAGGTAGGTTTAAAATTCAACGTGTACTATTGTGCTTGGGATACCCAAATGCATTGGGAAAGATGAATTTTTGCTTGAAAACCAAAAAAAGTCAATGAACCGGATCCGGATGAACGTTTTTTGCTCTAGACTATAGAACTGTGTATCTATTTTATTCATGTATTATAGTGAGAATCGACTACTATATATTTTTTTAGGCAGAGACTGATCGAGTCAGTCTCTTTTTCTGGGTAGCTAAGGCAGAATTTAAGATCTCGCAACTGATTCCCACGTTGAAATAACTAGTAAAAAGTGCATAAACGAATCGAATTGAGAGAACCAAGTGAAAAAATTACTTGACGATTTGTGCCAGACAAAGACGTACATGAACTAGACTATGACCTTACAATCGATATTGTAGTTGACAATCATCATCAAGAACTATATAATTTTGCTGTCAAGTTTTCGCAGATATAAGCTTAATGATCGACGAAGTGAAGAGAAAGGGATGTAATCAAACATACGAAGCAAATTTAAACGTCACAGGCGAGTTAGAAACTGGTTCTGATGTTTGATCGTTTAATTTTATAACGCGACCAGACCAAGTGTAATGTTTAAAGACCCCTGGCAAAAAACCAACCACGAGATACACATGCTGACTTTGATAGATGAAAAAAAAAACTTAATCGGCTGTCGCCAAAATTTTGGATCCAACATTTTTATGACTGCAGGCGACTTCTTATTGACTTTGGTCAACATTGAGATACGGATCAAACATTTATTTTAAAATTTTCATAAGTAACTGAAAAACCTTTACTTTTTTTTGTACCAGTCACTAGACCGGACAAGACTTTTAGTCATAAACAACTCACCATATTTATATAACTGAATGAGGAAGATAAACATCGTGTATTTTTTCTTTTGGTAGAATGATCTATTAAACAGAATTAATTGTCGCTGTGAGCCAAAAATTTGACGAAAAAAGGATAGAGTTGCGGAAAATGTTTATAAATAAATTTTTTCACTGCGTCGTTTTTTTTTCTTTATAGACACTAGGGAGCTTCGCCCCCCAGGCCGCTTCGCGGCCCAACCCCCCTCGAGGGTGCATAGAAAAATAATTAGCAATATCTTTTCTTCTCTTCAAAGTCTTTCATTTTGCTTTCACCCCCAACTATGTATATCTGTTGTCTCACCTGTATTTGAAACCTTTCTTTCGCCAACGTTTACTACTACTTATGAAAGGACGTGAGCATTTACTCACACTTGTCCGTTTCCAGGTTTCCCAATTTTTGCAACTACAGACACAAAATACGTGTAAAACACGTGTATTTGTTTCACACTTGTCCATTTCCAGAAAGTAGTCGAGTGGGTTTTGATTTTATAATATAGAGAGATAGAGAGATTTCTTCAACTACTTGTTGAGTGCATTTCCAACATATTATTGAAAAAAAAATGAATATAATAATATTTACTGTTTTCTATGAGAAAACTGGGACAGTTCTGAGATTATGTAGTTGAAATTACCACACAAAAAATCGTCAGTAAACTGATGACGAGTCTCTGCACTACATAAATAGACACATCGGCACTTGTATATGTCTGTATAACTACCAATAAAAAAATAAAGTTTACCAATATAATAGAAATAATGGGAAAGGATGCTTACAATGTATCCTTCATAGAATAAATCTACTCAACCGAGAAGAGTTTATCGTGCAGAACGTAGATATTATACATTTTATTTTTTCCAATTTGTACATTCGATTCTGTGCCGTGAGGAGGGACGTGCGAAGTACTTACTTAGAAAAAATAAAATAAAGGGGTAACTTACATTAACATGTGCATAATTTTATAGTTGACGTCATAGTTTTATTTCAGTTGATATTTTTTTGCTCAATTTCACTGGGTTTTTCTTGTTTTTTTTTTCTTTTTTCTTTTTCTCCTAACTTTAATTCGTTGGCTTGCAGAAAATCTCGAAAATGAGGTGGACCTGGTATTTTTCATAAATCTTTATTATATGTATGTCGTCATATTATCTTGATACAAACAACAAGGTTATTACTAAGAGCTGGTAGATTCTCTTTGATATTGATATCCTCAGTGTGAGGTACCGTGTTGGTATTATAGATACATTCTTGTTTTTTTCGTTGTTGAAATTGAAAATCGTGATGTCTCGAGTACCGTTTCAAAATTGAGATAATAACTACCTTCACTCCTTCTGTAAATTAGTGATTTTTTTCAAGTTGCCACGATTCGACGGTGTTGAGGCGACACAGTTTTTGCAATCACACATGTCATTAAAAAATTTCATCTATAGTTAATGAATGAAATTGTAGAGGCCATCCGACGGAGTTGTGCTTCTAAAGCTTATACTGCTTGCAGGAAGTTCAACAGACAGTGAAGATTCAGTGGTTTTTAAAAAGGTGACACAAATCGTGACAAAATTAATTAGCGTATCGTTTAAATGAGTTGTTTGCTCTTCTTAGGACGTGAGCTTTCCTTTTGTTATAGAACCATCGTTTAGCCCACTGTCTCAAAAATTTGTGAAACTGTTAAGTGTTTTTATTTTTAAAATGGCTGGATCTGCTGTTTCCGTTCAGTTTTTATTACTTTTTCCAGAGCACTTACGTTAGAAAAAAATGTTATCATGCTTTGGAAGGACAATGACATGCCTTTCAGTTGTCGCAGTTTTGTATAATTTACTGAATTTATAATGTTTCTTAATTTTCGGGGTCACTATATTTCACTAGTTTTATGTACAGTTTTTCATTTGACCATACAGCTTATTCAATATAGTCAATATAGTCTCGGCGAAAATATAAATATCCTCTTTGAGTGCTCTCCAACTTTCATAGTACATATTTTATAAGTAAACAAAAAAGTTCAAACATTAATACCTCAAAATGCTATTTTCTGGCGTTGACTTTTTTCTGATGTCCGCCTTTAATTTGTAATAGAATTCATTTAAAGCGTATGATTGTTTTTTTAAGAAATCTAAAACGTTTTGATAGTATATTCCAGAAGCTGAAAATCAAAATACCAAAAGTTTTCATTATGCTACACTGTAAAAATGAAATCCATTGCTCTTGAAAAATCGATTGAAACTTATTTTAGCTTACATGAAACTATAATCACAATTTATATAATCAATCAGTTCTGTTGGACAGTGTCTATATTATACCTTGCATAGATTTATTTACTATTTTGGCAAAACTTTCAAGTCATTAGAAAATACTTCGTTAATGGTAAAAAATTGTTTTCATTTTCCAAGGTTGTCTGTTAACGTTTTGTACCAATTACTACCGTCGATTTATATTATAGAAACACCTGCAACCACTACTTGGAATTTTGCCTGTCCCTTGTTTTTTTGTAAGGTGTACATAATTGACTTTTTTTATTTTGAGTTATTTTATTCAATACTGTGACAAAAAAGCTGTAATTAGTTGAGCAGATTCGATTACTCTCAATTAGTACCTAACTACCTACCTCTACTTCTATCTTGGAATAGGATAGGCGAGGGTGTTTATTGACGAAAAAAAAAAAATGATGGAAAAAATTCGTCATCTCGTTGGTATGAGTAACTATTAATCTTACAAGATATATTTTGTTCGAATTAATTAAGCTGTAAGAAGGATGAAAAAAAGTAATTAGCATGTTTTGACATTTTAATGAAGCACTATAAGTTAGTTTTATGAAAAATGAGTTAAGATTTCTACTTTCAAATCCACGTTAGATAATTGTTTTTTATCTGATTCTTCAAAAATATTCATCTATTCGTTCAAGTTGAGAAAATAATGAATTTAGAAGGTGTGAAGAAGAGGGCTTTACAATTTGTTACGTCTGCGCAAAGGCACTTATCGTTTGTTATAAACTTGTGTAAATTTAATATCTGATTACTACTTCAGTGTGACTGAGTTCCTTCTTTTCTTCATTTCTTTCTGAGCCACAACTAATCAGCTGAAAGATAAAGGCTTTATAAAGTGAATTATTGTGATTTGCAAGAGGAGGATAAGCCATGTTCCCAAACTTTACGAGTGAGCGAAAAAATACTTTCATGTGGAATCCCATTGCAATGGGCTAAGCTATAGCTTATGTTATCTACGCTGTATAAGGGTGAAAATCAACAGCCCTTGAGAAGGTATTCGAACAATATTTTGTGTAAATTTCACTTCTGGAGCATGAGAAATAAAAATACAGTATTGAGAAAATAAAAGAACACTTATCCCTTTCTTGCTTATCAATTAGAAATATTTTTTTTTAAAAACACGAATGGAAATAATTCTCAGATTTAGAGAACTAACTAAAGTTGCTCTTTTGCAGATCGTGAAATTTTTTAATAATGGGCGAACTTTTTTGACACCCACTGTAATTGTAACAAAATAAAGTAAAAAAACAATGAATTAAACGTAGTTCCTTGCAATGTCCGTCTGCTCTGCCTAAACATTGTTTACCATCACGTGTATTTATTTTAGCATTAAAATTGGGAAAACGTTTGAAACTTTTTTTCAGGTGATATACTGCGTTTAGCAGTTTCCCTCTGAAGTATCCCATTTCAATTTATATTTTGCTTCAAGCATGTCTAACTGGTTTAGATTTTTTTTTTTTTGCTGTAAGTGCGAGTGTGTTTCACGCTGGTGCACGTATTTTCGCTGGTCGATCTTATTAAAAAAATTTGTATATTTTTTATCGAACAAATTTTCGCTATTATTCTTTTTTTCATACATCGTCGTAACGCAGACTAGTCGGTTGTGATTTTCGAGTGTGTCCTATTCTTCGAATTTCGAATGCGAACTACAAAGTCAAAATTTTGAATCGTAAAAAGTAGTCGAAATTTGAGGGGGGACCACTTAAACGTCAAATTTTGGAATGTAATTAGTATTTTTTTTTTTTTTGGTATTCCTCGTGATCTCCGGTTGTTTTTGGTGTTTTCATCATATTCGATTAGTGTGATATGTGATTTTTTGGAGGAAAAATTTTCATATCATCGTCGGGGTCATTAATTTATCACGCTTTGTATAAACTGCTATAGTTGATGGAGTAGACAAATCGAAGGATTTCTGAGAACGGTTCCTGGTAAATAGGTAGATTTTGATTTTTTTTCCTAGGATTTTTTGTTTAGATGACTTTTTTTCTACTTTTCATTTTTATATAATTATCGGTGTTTAGTTATAGACGTTTATGAATCGACTTCACGGAAATTAGGTAATTTTTTTTTTTGCATAATTTCTCTTGGTATTTATACTTATTTCGACTAAAACGACGGAAACGACCTTAAAAAAATTAACGTAAAATTCGTAGAAGATTATTTGCATGCATTGTGTACAATACCTTTGGCTTTAAGAAGGTATAATTGCTGTAAATTATTTGGGAAAATCTTTTTCGATTCTGTGATATAAATTGTTGGCTGGAATATGTAATTAAATATTTAGGAGGGGAATACAATCGCACGCTGATGGATAGATTTGCTGACGTACATGCTCCAATTTTTTGGAAAGAAAACTTGGATGTACCAGTTTTTTTTTTTTTTTTTTTTCAAATACGAGTATATTCATGCTTCCCGCTTCAGTAAGCTCATTCCTGCGATTTTATGTTAAGTAATTTTTAATTATTGGCCAAAAAAAGTGCATACGAAAGAACCTCCCATACTTCTCAAGGACAGATGCTGAACCAGAGTTTCGTATGTCCTGTTTGAAAATATTGTCTGGAATAATTGGATTGCAAAGGGGTTTGCTGAAGAAAACTGTTCACTTCGAGCCTTTTATAAAACTACTGTAGGGAATATAAAAGATGAATTCTTTTCACCAGACGTTCAGCCGAAATTTTGTGTGTCCGTGTGTGTCCAATGTTATCGTATGATGACGTCATATATAAGCTTGATGACGTCATTATACAAATAAGCTCGACAAGACTTCTAGTCGATTTTATGCGTGTTCTTGTGTGTCCAATGTTATGATATGATGATGTCTGTCCGGAGGAAGCTTTTTTTGCTCCCAAATTGCGAGCTACTAACTGAGCTTACAAACTGAACTATAAATTGAGCTTACAAAGTGAACTATAAAATGAGCTACAAATTGAGCTACAAATATTTTATGCATTCTTATTGGCGAGGTTTTAATATTGTATTTTTTACGGTATTGGCTGTTTAACATACGCATTCAACCCTTCCCTTCACCCATCTTCTGTACATGAGTGTAGCTTGCACGAGCTCGTCAGTATCGTATGTCAACGAAATAAAGACGTACATTTTTTTCTTAATAGTAATGAAGCCTATAGGTAGGTTGTCATCAAATTAATTCGTCTGGTTTCTTAATATTGAATTTCTCAATGGCTATCGGTTTCATTTGTGAAGTATTTACAATTCCAAATGCACTGCATGGAAGTGTACTTCATCTCAGCTTTCTTAATGTTTTTTTCTCTTCTTCCGAAGATTAGGTACATGTATGAATGTCAAAGTATAGCTAATCAATTCCTTTTATTTTTGGTCAGTGGTTCAAAGTATTTGAAAATTTTGGTCAGGGAGAATAACAAACACCATCACATGTTTATAGTTACTTGTATTAACCCTAGAAGTACCAGGTGGCGTCATATACGACGCCACTCAAAATTTTGAGATGGACTGCTCAGAGGAACAATATTTTGAGAAACCCCGACTTGTGTCATACGACGCCACCTGGTCTTAAGAGGTTATTATTATGGCGTCGTACATGACGCCACTTGGTCCTTTGAGTAATCGAGTAAAACCTGTTTTTTTTTTTTTTTTAGTGTTAAGCTAACAACGAAGGCATTGGTTGTAAATTATTTTTAGTTTCTTTCTTACTCTTACCACCCGAATTGAAATTTTATTCAAATTATGAAGTCCTGCGCAGTTCGAGGTACACTGCTGTGCGTAAAAAATACCTTCATGTAAATTATTTTTATCGTAGATACGTTTCGATAGTTACAGTGTATGATGAAAATATTAGGTTGTAAATTATTCTTATTCCAAAAATCGAGTTTTCATGAAATTATTCTTTTTGCGGAAATAGATTGTTGTACGGATGCATGTATGGTACTTTTAGAATATCAATAGGTGCCTACTTGAAAATCAAAAGATGCTTTGACTGTTTAAAAAAATTTCTGAGAGATGAGAAAATAAACGTTACTAAATGCATTGCGTACATTATTGGTAATATTGCATTTTATCGACTTGGATGAAGAATATAATCAATTGTCTTGAGATTCAAGTTAATTAAAGTAGTAGTCGATTATTATTAAAGGAATGCTTTATTAATTTTTTTTTTTTCACATCTCGTGCATTTTTTTAAATGGACGGACATAGCAGCTTTCGACTTTGAGGGTATGCTTTACCCACAAGCAAAAAACGTATAAAATAGTGAAATTTTCCCGACTGTTCAAGATACGAATTCTGAACAGAAATTTGTCATTCTTTCAATTTTTGAACTTAGAGAATGGAGATGCAAAGAGTTAAATTTTTGAATTGTATATCTTTTTTATAACTAATAACTCCATACATCCGTAAGTTTATCATACGAGTAAATTAAAGACCATATAACTCTGAAAACTCAGCTAGAAAACAGACAGTCGGAAAAATTTCCTCATTTTATGAGAATATCTGTTTTAATATCATTTGATCAGACAATTTGATACGAAAAATCTTTTATTTCGGATAGTTTTGGCTGATTAAGCAGTTATAGATTCATATTCATCAGAAGTACTGCCATTGAGATATTATAGAATTGCCAAGTTGTGGAGCTCATTATTTTAGTGGAACATACCCTTAAGATATAGATATTATATCGTGATTGTCACAAAGATATATCTCTTATGTACCATTTTTATCATTTTTTAAAATCTGGTATGCTTGTACTTGTTACAGCAGGCCATTCGTATAATTTAAAAACAACTCCCATAAATACTTCATTAGATAATTCTATGATCTGCCTAGGCATTTCATAAAAATGCCTAATGATGATCAGGGTATAGATCATGTAATTGACAAATACCATATTATTTTATGATTTGCCTCACTTATGCCAGGTACTTTATGAAATACCCGAATATAAATTTGCTTTTAGGCATTTCAAGAAATGTCTTAATTATATTAAGATTTGACCCGTAACATAAACCAAAATATCCTAAAAGTGATGAAAACAGTCCATAGGAGATATTTTGACGACAACGACGTTATGCTTCATTTTTCAAGAACAAAGGTCATGATAAATTCAACAGTCCGAAATTTTTTGTCAGATATTTGATATAGTTACTTAGATAATTATAATTATGTAAAAAATATGTTATGTCACTCGTGGATTTAATCAAGGTTAGAAATAATTAAATATTTTTTAGCTACCTATGTCTAAAAACAAGACGTTAAAATGTAATACTAAATCAAATCATCAGGAAATTTTTCAAAAAATTTAATATTATTGAATTTTGCTTATCATATAGGTACGAGTATTAGGGGTCAAACTGAATGCTATTAAGTAAATTATTCATTTAACCTGCTTGCTAGGTAATCGTGTAAATCTAAATTCCTCGAATCAAATATTTTACTGGGTAATTTTCCCTCCAGGGGATAGTTATTGCTCCACAGGGATTATTCGGAAAGGTTGAGAATAATTTTACCGAATCTCATAGAGAATTATTCATTTCCCGCAGGTTTATTCCCCGCAATTGCATAAGTCCATTTTTTTTTTGCCGCGGTTCCTAATTATTCGTCGCATTTAATCTTTTTAATCAACTACTTTGGTTCGAGCTTAAATAAAATTTTCATAAGCTGGCAAAATTTGTTAAAATGGCGGCGAATAATTTGAGTAAATAAGCATGTTTTTCAGACGAACTAGGAAAAAGACATGTATAGCATATTAAGGTGACAGTATATCAGTCAGAAATTCCATTTTTCAGAATGAGTTTTTCAACATTATGTAATTTAAATAGATTTTAGTATTTTAAAAACATAGTCATAGAATCCTAATACTTGGAAAATTATGAAAAAAATCCAAAATAATGCACAATTAGCAATACAAATCACACCGCATTTCTTTAGGCTGAAAAAACTCATTCTAAAAAAAACATTTTTTGACTTATGTATGTAAATATGTATTTGATACATAGTGGTCCTACCCCTTGAATATATGTCCGAACAGAGTGGTCCTTTTAGCAAAGAAAGTTCTATCAAAGTGGTCCTTCCGTATATAAGGACCACTTTGTACCATTTTTCTACTTGTAGCAAACAGCAAACTGGTCCCCCTAAATTTAAATATTGCTAATGTGTCTTACTTAGGGATAAGTACAATTAGGGTGGTCCATTGGAGGCAAAATTTCACAATATTTTTGAAATTTTGTCGTATTTCTGCAATTATCTCTTGAAATATGCGTTCTACTGAAAAAACTTACTGAACTTAATTTGTTTTACACTAAATTTCCTACAAAAAATGTTCTATACATTTTTTCCTAGAGTGAAGTATTGATGAGAAAAAAGGGGATTCAACTTACAACTGATACTAAGCATCTCTCTCAGTGTGCATATAAATCACCCTTTTTCTCATCCATAATTCACTCTAGGAAAAAATGTATAGAACATTTTTTGTTGGAAATTTAGTGTAAAATAAATTAAGTTCAGTAAGTTTTTTCAGTAGAACGCATATTTCGAGAGATAATTGCAGAAATACAACAAAATTTCAAAAATATTGTGAAACTTTGCCCCCAATAGACCACCCTAATTGTACTTATCCCTAAGTGAGACACATTAGCAGAATTTAAATTTAGGGGGACCAGTTTACTATTTACTACAATGTTTCCTGGCCCGCTAGATTTATTTAATTATTTGAGGTGCGCTCAGGGAAACCATTTTATCAAGTCGCTAAAAAAAATTTTCGTTTTTTTAGTGGAGCATAGAGCACATCAACAGCTTTTACACAAAAAAAAATTTAAGCCGCTCAGATCAAAATTTGCCGTTCTAGACCGATTTAAACATTGGAAAATGAGCAGTTTTGAAAATCATAAAAATTAGCTCATTAGAAAGAGCGCGAAAAATATATTTAAGAGCAATGAAAAAAAACAAACAAATTCTAGCGCAGTCTACCGCACTAGAAAAGCAGGTTTTTGATTTGCGGCACAGTGGTCTGAAGAATCCTAAATACCTGCCACAAGTTGATGCTGCAGGATTCTGTAAAAATGATTGAAAAAATGAACCTATTAACTTCAGATTTTATACAGCTCTTGACCCGGTCAAGATTGACCTTTGGTGAAAATTTCATCCCTATTGGTTCGGTCGTTTGTCAGTTATCGCGCGACAAATGTCCCAATATGGAAATAAAGAAACACCAAAATGCGAGATAGGTATTTTTGGTATCAGGAAATCGTGAAACGAATAACTGTGTTAAAGTCAGACCAAAATTAATAGAAGGTTTTCTAGTCAAAAACCTGCTAAAAATAAAAAAAAAGTTCTTAGATTTTTAACGGTTTTTTGCTTTTTTTTTATTTTTCATTTAGTGACTTGATATATGGTTTCCGTGAGCGCGCCTCATTTATGCAGTGTCTGTAAAATTCTTTTATCAAGATGCTCTGAAGCAGAAAATTTTTTGACTATTTATTGGCTTTAAAATATTTGTAATTGTTATGCACATATCATGAATTTTACTGGTCTTAAAAAATGTTAGAATATATAAGGACGTGTAAGAACGTGTAAAAATGTGTAAGACAGTGTACCTATAGCAACTTCTATTTTGTTTTTGTGAACTTAATTTTCACATTATTCAATTTTTTAATATGTTTTCAACACAAAAACCTCTATCACGCCCAATTTTCAAGGTAGAGATATATGCTTCTTGGACCACTGCATTTATCACTCGATACTGAATGAAATAGTGTAAGAATATCATTTGAATTCCCTTCCCTAAAATATATTATTTTTCAGATTTCGTCGCAAATTTTGAATATTTTTTAAATGCAGAAGACAATTAAATACTGTGGAATCTTTGAAAGCAAAATTTTCTGGCTACTGGCCTAATGAACGACGAATTCAGAAAATTATAGTAATGGCTCGTACCCCGCCTCGAGGTTTTCTAATGCTTTTTTTTATTCGATTTTTTTCTCCGCTTTAGCGATGGAAACCGGTTTCTTAAAATAATGAAAATTGATAATTTATGGAAAAAAGGGTGGAAAATGGATGGAAATTAGGTTTGTCTTACTCATTCACTCATTTGAAATTCAAAAATGAAAATTACTCAATTAGTTCTCATATAGCTGTTACTTAACGATTTTAAAATGAAACTAAAGTGTATCACTTAAGATTTTCGTGTTCATTTTTTTTTTTTTGCTGCATTTCTACCAAGAATCTTTTCTTATTTTAGGCCTGTATCTATGTATCTTGGTGTGCTGGTATTGGTAGCAGCGGACGTAAATGGAATCGTCATCTATGGACGTAGTTTACGGACATGTCAGTCACTTGCCACCATCAACCTTAAAACAAGGTAAGGTTCGACTTCTTCGTCTTTGTTATAATGAAATCGAGTTTTTCGCCATTACTCTGTGAGCAATTGCAATCATTTTGCATTGCAGTAAATAATTATTAATAATTTAATTTTGCTTTTCCTGTGTGAGACTGCTTGTGTGTTTCGTTTGTGTGCTACTTTACGTATATTTTCATAATTTTTGTATTGCTTTTGCTGATTTTTTTCCTCATCTTTTCTTTTCGTCTTCGTCTTCTCAGTTTGTAAGTATAACTGAAATTTTTTTTAATTTTCTTCATATTTTTTACCTTTTTTATTTTTTTTTTTAGTTACCTATTATTTTTCCCTGCCATTAAAAATTTTCTAATTATATTTAGTAAAATGAAATTAGCTCGTAGTTTGCGCGAAAACTTGACCAAATTACGAATATTGCTATCTTGGTGTGATTATTGTGGAAATTATAAGGTTGCCAGTAAGTAATGAATAGTTTTTGGGGAAAAAAGTAATTTATTTTTGTAAATTTCTGTATGTAAAACGCTCGAATGTGTATTTCGGCTATTCGCATGAAATTAAAAGTGTATGAGACCTCACAGAATAAATTTCGTACTCATACCCAAAATAATTAGCAATAATTAACTTGGACTTACTATTTATGAATGTATTATTCAACTCGAACTTGTCATTTTGCTTTCATTTTTTTGAAGTTGATTTTGTTGCTTATAAGAGTTATATTGGACTTGAATAAAAATATGATGAGTATAAAAATACTAAATGCAAAGTGCGTTCGAAGACCAACTCTAATTTTTCATACACCACCTATAAGTTTTATATAAAAGGACTAGCTGTTCCAAAAGTAATTTCTCGTATTTTTCATTTTGGCCCCTGGTAACCCTGGGGAGATGATTTTCCTAGAAAATACTTGGCTATGTTACTCGACCTTATTATGGGAATTGTAAGTCTCTACTGTTGAATATCTTCATTCTACAAGTATAATATACAGTAAAACTTCGTTATAACGCTATTCAGGGGACCAGAAGAAAATAGTGTTATAAGCGGGAAATGAAAAAAAAGTACATACAACTCAAAAAAACAGTATAATTATTAAAAAATTATTTTTGTGTCAAAAAATCATCAATTTTAGTTTGGGGTTCAGAAGGATGTTCTTGTTAAATCATTGACTTCCAAACGGAATTCACAGGGATGCCAATTACAGGGATTTTTTGGAATTTCAGAGATTTTAGGTATTTTTTAAACTTTGAGGAATTTTATTAAATGTTGTTTTGAGGACTTCACGGATTTTGTCTCAATTTTCCACAGTCATTATTTAAATAAGAGATGATATTCTTCAGTACCTACTTTATACTTGTGTTATAAAATTTTAATTTTTCCAATTAAAATTCTACAGATCATTTTTAAGTTTATTAACTTGGGGGATTGATTCAAATTTGAGCATTTAAAGAAAAATATGTAGCATTATAAACTGCATATATAGGTAACTAACTGAGAATTCAATATCTATCTACCATTAGGTGCAGAAAAATTCTTATTTATAACTTTCTGCTTTTTTTTCTCTTTTTTTTTTGTTTTTTGGTAAGAAAATGGAAAATATGGTTGAAACTTGCTGAGAATTGAGCGTAATAGACGGGAATGAATAGCCTTATATCCGTACCGTTTTACACGATAAATAGGTTCTGGGGACTGGGACTATGGGAAATCAGCGATATAAATGGGATAGCGTTATAAGCGTGAGCATTATAAGGAAGTTTTACTGTATTAGTTTAAATACATGCGATGTAATGAATCAGTCCTCCAAAAATGAGGTAAGGAAAATTGATTAAGTGAACCCATCAAGTGTAGTTAGTGCACATTTTACTCACTGCTGATTCTGCGGCCAATGTATGGTAAAATTGACCGCACTCTCGAAGCATTATCTGCCTTGTACTGTAGACTGTAGAGAGGTGGGTATGCATGTTGTGGGCTTTGATTTCAAAATTTTCTTAGGAAAATTCAAGTAGGTATTCTGCTCAACTTATTTTTGGAGGGTTAATTCATCACATCACACCACAGATTATCAATAACAGGGTAGAATAGTAGATTCAAATAATCTTTATAAGTATTTTTTTTTACCTCTTCTATTGGTTCGTAACTTCAAAATGTAATTTCTAAAAGTACTAAATGATGGAAAAAATGTATTCATTTCTTTTGATAATGTAATAAATCGGAAAGACGTATAAATAATTCGTATGAAACATATGCTTTCTCAATATGCTTTCATCATACGTATTTTGTGGTCTCATTATTTCATTGACGTAGCAGTACATTCATATGTTGTGGCAGACGAAAAAAAAACTAGCAGCTATCTGTGCGAGTTGAATTTAAGCTTATTTTTCAAAAAAAATTAATTTTTTCGAAAAGCTGCATATATAAAACTGAGAAAAAATCTACGTCAATTCCTAAACAAGGATATTTATGGTTTAGAGACGTTTCTGAAAATCGTATAATTTAATTACAGTCCTGTTGGGGGGCCTTACATCCGCGTAAATTAAATGAGAAAATGTAGGTACCTCATGAATAAGTTGTCACGAAATTCTCTTATACATTTAGTAATTCTGGAATTGTTGATCTCATATCGGATTGTATCTCGAAAATTTTTGTTGAATGTTCGTAATCCATGGTAATTACTGCGAGTATTTTTGCAAATTTAATATGTAGGAGTGGAAAACTATTTTAGTTTGAAATTTATTTAGGAAAGACAAACAAAGGCGTAAAATTTGTTGAATTGGTGTTGAGTTTATGGTAAATTATATGAAAATGAATGAAAAACTTTTTTGAAAAATATAAGCTTTGAACTTTTAAATGATGAAACCTACATCAACTTTTAATTGATATTTCAATTGTAAATGTTGTTTCAGTCACTTTATATTGTCCGTCATCTTATTCAATTTTTCATACACTACGGGCTGGGTGTACAAAACTGGGCTTAAGGGAGGTTCAAACTTGAACCAAGTTAAAGACAAAAAATATCTGTTGATATCTTGAGATCAAACCTAGTTTACGTTTGAACCTCACTTGAGCCAGTATTGTGCACCCGACCCTCTGCTAACCAAAAAATTACGATCCTTCGTAGTCTATTGGTCATTTAAATTCCTTTCTAATGTAATTGATGGCATATACATATACAATATATGTAAGTTCACTCGTGTTTATTTTTTGATTTTATGGAAATTAAAATTTGGCTATGACAGGTTTCTAGAATTTTCTCTCAAAGCCACTGGCGAGGTGTTTGTTTACTTTTGAACTTTTTTTTGTGGTATCTTCTTGCAATAATTCTAATTTATTTGCGTTTCAAGTCGAGAACTTGTTTTTATTCCTTATTCTTGAAATATCTATTTAGTCTTCATTTTTATGCTTGTTCATCCGTAAAACTAAATGGTAACGAATCATATCAAATTTCGTGGCTCTACAGAGAAATGAGATCTTTAATTTGACGACTTGAAGAAGAATAAAGTTTTATTTTCTCATATTATAGGGCTTGCTGGTAAAAGAAAACAATTGTTGTGGTCCAAATAAAATTTTTTCTTTAAAGACATTCTGCCAAAAATCAGGTCATGTTGGGGACTTACTAACCATTATACTTGGAAAATAAAATATCCTTTGTGCGAAATTTCAACTTTGGAAAAGGAAAATCCGATAGTTGTTTTGGTTTTCAATGTTGATAACTTCGTCTGACCATAGTTGAAGAAATAAAAATTTATATGCGAGGTATTTTTACAATTTTTATTTTTATTTTGTTAACGAGCAATTACCGCATTGAAAGAAATTTATTCTAGAGTCTCGCGTTGTGTGAATCGAAGTAAAAAAAAAATCATTTTTTTCCTGTTTCAGTTCAACTTCCGTATATTATTAACTTGTATTTTATTTCTGTTGTAATTTTTGTTCTCTCTGTATACCCGAGGAATCATTTTCAAAACAATGAAGCACTGAACCTATATGCTTCGCCTGTCATCATTAATGATGAAATTTTATTCTTCATTATGTAGGTCAAAGACCGAATATGCTCTTTGTGATGAAAAAATTTTCATGTTGACTTGATAAATTTGCTCTCATCCATGCTGAGTTGATTTTACAGGTTCGCTACTAATACAATAAATTTGTAGCCCATGGTCGAAATACACGTACATAAGTCATTGTATGCAAAGTGCACTGTTTTAATTTCTCACGGCCAGGTTAAATGCACATTTCATCGTTGTTATTAGATTCTGTGAAGGTACGAGTACAGAAAAACATAACCTTTACTCGTTTTGTGTACCGCTTTCAAAACAGAGCTTCAAAATTTTATCATAAAACTTTCGGACCTCTGCAGTAGTTGAGAAAATTGTAAAAAGCTGAAATTTGGTATATATCTTCCAGATATAGTAGAAATGTGAACATTAGATGTTTCAATTTCAAAGTCTAGCTCTTTCAGCCTGGAGGTGGAAATTAATTTTTTTCTAAAAATTATAATTTCCCACCAGTTCGAATGTGTACAAACCTCATTTTCAACTGATAGTATTCTCCACAGAATGCGGATTAAATTATTTTTCAGTACCTATCACACTCTCCCTACGTTGCTTCTTGCCTCTCCGTCATACTTGAAAAAAAAAAGAATAAGTATTAGTTCTTAAATTTTGCTCGCATCCTGTTTGTGGCCAATTCATTTTTTTCTGTAGGCAATCAAAGAAATTTTTCTTACATTTCCATTCATTTTTTCTCTTATGTACACATTGGTAAATTTACAAGTGAATTAATCACTTGGCACGCGTAAGTTAACACCATTTTGTTTGATGCTATTTTATTTTTAAATTACCCTGTTGTTTACCTGCCGGCTAATTAAACTGTAAGTTACCATGAAATTACGTGAACAGCTGGGAATTTCGTGGTAACGATATCAGTATACAGTATATACACATCTAAATTAATACATAAAGTTTATACACGAAAATTACTGAGAATTTGTTTGTACCCAATACGTATAATAAAAAAAAAATGATAATCTCGAATGGCAACTGCATCAAATAGGGATCGAGAAATAAAAACATCAATTTTTTTCCTCTTTTTTCTCACTCGTATCAAGGTTGTGTAATTTTAGAACGCCATCGAATAAAGCATATGGTTACTGTAAATTAACTTCTTACATTTTGATCTATCAATTAATTTTAAATACCCATCCGTTTGTTACAGCTCGATGGAAAAGTATGTCCGGACTTGAGCTCAGTGGTTACGTTAACGTGAAAGTTCCATTGAAGGAAAGAAAATTCGGTTCCTGGAAGGTAAGTGATTAAAAATAATAATTATACATTTTTTGTTTTGAAGTCCGCAAATCTTCTGGGTTTACAAATTGTGTCTACTGTTCAGTGCCCATCCAACAAAATGCCTCGATAATTACGGATAATAACGTCTGTAGAGGGCAACATTCTTTAATTTCGGGTTTGGGTTATCACTGTATTGTTATGTATTTTCGATTTATGGCATCTGTGGGAAAGAAAATTGATTTTCACTCCATCAACCTGCAACATTCGCACCTTCTTGAGAAACTATAGGATCGGGGAAGAGGGTTACTATAGAGGCTTATACCAATTTACTAGTTCTCATTTGATTTCCATCAGTCTTATTTTCATTTTTGATTGGTATACTTCTTAATGTTTAACTGAGTTTAAAGCACATTAGCATCGTATATAATTTATTCTTTTTTATTATACTTAAATTTGAATCTCTGCAGAACTGAATGACGTAGGTAAGTGTCATTTTTACGAAAAATGAGTTAGATGGTGGAACACATTTGTTGGGACTCCTTTTGACTATAATAAAGAATATGGACTGAAAAAACTGATAACATTGTGAAGACAACATCTGAAGTGCTGCGAATCAAAAGTCTCATTTGCCCAATTTGTTTTTTTAATTATTGACTTTGGTACCGAATTTTACGCTCTACGACGTGGCGTGCTCGGTTTTCCACCCCCTTCACTCCTTCTTCCTCAAATTAGCCCTTGAAAAGCGGAGTTGGAATCCGAACTTTTTTTTTATCCAAAAATTTATATAATAATAAATAATTTATTCATGATAATATGCACAATCAAAATACTGTTGGTTACGTCCATGATATTATGAAAATAATCAATATTCTCAGAAACAAGATAAATTAACCCGATTAGAGCATAACGTTGAGAAGAATGACTAAAAGTGCATTTTAGCCCTAGGTGTATTTTCAATCTGCTTCAATCTCGTTGCCCTGAAATCCTTGATCTAAAAAATCTGTCGATGAGAACTTCTTCTCTTGGGTGGTCAAATGTAAGTTTAATTTTTAGCCATTGAAAATCTCCCATTTTACTTGTTGTATTTTTGCAGAATATTTAAACTACGGTGAACTCGTCAACTGACTTGTTTATTAAAATTTGCTTCTTGAAATCGTATTTTTAGCTTTAACCTCTAAATTACACGTTTATATATGATTTTCAGCGTATCCTGTGTTGATATCTGATAATTATACGCATTTATCTTGCCATAAAATTAACTGCGAAATCTTATTCGAGTGAAGATGTATTCCACCATTCTTATCAGATTTAATTTATCGCTTTACTTTGAACCAGAATTGTTCCTTAGCTCTGTTGATTTCCTAGATAAGTGCTGAATTCTAATCCCTACCTAGAAACATATATTTCCCTTGCCAACACTATAATGACCCCACCCAAAATTCTGTTATAAAATGATAAATGACTTGAATTAAGTAGGGGGGACTCATTCAGCATTCTGTGGCATTAATTTTAAAAAATTTTCTTGTCACATTTTTCCACTCTTTTCATAACGAAATCGCGTGAATTTTCGCTGTGGATTTTTCTAATTTTTTGTAGAAGAAAAAACTTAGTTTGATATGTTAATGATTTATGGATGATATTTAAATTAAGATGTTACCAGACAGCGTCCCTTCTAGACACTCGTATAAAATATTCTACAAAATTTAATGTAATTCGCAATTTTCTTCGTGTTTTAAAATTTTCCTTAACCTTGCTGAGAAGTAATAATCTTTATGCGAATAACAAAAGAAAAGAAAACCCAACTGGCAAGTCTAGAAGTCTGCGTAGTTATTTAAAAAATTATTATCTCTAAATAATATTAGAAATAGCATTTTGGAAGGGTTTGTAAAAAGAAAAATTAATATGATTCCGTATAAATCGTGTTCAGAATATATTTCTTCTCATGCAAAAATTATGCATTAACTTTATCTTCATAATGAACTTAAATGCTTCTAATATCCTACAGCAGAAACATTAGAAATTCAACTAGTCTTCCTCATTTTATTACAGATATCTGTTAACTCTGAACGATTCAGCGGACTTATCTTGATTTTCTTCCGAATACATTGATTTTACGACTTTCAGATGTAGATTAGGCTGACATAGTCACAATTCTTGTACCCGAGTTAATTGATATTTTATTGCTGCAAAAAAAAAAGTGGCTAAAAAAGAGATGATGTTTGCGAATTTGATTTTCAAAAAATTAATTTTACAAAGTTGAGCTGGGTGAAATAAAAGCAATCTCGTTCATCATTCTGTCGAAATGTTAAATGGTTACAGGCTATAACGTCAGTCTTAATCAATATTCACCATCAGTGTCAAATTAAGTGCTACTGATATAGTCTTCAAGATTACATAATTATACAAAAATCTATAGGGAATTAATTTTCTTGTTGACACGAGAAATTAATTGGAATACTTTTTTTTTGGATAGGCTTATTATCTATAATAAAATGATTAGAGAACATATGTCTTCTTAGAAAATCTTAATTTGTCTTATTCTTTCACCAATTAGTTTGATTTTTGTGGAATAATTTATTTAAATACTAGAAGCTTGGCCCTAGGATATCTGTTTTCTTCTGACTCCTTCTTTGCCTTTTCCTCTTTCACCTTCAGTACCTCTTGGTCTGCCTTCTTCTCCTCCTCGTGATTCCTTTAACTCGCCCTCCTCCAGCTTCGTCCTATGCTTTCATTTCCTTTTCCCCCTACTCTTCTTCTCTTACAGGATACTCAACTTAGCAACAAACGATGAACTTGAAAAATATGGACTAACTAGTAAATACAATATGATCTATTTAAAAAAAGGGGGGGGGGGGAATAAGAAAAAAAAAAATCAAACGACACATAATAGGTATAAACAATGTGGTCTAAAAAAATGTAAATTAAAAAAAACAAAACAAAATGTGGACTATTAAATGTATTCAGCCCGAAAAATTTTTCATTTAATTTTATTTAATTACGACTCACTGATTGGGTAAAATATAGTAAATATAGTATTTCACCTTAAAAAATTTGCATATTTTAATAATAGTCTGTGACAGCGAGTCGCCGCACTTACCGAATTTTCTACGTTCGTTTCGTTGAATTTTTTCTTTTTTTTTTATCATTGGAAATTGAATAACTTTCTGAAACACTCACCGAAGTATTAGTTGTTTGCAAACCAAATTCGCTTTTACAGATGTGTTATAAGCTCATCGTCTTTATTCAAAATTTATTCTTATACTCTTAAATTCAATCATATTGGAAACCTTATGAAAGACAGACTTTGATGTTTCTTTCTAGGGGTCCGGTTGATATATTGGGTAAATACTCGGCTTTGTTACTTCAAAGTCACGAGTTCTAGTCTAGCCCTACTCATTATTCTGAACATCATCCTGTTGATGTGGTTCGGTTTCTTGCTATACCTTCACTGCAAATACATATAGTCTTTATAAATTTAGACGACCGAGAATTAGAGCAACCTCTTGCCCATTTCTGACTCTTGAGTACAATAGCTAGCAGCTAAAGCCCATACATAAATGTCTTTTCAATTAATCATCTTGAAATAATCTCAACAGAGTTGCATAGCCCATACATCAATAAATTCATCATTCTATGGCATGTGCAAGTTTTCTGTCTCCGAGTATATCCTAGATGTAACGCGTAAATGCGTAAACATGATACTCAAAATTTTTTCATTTCGTGCGGCTCGAGCTTTTTTTTCCTTTTCATTTTTCACAATCACGGCTCAAAAACGGTACTTGAATATACCATTTTCAAGCCAGAAACGAAGGCGCTTAGACGCATCATGAGTTCGTGATTTCTAATGAGATACGATTATTTTCTTGTTTCAGGCTTGGAGAAGACAATGGTGTGTTATAGGTCGCAGTGGCAATTCCGTTAGTCTGCAAATTGGTTCCGAAAAAGAGAATCCAACATTTTCTATTTTGATTCCTGAGGATGCGATTCTATGTCGTACCGAATCTAGGTGAGACAGGATCACCTTAGTTTGTTATTTTATATGATATGCTATAGGTACGAGTAGTTGTAAGAAATTATACTGAAATGGAGTAATCATCTCGTTCTCTCGCTTGCTTCTACTGCAGATGTACAATCAATATTACTATAGGTGTCCAATTTATCATTCACTTGTGTCATGTGTGAAAATTTTTTAAACAAAAGTAAGATATTTGCAATCGGTGACGCTTAAAATCTAGAACATTTTCCTATTTGCACGATGAGGGGCAAAGGGACAACTGTGAACTTGTGTGATTTTTCATTTTACTTAAACCATTACCTATTAAGATGATTTTGTATTGAAACATTGAAGCCTTGTGATGCTTTCTTTCATGAATATTAATTTCTGCCAACTACGTGTAGAAACAGCTCATAAAATGTTTCTTATTCTATTTCTGAAGGTGCGTTAGTGCGATTAACTCCGCCTTTTCAGCTCTGCGCGTTCCACAAACTGGTGCGAGGTGAGTTGCACAATTTTATGCATTTTAAAATGCATAAAATTGTTATGCATTTTAAAATGCATAAAATTGTGCAATCCGCCTTAGTGTTGATTAAGGTATGGAATCAATATAATGTGCGATTTTCCTCCTTCCACTATAACTTTGATATTAAAAGGTATTGTTGAAAATTGTATTGCCAAATTCATGTTGTGTTTCAAAATTGGTAATACCTGGCGAAGAAGCTGACTGAATGATCTGTCGGAGGGACCATTGCGAACACGAAGTATTAAATGCAAGATTCTAGTTTATTACTTTTTTATGGCCTTGGCAGTTGTCCAAAACTCGACAGTAGCTAAATTTTATTCAAATGAAATATTTATGCGGATCAAATTATGTGGTACTTTTAATGGATCAAAATGTTTTGGAATAATTTATCAGCTAAATCGATTTGGTATTCGATACATTGGCAGTATTTTTAAAACCTGCCTTGGGGTATTAGGAGGAAAGTGCTCATTTTTTAATATTAATTTTTTGTAATTTCCATTTTCAAGATATGCGCGACATTGGTCAATTTAATTTTGTGCGTATTTGGTTTTCTATAGGAGCAAATACTACGCTTTTGGAATTTTTCGTACAAACCGCAAGCACAGAGAAGCTTTCCTTTATTTGGCTGGCGAATCGGAAACAGAATCGCAGAAATGGATGGCAAATATTAGATGTTTATTGAAACCGCCAATGTTCTTTCGTAAGTGCATTAATTTAATTTCGGGTGACATTCATTCTAGTAAATGATCACTGCCTGTATAGAACTAACATATTTTCGTAAGCTTGGGTTATGCTGGCATTGTAGGATATGCAAACCTTCTGTTGACTATTTCTAAGTAAGCTACTTGTGTGTAGACTAGAGTCGTCGGTGGCAGAATGCACTTGGAGCAGCGAGTACTAAGTTCTATTTAAAAAAGTGTAGAAAAAAAATTTATGTTTGAAGAAGTCTTTTCCATTTTATTTTTATTGCAATATTGGTAATCAAATTTTTTTTAGTGGGTGTCAAAAATGCTCACCCATGGTTCCGGCACCGGTGCGGGGTGCCCAGAGCATGTGAATAAAACGCAGCTCATAAAATTAAGCAGTTATGACGAGCATGAGTCAAATTATTTGAGGTTCTTGCTCAATAGAGTCACGAAATTTTATTTCGCAGTGCACTTTCACAGCTTTATGATGGATAGGTTGACAGATGAGTTGCCTGAACATTGACGCACCAAGTCTATGGAGCCGAAGTTCTTCTTTAGCATTCAATTTCACCAGAAAGGGCTTGATGGCGATGCCTTTAATTTTTTGCGCATTCAGCATTTTTGGGTGGAATGTTTGTCTCTTAGCGGGCAACCATAGCCATAATTCGTTGTCATATCCTTCACTTCTGGGTTTATCCTTCATCTGAAAAATTTCTGGGTGTACTATACTAAGCCTGAAAATTTAGACTTTAGCTTAGCTTGTTGTATCAGTTTTTTTCTTTGTGAAATGAGGGTACATTTTTTCTAAGTTCTTTTTTTTTTTGAAAGAAAAAAAACTAATTTTAATAAAAAATTGGACTATTCAAATTTTCAAATCTATTTGCAAATGTCACTAACAAAAAAGAAAATCGATTAAAAATTCATTTTTCTGCTTCCCCAATCCCCATTTTGACAATTTCTGATTTCACGATGTTCTTTGCGAATGCTATACCCGCTTTGTCCATAAAATTAATTCTCAGTACAAATACAGTTTAATTTTTAGTTTGAATTTGCATTGTATTTCAGCTGCTGAAAATGAATTTGAAATTTCGCTCGTCGATAATTGCCATTCCCGAGAGGCTGGTCTAACCGGATTGTACGGATTGTTGTCTCTCACTGCGACAGAAATTGTGATTAAGGACCAGAAAACTGGCAAAATTAAAGTCACTTGGCACTGGTCTCAAATAAGTCATAGTTATTTACCATTACCAGCGAATTCGGAAGATGTGCATAGAGTATGTGCGGTTAGAACTAGCAGGTAATGTTGATTTGAATAACCAAATTCAAATTGAACGAGCATCATTTCTCATGGAATTGAGCATCCTACTTGTAAAATTTAAATTTGTGGTTTTAAAAACCTTGCATGCATTTCCCATTATTATTTAAAATTCAAGACTCGTAAAAAATCTAGTCTTTTTTTATCGAAATGCATTTAATATTTGCCCAAAAATATACTACTAGAGGGTCATTATCCTTGTAGTACATACAGGAATTGAAAATTCCAGCAACTTAGAAGTAACGTGTATTAGATTTATAATCTGAAGAACCAAGCCAATTTTAGTATTTTCTATCGTGTCTCTATGTAATCAGGCTTTTTTTTTTTTTCCAGTCAATTTAAAGCTGGAGAAGGTGAATTGGAGATTTTTTGTTTGCAAGCTGACAAGTTGCATGAGAAAATGTCATCGTGTCCACGTCTGCCGAATATTCCACGGATTGTGACGCAGCCATTGCCCCCTACACCGGACACGACGCCTCCACGTTCACCCGTATCCATGTCCAGAGCTTCAGCCACACCGTCTCCCGAACCAGTGGCTCCTTCGCCACTGTTGCTCAGCTCCCGACGAATGAGTAGAAGTGAAAACGATTTGCAGAAATTCTTTTTGCAGCGTTCGTTGAACAATTTACGACATAACAGTTCGCAAGAGTTGATACTGCTGTCCAATGAAAATCTTGGACAAATACGAAAGGTAGACGATTGCGTTGAAATAATTTACTATTCGCGGGTTCAGGTCCAAAAACTGCCAAGTCCCAATAAAATCATCTCCTATGTTTTGGCTGATCATGCATTATGAGGTACAAAAACCCGACAAAAACATGATTGAAGCATCAAAAGTGAAGGATAATTTTTTTGAGACGTGAACAGGTTCTGGTCTTCTTACTTGAAATTTTTTTTCTAATATTGAAGAAAAAATATCCACGCCTCTTCTTATTTTTTGACATACTTATGTTGAAAAATTTTTCCCGTTTACAGAATATTTTAAACATGCCAAGAATTTAGCGATTCACATTATGATAAAGATAATTTTTTTGATATTCGCAGACTCCTAGTCTGTTATTTGCAAATATCGGATTTTTGATCTCAACGCCTGGTGGCAGCGAAGCAGGCTCACTGAACGATGTTCGTTTCTCAAACAACAGCCCTATTAGTATGCGAAGTTTCCAAGACGGCAAATTCGAATACGAGATGATCGACGAGGAAGATGCAGATCTCTCAGAATCAGCCACTTCGACTCCGATCAAGTCGAAGAAAACGTTTTTGAAGCAACATTCGAATGTGTCCAATGCCTCCGGCGATTACGAGGAAATACCGTTTCGAGCGAAGCCATTCGAAAGAGATAACAGATCGTCAAAGCAAACACCACCTCCCTTACCTCCGCGAAAAAGTACTTCAAGTTCTACGAGGTAAGAGGCGGATTTTGTCGTAACAAAAATTTTTCCATTATTTTGGATTTTTAATCCACAGTTTTAATCGAAAAATATTTAAAATCTTGCCTGTAAATGAAAGCAGTGTGACTAGTTCTGAAAACCAGAAGGTTCCACGTCCTAATTTTCAGCTCTGACCTATTCGCAGGGGCAGTTTCGAAAATACATCAACACCCCTCGTATTAAATATTTTCAAGCCCGTAGCCAGAGTAAAATTCCAGGGATGAAAGCAAACTGCAGACCAGGGAAAGCAACTTTTTTTTTGTGAATAAAAACAACGTCAAGTAAATGAGCTTTTTTTTTTTTAATTTAGAAAAAAATTGAAATTTTACCGGGATGGCAAAGAGCATTGCCAGGCTCCTGGCTACGGTCCTGGGCATCTTGTCCCTATTTTGGAGTACCCCAAAATGCTAACAAATACTTCTGCGAGCTTGGTGACAGAGGTGTTTATTTTTTAAACATAGTGAACAATTTAAGAAGAACTTTTTGCAACACATAGGTGCAACAGTTGTAAAGAAAAATACCATTTGCTATCAATAAGTGACTATAAGCAATTTTTGTTTCTGTTTCAGCCGAACGCCTTCAGAAGAAAAAGATGCGAGTAAAAGTTTTCGCACTAGCCAAGAATATTTACCTATGGCAATGAAGAAAAAACTCGAGCAGAAGTACACAGCAATGGCTAATATGAAGGATAAAATTCTAGTGTCTGGACCAATACCCATCTGAATTGAAGTATGGCTAAATTTTTACGAAAACGAATTTCAGATATTATACTTCTGGGCAAATTACTGAGAACCTTAGCTACAATAAATACCACAGGTCTGTGAATTTTTCATTCAGTAGTTGCGGAATGCTGCGTAATGAAAGAAAATAGCTACAACAGAAAGTATGAAGTGCTAATTTTCTACAAAGTGTGTCGATTTTATTTTTTCTACCGAATCGAGACTTTGCGAGGAAAGAAGCAACAAAAATTTGATCTCAAGTTTTCTTCCATGAAATTTGGCCCAATTAATTTTTCATAATTAATTTCCCTTTTACTCGATATTGATTTTTTCTAAGACCCAGGAGTGTAAGTGCGTTTACCTCAACTTTTGCTGACAGTAAATGTTACATGTTGTAAATGAATATTATCCAACTCAGTTTAGTGGCTGGTATTCTCGTGGGTATAGTCACGAAGGTTTCAAGTTAAATTTTCAGAAATTTTCAAGAGAGAAAAGAAAATCAAACACGAGAATGTATTGATTTTTATTTATCTCTTTAGCATCCCTTTGAGGATTCAGCATTTCTAAATTTTTGATCATATGAACTTTGAACATCTTGATATTGCTCCAGATTTTACCAAATACGTATTCAAATATTAGCTAGAAAAAAAAAGAAGATATTTTCATTTATGAGGTGTTTTATCTACTGTTTGCAATAATATATCTGTCAGCGAGTTTGAATTTAACCACTGATGTCATTTTTCTATTGGAAAAAATAATTCAATCCATCGACTAACTCTGACTTTACTGCTTTGGTGAATATATTGTACAGATTATTTTTACTCGCTATTATTAACTAGGTACTATAATTTTAAAGTTAAGTTTTATACCTATTTTTCTGTTAATTAAACCGAAAATAAAGTTTGTATTCTCATGTAATTCAGAGCTTGAAACAATTTTTTGTTTTCATTCAACTGAAAATTCAATTTTTAAAATTTACATTCATTTTTTTCTCCGTTCAGCCCAAATTCCTATCCTATGATAGAAATATCACCTTTAACTCGCATCTAAATCGCACAAGAGTATCAAAATTTGGTTTGATCGTTTCTAATCTGTTCAGAAATTTTTATTTGAAAATTATTGTTTTCCAATGAAGTTAACTTCTTGAGACCATTGTGGGTAATAAATAAAACAAATGTGACTCTTGATAATATGAATTACATAATTTTATTGCAAGAAAAATAACACGAACATTCTTACTACAAGAAAATAAATAAACTTGAGAGATTTATGTGTGTAATTAAATAATCTCATTAAATCCCAAAACGAATTTCCTTTTCAATTCCAAATTCGTTGATCCCAAATTTTCACTCAAGAATTTCTGACTTGAAAATTCATCTAATTTTTACAACTAAACCCAAAGTCGTTGTACAATATAAATTCAATAAGGTGACATTCAAAAATTCTAATCTTTTTTCTTATTGTCTACTTTTTCACCTTCTTTTGGCAAACTTGGTCCAAAAACTTTGGATATCGAATCCCACAAGCCACCAAAAAATACAGCCGAAAATAAATTCTCGAAAGGTATGAATGGGTCGTGAATTCCCAATAATAGCGAGGATAGCTGAAACAAGAATAAATATTTAGCCATCGATTATCGATAAAGCGATTCATTCAAAAGAATTTAGGAAAAATTTACTTTGAAGTACACGAAAAAGATAACAACGCCAAAATAAACTACAGCATGCGGAGCCGATATTAAATCCGTTTTCAAGTCCAGTACGAAGATGACAGATGCGACAATGGAGGCTTTCGTTGGACTGAAAATGAATTAAAGAATTCATGAAAACTATGAAATAACCAGAGCCTTTTTTTCCCCCCTTAATGCAAAAAACGAATTCTATTTATTTTAAAATCAAACTGCTCTTAAACTGAAAGATGGTCAGTAAAATGAATAATTAGTTATCACATTTATTAAAATAATACATACTGAAAATTATTTTTAAAAAATGGAACTTTTTCAAATGAATAAATAAGTAAATAAATAAATGGAAACAATGATAATTTTTTTCTATAAATAAAAAAGTTTGAAAAATGATTTGGAAAATTTTTCAAACATTGATAATATTAAATTAAAAAAAAAAACAAAAGTCCAAAAATAAATTCAATCTCTGGAAATTATTAATCTCTCGGTTTTTGGACTTGGTATTTCCTAGATCTAGTCACAATCAAAATTTGTCTTATGAATTTAAAATCTTAATCTGACGATAGAGATTTTGAAAAAATTTCGATTTCACACTTGGGCGGTTCAAGTTCTGCTCAATGCTTATCTTCAATTTAAAAAAATCAATACGTATAATTTCCGAAACTTACCAACTTGGTTGCATGAATTCCATTGCGGTCGGCGTCCAAACACCCCTGATGAGCCTTTCAACTAGCTTAGTAAATCCAGCACCATTTCCTAGAATTTAAGTGACATTTTCAGTTTATTGATTTCATTGTAAAATATAACTATGAAAAACTGAAAGAAGTCAAATGAACATTTCTTACCTTTTAATGTTCCTATAATAATCATGATTAAATAGGCGGCTGGGTATAATTTAGCAGCATGGGAAACTCCATCATAAACCTTTTTACATCTGAAAAAATGAATTTTTAGGGAAAACTTTGAATCATTTACGTGGGCACTCATTTGAGAACCGAATAAATCACTCGATTTTATCTCATGAAAATTTTCTTAAATGTTAATCCACAAAAACGTTTGTACTAATTGAAAAAAAAATCAAATTTTCACACAAATGTTAGTTGGGTTTAGTCAGGCAAAATTCCCATTTTAATAATTGTTCAAACACATGTTTCAGAAACACAATTTTGAAGCAAAAGTTTACAAACCCAATTTACAAATTACCTGTAAACCTCTTTCATGGCTGAAAATACTAATTTTACTGGCAAAAACTTGCCAATTTTATAACCAATGTCACATGGAGTATAAAACACTATATACCTATAAATAAAGTATATTTTTATTTCTCTGATACCAAAACTATAGAGGTAAATGCAGCAATGGTATCAAACTTGTAAAATTATGTTAACCATACCAGGCAGCTGTAGCTATCAGAATTTGTTGATTATTTTTCAACGGTGCTAGCATAGGTTCACCAAGTAGACCATTAGCTACCATACCACCAGCAAAAACGACCAGCATTGTGGATAACCAACAAGACAGCGGATGTTTTCTGGAGAATGCATGTCCTCCTACGAAACTGTACTGATGGAGACTAATAAAAATTTTGGTTGTGTAAAAATAAATAATCTACCTGGTCCTAAATCTTCACGAACAGCCAAAGCACACAAAACTGAGTGAGCAATATCAAAATACGGGTACATTTTCAGTTTGGTAACTTGATTGGATAGCTCGAGGAATGACTCTGGATCCATTTTTCTGGCTGATCTATGGCAGAGTAGATGCAGTCAAAAATCTAGTAGATACTAGCAGTAATGAGTACTTGCAGAATTAATCAGCAAGTGTAGAATTTGTTATAATGACATTTCTAAGTGAGTGAATGAGAACTTACATGAATAATTCGAGTCCAAAACAACTGAGGAGGAATTCAAAATTATACAGAAAACTATAGAAAATAAAAACGATTTGAGGCTTCGTTGACGTTGATATTTTGATGAAAAAATTATTTTAGTAGATCCTGCGGCCTCGACCCCCTGCAAAAATTTTGCAAAAAGGTAAAAATAAATATTTTCTCGATTATTTAGGAAGCGTTTTTTATTGGTCGGGTTCTTAGCGATTAATAGAAACTCGTTATCGAAATTCGAAAGAGTGATAAAAATTTTTTTTTAAGTGATGGAATTTGGCGGAAAGGTACTTTTAACTTAGGTTCTTTTTCTGAATTTTCTCTTGAATTTTCCTGTTATTTGTAGAAATTCTAATTTATTTTTCTTTTCTGCAATCAATTCGCACCCTCCGTGGTTCACACGACCGTAATTTGTTAGAATTCAGGTAATTCTTCACTCAACTTGAACATTATTTGATCAAATTTTAGACGTAATTTCAATCGTGCGTTCATTTTCCCATCTGTTTTGTTTTTAGAATCCTATGTTTTCAAATCATGGAATCGTGGACTGTGCGTTACTTCGAAGAGAATAAAGATTACTGTTTGGAAAAATTGAAGGATCGTAAGTTCTGGGAACAGGTACGCTTATTCGCCCTTGCTTTAAACTCAAGTTTTCTTTTGTGTTTTTTATCCTTCCATATTCATCTTCAGGTCCCATTACTGAATCATATCACAGAATGTGAACCTTATAACAACAAACTCATCCGTTTCAAAGGCATGATCCAAGATATACTAAATCCAATTTATTACATCGAACAGTTTCACGTCGTTAATACGAAGACCAGTGTGACGTCTGTGAGAAGTGGCAAATATCGCGATCGTATCGACTTGAGTGTAAGTACCAATTTTGATATTTATTATTGATTTGTTCGATTGTTTTACGAAACACGTTCGTTCATTTGTAGGATGATGAAAAAATTCTGCAGGATACCAACGACAAAATCTATCAAGAGAAGTATATCATGCGTTGTGTTCAAGTACCAGGACTCAATTCGTGGACCAAAGAAGTAATTATCTGCTCGTAACTATCGTTATATCCTGCTTGTTTGTTTCAACATTGTCAAACTTTTAGTTCAAATTTATTGATGATCTGTCCGACGTTTCGTCTCGAGAAGAAAAACGAAAACTTGAAGAATCCTCTGTAACTGAAACAAACGATGACCAGAGTATGGAAATTGAGACGTAAGTTTCCAATATTTGTCTTTGTAGCATCTTTCTCTATTTTTGTTTTCAAAGTTTTTGTCACTGTATCCCAGGGATGAACGCAGTAAAAAGTCTTCGCAAAATAATCCTGCTGAAGCAAACTTAGCAGGTAACTCTGCAGGTTCTTCGTCTTCTGTTTTTTCTGTTCCAATCGTCGAGGAAAAGAAAGGAGAACAAAGTGTAATCTTGAATGTAAGTTGGCTGGCAGCATTTCTACTTATTCGTGACTCGATTGTAGTTATTTTTGTTCGTTTTGTAGTTATATGACGATGAAAAAAGTAATAGTCTTCACGCCAATGAAGTAATTGAAGTGGCTGGTTTTCTAAGTCTAAAATCTGATATCGAAGGTATGGATGAAGACGAATGTAGTTATTTCAACTCGCCTATTATTCATGTGATACACGTGGAATCTGGTTCTTCTACTTTTCGTCATATGTTAGACTTGCATAAAGGTAATAGAGTTAGTTATTATAAAAAATTATTTCGTCAATATTGACAATAAATTTAATCATTTTTTCTGATTTCTTTTAGAATATATTTTCCAAAATGCTTGCAGTTTGAGAGACGAACTATGGATTATGCTGACTGACATTCTGTTAGGCGATACTTTGGCTGCTGATTATTTAATTTGTCATCTTATTTCTTCCGTGTAATAATGCTTTTCGTATTTTCATCTATTTTACTCGTGGCTGATTCGATGCATGCTAATGAATGTAAATGTTTCAGTTACTTACGTCAAAATCACCTTGCCTTAGGCAAGTTCTCATTGAACATCTCAGATATTCCTAAAACAATTGGACAATGTCAAAACTTCGAATACGTGCCTGCGCTTTACAGATTTCTTTCGCATTTATTGGAGAAAAGTGTTTATCTGCCGATTACGATCGATTACTTGAATAACACCACGATGATTCCCAAGTAAGTGTTTAGAAATGTACCGTATGTTGAATGTACTAGAAAGATTTCCTGTCTGAAAAAATAAGGTAATTTTTAGTGCTGTTGGATTTTTAAATGCTTCTCTATATCCTAAAATGTTTCGTTTGACTATTGGTTAATCGAGTATCATACTGCCCTTGATTTTTTTTTTCATTCTTTGAGTAGGACAGAAAAAAGTCGCAATTTTTCATTCCTGAAATAGAGAAAGATCTGATGTCTGAGTCCTATTATTGGGACATAGACCATCTCGATCATTAATTGATATGATACAAATATTTTAGCCTAATCCCACTTGGTCATGAGCCATTATTGGCAAATGGTTTCGATAGAGTTTCCTTCTTTTTTTGAGTACATGCTAGGGCAGTCAGGTATTTATTACGTAGTAAGTTGTAACCTATCCAGTTGTAGTCTTTTTGATACCCGTGGAATATGATTTACCTCAGTAGCTATTTGTGGGGCTTGGTTAGGTAGTGAATTGTTTCTTCGTATAGTTGTATTAATTTTATACATGTTTCTGTAAATTGCATGCGTTGTGTTGAACTCAAATTTGAATTACTTGTGGTGTGTTACTTTTGTCACGTCTTCATGAATCAGATTCATGCTCTGCGTTCGTTTTGCCACGTTTTTGAATCCATGCATATTTGCTTTTGTCAAGATGGAAGTGGATTCCAGATTCAGATTTGAATTTTCTAAAAAAGTGAATCTACTTCAAAGTAGATTCTGAATTTAGTGTTAAATTTTCATTGAAAATAATCAAAGATACTTTAAATTTGTTTTGGCTAGACAAAAAGATGGTGTTTTTTTTTTGGAATCTTATTCTAAACTTACCTTTGGTTCTTACTACTCGGCTACCTAGCCGCTTGTTATCTTTCAAGATTCACTCAATTTTTCTGTTGGTTGATGATGTTCAAAATTTAAATTCTTTTCAAAAAAGGTTTCCAAGTTTTTCTTATTGAGTTTTAGAGACAATTAAAATTTATGCCACGTTTGTAAATCGACCAGTTTAACTTCTTAACTCAGTGTTTATTTTCTTGAAGGAAAAATACAGAAGAAAATCGTTTGGTGACTGGTTTGTTACAAGTGTCTTCAAAAACTCACTTCGTTATTGATGAAACGAAACTCGAACCGGGTACCTTGGGCGAAAAAGGTTAGAAATGTTCTTAATTTTATGTTTTGGTTCAATACATTTAAGTATTATAAGTTTCATTCGTTTTTTGAGATCAAATCATTTCATTGAAGGTAACGTAAGTAAGAAATTATACTCCAGCAATATTACCAGGGATTTCAAAACGAAATTAAAATGAGTGTCTGTTTTTATTTGTATTTGTATTTTTTTCGGAACCCTCCTCCCTCCCGCTTTAATTTCCATTGAGTCGATCGTCGAAAATGTAGTGTCAGAGCACCTCTGCTAAAGTATAAAATCATTTTACTCAGTAATATCAGTAATGAAAACTTGAATCCATTTTTTAAAATTAATACACTTTTGTAAGGCCTTTATTCCATCAACCTCTCACAATTATTTTTAACTTTTTTTTTTTTTTGTTTTTTACATTCAGTTATAAGATAAATGATATAATGATTCTGTATTTTGCCTCCCAAGTTATATTTCAATTAAAATATTCGTTACAGGTGTTCGAAATGTAGAAGCTCTCCGCGACATAATCGATTCGCAGAGAATCCAATATGATTTCGAGTATTACCAGTTACCTTTTGTGACTGATTGTCCGGTACTGTCACTGTCATCGAGTAAATCGTTATTGCCAGTTCGTAAACTTTTCCATTGACAAATGTTATATCAAGTGTTCAATTCGACATTCGATCAAATTAATCGTTTTTTAAATTTACTTTCTATTGATTTATAGAGTGATTTTCACCTTATCTTGGATCCTGATCCGTCTTGTGTCGGCAGTGCTGTGAACTGTTTCGAGAGAGCCTGGAAGAAAATGCAGGACCCGTTGCTGTCTAGATTACGATTTTATTTAAGTCATATATCTACGCTGAATTACGAATTAACCGATGAGATGCAAAAAGTAAGAATGACATTTCAATTAGTAATACTTTCAGTTAAAATTGAAGATTTCTTAACTTAAATAAAATCGTTGACCATGAATGGAAATAACAGTCTGTTCATAATTCAGACAATCACGGGGGTAGCTTGGTACGTCACGCTGAAGTTACCCTGCATTACTTTGTGTACCCAATAAACTGTTTTTTTTTATTCAAGCAGTACTTTGTGAGCAGTTTTTAATAATATTTAAATAAGTATTTTGTAATTTATTAGCGCACTGAAATATATTAGTGATGAACCGAGAAAAGAAAGAAAGAAAAAGAAAATAAATTTATTATTAGCAAAAAAAAATTGAAAGTTAGATTCTGTGGTTCATTATCATCACTAGACAGTGACTAAAATTGAAAATATTTTGATCAGTGATAGCGTATTTGTGCTGGCTAAAAAAAAAAAACTGAAAATCATAGGCTTATGAATTTTTTTCTGTGCAGCATTCAGTAGCTCTTCCAGATGAGTATCAAGTGCTCTTTTACGGGCACTTTTTGTAAGATTTTGTCTGAGAAGAAATATCTCGTACATGAAAATATTTTCCATTAATATTTGTGCGAAAAAATTTGCATCAAGATACTGGAAGAGTAATAAAACTTCGGTTTCCAGTATCCTTGAATTGAATTGATCCTTATAATTTGGGCTTTTAGTAGCCGAGGGGTGTAAATGAAATTTTAAGTAATAAACAGGAATGTGGTGAATGCGAAGTTGGCATTTATAAGAACTGATTTTCATGCATATAGTACACATTTTCTCTAGTATATCACTTATATTTCTCGGCTTCCAAGTGCCTCAATTGTTTTCTTTTTCCATTTATTTCAATTTTTTCTACTTTATTTAGATGTTTGTTTGTACCACTATATAATGTGATCTCGATTTGAATTGCAGGTCATAGAAAAGGATTTCGTTCAAATGCGACAAGATGACCAGAAAACATCGTCAGATGATCTGCATCGGCTGTTGGTTCTTTCGAGGTACGATTAATTGCAAGTCATTATATCTTGAAATACAGTACATACGTATATTCTTTTGAAAGATGATATACTAATTATTTTGTATACCTTGTATTGTTAACAGATTCATCTCGTTGAGTAGAGGTCATAAATCGCTGCAAAATGACGCATGGGAATATGCCTGCCGAATGGAAGACCAAAGAAAATGTAGAAAGAGCTCGTTATAAGCTTCGTTTACCTTTTACCAGCAGAATTCCGTGGCCGTTGGAAAAAATTCTTCATTTTAACTTTTAACCAGTTTTAAAGAAGACATAAATATTTGAGAATTTGTTTTATTTCAACTTGTAAATAGATTTTGCCAAAATTTGTCCTGGTTTGAATTTTGATAGATGTGATGATGAAAAAATGTTTTTCAAATTTCCATTAAAATTTTGAAGCTTTTTATTCGAATTTGAAGAAAAAAAAATTCTTCTACTTTTTCTAAGATTAACAAGCTATTGTTGATGTGTTTCTTATTGTGTCTCATTTTTAAAATAAATTTCTGCTTTTGTACGTTCGTGTTGATAGAATTATTTTCGGGAACTCAACTATGGATGAATTTTATCTATGGTGAGAGGCATAATAACCCTGTACCTGAGCTGAGAATGCTTATTATTTTGAATGGTTCCAGTGATTCTTGAAAATACATTGAGGTTAGAACCCGGTGAAATAGTAAAAAAAAAGTGAAATTTTAGACTGCACGGATTAGGCTGACATTAGGATAGTAGCTTCCTTAGGAAAAAGCATCGTCCCACTCAAGATGATGGGTGGGCAAACCAGCCAACGCGTTGGAAAACCCACCAACGCATCGGAAAACTAGCCAACGCTTAAAATCGAGGTGGCAATCTAGCCAACGAAATAAAATATACACAGGAAATCCAGCCAACAGTTGAAAATCGAGCTGATGGTTCTAAATCGGACCACATATGCGCTTATCTTCCATTTTCAAATATTTTCTAATTTAGTTCACGTACCCCCCCCCCACATACTCCATTTTCAAACATTTTTTAATTTAGTTTACGTACCCCCCCCCCCCCAACATCTTCCATTTTCAAATATATTCGCAACTCAATTTTCGTCCAGATGTCTCATTTTTCGTCCGGATGTCTCAATTTTCGTCTAGATGCCCCAATTTTCGTCTGTTGAGACATCTAGACGAAAATTTAGACATCTGGACGAAAAATGAGACAACTAAACGAAAAATGAGACATATCGATTGTTATTTTGCTATAACTTGCACTGAGTTTATTTAATACTTATCCATTGTTGTAACCTTTAAAATAATGAAAAAGAGCAATTTTGAGTTGATATTCATCCCTTTTACTGAAACCGAAATGATCATAATTTTATTTCTAAATTAGGATATTTTGTTTTTAAAATATAACTGTAGGTTTTTCACCAATAGTAAATTAGAATAAAACTAATTTAGAGCAGGAAAATTAAATATTTCTCAGTATTTTGTAACAAATTTTCAAATGATTTACACAGACGGAGCGTTTCACGATTTCCACAAAATCTTACTGAACCGAATTCCTCATCTTAAGCACCGATAAATGAAATAAAAAAGAAATAATAGAGGAAAAATGATGAAAAAAAAATTTATTTAATTTTTTCTTACAAAAATCATTTTTGCAAACGTGTAACAGTATTTTCCATTTCTATTCAAAAAAAAAAAAAAAGTAATAAGAATAAGTATGCACACACTTTACATCATAAACACAAGTTTACAAATTATAAACTTTGGAAAACATTGTGGACATTCGATTTTCTAGGCGCACGTAATGAACACAGGACACTTTTTGGATACAAATACCACAAGATTTATTATAATTATAATAGAGGTAATTACAAAATTGATTTTAAACGCTGACTTGTATTGAATTGGGTGGCAGTACACGTTGTTAAGCCAACAACAACAAAGTCTCACGCATACAGAACGCGGCTTTTTACGAGTAGAATTCGATTTTGTATTCGGCTATAATTAATTTTCACGACAAATACGACGGTGTAACTCGTTTTTCGAAACCGACGTTAGCGCGTTTCTTATAGAAAGTCAAAGGTACCTACAAAAATGATGTCATGAATTTTCGACCAAAGCGAATCCAACGTTGCTCAATTCGGTGGACCGAGCAGCCGAAAGGAGCGGGTCAACAGACACGATAAATTTTCAATTTTCGCAGCATATAAAACGTACAGTCGAAAACAAAATGGTAAAAAAATCAACAAAAAATAATATTTATATAAATAGAGAAATGGGAAAGGAAAAAATATCAAATAGGGAAAAATAAAAAGAAAAAAAAAGAAAGAAATTCAACAAAATTCGAGATACTCGCATCAGTTACTCTCGTCGCCGTTGACCACCTCCACTTCCAGGTTCACGTATTCGTCGTCGGACGTCTCGACGTCCGCTGCCTGCGTGTTGTCGTCGGATGCTGTGCCGGCGGCTTCGGACAGCTCGCTCGCCTCCTTCGACGTGTCCTGATCCGGCACCTCGTCCACGACCATCACCTCGGTGGCCACGAACGAGCCGAACGACTCGTCCGAATCGTGAGCGCTCGCCTTGGCTGGCGACGACTTCGTCTCCGGCGCCTCGATTCGCTGCTCTTCTTCGCCGTCCGACAGCCGCACGTCCGGTTTTGGGTCGCCGCTGGCTGCGCTGCTGCTGGCGCCGCCGCCGCCGCCATTGTTCATCATTTCGAATTTCACGTTCGCCTCGACGACCAACTTGCCGGCCGGTCGAGCCTCTTCGCCGGCGGCGGCGGCGTCGCCGTTCGGCGGCAGCTGCTTGGCGGCGCGCCTCTTGAACTTCTTGCGCGCCGGCTCGTCGCCGGGCGACGGCTGCTCCTCGCGGACGCTGCGTCTTTTGGTCAGGATTTTGCGTTTCGGCGGCGACGGCGACGCGGCGCCGTTCGCTTCGGCCATTTTGGCCGACGGCCTTTTCGTCCTCTTGGCGGCCACGTCCGGCGAAGCGTCCGCAGCGGCCGCGTCGCGCGACGAATCGTCGATTTCGACCATATGGTAGCGAATTGCTTTCGAGCCCTTGGGTCGACCGCGCGGTCTCTTGGCGGCGGGCGGCGTGTCGCTGGTGCTGCTCTCGGCGGTCGTGTTCAGCGCATCCGCCATTTCGATAACGATTTCCTTGACGAATTTCGGCGTCGGTATAAGCTGGAAGAAATAGGGGAAAAAAAAAACCACATAATATAAATGCTTGCTTTTCATCGGTAGCGTCCGACGATGTCGCAAGAAATACTGAAAATAAATGCGACACGTCGGGAGTCAGCGGAGCCAAACATCGAAACGCTAGTTTTTCGGGAGAACAGTTCGAAAAAAGGAGAGGCGCGTGTAAGGGCGAGCTAAGGGTGCGGTAAACCTCTCTTAGTTATCGAATTTCAAAACAAAAAAACAAAAAAAAAGAACTGAAAAAAAGTTTATTTTTTGAATTTCTGGTTTTCTATTATACGCCTTTCAATAATTTGTATCGAGTATAATATGAAGAAACGGCTGTTCATTTCCACATTTGAGGTGGATTAAGGGAAGACAAAAATTCGTTTTTAACCACGCATTCTCAAACTTCTTCGTGTTTCTTTTTCTCAGAGTCTATTACGGGCAGAGAACTGAAATTTAAAGGGACTTTTCATGCAACCTCAGTTGTTTAAAAGAGGTAAAAATTGTAGGTAGGGACCCGTAATTATTCTGAAACTACTAAATATTGAGAAAAAAAAATTCAAAAAATTCACGTCAGTTGTTCTAAAGAAAAATGTTAATTTTGTCAAATTTTAAACGTTTTCAGTGTCCGATACTGAACTAATACGCGATGGCGGAAGCGAGCGAGAAATCAATAAAATTTTATTCGACTGAAAAAAATTAATCGTGACTGAGGAATTTAGAAAATGCTCGTAAAATTATAATCGGCGAATGTAACTTTTATCTGATCGCACTTACTTCGGAGTTGGATGTTTTATGTTCTTTACAAAAGTAGCGACCGTTATTCTCCTTGAACAGATTTTCGGATACGTGCAGAAAGCAGTACGAATTGGTGCATGTGTCACATTTAAGGACTTTTCGAATGGACCTACAAATGGAACAGTAGTGCCAAGGGCACAGCCAACGACCTGCGTACAAACGTGTGAAAATACATAATTAAACGTAAGCTAATGAAAAAGATTGAAAATAATACTAATTAACTTTTTTCGAATTTTTTTTTTTAGGAAAAATGCTTCTATCTTCAGGCGCACTCCAGTTTGTTATATAAAGTCTGTTTTCTTGCTTCGCGTCGAAGTTAAAATAAAGGCATTTAACAACGAGTTTTTCGAAGTGATCTTTTCTTAATCTCATGTAAAATTTAAATAAAAATATCATGCCATAACGCCTTAGCCGACTGCAATAGCTTTCCGCAGCTTTAAAGGTGAATAGTTGTACGTTCAAAATAGCAGGTTTTGAGAATGTCACAAAAGAAAGCTAGCACCATCCATCTTCGAATAATGTTTCTAAAAGCATACCTGACGGCCACTTGGCCAAGTTGACACACTGCAGATGGTACCCTTTGGGGCATTTATTGTTGTCGCAAAACAGCAGCTCGTCGTCTTCTTGCGAATCGCCGCAGACGAAACACTTTTCGTCCAACTTGCACAACGTCATCTCTTCGATTTTACGTTGGATACGCTTGCGCATCATCTCGAACAACAGCGCCTGCTTTTCCTCCTCCGTTTTGGGCGTCTTTGGGCGACCACGGTGCTCGGTCTTCTTCTCCTCCTTGTGGGGAGTAACACTGACATCTGGAGCCGACGTACTCGGCTGAGGCGATTCTGCCTTCTTCTTCTCCTTGGGAGAAGTGACTTTGGCGCTGCCTTGAGCCATCGTACGCTGCTTCAGCAGTTCTCGATGTTTGAGCAAAGACTCGACATTGTTTTTGGCGACGCCGGCGATTCGCGTTTTGGTTTTGAAACGCGGATTGCTCACGCTCCATTTGTTGAAGCGACTCGCCATTTTCTTGGCCACAATCTTTTGACGTAACTTTTTAACTTTAGGATTTTCGACACGTTGGGGGACATCCGTCGGAGGTTTGTCATCGGTTTGCTCCGGTTGCTTCGGCGTCAAAATGCGTTTCCGAATTTTCTTCCGCGGTCTGCCACGTCCTCGTTTCATTTTTTTCTTACCCGGTTGCTCGCCTTCGCTTTCTTCGGAGCGTTTGCGCAGCTCGTCCTCCACATTCAAGCCGCCATTCTGCGAAACCAGACAAACGACGTGTAAATTAAGAGCCAATTAAAAACCGAGAAACTTGGAGATCACGAGAATGAAATTCGTCAGAGAAAGGATGAGCGAGTGGTAATCCAAAAAATTCTATTTTATGCTAAAAAAATCAATTTTTCAATTTTAAAAAAATAGTAAAATAATACGATATTTTTCATGTCATCATTGACTTGGTCAATTTTGATGTAGCATCATCTAAAATACTTCCCCCATATACGTTTAGAATATTTTGTCAACGGGCATAATTAAGATGTTGAAAATCTATTCGCAGTTTCATCTGAACTTCAGTCTGAGTGAGGTTAAAAGTCATTCCGCCAAAATTGAAACTCACTTTGACAGCTTTGACGCCGATATAGCCGGAGCATTTCTCGGAGCCACAGAAGCAGGGTTTCATCTCGTTACCCTGAGTAGCTAAATTATAGTTGAAAACTAATTCCGTATTGGCAGGAATGTCTTTTAGAGCAAACAGACCGACACGAGTATCCCCATTGACGGTCCACTTTTGGGTTTCGCAATTTGGGTCGCACGAATGATTCATAAACCTGAAAAGGAAAAGGAAACCAAAAATAATTAGAAAGTAAACGCCTTCGAGAAAATTGAAAAATTCAAGCACATCTATCTGACAGAAGAGTTGTTATTCTCGAGTGAATATATTATGCAACTGTTGGACCAAATATTAATTTTTCTATTAAAAGAAAATACAAGGGGCAGTCCAATGTTGAAAAAAAAAAAATGTTCGTTACAAAATAGTGGCTTCTCAATATAATATGTATTTTTCTAAGCAACATAAAAAAGTTACTATCACTTTTAGGCAGTTTCTTGAGGTCAAATTAAAAATTCTAGCCTTTCCAGCTGTTCAAAGAATTTATTGACCAACTATATAGTTTCCTCGAAATGAAAAAAAGCAATGTCGGATGGTAAAAACCTTTTCTAAAAATAAGGAAGAAAGTTTCAAGTCAACTTTTTCTGATCGCAGCTGAAACGGTAAAACATGAAGTTTAAATATTCTATCAAAAATTAAGAATCCAAAGTGATGAATTCATAAATATTTTGTTTGAAATGCAACTTACCTTGCAACATTTCCTTTCGGTCCGGCATCTAACATCCTATCTTTGTCAATGGTCAGAAAATAGTAATTATCCTCTTGATTCTTATGCATGATGTTTACTCGTCGTTTGTACTCTTCTTCGTCGATCATTTCACCAACATATTCGATGATAAAATCACCTAGGTGAAAAAATAAAAATAAAATATCGATATAAATGAAATACTGTTCACAAAGAAATGTGTTCTTAAAAAAAAAAATTAAAAAAAACCGAAACAAAATTACCTTTTTTCATGTCCACCAAAGTCTTCAATCCCCAACCTCGTTTGTCAGTATTGTAAGGCATTAGAGGGGGGTAAATACGTTTTTCAAACATTTGATTGTAGCATCGATCACCAGCCGGACAAACATTAGGATTACATTCGACTAGCAACATTCTAAAATCAAAATGTGCAAAAATAAAATCAACTTTTTAGAAAAACTATAATCCTAGCGCAGCAAGTCCCGCTAGAAAAGCAGGTTTTCGACTGACAGTACAGATTCAAGAGAGTCGTCAACAAATCAGAAATGGAACATAATTCAAGCAAGTACTACTACACGTATGATATTAGTATGGGTACCTGTTGATGCAATCAGAGTCTGGACCACATGGTCGCTCAGATTGAGGATCACATTCGCAGGGGGTAATATTAGATGTATTCAGTTCTACGATCCGGACGTTTCCAACAGGTTTGTTCGCTTTTATGTGCGCATACTTGGGCGGTTTCTACGCAATCAATAGCACATATCAAACAAATAATCAACCGCAGTTACCTCGGGTCGACAAATTACGTATTTTGAAAAACGCCATACCCAGCCAAGTCTTGCTTCTTCGTCTCGGGCAGCTTTGACGATTTTCAATTTTCCATACGCTTCTTCAGCCTCCTGAATCGCCTTCACGAACGATAAATCAACCGCACTTCTGCCACAGCTTTTCTTGCCCGAATCCTAAAATAATTTTTTTTTTCAAAGTTGAAATTATAAATAGAATTTTTTCCCATCTGAATGATTCGTTCTCGAGCGATAAAAATTTATTGAAAAACAATTTTAACGTTTTTCTCACCCCTTCTTGATATAAGAATGCTCGACCACGATTGACCCAATTGTAATTGTGCGAACCGTAAAACTGAACAACAAATTCGCCACGTCTGTGCGGTAATTGCTGAATATTTTCAGGTACTTCATTGGGATATAAGATTCTGGCTGGCCACCATCTATAAAATGTAAAATGCTAACAATAATCGTTCTCGTTTCGAAGCGAATAATATGCTCGTTCTTGTCGACGTACCTGTAATGTCCCAATTTAACCCACGCGATGTCGCCGTACAACAAATACCGTCCAGACTGACAATCGTCGCAGATGTATCGGCCTTCGTACTCTTCAGGTCTGAGTTGCAAACAATCGGCATGGAATGACGTAGGACACTCGTCGCAGCATATCAACGAACCGCCTACGAAAATAAGAGAGTAAAATGAGTGGCATTTATCACAACGTACTTTAAATGAAATAGCCTTTAATTTGGAACCGAGCATATTTATTGATACAACCAAAAATAGCATATGTAACAGAAAAAATGATAATTCCCAGTTAATTTTAGTCACAAATCATATTCCGAGAGATTTTCTTGTCACCAAATTATTTAGAAACGCGAAATATGAAATACTCAGATAAAATACGAAATAGTAAAGAGGATTGTCTAAAAAAATACCACTGAGGTTATCCGTCAGGCATTCTTTAAAAAATATAACGGACAATAAAACGGTGTGGCTACAATGAGGGAAATGAGATAGTCTAATTTTCCCGACAGGGTGATGACTGATTAGCTTTTTAGCCGTTTAAGTTGCTTTGAAGGGATAAATAAAAAATCTTATTAGAGAAAAGAAATCATTGTGCAAACTGAGACTTTTTTTTCGGTCCAGTATTACGAGCATTATTCTTCTAATAAAGATATATTTTTGGTACACAATGCTACGTACGATGAAAGTAAAAATTAATTTGAAATCTAACAAATAATTGCATACACCTCGAACTCGTTCTATACGGCTTTCAGCATTTTATACTTCACACTTTCTTAATCCACTACGTAACCAAGATTTTCCGACCGAATTTCCAAAATTAGAACCATGGTGTTTACGTGCTACAAGCTGAAAACTGTACGACAGTCGAATCGCTAGGCGTGATCACAATTCTTACCAATGCAGCAGATGAAACACCACGAAGTATTGAAATGCACCGTATTTTTGGCTCCGACGGGTGGTTCATAGTGACGAGGACATATAATTTGCGACATGGTGAGTATTTCTGTGCCAGCTGGAATGCAATGTACGCCTGCAGACGAAAATACAAAATAATTAGCTTCATATCTTGGATACACGCATCGAAAGGTTAAACAGTGCGAATAAAAATCAACTTACGTCTATGATATGCAGTCGGACACCGTATGCATCGCACAAGTATTTCATTGCAGTGTCTATTTTTATGAACGGCTGGATTTTCCGATATACACGTATGGCAGTAGTGCTGCGGACACATGAGAGTCTCCTTGGAAAGAACGGCATTCCGCGACACCGAAGAGCCGTTACGTATTAGTCTACCACTGATATTACCCTTCCACGTAGCCTGGGGCCAAGCTTTCAAGCATTCTTTATGGTAAACACGTCCACACGAAGCTGAAACAAATACCAAAAATACAATATTAGTGGCTATGTAATAGAAAAAATTCCTCTCTACAGATACAGTTATCATCCAAATATTTGTCTTCCAAGCTCTAACAGAAATAGAAAAAATCTTCCATAAAATAAGTCATTTCGCATTTACGTTAATAAAATATATGTTCCTTGATAAAATACTAGCTCAATTCCGAAGTTTTAAGATGATCGAAAATATAGAAATTTTGGTTCAAACCTAACCTAATATCATTACGGGTATACTACAATGGCGTATGGAAATCAACATTTTGGAGGGGCAGGATGTTCATAAAGCCAAAATAATCAATTTTCTCTTTTACCACTGGAGCAGGGTTTGCCTGATCAGAAATTCATAAAATATGGGTAAAAACACCAGAAATATGAAGAAACGGCAAAAAAAAAAAGAAAACATTAAAATTATCCAGAGAGGTAAAAAACCACCAAATCAGGTGTTTAGAAATCAAGGACGCACTGCGTTTTCCCAACTTTCTTTCTAATGAAGAAAATTCGAAGTTTTACTTGAAAAAGTAAGAGTCTCTATGATTGAAATAAAGTTTTACGTCACTCACATAAATGACAACTGTGTCTCTCCGCTTCGCCGGTCTTTTCTTCGACATCTTGACCACATGTGAAGCACGGATAAAGTTTATTCTCGCAGCATTTAGCGCAACGAAAATCAATGCCATTCGAACCGTCAGTTTTGGTCGAACAACTCAAATTCTCGGAGCCAGCATCCGAGGATCCGGCTTCTTCATTTTCGAGTAAAGAAACCGGTACCAAACTATCCTCGTCTTTGATCATATCGCAGACATTCTCTTTTTCAACAGGATTTCTTGCTTCGGCGTCGCAACTTTCTACATCGTCTACAAGTTGAAGGTTCATGCTATCGCTACAGCTATCAGGTTCTTCATCTGTACTCACGCCAGCAACGCAGCTTACACTTTCTTCTTCGACTCGATGATCCGCGTTTTTAAGCTCTTCGGTGGTCTTGTTTGCATTTGCGGTGGAGCTACTAGGTTCTTCAACGTTTTCATCGTTTATGTTCGTAGTAATGGTTTCCTTTGTTTCTTCTACCCGATTCTGCCCCGTACTATCGTCGACCGCTTCATTGTCACTCGTACTGCTGCTAACTGGTACGTCTTCTACAGAATGATCAGCATCTACACTGTGGGGTACACGTTGTTTTTCGACTTGTTCGTTCGCTTCACTTGAAGTGACCGAATCGTCAACAGTTTGATCATTTTTATCTAAACTGCAGACTTCGTCCTCTTCGTTCGGATGATCGTTCAAACTCGCACGGCTAGTATCTGGTACTTCTTTTATTATACTGAGCTCTTCGGCTTCTTCATTTTGCTGTTTTACCATAATTGAGATGTTCTCCTTCTCCATTGTGATTTCTTTAGCATCGCTTTTCTCGATCTTTTCTTCAGTTGAATGGTTTTCAGTAGCTTCGTTTATGGGGTTCGTTACTTGATCGTTCATGGAGGCATCATCAGCTCCCGACAAGTCACAATGCCCATTCATCAAAGAAGTCTCACTGTTTTCGATCACAGAATTGTCAAGTTCAGCAGCGGACAACGTCTCATCAGTAGGATGAACACGGTCATTCAATTTTTGAGTCTCGAGATTAGGAACTGATGCAGCAATCGTTTTCGTTGATGTTTCTTCTTCGCAGTTGGTCAAGCTTGTGTCATCCTCATGGGCGTTTTCAGCTTCACCAGACTCCAACTCGTTAGCACTAGATGTACCATCGTTTGTAGACAGACCTAAATCATCCGCCTCACTGGTGGTCGGTTCGTCGGTCTTGGTAACATTATCTTCGGCACTCGACGCTGACGAGCAATTCTCGTTATTTACATTGTCGACTGTGCTCTGGTCGACGACCGGATCCGACTGGCTCTCGTCGGAACCCGCCTCATTTTCCACCGGATCTTTCACCTCTCCCGACTCGTTGACATTGACTAGATTCACGGAACTGGCACGAGGTGGACGTCCTCGGCGAGGCTTACACGGTGCGACATTTTCAACGACCTCGACTTTTTTCATTTCTACATTTCCAAACGACGCGGCACACTCGATGTGATAGGTGCCCGAACACGGACCACGACATCGAATTGTGTCACCTAATTTTTCGCAAATGAGGCAAACCTTTTCAAACTTGAAACCGCTGAACAGAGCAGAGCTTTTTTTCGATTTATAGGAAGCTGGCTGCGGCGATGAACTACGTCGTTTTCCTTCTTCGCCGTCCGGTCGAATCACTTTCAAGTCGTCGTCATCCGAGTCCAAATCGTCTTTCGGTGACATACTAGGAGATCGTTTGCTGCAAAATTAAGAGGAAAATTTCAACACAGATAAGATGGAGAACGAAATTAAAATAATACATGGATGGATTTCAATTTTAGAGGAATCCGTATTCATTTTCCTCTTTCATCCACCAAACGAACTGAATGAGTTGTAATTAAGGGTAAAAAAGAACAGTGTTCCTTATTTATGCTTGGGAAGGAATAAACTGCAAAGCACGACTAGCATGACCTTAAAATTTTTCAACGTTAAAGACCCCATATTTATTGTAAATCAATTATAAAGGTTTATACAGAATTCGCATTTTCTGTGGGACCAACCTTTCATTTTTCATTACGAACTAAAATCCTGCAATTCACCAAACAGTTTTACTAATAATACCCAAGTGATAACTCTTTAGCACATATTTGCAATCACTTAAAAAAGAAGAACCTATTGTACGAAGCAAAAACCATCTTATAAATGTTATTGCAGCATACTTGGGAAGTAAATTGTTTCTTACGTACATAGTAAATGAGAAAAAAAATACAATGTCGAGATGAAATAATAACTCTACTTACTTGATTTTTGCATTTTCATCTGGAAGCATTTTATCACTTTCTTCTATATTTTCAGCAGATATCGTTTTGGTGATCTTCTCACTACGTCTAGATTTTTCAAGAAGACGTTTTTTGGGATGAACTTTTTTCTTTTGTTCACTAATGCTGTCGCTGCCATCATTCGTTTCCGACGATTGCTTTTTCAACGTTTTCTGCTCCGCCTTTAGAATAAGCGCCTTTCTTCTTCGACGAAGAGCAAGTTTTTCTTGTGCTTTGTTTTTACCAAGAAAAGGTCTACCTTTCATTTGCTGCAGCCGCATCAAAGTTTTTACATTTTTTGAGCCTTTCGGACGACCTCTACCACGTTTTGGTTTCACTTCGGCGTTGGTGTCGGTAGAACTTTCTTCTTTCATCACTATTGGTTCAACAACAACGTCAACATTTTCCTTCTCAGGGTTTTCATCACAATCATTTTCCTTTTCAGGTTTTTCATCGCTATTGTTTTCATCAGACAATTTAGCCGGAATCGAACTCGCCTCGGCGCTGCTATTTGGAGCTTCAGCATTTTCACCTTCGTCAGCTTTTTTCTCTTCTATTTTAGCCAAAAGATGAGGCGTGTAACGAGAATTGTACGTTCCCAAGAACACATCGGTTTCCTCATCCGATTCAAAGTCGTACACAGAGAGGGCATCTTTCTTTTTGGGCTCGTCTTTTTTAGCGCTCGCAGATTCGCCAGCTTTACCATTAACCATAAGCTGATCAAATTTATTTACCGAATTTTGTGATTTTGTATTTTTACCAGGCTTCGTTTTCGCTTTTTCATCACCCGACTGAGTCATGAGTTTTTTGAGACGTTTCTCGAATGCTCTTCGTTTACGTAAATGTTCTTCCATAGAACTGGTAAGTTTTTTCGGCGGACGTCCTCTGCCCCTACGCATCAGTACGGAACCTCTTTGAGACGCAGAAGATTTGGAACCCAAATTTTCCAGTTTTTTTTTCTGTAAAATTAAATTAAAATTATAACTACCCTTTCATCAAAGTTTCACAAGCAGTTGAAAATAATTTAAATCAGAAGAAAAATGTTCAGTCCGGTGTTTTTCAAAAGCAATAACAATCGAAATGATGAAAATTTGAGTGGGAAAGAACTAAATCGTAGCAGACAAAAGAGCGTTCAGGGTATCCAAGGTGCTGAATACAGAGGAGGAAAATACATGCGTTTCATACGATTTAATTTTTTCTCTCTTCTCAAATTTTTTGTATTTTGATTTTATATTATTTTGAAAAATACTTTTTATTTGCATTGGTGCGCTTTGTCATCGATTTGAAAGCAGATATTGGGATGTGTTTAGAAAACTGTACTATTATCCGATGTTCGATTTTTTTAAATTTATTCATTAATTTTTTTCAGAGGGAAGCGCGAGGGGGAGTTTTATATTTTGCCATTACTGTGTTTGATGCGTAATAAATTACGAATGTATTAAAAAGCCACAACTACTGTGTAAAAGAATGATCTTGGAATTGAAAACATTACTGAAGCAATTTCGTCAAGATCTGAAGCAGAGTAGATGTCAACCATACTATAAGATAGTTAGAGGCAGTGTTTTAAATTATTATAGGTACATTTTTTTTTTTAAGTTGATTATTTACGTCTTCATTTGACTGAAACACAAATTTTTCTAGCAGTTCTTTCACATAAAATTTTGTATCGGAATAAAAGAAATACTAAAATTGATAACGTAAATGAATTTCAACAACCTGATTATCAAAAATTTACTAAATTACATTCAATAATGTTCACTTCCTCCTTTTGAAATATTGATAAAAATCTATTAAAATGTGTGGCTAAAATACCTTTTTGACAATTTCGTGGTTATCAAGATCGCCGAGTATCTTTCTTTTACGTCCGCGTCGTTCCTCAGGATTTTTTCGTTTTCTCCGAATCGGCGTTTTAACCTTGTTCGTAGTCATTTCCGCAACATATGCTTCTTCTGATACGGGATAAATACTCTTGTAATATTGAATACGTTCCTCACTAGAAAACAAAGAGAGGCAAAAAACCATGACATCAAAGATTATTGCTTAAATTAGCTTCCAGTGATTCTTTCTGTTCTTGTCAACTTCTTTATTTCATGCGCATTTTTTTGTGTCCCGAAGAACTGTTTGATTTAAGAGAAATCGGCAAAACACGAACCACAAAAAATTCTGGACAAACCAAATAGATCTTTGATGGTTACAGTGAGGAAATTTAATGCCAAATTGAATAAAAATGATGAAAAGAATGAAAAAAAGGATACGTGAACAGCTTTACAAATTATTCGACATGACTTACTTCGGCAATTTCAAAATTGTGTCAGCTTCTAATATGGCTTTTTCCCACAAGTCTTTCGTACGGATGATATTGAAATATTTATTTCTTATTTTGTCTTTACTGTACTGACGCTGTAACAGAAATAAATAGAACAAATTACAACACAAAAATTAAATAATACATAACTTATTTCAACGTAAACACGGAAAATCTCAAAAATATTCTGGAACGAGTCATTTTTCTCTCAGACCCCACCCCCAAACAAAATTCAAGACATAGAAGACGAATTGTTCATTAGTTTGGAATGCTACAATCGATAAGAAAGGGTGAAAAAAATAAGGAACTAGAGTAAAAAAACCAAGCGGTGATTGTGGAAATCCGAACAATATAAAAATGTTGATATTTAAATGTATAAAATAAATTTTTCTCCAAGTTTCAACGACTGCAAGATTTCTGACGTCATTTACCAATTGAAAATTATAAAAGCTGAGAAGCCAGTTATTTCAAGTTAAAGTCGTTTCTTTTCTTAAAATTGAAAAAAAAAGTTAGTAACAACGTAGCATTCCACATAAGTTATAATAATTGAGAAAATACTCACTCTCAGTTCTAAAAACTGTTCTTTTGACTCGTATTTAATCAAGCTTGTCGTTAAAACCCAACTACGGCGTCCACGATCTCCAAAAAATTGTACATGCACGGCAAGACGATTTCCTCGTTTTCCAACTAAACAAATTATAACATCAGTTAGGTTGTATTCAAAAAAGAACAGGGAAATTTTATTTTAGCAAATACTCACCATGCTTGGCATAAATCGATGAACCATACTCTAGGGTAACTATACTTGGCCAGTACGGATAACAACCAACTTTAGCCCACGCGACATCGCCTACTTTCCAATTCAGCTCAGTATAATTAACCAATATGGGCTCCTTGCTAGCATTGTCTTCGGTGCCAGATTGTCTATCATCAGAACTTACACCAGCTTCGCTAAGACGCGAATATGTTTTGATAATACTAGAATTTAATGAGCTAATTGATGATTCATCTAGCGGACAGACATCAGAATTCGTAATAGTAAATTCAGTTTTTGATTCTCCAGTTTCTGGTTTACTCGACTCCCCGAGTTGTTCTGATTTCTGAAGAGTATCATTCGGCGTCGTTGGTTGAGAATCACTTTTTGACAGAACACTGCTTTTGCGAATATACGATCTTTTCTTTTTCACAACAGGTGATTTAGGGGAACGAGATTCCTCTGCATGCACGAAGTCGTACGAGGATGAATTTAAAACCGCAAATGATTTTCTATCTACTGATACAAAATCAACAGATAATTTTGGTCGACGAATGCGACCGTATCGACTCTTTCCAGGAGTCAAATGCGGCGAGTCATTGATAGATTGTAGGTCTTCATCAGTTAAGGATTTACTTTCAGGTACTTCGGCAGGCTGCGAAATGGACATATCAGATACAGAATTACTGGTAATTGTTTCATTTTGCTCAGAAACGGATTCACTTGGAGTTGAACGGGTATCGATGATTTTCGAATGTTCGGAAATGGGCTTACTAGATAAACAATTGGTATCAGTCGATTCTACATGTTCTGAAATGGACTCGTTAGGCACGCAATCCATTTTGGTTATTACTAGTTGTTCAGAAACAGTTTCGATAGGTAGGGATTTGGATGCGGTTATATCCGAATCCTCAGGAACGGAATAAAGTGTTGTGGAATTCGACTTCTGAATTTCCGAATCTGTAGAATTATCAACGGAGACGTTGTGATTATCAATATCCATTTTATCGAACATATTGGCTTTGGTTTCTGGTAATCCATTAAGACTAATCTGAACTGGCCTGAGATCAGCGAGGTTGGGAGATGGCTCAATCAAATGCGAAGATGGATCTGAGACAAGTTTCGCCTCACCAAGCGATGACGGGTTTTCCGGCAACAAAATATTCTCCTCCATTGTGTCGGATGCTATAATGATGAGATAGTCAATTTGGTAAAAACATGATACCTGCACAGAAACAAAAAAGCTGGTTGAAAAATAATACTCAAGATAGTAAAATAGCTGAAAGTAAAAAAAATTGCACTTCGTGTAATTTAAAAATTAGAACATAGAACTGAGGGATTAAAATCATTATTTCTCCACAGAGCTAAAAAACAAATAATTTTCGCATTACATTTTACTGATAAAATGATATAGGTAATTGAAAAGAACGGCTTCATGACATTTTATAAATTGTTTTGACTAACAGCTTGGGTACCTTCTACTATAAACGCGAAATTTTAATTCAAGAAAATTAAAAACGAGGAAACAAAAAATTGAGGATAAATTAAAGACATTTACTTTCGTCTAAACATACGAATGAAATGAAAACAAAAAAAAAAACCTCGATAAACTACAAAAATTTAATGATAAAAATGAATAATTTACATGTCTAGAGTTTAGATTATGTGGTGCGAGTGAACAATTCAAATATCCAGGAATTAAATTGGTACTATTATGAACCAGATAGTGAGAATAAATCCGATCGGAAAATAAAGGAGTGAAGATAATTCGACTTTGGTGATCTACTTTTATTTTTTACCGTCTAATAAATTATTATTTAAAAATTAATTTTCGTCTAGAAAGTCAATACTTCTCAACACTCGTACGTTCTGTAAGTCATCAATAATAAGCAAACTTTTGTATCCTACAATTCGGTTAATATAGTCGAGCAATAATTACTTTTCTTTTACGGATCAATAAATTAATAATACTCTTTGTTAACTTTCATAGAAATCTGTTTCAATCTTTTTGCGATGATTTTGTTTTCAGGTCAAGAAACTTTTTTCTATTTATAAATTTCGTTTCAATAATTCCGTTTTATGAAGAATAAATTAATTCATTCTCAAGAACAGTCATGCTAGGTCGGTGATAATTCTAAACAGATGCTAGACTAGGAGGAAATGATTAAAACAAGAATGCAAAAATATGAAGATATTATCTAATGTAGGTACTTGAATATTCAAGTAAATACCAACGCTACAAAGATATTATTCTTTCAACAGCATGTATGAATTTTAGGTAATAACTTGCAACTTGTGAGGAATAAAATATTCAACAAGCATGACCAAATATTGATTGGATGAAATGTGAAAAAAAATAAAGTTACTTCAAATAAAAAATATGATTGAACATGATTATTATCACGCAAAAATAGCAAAACACAGGAAACATTCTTTTTGTTACTAAACGATGGGTTAATTAAATTTGAAGCATTTCCAAGAATCTGAAAACTACAATGAATAAAATATTCAACGATAATGACCAAACGTCGTTTCAATGTAAAGGTGTAAAAACTTTTTTTTTTTAATACGTCAAATTAAAATAGAAATTTCCGAAAACAAGAATAGGAAATATTGGCATTATTTCATTTATTATCAAACACATTCTAGTTTTAGCGTAAGAAACTAATGACATAAGAGAGACTATCGACGTTTTAAACTCTACATCAGGCCAACAGATTCATAGTTCGGTATTCAGTGACGAAGAATTTCTCATTTGCAGATATTCAGCTCAGAAACAATGATACATAAATCCTTACGGGTAATATGAAAAAATTGTAATAATTAATACTAAATACTTACGAGAGATATGCCCCTAATAAGCAACAATTGTTAATAAATTATAGGATTATTTCACATCTAAAGTTGGATACTAAAAATCATTGATTTTTAGCGGAATTGGCTGAAGACTGGAACGACGAATGAAAACATCGCGATGCACTAGAAGCTCAGAGAACGCGAAAGATTATTTGAAGTTGAAAAAGTAAAATAATTAGACATTTAAGAAGATATTAATTTACTTTTGATACATTCATGATTCTTAGGTTCAGTTTACAAACGAAAAAGAATGGAATGGAGACCAAAATTCACAACGGAAAGAATCACAGAATTATAATAGCGGATGTAAAATTACCGGTTCATCTGTGACATAGTCTTTTTCGAAGGAAAAAAAAAGAAAGAAATGAAAAACGATAACACAGAATAGTCAATTTTACTTGAAAAATACTGACGACCTTCTCCTCTTTGAAAAAAATATCAATAATTTATTTCAAATTATAATTATAAGCGAGATAATTGATTTCGAATTCGACAAAATTATTTCATTCCCGTTTCGTTTCATGAACTTCCCCTTCCCGTTCCCCGCCAAAACTTTTTCATACAAAGTGACATGACATCACAGCTGACTAACAGTGCAGCCTTCAAGCGAAATTGAAAATATTGATTTTGTTTAAGTTTGATTTTTCGTTATATTTTTTGTATTTTACCGTGAAAATTGCTGAATCGGTTTATTATAACGATCATAATTTTAAACTAAAAAGTATGAAACTGATGAAATTATTCAATTTGTTCCTTTCGTTTCTCTTTCTTCAAAAAACAAATACTTCTCTCAAATAAGCAATATTTATTTTTTTCTACGTGGTTACACTCTATTTGAGTGACATAATTTTAAATTTCACGTGGATTGGTTGTGCTAGGGCGGCGGGCGCTAAAATAATTTGTTTCTCAGATTCTCATGGGATGACGAACGTTTGGTTTGGCGTGGTTTGGCAGATGTAAAACCTAACATGGTTTTTGGCGGCATTCGAAGCATTGAATTTAAACGAATTAGTATTTTGAATCTGAAAAAAATTAATAACATCATAAAAGTACCTAATCAGTGAAAAAATGAAAATTTATTGAAATAGAAAACAGTGAGCGACAAAATTATAAAATTTATATTTTTCTATTACCTATTATTGATTAGTTATGTTGAATTCCGAAAAGGACGATATTGGTTCGGGTTGATTTTTTTAAATTGTGGTATAAGTCGCTCATTCTGTTAGAAAGAGTAAATTATTAACAATCAATTTCCATAATTTTAACTAAGATGTTTCTCGATATTAAATAATATTTAAGCCTATGTTCAAAATAAGAGGTCATAAAGGAAGATATTTTTCTTCAAGTCCTCATAAGGTGTAATACCTAATAGACGAAAAAATTATTAGAAAAACGCAAAACAGATAATAAGACTACGCTATTAGAAGTTTTTTGAGCTCCATAGGTATGTATTGTACAATGAGACAAAAATCTTTTATACTTTTGGTCTTAAATAGTAGAGAGAAACAGATTCTTCACAATCATTTTAAATGAATTTAAAATGAGAATTTTGTTATTTTAATATGGATTATGAATCAACTCGGATGAAGGTATAATGATATAAATTTAATTTATGTGGTTCTAATTTAATGAAAAGGCTGTGGATTGAAAGCCATTGAATGAATAATAAAAAGAATATAATCATTTGTATTATGTTTGAAATGGACGTGCTATAAAAATAAAACAAAAACTTTGAGTTCAATTTTAGAGAACGAAAAAACAAAAAATGTAATATGGGTCTTACTTACTTATTGTATTTTTGCATCATTTTTCTTTAGCTTTTTCAATATTTTCAATTAACTAGAGACTTGATGTCACTCGAGCGAATAATTAAATTTTCATGATTACAAAGAGTGCGGAGTTGGTGTATCTTCAAAATTTTCAAGCCTTAATTTCTAATTATTACTGTCCACAAAAAATATTAAGGTCGTCAAGGCGTCGAAGTCAAACTCTTTGACGAAAGAGGATAACAAATTGCATAAGTAATGTTTGAAGGCAATAGGTTGTGCGTTGATAACCAATGACAGTAATATTGGAAAGGATGAGAAAATAAGACGTCATGTCATGCGAACTTGAAATCTGAAAATACTCGTAGGCTAATATAATTTACCCAGTTTCTGTACAAGATAAAATTTTGCTCGGAAGTCTGGTGTGCCTCGAATTTGTATGATGGATTATCAGCTCTTGTGTATTGAAACGTCAACGCTCAACATACAACTTATCAGCTTAATCTTAATGAGTTGCTTCAATGCAAAATATCATATCGTCAAATATCTTCTACTGTTTTTACTGCTAAATCAAATACTCACAATTTACAGAAACGAGAAAGCAGAGGTCATAAATTGAACTTTTTTACAACAAAAAAAAGTTTATTATAGTCTGAGGAAAAAAATGAATACTACTCGTAGTAATATTTATTTTGAGATGGGGAAAACTCAGTGGCGGATCCCAAATCCAAAAAAAATAGACCGATAATCCACAAAATAATCAATTTTCTTGAACCGCCTCCCCCTTTATGCTGAAGAAAACACCATCTCACCATTTTTGCATTTACTATGCTTTGAAAAAATTTGGATTCCCCCCCCCCAAATGGAGCTCTGGATCCGCCACTGGGAAAACTGATACAATTTCAAGATTCTAGTCGAAGTATAAAAGTCGTAAGAATTATTACATCAGGAATTATAAAGTTTATTATTATATTTTTAGTAATTTCTACTGCATACTGTGTACAATCTTGAAATTATCCTAGTTTTCCCACCTAAAAATAGTAATTACTATTAATTTTTTCCGGTGATACTGGCAAAGATTGAAAAATGGGAATCCGAGATGGGGAGAGTTTGTGAAAAAGGTCCTAAAAAGGACATGTTGGTCAGAATGCATGGGGCTTATAATGTCATCCCTCCATCCCTGGTGGATCTGTCTATGATTTGTTGTACAAATAAATACTTTGTGTTTTAATTAACTTCGTGGCCGCGTATTTAACACGATGCCATCTGTCAAAATAATTAAAACAGATGAACTAAACCAGAAAAGTTAAAATTACAATAGTGTGGTTTGGAGAATATTATTTTCATCAGTTTCGCTGCTTGTTAGCAGGGTTGCGGTTCACCAGCAGGCACTCCATATCAAATTACAAGTAAGCAGTGGGCAGCAAATGCAGCACGTGCTCAGTTCGTCTTGCGGTTTGGTTATTTTTTCATATTGTTTTTTCAATTGTACATGAAATAAAGTTATCGCCCATCGGTAACAATCAAATTACAATAAGGTAGTTTGTCGTGCAGATATTATGAATAAAAATAAGACGAGGCTTATGGTTATAGGCTAAGTGAATAAAGTACACTAGCCTGTGTAAATTATTTCAATTGATTTCTTGTTTAAAATCTTTTTCGTTTATAATAATAATCCAGGGCAGATAGACTTTTCAGATAGCAAAAAATCCTGCAGAAAAATTTTCGAACAGAAATCTTAAGAACCAATTGCAACATCACCCTCTGAAATTGCCTTAAAATTTACCCACCATAACTCCCCCTAAAATTATCAAATGTATTCACATTTTTGGCTTTTTGGTTATGACTCGTAAACGGTACATTTTATGAAAAAAATGCTTGAAATAAAATATTTCTTCCATCAAATCTATAACTTTTAAAATTAGTGTTTTTCTTGTATCTGCCATAGAAACAGAGATAAAAACAATTTGTGCTACATAAATACAAAGTTAAATTATTGAACATTTTTTTATCTTACTCTTATTTTCTCAAAAGCTTTATGCTACTTTGCACCTCGGGCATCCAAAAAGTTTTATTTATTAAAATACATTTCTTTCCGTCTCCCTTCCTTATAATTAAAGCTTGTATCATATGACATATGCTTTGGCTATAAACTTAAGTTTTCGAATATAATTATAAAATCAAGTTTTTACTTTTTGCGATGGCGTAGCTCAGGTGGATTTGCTACTAACGGGGAAAATTGCAAAGGAAGGAAGCGGGGAGAAGGGTATTTTGATGAATACAATTTTTTAGATGCCTGAGGTCCACATAACATAAAGTTTCTAATTCTGGCGCCCGTTATCTCTGTACTTATGACAGATACAAGAAAAATGCGCATAAAATGTACCGTTCGCAAGTTCTAACCAAAAAACCAAAAATGTGGACGCATTTGATCCTCTTCGGAGGTGATTGTGGCTGGTGGATCTTAGGGAACTTTTAGAAAGTAATTCTGATGGCCCTTTACATTTTCGTGCCAAAATTATTTCAGCAGGATTTTCTGCATTTATGTAGCATTTTTTTAATCTAATTTCCCTGGACTGAAACCTTTCTTTGCCCAATGGAAATGATGTATTATAATTTTGAAATTCAAGTTGTGCAGCTTAATCAGTTTTTAAGGTTATAACTTGAAAAAAGTCAACTTCTCTTGTCCGAATTTCCCCTACCTATACGAAAAAAATTATGCTGGATCAAGTTTAGACTACTACCAACACGTCTCAAAACATTTATTAGTCAATTCCTTGCATTCAAATGATGTTCTGCAGCTTGGTACCTAATGCTCAAACTACCAGAAAATGAAGAAATGAAAAAAAGGACTTTATGAAAAATCTTGCTCAAGGTATAGAAAATGTGAAATTGAAGATAGACTATACATTTTACCTACTTAAAATTCTTTTGTTCGTTTAACTATATAGCGATCTACATCAATTTTCGCTTGAAATGAAAATAAACTGAAAAATATAAAACTAATATAAGCAGAAAAAAATCTCAAAATTGCGTCGTTAAATGTGTTTTTGAATGAAAAGGAAGCCTTTGCGATACTCTATTATTCAACGATACGAGTATATTTTTATTTTCGAACGAATGTTCCAAAATTGTTTCTTTGATGAAAATTTGTGAAAGTAACAATAACTTTCTATATTCAATTCTGGTTGAATATAGGTAGGCCTACAACTTTGGTAATGGTTTTTGAATAAACGTCGAGTTCTTTTGATTGAAAGTGAGGTTATAATTTCTTGACTTGATCGTGGTTCGAGAGGAATAAATCTTTATTCCCCTAAATTATTGTCAACAAACGAAATTTGTAAGGATAATTTATTCTTTTAATTTATTTTATGCATTCGCCCATAAATAAAGTTTTATTTTCCCTACACGTTGTTTGCTTTCTGGTCGAGTTAAGGACTGATTGCTGATAGGTGCTTTTTTACCTTGAAAGTTGTTTCCTTTTTCTCTCTCAGTATATTATGGTAGCAGAACGGGGTAATTATATTTATTTAATTACCATTTGAATGAAATTCTCATATCAAATTTTAATGCGCCAAACACCAATATTTTGTGATAAATGGAGGTAATAGACAACTAAGAAATTTGTTTTTTTTTTAAATTCTTCTCTTTATCTTTAGAAGTTTTTGCCTGTCCTTTTTTGAGACTTGATTCTCCCTCTTTCGTAATAAGTTACACCATGGTAAAATAAAAATAATTATTTTATTATAAATATCAAAGACGTAGGCTATTAACCTAGATTCTAAGCTTAAGCTTTAGTCGAAATTCCTACTGTTGAAAAACAATCTAATCACGTTTCTTCAGCATAATGAAGAACAGGTAACCGGATAATTATTTATTCCACTTCAATGAAAACCTATTTAAATAATTACGGCTTTCTATAAAATACTGATGACCACCAACGTAGGAAAGTACAGTACCAGCAGTAAGTGCGTATATTGTCAAAGTCACACTAAATGCAGATGAACTCCTATTCAAATTCTGTATCATTTTTCAATACCAAACTTAGGTTTTTCCTTGCATAACCATATGGGGATTTTTTCACCTCCCACCCCCCTCCCCAGATTGGTGCCATTTCATGAGAAAAAAAATTTCATAAAAATTTTAGCCCCTAGGTTGAAATTAAATGGTGCCTAAAAGGGGTTGAAATTCTTATAAATGTAAATGTTGGCATCATTTCACATTATCATCAGAATTATAAATAGAAATAGACAAAAACACGTATTTTCTCCTTTGACTTATGAGTGAAATTAAGTGTGATGCTAAGAAAATAGACTTGTGGGGGGGACGTACCCTTAAGATAGTCAAAAAATTACGATAATATTGTGTATCTTTTTTGTGAAAAAATTTTGTTTCTTATTATGAATGGCAGAAATGAAAATATTGGGAACAATCCTGAAAAGAAAAACTTCCTTTGCCTTAACTACGCCCCTCCCACTCATTCATTGACATCCTAGTATTATAGTTTTCAAAACCACCCCTCATGAGTAGAGAATATTGTGAATATACATATTATAGTAATTACTTTTTGTTCTTCCTATTCTGGCTAAATTGTTGACAAGTTTAGAGCACATGATGCAATAAAGATAAATTAGAAAAGAACACATATTTCTTTCCAAGAATTTGTTATGTTCTATTCATTTTATGCAGTTATCAAGTTTTAAGACAAATCAATAAAAAATTATACTTAAATAATAATTCCATCATTCACTAGAGCTGGCTGAAATTTATAGTCTCAATTGAGAAAGTCTCAGGAATAATGTTGACATGAATATTAATTTCGCCCCTAATTACAAAAACATTTTTTTAAACTATGAATTTGAAGTAACATTTCTGCACAACATTTTAGAACGGAGCAAAGACAGGAAGTGGAGGTCGAGACTTTTTATCACAGAGTCAGCCTAGACCAACCCAACACATTCAGGGCATAAAATCTTTTGTACTAATTTTTTCTTTTTTTGAATACTATAATTTTCCTGGGCTAAAAACAGTGATTTGTATAAAATGCTATTACGAGTAGCTATACCTAGTTTATAATTTCTCTGAAAATACCTATCGGTCTTTAGTTGTCGGTGTACAAGGTTTAACACCAGCAGGTGTGAAATTATTACCACCAACGAAATAGACAAATTTCTTTCGAAAGTAAATAGGGTAAGTACTTTGCCTTTCTTTCGTAAAAACGGAACGGACGCATGTATACTCGAAGGAAATTCGGCTCTCTTCGGCAAGAATGATATCATAATGTCATCGACTTTCCACACATATCGAATATCGTCGATGGAAACTGGCAATAGGGAAGCAGAGGGTAGGTACAGTATAGTAAATTGAACCTGAAACAAAAAATAAAAAATAAAATAAAAAAACTCGGAATATTTCCGGTAAGTCATTAATCACACTCAACTTAGCACCAAATGCTCTGTATGCTGACATATTTGAACTGGCTGATCAGGTTAGTTGGTGATTAAATTAAACTATACATTGTAAACAGCAACTATAATGAGATATTAAATAATATTCGATGCGTAGTTGTCAGCTCTCCAGAAGTGGCGCTTTTTAAATCTATTAGTTAGGCTTGAGTAGCTATATTTAAACATGCTCGTATTTAAGTAGTAAAAGGTATATGCCCCCTTTGAGCCTCTGAATAAAGAAAAATATTCATCAGAAGAATTTGGTACGAAATACGACGATTATTTATAAGTTGAACAAGTGACGACCCCGTGTGCGCGTAGAAGCATGAGGCGCAGGGGCGGCAACTTGTGTATTGCTCGGCTGCTCAAGCAACACACCAAGGGGCAATATATCAAAAATTTAGCGTGTTGCTGGAGCTGGAAAATTGAAAAATTCCACTTCAAATCTACAAATAAAATGATTCAACGTAATTTTTATTGAGATGGAATCAAAATTTTATTTTTTCGGAGGGATATAACATTGAATATTTGGGAGGGAAAAAATTGTTGAGTAATACACCAGAAAACTATAAGTTGTCGCCCCTGATGAGGCGTATGCGACTCATGTATGTATTACATAATTCGGCTCTTGAATTGTAAGATGTACAAGAAATTATTCATAAGTATAGGTCAATCAGTACCTCCAAAAATTAATATTCATACCATTCACAGGAGCAAAGCTTATAGATTAGAAATTTTAATAGCGTGTAATTTGCTGGAAGGTTTGCCGTTTGCTGGAGATGATCAGCAAATGCAGTCGCGTTGCGAGACCAGTTCGTAGCAGCTCGTAGACGGGGGGGGGGGGTGGCAGGTGGTGTAGATGAGCTAAAATGTAACAATCCTGTGAGAATGTCAATTATAATAGCTAACCAGCATACTATTAACTCTAATCAGTATGTGAGCATAACGTGCACAAAGAACAAAGCCTTCGTTCTAATTTCTTAAATGCGTATCAGTTTGCATGCATACATCAAGATATCACATTGCAGAAATTATTCTGTAAGCTTAATGAAGTGGAAAAGTATGGGAAAATCCAAACGAAATATATAACATTAAAAGATGCATCTACAGTCGACAAAATAGAATAACAGGGAGGAAACCACACGGGGCCGGGTGGACTAGGTCAAAAAAATTGACTGATGGTCCATCCACGACGCGCCCAGAAATTTCACATGCCAACACTCCCCTCGCCCCCTCGTCCTGCATTTGTATAGCCTCGAAAATTTCAACATGTTTCGAAAAAATGGCCATTTTTATTATTTTTTATGAGACAAATAGATTTTCTAGCAAAAGATTGTAAAAATTACTATTCGTTTTGTCAATGTGCCATTTTCCGAGTGGTCCATCGAAATTTAAGCTTCTCGTTTAGCCCACCTCAAACCCTGCTAAGTCCTAAAAAAAAAAAACACAACATAGAAATTCGTTTTTCACATATTTAGCAAGAATGGTCTGTGACTCATCATGTTAACAGGAATCGCCCCCCCCCCCAAAAAAAAAAAAAGTTGGATTAGGTTCTTCAAAATAACTTAATATATAGACAGAAAACTTCCAATGCCATATAGTCGATAAAACCTAAAATACTAATGTATTTTCGCTGTTTAGTACGGGTAAAATTTATTAATATTCTAGTAAGCAAGTTTTGAATTTAGACCGACGAGTTGCTAGTAAAAAAATAAATAAAAGAACTCTTTATCTAGGTATGCATATAGAACTTTTTTTGTAAGTCTATAGCTAACGAAGATACGATTTTTTATAATTATTTTTTGTGAAGTTTTAATCCTATTTATCCCGTTCATTATTGATGGTATCCTTTTAGATTTAGCATCCAGATTATGTGTACTTTTTTTGCATTTTCCTTAGCAAAATGATTTTTCTCCTATGCCGTTTCATCTTTTCGCAGCACAAAGTCTCTACAGCAAAAGCTAATCCGCTTCATTCGTTTTATTGATGACTCGTTTTGCGTCTCAGACAAAGAAAAACAGTTAATTTAATTTAACCAATAGAATAATACTCGAGTGCCTTCTCTGAAACACATTTGCTGTAAAATGTATTTTGACTGAAGTATTTTCCTCCTTGCTAAATTGCAGTAACTTTCAGACGAAAAATGAACTAAAATATCCCAAAATTTCTCTGGTGGTGAGTTATCGCTTAAGCATTTTTGTACATAATTTTGTTGGTAAAAAATTGTTCTGTAAGTTGTGGCTCATAAAAAACTTGTTCATTTTTTTCAAAAAATAACTACTACCTATATAGACCTACTGTCATGAATGACATGTAACTTTCTCACAAAGACAAATTGTGAATTAGATTTATAATCTTGGGAATGAAAAAAGAAATGAAAATATCGAGCTTTGACAAAAAATTCACGATGAAAAAAAGATAGAACTCACCAACACCAACAAATCTATGGTGGTTAAACATAATGAAAGAAATTATCCGCTTGATAAGGGAGCTAACAAAAGGGTAGCTTCGACTGGGATGATTAACAATGCGACTGTCCTCCATCGTGATAATGCTTTACGCGTGCAAGCAAAAAATATTTAATGAAACTACCATCTATAGATCAAATACAAACGCATAAAAAAATTAAAAAAAAGAATTAAGGTAAGGTATCCGTAAGTTGCGGTTTCTTATTCATAAGTACGTACGTGTTTTTTAATTTGTAAGTACCTTTACAAAAGAAGTACACCTGTATTTACTTTAAAAATTACCTGTACAATGTAGGGGAGTAGAAAGAAAAAATACTGTGACTTATGGCAGCGTACTACCTATCTTTTTTTTCTTTGTGGTTTTTTTTTCATAGGAGGTTTCATTATATCCACGACTGACAAACAGTTTCTACTTATCTTTAATCAATGCAAAATTAAAATTACTTTTGACAAAATACCCTAAAAGGGAGCGACTTTGAATGCTTTAGACTGTATTTTTACTCATTCTGGCTCAGGTTAAGGAGATACAAAAGAATGCTTTATACTCTGTAACTTCCCTATTTTTGGCTCTGTCTAACGTTGATGATTCTTTTATTTTCTAAAGTCAATCAAAAAGCAGCATTCAACGTCACGTCAAGGTTGGAGGTGAATATAGAAAGGTAAAAATTGTATCGTGAATGATAAAATGCAGAAAAAAATAAAAAAAGTGAAATTCAACAATGCTTTTGCCTTAATAGACACTATAAAGACTTATTTTAACCACAATTACAGGTTGTTTTTTCCTGCCAATGGAAAATTCTTTTGCAAATAATTTTCTGACCTTGGAAAACCAATATACTCGGAATATGTTATTGACTTTTGTGAATAAAATTTCATTAACAGTCGGAAAAATAAATGAAAGAGAACTATACTGCTGTTTACAAAGGCAAAAAATCGTTCAGCTCGCCTTCACTGTTGGCCTCGAATGAATGTACACCACATTTTATAATACGACACTCAAAGTCCATTGAAATAGGATTTATGTATTCGCTGATGGAAATAAAATAATATTGATTTTTTTCTCTTTATAGAAACGTAGATTTCGCAAAAAAAAAAAAAAACAATAAACAAAAACAAAAAAAAAAAAACAGAAAAAAGTTTTTTTTCCAAATTTGGCCGGTCAGCCTGTGAGAAGGACTAATTTGTGAAAAGGAAGAACGGTTTGAAGAGAACACACTGTAGGTGAGAAATGTACGAATAAAAACCTGCTGAAAATAAAACGTATAGCTGAAAAAATTTTTTACATACTTGATACAATTTACTTTTACATATTTTATTTATCAACGGCCGATTACATCATCTTGAAAATTTTCAGTAATTTTCAATTTCATTATCTTATACTTTAACAAAAACCACATTTAATAATTTTTTACGGTTAAGCCCGAAGAATTGAGGTTTTTTTGACCAGAATGATGATATCTTATCATTCGGCTTGATGCATTTCTCCCCTTGGGGCACCAGTGGTTCTCTTCAAATAAGAGGTGGTCCATGTATTTGTGCCACTTACTTTAGTATCTGTTTTAAATGACCAACAAATTTGACAATCAGTTCAGCCGTTTTATTTTTGATCAGTGCAGTTTTATGGATGTAGGAAAATTGATTATTTAACATGTTTTCCAAGAATTTGTATCTTCACGATATACTTATACGTTGTTTGGAATAGTTCTCAAATTTGGGACCCCACCCCTTTTTGTTTTCAAATACTCACGTATTTAATTCGTGTGTAAGAAGAGGTCAACTTCTATGTGTATTTTACCTACATTTTTATTCGTCTTGTTTCAGAAGTGAGATACTAACACAATATTGCTGAAATACTTATACATTCTTAAAGATTGAACCTTCACCCTCAAATGCACACACATGTAACATCTTTGCTCAGTGTATGGATTTCGCACGAAAGTGCTATTATGCTCACTTATAAGATGAATATGTTTACGCACTTTTATAATTGAAATTATTGCATTTTTTTTTTTGTTTGTTTAGCAAAGGTAATATAAATTTCATGGGGGTGGGGGTATTTTAAAGAATGCGTGAAAAGTATAAGACTTTTTTTTGTAAACGGCCGAGAAAAGAAAGTGTTTAGGTACAATTATTTTGGTCTTATTTTTCCTCTTTTTTTTTTTCATTCGAAAGAACGACTATCTAGAAAATGTGGCTCTTCTGACAACAGAAGGGTTGAATCAACTATTAAAAGTGGTAACATAATATTCCCGATCAAGGCGGGGTGTGCGAAGACAAGAGATGTCCGTTTCTAACACACGAATAAACTATTTTGATCAGTCTTTTTTTATTTACACGCACCAGCGAAACGTTAAGTTACCTTTTTTTGTCCTTTTTCCGCTATAATCATCGATTTTGTCTTTTATTTTTGTCTTTTTATTTAAATTTATGAAAATAAAATCGGGTGGCAAAATTTATAGCGCAATTATTATTAAGTTATTATTATTATTATTGTGAGTTTTTTTTTCGCATTTTTGATAAAAAGTTATGAATAATTTCAACATCAGTGATTAGAGTTGGAAGTGCATGGTGCAAGAAATTAATTTTTTGATGAAAAATATCATTTTTAAATTTCATACCTGTGTTGTGAAGTGCATTTGCTATCTTTCGTAGCCATACGTTGTACTTGCAGTTATCGTCAATGGTTTTAACTATGAATATTTCTTTTTAAATTAGGTGAGCATAATTTTCATTTCCTACCTCTCTACTTAATTACTTATGATATTTATTGGGCATTGCACTTGAATAGGTATTCAATTTTTCAAGAAATTCAGTTATTATATATTATTGGAAAAAACTGATTGCCTTGAGTGAGAAGGTGTCATATTTTAATTCATTGAAGTTTAAATCTTTGCTCGGAACCAGAATGATCCCATTAGCAAAACTTTTTCTCTTATCTTTGGAGAAGCTCATTTCTTGATAGAAAGAATGTTTCTTTCCCAAATTCAGCAGATTTTTTCACTGCATTTTATCTCTATCGCTTTCTAAATTTTTTTTGGGAGGAGGTAGCGGCCTTTTCAGTTAATTCGCCTATATGAATGCTCCAAGTGTAAATTTGAAGTCATTCGAAATATCGCCTTGAAATTTTCTCAATACACTCTTTCTTCTTATTTTGAATACCTACTTAGAGTAGAGGAGGGTGCAAAAACCCGCACAGTCATTAGCTCCTTTTACATGAAGACGGTATTAAAACTGTTTTTAAATACCAGCAGAACAATGACTACCCACTAATACAATGTCCAAAATTTTATGGCACAACCATCATTATTGATGATAAAACTTTTGGCCATCTTTTGATAGTATTTGCATGTAAGGGTTTTTACCCTACCCAGTGCGGATTTTTGCTCCAACCCTTGGGACAAAAACCAGTTTTACATTTTTTTTCATAATTTGACTCATAATCTGTATACAATTCCTTGGAATCTAAAATTCACCAATCATTAGAGGGTTCTATTTTTGGATTGTTGGAAAAACATTGCCTGGCATATAATTCGGAAAGGAATAGCCTTGCTACAAAAATTAATTGCGGGTTTTTGCCCGCCCATACTCTGAGGTTAAAAAGAATTTTCGATATTTTAAAATATTAGTAATTTAAAAGGAGGGTTTGTGGAGGCTGCAACTATTTTAACTACTGACAATTTTTCGAAATATTGAAATATCTATAGGTAAAATTTTGTAGGAAACAGCTCAGCAGAGTCATTAGGGTCCATCCATATCAATTGACCTATTATACAACTGCGCATATACATCCTAGACAGTGACTGACTGTGAGTCGTTTAAGCCATATCGACACAAAAATTGGCTGTCTAGCTGTCTAGTATAGTTCAAGATCCACTCACTTTTTATAGAAACATGAATCAGAGAATTATGACAATGGAATGTTTCCCCACTGTGGCATTTTTCGCTGTTACATTAATGGGACTTTAATCAACAATTTTATAGTGGGCTCCATAATGTAGATATAATGTATGATTTGTTGATTTTCCTTTAGATATATTGTTCATTTTAGCAATATTTGAACAAATGTTTTAAATGGTATAAAATTGAAACCTTCTATTCATTGTCAGATTTCATTTGATTCAATTAAGGGCTAAAATCTATTTAACTCACAAAAAAAAAAAAAAAAAAACCTGCTAAAAACTATCAGAAGTTTTTACTAGTAAATCACATTTTTACTTATTTTCCTTGAAGTGGAGGGGTTAATTTGTTTTTCTTTGGGAGAAGGGCTAATTTGTGTGATGCGGGGGCATAGCCCTCTCCGAGGAACACCTTTTTAGGCAGTCCGATATCTTTCCGTTTTTTAAAGCTATGCAGTGAAGTGAACTGATTGTTTCGCCTTCATTTTTCATCTGGGTAGTGAGATTTACTTTTCAAGACTGCCTAATATCTTAATTTGACATAAAATATTATTTCATGCAGGGGTGCCGTGAAGGCACAATCTTGAGGAGCAACTCCTCGTTGACGATTTTGAGAGGGGGAGCCAATTTTTTTTTTTCAAATTTAGAAAAGAATTTTAAAAATTATCTAATACCAAAAATTTTTTCACGCGCACTGGGGGGTTGTCATCATTCTTAGTTGACCTGGGGGGCACTCCTCGGGAGCCTTGGGGGATCACAGCACCCCTGATTTCATGGGGGTACTCTAAGATAGAAGGAGATAGATCAGAACATTTAAAAAATAATAATATTCTTTCAACGTTGTTTCCTCTCATCTTTATTTATTTTACTATTTTAATGTTGGGAGAAGTTATACGAGTGAAAAGTACGGGGGAACTGTAATTATATTTTTATAAAGGGAGAAAAACGTCGTAATAACTCTCAGAAAACACGGTGTTTGGCTGACGACTGTTCTCTTTGGTCTGTGTAAACCACCAATGAACGTTACGTAAATTCAGTTGCCAAGACAACCCCAGTAAGTCTTTCAATTTAGTACATTTATTTTTATTTTGAAGGAATTACAATGGTGGTCAAATCGATCGCACTAAAGAAATATTCTTGAAATGAATTCAATTTTTTTCTTCTGACTTTTATACCTACACTGAGAAAAATTTCAATGTTGATTTTCACAATTTAGATTGGAGAACTGGGACAATTCAAGATTTGTAGCAGAAATTACTGCAAAAATAGTAAAATGCTATCAAAGATAGTAAAAAGTACTACAAATATTAGAATATTTACAATAAATACTAATTTGCATAGCTGTGATGAGAAAAGTTTCTATTCTGTTTATAATTAATACTATCAATTTCTCTCAGTGCATATAGTATGTCTTAACATTTTCATAATACTATGCACCTACTCTTGGAAATAACTTGAAAAAAAAAAAAAAAACTTCTAATTGTACTCCATTAGTGTGAAAATCACATCGAACCTAATACTGTCCCAACTTCCGAAGCCTTTTTTCGAGATGAAAGGGATATTTTTATTTTAAATACGTTTCTAATTCAATAAGAAATGATTTAATTGTTTCACTTGAAGCTGAATTCCTCTTACTCTTCGAATTATTAAGGAAAAACACTCGAATTATATCATTTTTTAGAAGTAGACTTTTTTTCAAACTTCCTCCACTGCACTTCTATGGCACCGAATGAGATCATTTATTTGAATCATCAGTTGGAAATTTGATGTAAAATAAATGTTTGTTTAACTTCTGAGTAAATATCTGGCACAGCTCTCGAGTCATAGCTGAAAATAATCAAATTTTTACACATTTGATTTCCCCTGCAAAAAATACAGAGGGGGCGATCGATTTTAACAACATATTCTCCTTAAACTACTTCCAACACATTCCAGGAATAAAAACTTTTGTATCAAGTTTTTTATCTTTATTAATAATAATAAGTTACTCTATAATTTCCCTGGACTATTTAAGAAGTCTGCAGAAGAAAATATTGTCTTTATTATCATTCACAGTTTTTACCCTCAGATTTTTTATTCTTCCCGCCGCCAATGAAACTTTATATAGAATAATGATTTTAATTGGAGTACATTTCACATAAATGAAAACCTGCAGCCATGCAGTTATTAATGAAAATATGTGGTTCATTTTTGTATTTGAAAAATAGTGCTTTATTTCGATGTAGGCTATCTACTCGATCTCTGTTTCTAATGAAGATACAAAAAAAAAAGAAGCTAAATACAAAAGTTGTAGGAAATTTTTTTGTTTCAAGTATTTTGTTGAAAAATTGATAGTTCAAGAGTTATAAGTGAAAAATCAGTTTACACGCCCTTTAACTCAATTGTGTATCTAGTGTACCGCAGAGAACTGGGTATTTTTAGCATATTAATTAGGGGTATCAAAGCTACCCGCAGCTGAAAGTTCGATTTTCTTTGATTTTTTTCTTTCTCATTTTCTAACTTTCCTGGATTATGAATATTGTCCCCCCGCCGCCGCCGCCATTAGGAAGCTGCACACTAAAAGGATGTAAATTTCTTTTAGAGTAATATCGCTGTTTTCAAAACTGTTTAAAAATTTAGCCTGTCCAATAGAAGTTATTGTAATCAGTAGCAGAAAAATTCAATTCCTCTCTCTTTTTTTTTTCTTTCCAATTGTAAATAATTGTTTGTGGCAGATCACCAGTTACGAAATGGAATGCTCGCATCAAAAATAACTGATAGTTGTCGAATTTTCATTTTCAATTTACACATGGAAGCAAATTGCGACGAAAACGAATTTATGGACAATTGTTATATTCCGAATAACTTATGCAGCCAATATGGATTGGAATATGAGGAAGCGGTGGTGGGATCCAGCCCTATTACTCCAACCTCTTCGACGCAGCCACAATTTTCCCAATGCGTGTGGAACTTCAACCCCGAAGAAATGGGCTCATTTTCCATATCCCCACTAGATCTGCAAGATTCGGTGTCGTCGAATTTTTTTCCAGCTAGTCCGTGTTCTTCCACAACGTCTAATAATAACTGCAATTATTCCTGCAAGTAAGTCGTGATTTACACTTGTTTTTTGTCCGTGGCAGAACTAGCTTTTTAGCAGCTTTTCTAGAGAAAATCTTCTATTAATTTTGATATGACGTTCACAAGTAAGCATAGGACCTATATTTTCGTTTCATGATCAGTGATCTCATGGATTCCAAAAATACCCATCTCGCATTATTTATTTATTTATGTATAGCTTACACAGTGGTGGTTTATAGATATCGCAAAGTTTGACTTTGAAAGCTAAATTACAGGCAAATTACTGATCAGATCGAATGGAAATTTTATAACCGTACCGAAGTCTTGAAAGTTTACCATTAAAATTTCAACTTAATTAATCCCTTCATTGGTTTTTAAGAAACTGTATACCTATCCTTCGAAAATGTGAATTTCTTTTTGAGATATACGAGATAGAAACCAATAGGGCTCAAATTTATACCAGAGGTCAAATGGGTGTGAGGAAGTGCAATGTAAAATTTAGTGTTAATTGGTTTAGTGGTTTGCTAGATATTGGCTAAAATGTTGCCAAAAAACAAGGATTTTTTAAAAGAACGGATTCGTTCGAATTGGATTTTTCAACTTTAATGACTTCTAATCGGGAAAGTATTAAACCGATTAAGCTGAAATTTTAAATTTATATTGTGTGCAAATAGAAGCTTTTAAAATGTACCGTATTCAATTTTCAAGCCAATCTACGTTGGTTGCTTTTTGTGGAACTCGCCGGCAAGTTTCCGAGAGAAATTCATTCATTTTCGCATACCTACAATGCTAAAACATATTATAGACTTTTAATGGTTCATCAGATCCTTGTAGTTCCATTCAAAATCCTGCTTTTCTAGAGGGGCTCCGGGCTTGCTGCGCTAGAATTTTTTTTCTCCAAAGATGGTCATGGGGAGAGGAGAAGAGTGGGAAAGAAAAATCGGAAAAAATGTCAACACATCTGATAAATGCGTATAGAAATTTTCTTAATTTTATTATCTCTTTCAGTGATTTTCTTTTCTTTTTTTTACTGGTTTTCAGAATATTTAGGGAAAACTTTTTTTTGGGAGGGGCTTTTAGTTCTGCTACTGTTTTTTATATTTTTTAGTTTTATACTGTGTATTCAAGATATAGACTGAATATAATTATAATAATAACTGCTGAAAGTATAGAACGGTTGGTTTGTGGTCTGTGTGATATAAAAAGACACCGAGCTGTTAAGTTAAAAGGACATGTCACGAATATTCAGAAAATGATACTTATGTAATAAATGTAGCTCGAGGAGGCTACAATAATTTTTTTTAAATTATGTTACATTATAAACCTGAATCCATCTTGTAATCGAAATCAATTATTTTCACGTTTTATTAAATTTAAAAAAAAAAACTTTTTTGGAAGTTAGTAAGTATTTGAAAAAAATTTTTTCTATGAATAATTTTTTCATCTACCTAATTGTGAGTGCGTCTAATAAGTAAGCGAAAATGTATTTTTAATGACCCTAAAATCTAAAATAACATAATACACGTAACTCAAAAAATATCATCAATTCGAAGAAAAAATTTCGCGAAGTACGAGTATTTGTCAAGAAGTGGCGAACAATTGGAAAATAGCGAATGTAGCGCATGAAGTATAACCAATTTTTTAACGGCATTCCGTTGCGGGTTGCATTTATGTTCGTGCCTTCGTGGCTACGACGAAACCCAACGGACCAAATTTTCCAAAACGGAAAATTTTCAAAATCAATTCCATTAATTCAATGCTTCATGATCAGATTTGATCTTTCTATATCTGTTACAGGCAAATTGTGAAACTCCAACATTTAATTAAATGACGTTTGTTCAGGCACATTGTAAAATCACGAACAAAATTCAATAATTTGACTAGGCAGTTATTAAAATGACTAGGCTTTTAATAAAATGCCGAACATTAACTAGGCAAATTGTACAAAATGAAATCTATACATGAAAAGAATCTAATACAAGTTTGTCCGGCAATTCTATCCGGCCAATTTGCTTCATTTTTTTTTTAAATGAAAGGTATTTATGTGTAGATATGTCATCACCCATTGGAATTCACTCACCTCTGACCTTACTCAAGTTATACTCAAAATTCATACTTTTTCCAAGTTTTTCCACCACTCAAACATCAATATCTCAGGTTCTAATGTTCATTTTGGTTTAAGAACATTCAATATGGATTAAGGCCTTTCATTTGAGGTTTTGACAACTCAAATCAGTTGAGTCTAAGGAAAGTTATGAGTGGACATTCAACTTGACCTTTGATATTTTCAAGATTTTTCTTCACTCAAAGATCTATATCTCAGGTTCTAATTGAGTTAAGGAATTTGTTTTGCTCAAGAACACTCAGTGGATACCTTTTACTTGAGCTTTTGACCACTCAAATCGGTTGAGTCTGAGGAACGTTTTGAGTGGAAATTCAACTTGAATTTTGATATTTTCAAAATTTTTCTTCGTGAAAAATAGGTATTGGCAGGCAAAATCAGATAAGTAAGAACCAGAATGGGGGGCGCGATAAGGTAGAAACAATGAACTTTTCACAACCTGCCTAACTGTGTTGCAGCATTTAATTAATTTACTAGTCCTTTTATTAAATGACGTACAGTTCACAGCTCATTCGTCATTTAACTAAATGCCTAGTCATTTAATTAAATGTTGGAGTTTCACAATTTGCCTGTAACATATCCACTTAATTATAGTTGGACTAATCAATGTTTTGCTCATACCCTAAAATAATTATTATTAACAAACAGCAAAACTGGAAAGTGTACCGTGAAGACTTTTTTTTTGTGTTTGTATAATCAAATTCATTACTTTTATAATGATTGTCTCATATTTATAAAATATTATTTAAAATAAGTATTGAAATTTTTCGATGGTGGTTTACATGTTAATTTTAATAAATTCAAATTCATAGAATTAACTGCCTATTCAAGTCGGTACTAAGAAAAGAAACTTCTCTCAAATACTCTAATTCTATAGTAGATATATGTTATAATTTTCTTGTATGCAAAATCACTATACCTCCTGTATCATTATAATTCTGCTGATAAATTTTTAGCCTTTTTTTTTTTTTTTTTCTAACGTAGGAACGATTTGGGGTGCTTTTTGTCGAAGCAAAACTCAACAACGGAGATTAAGCAACCGCACGATATGGCAGACGTTCTCTTATCTTTGAAGCATGCCATCGTGCATCCTGGCCAATTGTCTCCCACTTTCTCTCCACCAAATTATTATCAGTCGCCAACGCAGTGTGCCTTTTCGACTGGCCCTTCAGCTTCATTGTCATGTACTGTGTATCCTCATCAGGTAATTCGATACATCGTTTAATAACTTAATTTGAACCATATTCAGATCACTAACCCAAAGTGTATGATTCAGAATAGTTGTTATCCCCGTGAAAGGGAGAGCTTTTTATTAATTTTATTAATTTTATCCTGCTTGAGATAACAATTAGGTACACGGAATACTCGTAATCCAACGTAATTTGAAAATTCTATACCTTCTCATAAATAAGAAAGGTACCTACTGTTTCCTAAAAATATAATTTTTGAGAAAAACACAGTTTTTAATTTGTATTCCATAAATGGTTGCTAGATAAAAACACTAATTTTCACAACACGTGCACGAAATGTAAGGGAAAACATATGCCATGTTTTTAGCACAAATTGAAAATTTCACTGTTCCAGTTTTTCAACTGATTAGACTAACTAATTAATAGTCTCTCAAGATTTTTCCTCTTTATTGACTATGCTTAGAATTTAAAATATTGTTACGAAATATGAGAGAATAATGTAGGCCTAGTTGAATATTTTCAATGTCAAAATTTGAATTCCAATATTCAAATTAGCTTTTAATACTCGAAACTGAATTTTTTTATAGGTATTTTTCAACTTTAAGAAACTCTTTTTCAGCAAAGTTTTGAGTTAAGAGACTCGATTCGACATTATTCTTCACTCTACTGCTGTTCTTAGTTATGTCTTTGAAAATGTACATAACAGAAATTTGATTCGTTGAACCCAATGATATGATTTCTCTGACTTCACCACATGTAGATATACATACGGACTATACATATTTTTAAGTAAATTTCTCAATTTCATCTACTGGACTATTTGTAGATACTTACCTATTACTATATTTCCACATCAGGTTCCTTCGTTGTCCGATGATTTAGAATCTTGCGATACCATAAATAATCAGCAATATTCTCAATACATCAGTAATCTTCCTGAGCAAATTACGTCACCCGGATGCAATGGCAATACATTGACGTGGAGTACTAGTCATTCACCATCATTTTTGCCTGGCATGAGTGTGAACGTTAGCATGAATATGACCATGCAAGGTTACCCACCCAGCACATCTACGCCTGTTGCCAATGATGACCTCTCACCACAGGTACCTTGTCATCAGGTCAGTAACACAGAAACACACCATTTTATTTAATATTTGTTTGATATAATAAAATTTTTTAATCAAGTTATGAAGTGACTGGTCGAATTCAACTGCATCACTTGCAGTTACGACAGACATCACTATTATTATGAAATGTTCGACAAGATAATATGTTCTGCTGTACAGTGCTGTAATTGTTAATACCTCAATATTGATATGTATGGTATCTTGGTCTCTTTTCAAATGTCAGATTAGGTCGCAACTAAGGCGCTTAGGAGTAAGGGGGTGAGATCCGTCCGTTTTGCAAAATATTTACAGGCAGAGTCTACACACGGACTTGGCTCATTTCTCATTCAAATGACGATGTAGTCCCTTATGAGTTAGCATACCACATATATACATGCATCAAAAAAGTTTGTTTAGGTAAATGCAAATCTTCAAGCGCACTTCAGTTTGCTATTTTCAAAGTTGAAAAAAGTTTCAATTTTTTCAATTTTTGATTAACTTATCAAGTTCATGTTTTATTATAGCAAAGAGACAGCAAAAAACTAGCATTTTTTTCTAGTGAGAGAAAAAAAGTTTTTTTCAGCACCGCCCCCCTCCCTTCCTTCCAAACAAATCAAGCGAGGTCCGCATATGAAAATTTCACTTATACCTCTTAACTTCTAAGCACTATCAGTGGCGCAACCAGTTTTTTTTAGCAGGTTTTCACTCGTAAAACCTGATTATTTTAGAGTGGGCCAAGGGGGAGGATGGGGCAAGAAAAATTATTCGAAAATGTCAACATACAAAAAATTGATACCGAAGCTGATTTTTTATTATTTTTCAATAATTTCTTATGTCTACTGGTTTTTAGTTGATTTCGAAAAATTTTTGGGTGTACCAGAATTTTTAGCCCAGCCGGCCGCCCCATCAGTTCCGCCACTGAGCACCATAATTGCTTTCCTTTTCAGTAGGTCTAAACCTAATGCTTTCTGGTTTATATTGCAGTTACAATGGCCATCACTTACGCCTAACTCCTCGCCAGTGTATCAAAGTTCGACCCAGCTTTTCAGTCCCATTCCACAAAATAACTGTGGTAGTAATAGTGCCAGTGGATGCTCCGAAGGTGCTTATGCATTTGCAGCAGCTGCCGCAGCGGCTGCTATCGCAGCCACAGACCTTAAAGCGCAACAATCTCAGTTCACCGATCCTTTTAGCTGTGGTCTGTCGTCTCCTACATCAGCTTTCAAATGCTCTGGCAAATCGTCAACGTGCAATTACCCATCACCTACACCCTCGGCATCGCCATCATGCGCCAAAATGGCGGTTGCTCTAGCTACCAACGTCCACCACAACCACCACCACCACTTTCATAACAATGCTAGAAACTGTACCATCAGCGGCAGCAGCTGTAACTCTGCTTTTATCAAACGGGGTGGAGTGGACCCCTGCGCCGACAGCAAAAGTATCAATTCCTTGTCGCCAACCAGCGAAGAATTGGAAATGGAGGACAAGAGTAAGCCGAATTTATGCCGCATTTGTGGCAAAACATACGCCAGGCCAAGCACATTGAAAACGCACTTGAGGACACATTCCGGCGAGAAGCCATACCGCTGCGAAGATTGCAACAAATCATTCAGCCAGGCTGCGAATCTGACTGCGCACGTGCGCACTCATTCTGGCGAGAAACCATTTCGGTGTCCGATTTGCGGGCGCCGATTCTCGCAGTCGTCATCCGTCACAACGCACATGCGCACTCATTCCGGCGAGCGGCCCTACAGATGCAGAATGTGCAAAAAAGCATTCTCCGACTCTTCTACGCTGACCAAACATCTGCGCATACATTCTGGCGAGAAGCCTTACCAGTGCAAACTGTGTCAGTTACGGTTCTCACAGTCCGGCAACCTGAACAGGCATATGAGGGTGCATAACGCATTAGGGGCCAATATTTTATTCAGTTGAAGACTGATGGACTAGTGACAGGAAGGAACTGGCGCCCACAGCGGTTGAATTCCCCCCAATATGGCAGCTCTCCAATGAGAGGTGTAGCTCAAAAGTTTCATTCTTAAATGTTTTCATTCAATATCCAGAAGTTTTGTCAGTGTTGTATCCTAGTGGCTGAATATGTATGATTGCAGAGTTCTGATTGTAATCTGTCCTAAATAAGACGTGCGTGACGTCATAAAGTTCCAACAAATAAGGAGACAGTATTTGATTTCGACCAACTGCCTTTTTCAACATCCTTCAATTTTAGATACATTATCAAATTGATGTAATGACTAATGAGTTTGGAAATAATCCATGATATTATGCGGATATTTTTAGATGTCATAAATACTAATAAATGCTTTCAGTATCACCAAAGATATAGTGTTGACTTATTATAGCACTTGAATCGGAGACACGAACAAAATTAATAGACATTTTCTGAATTAACCATGGATTCTGTTGAAAAAGAGTCAGCTGATGGAGAGTAGAGAATACACGATCAGAATCGCCAAAGATCCTTTGACTATGCGAAGTATACAAGATAAGTATGGTCAAAGCAGTGATCTCTGATTCATATTTTTTTCAAAATCTATCAGATATCACCCTACGCATTGGATCATCCCAATCGCTAAAAAATAAATGGTTAGGAAACTAGAGTCCTAAATTTATGAGAAAAATACCCGAATAAATGAAAAAAATCTTTTCAATCGTTTATTAAACAATTTTTTACAAAGAAAATAGGTTTAAAGTATTTACTAGAAAAACTAGTCAAACACCTGCGCACGAATTTGTTTCCCACCCTTTCTCACAACTTGATAATTTGCAATATTATAAGAATCTCGACCAACACGGAGACGAACTGATTGTACATGGGCGATACTTAGAATTAAATTCTTAGAAGGATTAAATTCCATGTCGTAATTCACAATAGAACGTGGAAAAAAGTATAATAAAAATTAACTACCTATTTTAAATCGGTAGTCTGATTCATTAGAGAAGTCCATTACGTCACAAGGCCCAAACCAATGAGAAGATGGCATTTTCATTTTTCTCCAATCGTCATTTCAAATTCCTTGTGACTTCACGTACTTCCTACAATTAAGTGAATTAGACCATAGATGGTCATTATCAAATAAATGTATCGATGAATTCATAACCTCAACCAAATAGAGCTCAAAAGAAAAAATAAAGTTGAAAAATTTTTCTTCACACTTACGACACGAAGTCAGGCTGTGTACTTCGATAATACTCAAGTTAATCAATTCAGCTACACAACTTTCTTGTATTATCTACTTTTGCAGTCTAGATTCTATTCAAGTAAGAAGAAAAAAAAGTGAATACGAGTGGCGGTGTGAACAACACTGGCTTAGGTTGAGGTTGAGTTTAAACGTAAACCAAGTTCAAAACAAAAATTACGTTGAAAAATTTGAGTTTGAATCCGGTTCAAGCCTGAACCTTACATAAGCCAGCATTGTACACCCCGCCCTAAAAATTCTATAATCTGTGGTTGTAGATGACAGTATAAATGCCTCTCTTCATCGTATTAGGCACTTCAAACACTGGGGTGTTGCCAGGTGTTGCAGATTGCTTATTTTGTATTTTACTTTTGAAACGTACAAATATAAAAGTCGAGTTTTCAAGATTTTCTAAAAATTCAGTCTCTTAAAAATCTGAAGAACTTGAAAAGCATTCGAACAAGACTGAAAATAGGTACACGAAAAATGCTATGCATTAAAAGAAAAATAATGTAAAATTTAAATAAATAAATTAAAAAAAAAAAAAAACAAGAATAACCACAGAATGATTTTTTTTAAAATACGAGTAAATATGAAAACAGAAAAATTAGCATTTTCAATAATAATATTACATTAGCCTCCCATTAAAAAAAAATATTCAATTAGAAAAATCATAGAGAGAGAAAATATTCATCATGGCCCAGTCGAATGAATGCATGGTACAATGTGGATAATATTGAACTGATCGTGAATGCAATGATGGTAATAAAATATGATAAACACAACTAATTATACGTGAAATTCAACATCATTCTAAGGTTATTTGGAAATTCCAATTTCGATCAATGAGAAAGAGAATTTTTATTAAAAAAAAAAAAAAAAAAAAAAGAGAGAGAGAAAGGCAAAAAATAAAGAAGAAATTATCACAAACCGTGACTACTGCCATACTACAGCGAAGCTGGAACGACTACATGTGATGAGGTCGAAGACTCGGTCGACAAAGATGACTGCGAACCGTATAAGCCTTGGCTGATTGAAGAATTAGGAGACAGCGAATTGGAAGGACTGGGAGCAGGATTTCCGGGGCCAGAAGCAGTATATCTGGTGGCGTTCAATGGGTGTGGATGACGTTTTATATTCTCTGGGGTGTAGTCTAAAATTCTTCTGTGACATTTTTGAACGTACTTTTGCTGCTTGTGATAGATTCTCAAAATTCCTTTTACAAGAATGAATGTAATTCCTCCCTGAAGAGATAATCAAATAGTATAAATTCATTAAATCAATGCGATAGATTCAACATTAGTTTAATCTGAAAGGAAACAAAATTTTGAATTCTCAGCTCATTGCAAGACATTTTCCCCCAAAATATGATGAATTTAAAAAAAACACTGATTGTCTATAAAACAATGATTGAAGAGCCGAATCAGACTTTTCCATTATTTTAATATAATCTTTGGCTTACCAAAAATACATTACTTAGAACTTTCATAACCTGCATACATGATTTTTAAAAATAGGTTGATGAAAGTAAAGTTTCGGTGAAAATGCAAACGGTTCTAAACTAGCCAAAAGTAAACTTTCACAGAAAAGGAAAAACCGTTTACTTCTTTTTTTTTTTTTTTTTTACAAATTTCAAAAATATGAAATTGAAGTTAACAACAATCGATTTGATGAAAGGTTTTCTATCATAGTCACCAAAAATCTTATATTTCACATGCTTTTATTTTTTGTAATCCCTCTTCAATTCAAAAATCACTCTTCTTTCAGCGTAGCATAATCCAGATAACATTTGGCCACAAATCAGAAAATTTTAATCTACCAAATCCTTTTGCCCTTTTATAATAACGTAGAATTATGTACTACCCATCGAATTTCCACAAAATTAATATTACCTAGGTATCAAATATTTTTATTATATTTTCATGATCAGACAAGTTCGATATTTGTGATGTTGATTATTGAAATACTCACTAATAACGTCCTTTGGACCTTCGAAGGAACTGATTCATAGAATAAACGTCCGATGAATGTAGCAATGGTCGGCAATAGAAGAGCACTGCAAAATACACGAGTTGCACAAATCGTATCAACTAATGACGGGACACCGGCGTAATTCTGTTGTTCAGGTTCTTCTTGGTAACTGAATAAATTTTCAAGTTTTAAAATAAGATAAAATTTAGCAAAAAAATAAAGAAACAAACAACGAACACTTTACTCACATAAACGATGGCAAAAAGTACTTCAAAATAGGAATCTTTGGCGTATACTTTCTCAAAATTAATAACGCTGTTTCCTCCCAACGTATCATTTTACCGAATATTAGCATAACAGGAATCGCAGGCAAACCCACAATTAAAACTAAAGTGTGAGCTTGACTCATAACTTGGAGCCCTTCTTCATGGCCAACGACCTATATTGAAATTCGAACCATAGTTAATTACAAAATGAAAAATCATAGACAGTACAGTAAATGTAAAGAGTATACATACTGTATAGTGTCACTAATAACAAAAATTATGATAGAAAAAGTTTTTTAAAAAAATTGAAATATAAGGTTGAAAAATCAGGTAGAAAAGAATTATATCGTAGAATCATCAGGAACTATCACTTCAATCATTATTAAGACGTAATTCCAACAATCCATTAGCAACAAACTCTTCAAAAGGAGACAAGTGTGATTAGATTTCCAGGTTTTAAAATTAAATTCTATATCAATGGGCAACTTGAAATGAAAAAAAAAAACTTTTCAACGGACTACGAACAATCTTTTTTCTTTATTTCATTAATGCCGAGTGGAAGACGTCAAATCACATTAGGCCTTTTCTGTAAGATATACGATAAAGGGATTTCGAAGTACTTATCAGTGGTAATCTGGTAGATGGTTCTTCTTCCGAAATCACTCAAAAACTCTGTATTTTTTTTTTTTGCAAATTCAGATGTCTCACTTTAACGGACTTTTGAGCAAAATTCAATTTTATGAAATAAAAATGACTGGTAAAATTTGTTTTGTGGCACTTGAAGCCTTTTGAATTCATCAATCAATATTATATACATGATGATTAGAATAACGAGTAGAACTAACAGACCTGCATTATTGTGATGGCGCCATACGTAATAGCAGTCCAGTAAACAGCTCCGGCGAGTACTCCAGCAGCTAAAAACGGAGACATTTTCAACATAATCGTGTCTACAGTGTCCAAAAACATGACGAGTTGTCCTGAAAAATGATCATTACGTAATTTTAGTCACAGCAATAAGGTATTCGAGTAATGAGCAATGAAATCGATTGACTAACCCATATTGGGGAATACAATAATGTACTCTGTGTTGCATTGAGGGCAGGCTACTTTTGTTAAAGCATTTCCTTTTTGCTTTTCGTCTACCCATCTCTGTAAGCACGATTGGTGTACCTGTAACATCGAATTAATTAGATCGAATTCTAAATTATGTAAAGCAATGTAATTGAAAATATTCATGAGTACCCATTTTGTAGTGCCACGACAATTACAAGGTTGAACCCAACACGGATCGGTATTATCGTCATCGTCCGTTGCGAAACAGACCCAACATGATCGACGTCTGAAAAAAAAATGATACGAAATAACCACATTCAAAAATTAATCAATCACATAATAGCTGACGTACGGATCATCTGTTTTGTATAAAGGTTCAGCTGATGTGTCTGCAGTTGAATCATGAGCTGAATTCACATCCATAGCGACCAAGTCTAGAGGAGCAGAATATCAACTTTGAAAATTTAACAGAAGTTCCAATAAAAATGTAACGAGAGCAACTACTGATGAAAATTGGTGATTACATACGATCAGAATCTTGCAAGCTTTGACGATAAGAGTTTTTAAAATACAAAACTTGGAACAAAATCGAGGTAATTTTTGCAGATCGAGGTTGTGTAATGCAATATTACGAAATATTGAATTGTAGAGTTGATCGAGTTCAAGTAATCATTCAAATTAACCACGAACAAACAAGATGACGAATAAATAACTTTTCCACAACTTTGTAGTTGGTATACAGTTCGACCGAATTGCAGCAGACACGACTTCTTGTTTTCATTCATCAAACGAGCTGCGACGAGTAGGAGCAAGGAATTCAATGAAATGAACGAATCAAATCAACCGAAAATTCCAACCTGATTCCAAGCTCATAATCTAGCATGGATACTGGATAGCCAGCGTACGAAATTTCGGCCTGTCAGCATGGCAAAAGTATCTAAAAATATTATGCGGGATCGCATGCGCAGAACGTAGTCGGTTGGCGTTGGTTGATACGATTTACGAACGGTGGACAACGCAGGTGATAAGGTTGCGTACCTTTACTGACCTTACTCGCTGTCGTTTCGCGCAGTTCGCGCATCCAAACTCCAAAATATTATTGAAATTCTTTTTCAAATATTTAACTTCACTGGCTCACTTCACTGGGAGATGTACCGGTTTTACCTTTACCAGATATCAAGATTTCCTTCTTGTTAAATATTTAAATATTTAGGAACTCTTGTAACTCTGGCCACTCTGGCCATACACCAAGATTAGTAGACATTCATGAATAATCTACTAATCTTGCTATACACTAGAAATTCGAAATTCATCGTTCGTTATCACTTATCACTTATAAGTGTAGCCGACCGAGTGGCGACTGGCGAGTTGTTGCCCTACAAGTTCAAGTTTTTCTACAATCAAACTGAAATTTCGAAAAAAATCAACGTGTGAAATGATTCAGGTCTGAGATTCATTTTTACTGATTTTTACTTATAAAATCGCGATTTCAGTTCATTAAAAATTTTGCGAAATACTGTACTCTTTTGAAGAGAACACTGCGGCTTCATAAATTCACGCAAGTACTGAAATCATTCATTTTATTTTCAGCAACAGACCGTTGAAAATGACTTTTATTTTCGTTGATCATGGTGCTTCTTCGTAATATACGTTCAGTCAAAACTCAAGCCAAGAAACTGTTCACTCGGCCATTGAACTCAACATCGTTTATTTACATCCACCCATGTTGTCCCCAGTCTTACCACGATTTGATAAAACGAAATGTCTCGTTGCATCCTGATTTTGTTTCAGAAGCGGAAGAGAATTCACTATTAGATGAAATAGAGCCAATAATTAGTCGCAGACGATACGAATTCGACCATTGGGATGACGTTATTCATGGGTACCGTGAGACAGATTGGTCATCATGGAATTCAACTAATGCCGGAGTCTTTGATAGAGTCAGAGCCACTGCTTTTTCCAGGAAGGGTAATCTTATATCGCCCATACATATTCTGGACTTATCAGAAACAGGGTGGATTAAGCCACACGTAGACAGTGTGAGATTTTGTGGCAATATCATCGCAGGGTTAAGTTTGCTTAGCGACAGTGTCATGCGGTTTGTTATGGAGGAAAATAAGTCAGTCGTTTTTGACGTGCTATTACAAAGGAGATCGTTATACGTCATGAAAGATGAAATTCGTTATAAATTCTTGCACGAAATTCTCAAAGATGAGGAATCCTTCTTCTGTGGGACTCGAATCGAAAAAGGAAGACGTATCTCTTTGATCTGTCGGAACGAAAAGAATGAGAGTAATGCTGTTACTTGAATTGAACGCGTAACTGATTTGTAAAAATGGATTTAAGTGTACCTAGTTCGCATATCACTGAATACTAGTAATCCTTTCGCAAGAATTTTGTATCAATGTGTAAAACTATAACTTGTTTGTTCCAGTTGATTTGTTGTTCAGTAAAGGTGTTGATGAATCTAAGTGTAATACGTATAACGTCGGTGGTCCGATAAATACCTCCTATGTGACTAAATTAAGAAAATGCCGTTTTTGGGTTCGTTGGATTTGTCTCGCATCCAATGAAAAAAAAATCCATAACTAGTGTATTCATTTTTTTTCGCTCTCCTGAAAAATTACGTTTTCTGCACATAGGAGGTATTTATTGGACCACCGACGATAATTATATGGATATCAAGTTTTTATTATAACGTTAACTTCAAGAAAATACTATTCACTGGCCAGTATCACATGTATATGATATTTGCTTGAAAACAGCAGAGATAATTACAAAGACAAAGAAACTGCAACTATTTAATTTCGCAGAAGACTTCAAAATTTAGTGCTTCTTGATAAATATTCAAAAACTATCATTTTACCTATAAAATTTTTACAATTCACGAGGGATATTTTTTGAAAAACTTGTACAATATTATCTCCTCCTAAGTTTTAATTAATATTCTTTGGAACACCCTTTACAAAAGTCATCCTTCATCAAAGTATAGGTACTCGGTTCCTTTCAGTTGAATATCAATATTGTGGACCCCTGGGAAATATTCTGAATTGAATTTGTGAAATTCGCTCATTTTCCTCATAATATTGGATACAGGTACTCGTATTCAACGGTTGTATTTTATAATATGAATGAACGTACAGTGACATCGAAAATAGTATCTAAATTTCTCCGTTTCCAAGGTCCAGAATTATTTTCAAGCAATTGGACAGAATAGGTAGATATATACGAGTATGTTGCCTTTCGTTTGGAATTTGCTTTTACTTTTTTTATAATAGACTAATCAGAACGAAGCAACTGTTTTAGTCAATTTTCTTCTAAAGTTGTCTTCGGATGAAAAATTTCATCAAGAGTTAAGGTAAAAAATCAGAAAAGAGAGTCACAAAATGAACAAGTTCTGAGTAGAGAATTATTCACTAAAAAATTTTTTTTTGTTAAAATGGCATACCTACAATATTATTCATTCATTCATGCATTCATTCTTTCACTTATTTCATTTTCTTCCTCTTTCCTTCTTTTCTCTTCTCTATAATTATTATAAAGGATTACGTCGAGGCAAAGACTAGATTTTTCCTAATTTTTTATACACGATTCAAGCAGTTGAGAGGCCACTGATTCACTTGACCCATTCAGTCATGACTTTTTAGTTCAACAGATACAATTTTTTGAATTATAATATAACGATTATTAATGGATAATACAGAAACCCAACATCTGTTGAACCATCAAATACAGTAATACCTACATTTACACTATAAAATTTTCGGCATAATGCATACGAACACCTCCACTCCTCATAGTTTGTAACAAACTATAAAATATAGATCGTCATTAAAACTATCTGTTGCCATAGCCAAAAAACCCATGTTGAATATCCTGAATACGTGCCTATAGCCACCTTCGCCTTTTGCAATAAACAGAATCTCAATTGCTGATCGCAGGTTGTCGGTGATGCCTTTTCCGCTAGTACATAAAGAGGGAGGAGAATAGAAAAGGTAGGCTAGTTTCGAAAGGAAATTTCGTGCTTGATATTTCTTATTCGAAACGGACAAACAGTTTTCCTCAAGAAACTCTTTGAAAATCATAGGAGCTCATCAACAGAAACAATGTTCAAATTAAAAACGAGAAAAAACGGATTCAACTAATAACCCTTCTACTACAACTTTTTTTACCCTCAAATGATGAACATTACACGACAATATTAACAATGTAAGTTACTCTTTCTGCTCAGTGCTCACTCAATATCACCATGAATCCTTTTCCCATACTTCGTCTGATAAACCAGGTCCACATATTATACATATTAATATTACAGGCATTATTTTTAACAAAAAAAGAAAAAAGTATTCAACAGACGCAGGTGATCATTGACATTCAAATAAGATTAAGTGAATGTTGAAAATAGACATTCCTTCATTACGGATACAGCGGAAATCGTCTATAACGAGAACGAGATCTGTTACAGCGAGATATCTAACTACAAGCAAAATGAAAAGTCACGGTCCAACTTCCATTTAAAGCTGGCTCCACACGATGCGTATATGCAGCGAATTCCACATCACGAATTTTTGCATTCATGGGCGACTTTGGCAACACTCGTCTCAACATTCGCCACATCACGCATCGTGTGGAGCTAGTTTAACATTGTGTAAACCAAAACAGGATATAGCGAACTCGTATAAAACGAGAAAGTGGATAAAGCGAGGGCATCTTAACAATAAAAATACAAAATAGATAGAATCTCGTTATAGACGATATCCACTGTAGATGAATACTGGTTGAACGAGTCAAAAAGCATAGCTCAGTATGAATCGCGCTTGCAGTAACATCGGTTGGAAATAATGTCGCGACGTGCTTTTTCTCTCGATGAGAAACGTTGTATTATCAAAAAAATTCAATCAGGCACAAAAAATATCGCCTTGTGTAAAGAGTTCGGTACTTCCTCGTCGACAATATCGACAATTTGGAGAAATCGCGACAAAATTTTGCTGTCGACTCAACATGTATCAAATGCTAATAAGAGATTTCGTGAGCCCAAAAATAAGAACTTGGATGAAGCCTTGTACGTATGGTTTAAACAGCAGCGAGCCTTGAAAATTCCTGTAAGTGGCCCCATTTTACAAGAAAAAGCTAACAACCTTGCTAGAATGTTAGGGCTGCCTGATTTCAACTGCACGGTATCATGGATTCAAAGGTTTCGGACGAGACATGGTATAGTTTTTGGCAAAATTACGGGTGAGTCTGCTAGTGTAAATTTAGACTTACTCGTATGTGATGACTGGTTAGAAAATATTTGGCCATCAATTCGAGTGGGATATGCCGATGCTGACATTTTTAATGGCGACGAGGCTGGAATATTTTATAGGCTCACTCCAGATAAAACCCTTCGTTTCAAAGGGGAAACCTGTTCTGGCGGGAAGCTATCCCAGGAGCGTTTGACTGTGCTAGTTATTGCCAACATGTCTGGAACTGAGAAACGCCCTCTCCTAGTCATCGGTAAATCAAAAAATTCACGTTGCTTCAAAAATTTTCGACATCTTCTAGTTAATTACGTGAGTAATGACAAAGCCTGGATGACTTCCTCTGTTTTTGAAACTGCTCTTTCTGCATGGGATGCAGAGTTACGTCGCCAAAAAAGGAAGATTCTTTTACTAGTGGACAATTGCCCATCTCATTCTGAAGTGACCTTGGAGTATATTCGTCTTGTATTTCTGCCGCCTAACACCACCTCCGTCATGCAACCCATGGATCAAGGAGTCGTTAAATGTTTGAAGGGGCATTACCGGAAATTATTGGTACTTAGAATGATTGCTGATATGGAGCTTAAAAAAGAAACAGTCATAAATATTTTAGACGCTATCCTCATGCTCCACCAAAGCTGGACTGAAATTTCTTCATCCACAATCGCCAATTGTTTCCGCAATTCTGGATTATGTGGAAAAGCACCTACCCCAGCTTTGGCAGATTTTGAAATTGCTGATGAGTTAGCCACAATTTTACCATTAGTTTCCACATCAATTAGTGGAAATGAGTACTCAGCCATAGATGATAAGATCATCACAGCAGAAATCTTGTCAGACGAAGAAATTGTGGCTGATGTGCAAAAAAAAGGTGAAATCAATGAAAATGCAGAAGACGAAGCAGATGATGAAGATGCATTTGGTTCTCCTCCCACTGTTGCAGAGGCCCGTTCAGCCCTTACAACCTTGCTCCAGTACTGCATAGTCAATGAAGAGATCTCAAATTTTGAAAGTTTAAAAACTCTAAAATTGAAACTTGATGAAAAGTTGGTTCAAAATAAAAACCTATCAACTTTGGATAAATTTTTAAAATTATAATTTTGTGCCTACATACTTATGTATTTATAATGTTTATGACTCAGTATACCGACCTATGTAATATTTCAACTAACTGTTTTTGTTTTTAATTTTACTTTCATCAAAAATTTTGCTTATAACGAACATCTCATTATAAGTGAATATCTGTTATAATGATGCAGTTGAAATGGAATGAGAAAGGGACAAGATAGAGAGATGAATATTTAATAATTTTTTCTATTTATTCATTTTTGATTTATATTGACCTGAAACGAAGTTTGGGTCCACCCACTAGGATATAGGCGTCTGTGATCAGTTTTGATCTAAAAGTTGAATTCCAGTCTAATCTTCCGTGGAAATAAACCATCAGAATTCTTTTCACGATAAACTTAATTGTGAGAAAAATAATAGGTAGAAGATTTATTTATTTATTTGTACAAAACAAAGTTGATGAGACTGAAACAGATTCTTAGAGAAATGTGATGAATTTAAAAAAAAATATGTTTTCACATCAAACATTATACAACCAAATTCGTATTGAATAATTCATTTATATATTTTTAAGCAAGTCTGCTTTACATTAGGGTATTCACATTCCAATATGCCTATACTTAAAATGTACATACGCAGTTTCAAGATATCTATAATTATGATACTTCCATAGTACAAAACAATTATGATTATAGGTAGACTGTATGTTGCTGTTTCAGCACCGTTCCAATGTTAAGCACTAGAAATAGTAGGAGACCCAAAAACACTTCTATATTTCTGGTACTTAACAACAGAATAGGTGAGTAGAATAGTTTTGGAGAATTGCTAGCTGACTCCTTACACTTGCTCTTTGTCCTTCTATTTCTTGATATGTGTTGAGGCCAACCTAAGTTAGAAAACACAAATTTAAGTGAGAACTGAAATAATTTTTTTTTTTTCAAGTTATTTATTGTTTTCATAAAATCTCGAAAACATAAAATTAATGAATAAATAAAATAAAAATACATTCAAAATTTTAGTTCATAATATTTTACTAATTTTCTTTACAGAAGTCAAGCTATATTAATTTTGCGAAGTGGTGTTTCATGGTAAAGTCATATATTGTTATTGTAGGCAGTTTTCAATCTTATTGACCTACTAATTAAAAGGTCTTTCTACGGTAGCAACGCTTTAACGAACTGAGTTTGGTGATTTCCAAATTTTTCGGACATAGACGGTTTATTTATTTAACTGATATCTAATTATTCTTCGTAAAGTGGGCCTAAGTTGGTGGCACTATATAGATACTTAAGATTAATTTTCAAGTCAATATACCATTATGATTTGGAGAGTACCAATTGAATGGGAAGCTTCTTTCACTTTCTCCATTATGAATGGTCTCTAAATAAATATTTAGCAATCTACAAAAAAAAACACAAATAAAACTAACTTAAATAAATGAATTATTGTAAAAAATAGTAGTACCACGACTAACAGTCAAAACTCAAAATTAACAGTTCATTATTAGCAATATGACGAAACAGAACAATTTTAGAATGAGTACAGATTTACTTTTGGGAAGGGGATAGGTGGTTATAATAGTGGCAGACGCGGTAAAATTTACAAAAATTATTAAAAAGTTATAAATTAATAAAGTAAGAATAAATGAACAAATGAGGAGATCCTATATTCTTCCAAATGTATTTTTTGATACAGGCTTCATCCAACAATTTTCAAAATTAATTTCTTTAAAATACTTTCGTAAATGCTTAATTTAAATCTATTTTTACATTCAACAAAAAATATATGTAACTTTTAGGGTAGAAAATATTGAAATGAAATTTCTTCTAACTAGTCGATCATCCTTGGATTCAGTTCTGACGACCTGTTTCCAAAGCACCATAGGTACTGCTGACAGAAAAACTCAAGTTTCTGTTCATCACTGTCATATTTGAATGTGTTATCATCTTCATAATATTCAAAATTTTCGGAAACAGCTCAAAAAGTATTCGATGCTTTATTACGTCACATACTTTATTAGTTATGTTAAAATTTATTATTTTTTCACGTACTTACCCGAAATTTTTCCATCACCATCGATGAACAATCGATTTTAAAATTTCTTAGCTAAGTCCCGTTTTGAGAAGAAAGATATTAACAAATCAAAAACGAGAATGTATGCTTTATTAAGGATAATGAAAATATAGCTCGAATATTGAATTTAAATTTATGAAATTCAAAATTAATTGATTTCAATAATTTTTATTATTTTTTCAATTAGTATCAAACTACTAAACCAGTAACCTTATTTTCTTGTACTTTAGTTGGCACATGGCTCTTTCACTTTATTTCTTTTCAAGTCATCATAATGAAAATATGATAGTGCTATAATTTATAAAACTGACAATAGCCTAAATTGATGCAAGTATACCTACAGCTTTATTGAAAAAAACAAAAAACAAAATTATTCGAATATATTTTATTCTTAGCAGTGATAAGATCCCAGAGTGAGGATTTTCCATTTCATTTCTCACAAAGGGCTATACCAAACATAAGTATTTTCTGAAACCACTTGACTTATCAATAAAACAATTTCGTGTTGAAAGAAATGGTTTATTTTGAGAACTTCCTTCACACTGTTTTGCTGCTAGTCTATTGAGGCACTAATTTCAATAATATTTTTTACCAGAAAGTATGCTGCGTAATTGTTACCGTGGCCATTTAAAAATTTTATATTTCTTTAAATAAGAAGCTCCGGCGGGCGAGCGGGAGGGTTAATTTAATTTGAAATACGTCAAACAAAAATTTAATAATTGGAGATGTCTCCTGCAAAAAGTCAAGAAAAAAATTGTCTAAATATAATTTAATAAAAAAAAAAAAGGAAAATATTTTCTAGTCTCGTGTTTGATGCTATAAAATTTTAGCATATCTGAAGAGGGTTGAATCCTGGACCTTGTGGGTGATTGAAAACTATTTTGAACAATTTTAGAAGAGAAAAAAAGATAAGGTGGATTAATCAGAGACTTATCCAGAAACCTTTACATTAAGTACCTACAATCTAAATTGAAAATATGAACCGTGAAATTATTATTTATTGTGACTTGAATACATTTTGTATTAATATTTTCTCAATTAAAATTTAATTAGGTTGCACCAGACTTTGAACGTAAAATAATAAATTTCTTTAATTTTATTTCATGAAAAGTTTATCCTTCTATATAAGTATGTAATACAAATGGATGACAAAATTATTCACATTTACCTGTTGAAAGTAAATTATCTACCTACTCATCTTTCCCAAACCAAACTTCTTATAAGTCTCTGGCAACTGTTTTCATTTTGGTTGATTTTTATATACCTATTTATTTATTTATTTATTTGTATTAATTAAAATAAATTCATAAAGTACGGGGTACCTGCGTTCGCAAAACACTAATTCAATTTAATACGAAGTTGAAAAATTTGGTATAGGTATACTGAGGTATACTTAAGGTCTATGAAAAACTGGCTCACTACTATGGCTATAGAAATAACTTATTGTTAGTTATTTTCAGCGATAAAAAAAAACAATCAACGAAGAAACAAACTTAGGTAACTTGGAAAAAAGAAAATACTTTCCAACTTATCCTGAGATTTACACTTAATAAACCAGAATTTTATAAGTTCGTCCAACTTAAACGCAAGTACACATTCACAGCCACAACACCTACTGAATCAAAATGGACAGCAATCATCTAAATGTTACCATTTACAACGTTAAAAAGAATATTTAAAAAAAAAAGAGACTGGGTAGCACAGGATGAATTAATCCCAATTCAGGGCTTCTCAAATTTTCGAAAGGGTCGACGATGTGTTCGTTTAAAAGTGAAAAAAAATTCTTTACGTTGGAAAATGATTGCTGTGGTTATGGGTTCGTCATTTATTTATCCATCCTGACCGGCTATGACGAAAAAAATTATAATTTCGGTGAAATTCATCTGGAAAAACAAATGAAGGTTACATATTATGTCACCTACTATCGAAGATTTTGAATCGAAGGCTGGTGACCTTGATAGAAATTTTTTACCCATTGTATAAAGTTAGAAACGAAATTCAAAATACTTCAAGTAAATCTTAAAAACATTCTTACCAATCTTTCTATCAATTGCGTTACGTTTTTCATTGAAAGTGATGAGCTCAGCCTCAGCCCACCTATAGTTGTAGCAGACCTTAAATAATTTTAGGCGTAAATTATTTATGGTTACTCGTGAAAGCATGTTGCAATAAAATATAAAATTAGATTGGTAGATGTTCATTTATTTTAATTTTAATTGTTATAAAAACTGAAATATTCTTAGGTCATCGACAGCAACACTCTAATCTACTAACAAATTTTACTATCACAACATTGCAGCATGTCTTTGGTTCTCTCAGATTTGTTTGCCTTTGTGTTAGTTTTAGTTATACTTACTAGCTGTAGCTTAATCTAAAGTTGAGTTCATTTTACTGGTGTAATTTTGAATTGGTTTTATTTGTACTTGTGTCAAAGATTAACAAGAAGGTAGGCACAAAAATAAACAACAAAATTAGAGACATCTTTTTTCTTTGCCCTGATAATGAAATAAATTGCATTCCAAATTTTTTCTTGATTTTCTTAATGAAAAAAAATGTTGCATTATTTTTTAATTTTGTGGCAGACGAGATGAAATAAGTATGTACGTGTTTGAATAATTATGAAATAGTTTAGTCTGAAATTCGAAGTATTTCTGCTCCCTATCGCTTTCCCACATTTTTGCTCAAGAAAAGGTCAAATAGGCAATATTATTCGATTGCTGGACTACACAGGCTAATTGAGTCGCAACTCTCAAAATAAATTTTCGTGAGAAAAATACTGTTCTTGTAACATTATACGATGAAATGAATATCACTTTTTTCTTTCAACTTCTTGAAAAAAAAAGCCATACCTGAAAAATAATTCCTAAGGCATATCTACTTATTATTTTTCAACATACCAATACCCAGCATATTGTCATTTAAACATTTCTAAATGCACGAGCACAGTGCTGTGTACTCATTTGTATTTCAAAACACGCGCTACTTATTGATGACTTACGTTTTTTTGGAAGTATATTATATATTTAAAATATAATTGTAAGCTATATACATAAAAAAAAAGAAACTAACGCATACACTCACACACACAGATGAGTTTGGTGCAGAAAACATTTAGTGTAGGTGTTTTCACATTTTGTGTTTTAAAATTACATTTTATGAAGAAGTTAACGTGCTATCTAATCTCTTATCATTATACGTATTTCCCATTTAAAACAGAATTCAAGTCTATTTCAAAAGTGCTGTTATTCCTGGAATTTTTGAATTATTTAAGAGAAGAAACAAATCATAAAAAAGAGGGTCAGTTAATCGAAGCCTCACCCCTTTTCATGTTCAAAAAAATGCATATAAGAAACCCCTGCGCCCTTGGTGTTTTTTTTTAAATACCAGATTTGGTAGTTTCTCCACTCTTTTGATCAAAGATGAGGAGGGAAATGGAGAAAATTGGAATATTTTGACAATACGACCTTTTCCCCCCAATTGCTTCAGGTACGTCTCTGTTATTTAATGCTCCTTTGAACTTGTAACCAGAGTGTATAGTACTGACCATAAATATACAAACATTAACTGACCATAATAAAAACCTATAGATCGAACTGAACAGACAGAAAACATATCTTCTCCTGATACATCGGCAGTCTATGACATCGGTATTGTCAATCGGTTGCGGTTAGGGATACGCATGCGCAGAACCACATAATCGTTTAATCCATACGTGTGTGCCTGAAAATAAACTGCATTTTTTACAACTGCGCATGCGCATCGGCCCTTGAGTGGGTCGATTAGGCCCAATATTATGTTGACACAACAAAAATCTGTCATTCACTTGAGGAAATTGTTAAAGAACAGTTTATTTGGAAGAATCCGACCTTAATTAAGTTTCCATGGATAAAGGGTACATAATGAATAATAAGTACTTACTTAGGCACCTTAAGAATATTTAAAAAATAATGAATAAACAAATCAATGAATACAAATTTTATCAAAATGAAAATATGTATTTTTCACTTGGCCTACAAAGTATGAATATAATTAATTAATGAAGAAATTAAACTGAATTATATATCATTACTGATAGTACCTACACAGTTACACACAGAATCTAAATACTAAGATTCACATTCTTAAAAATGTATTTTGTTTTTTGTGGAAAATAAAGGCTGTTTCTGTACTTTGTTTCGAAAGAGAAACAAAAACATGTGACCAATTATGCGATTACCATTGGCTAATTTTGCAAATGCCATTATTATTTTTTGGAGTTCTTAATCGCAAGTTTCATGTTTCTCTGACTCTATTTGAACGAAGTTATATAAATTATTCAAACATTTTGTGATCATTAAGGAAATAAAGACGAAGAATTGTTACCAGCGAAATGATATTCAAGTAATTATATAGGTACCTAATAAAGTTGTATAAAAATTTCTGGTATCATAAGTAGCAAATAATTGTATGACATCATAGTATAGAGGCACTCATAGTTCAGTCATCAAAATAATAAGTAGTAGAACACAGGTGACAATACAAAAACCATTCACCATTGGCGCTACTACTTAGTATTCTAATAACTTACATTATTCTTCTTCCAGAAGCGTGTGAAATCTGAAAAGCATAACACAAATCAGTACATGATTATATGAATTTTGAAAATGGAATAATAGCTTAATTTATCTAGATCTATTATAACAGTTGTTGAAAGGTAGGTCCCCCTTTACATCTGGTTAAGGAAGGTTCTGCAACAAAATCATTTGTTACAGTAAAGAAAATTCTACCTTAGTCATTTAAAATATTTTATGGCTAACTTTGCAAGTCGATTGGATCCATGAAAATGAGTAAAAATAGTTTTAAAATTTTTGGTAAAATTAATTAGGTACACTTTGAAAAAGTTGTTGGTACATATGTGGCAAGTATCATCTGAGGTACCATTCCAAAGTATTGATTATTGAAAACTACAAATTGTCAATAATTTCTGACCATGTATTTATGTTTTGAAACCACCCCTCAAACAAATGTTGATCAACATTGGGGTCCATTTTGTTTTATAATGCCATAAAATTTGTCTTGGCCTATAATAGAAGACATTTTTCTCCAAGCGCGAATCTAGACTGACCTCAAGGGGAAGGGGGTCCATCATTATGATAACACACACACACACACCCCGTATAAAATTAGGAGAATCGAAAAAATTAAAAACATTTTTATTTAAAAAAAAAAAGGTCAAGGAGGCAGTCCGGACCCCATGAACCACCCCCTAAATACACCCCTGTTTTTCTCCTTTTCAATGTTCATATTAAGTGGAGCAGAGATGAGATAGGACAGACCGGGGCAATAAGAACCAGCACCAAAATTCAAAAGCTATGAGTAACTTAATATTTTTTCAACCAAAATTTTCCATCAACTTTTTTGAAATAGGTAGGACCTTATAATGCGATGCCCTATTAAAGAGACAAAGCCACTTTTTTTTAGTACAAAATAAAAAACTGAGCTAAGCCATTTTATATGGTTTGTAGAAACATTTGAGTAAAAAGGACTATCCTGTTAGGTTAATAATAGGACCATGCAAAGTAGAAAAGACAATTCTATAATACAACAGATTTTACCATAAAAAAATTAAACGACTGAAAAAAGAAGTTAGTTGACTTTTATGCCATTGAAATCTCAGATTATTTTATAAATTGGTAGTCTCAGATTTTCTTTGCGATATTACAATTCACATTTTTGCTCAAGAGATTTTTCAAGGTTTAAGAAATAGAGCAGGTTGCTTAGATTTGGTGTTTCAGAAATAGTTTTAGAATTTCAATGCTTATGAAATTTTGAAAATAATACCAAAGTATGAAGAGAAATACCGACACCATTGTTTAAACCTTGAAAAAAAAAAGTGATTTTTGCGGCTTATACCATTTACTCCCTGACAAGCTGGAATTATATGAAAAGGACTTTATTTGCTTTTGGCCTATACCTAAAATAAAGAATTGAATGCCGTCATAATCTACCACAATTTATTTTCTGAAAGATGAAAATACTTTCGAAGTTGATTACAGTAACTATAAAATACACTTGACGTTTTTTTCTTCTTCTTTTGCGATGTCATTTTACCAATTAACCAATTATATCCCATAAAAGTGAAATGCTGGCTTATTCGATTGTGATTTCGTAGCCGAGATGTTGGTAGAAGCTGTAAATCGAGATGAGGAAATCCGCTTTGTATTACTTCCGGTGATAGGCTCGGTACTTAATTTAGATTTTGAAAAATGAATTAGCTGAGACTATGAACCATAGGGGATGTGGTCTTGGGCCACAGACTTATCTATTTCGAAAATGAAAGCTTTTACGGAAAGAAAGAATTGTAATATAGTCGAATGAATTCACAATTCATACTACTTTTATAGTTTCCAAGAGGATTAAAGCCAATGTGGGGTTCATCCACCATTGGAAAGTAACATTTTATTAAATTACGGTGACAAATATTAAAGCATTTCATTAAGGGGAACATGGGTGAAAAGTTACCCACCAATTAGCATTTCGTTAGTTCAAGTCGAAAATGTGTCAAGTCGCAAAAAAATTAGTCTATCGCCCATTGTTTGACTGATTTAATACTACCATGGTGTTGTTTACCAAATTTCCATAACCTTTGAAGCCATGTCTATAAAAAGCTATAAGGGCAATACGCAAACCTGTCATTTAAAAAGAATACCCATTCTACTATCTTAATTTTCTTAATTTTTTTTTGTGGACTAGGCAGGTTTTGGACTTATAGACCAGAGATTTGCTCACATGTGATTTTTTACACAGTTACCCTTCACTAGTTAATAAAGCCTCATATCCCTTCTGGCTTCCCAACAAAAAAATTTATTTATTGAATATTTAAAACATGTTGCTTCTTTGCACTTCAATTTCCTCTCAGTTGAACAAGGCTACACGCTTGATGAATATTTTAGAAAAAAATTTTCAGTAACACGACAAGTAATTTTTGAAAAGAATTCCAGGCAATGGCTATTGAGGCAAATAAGGTTCGAATAAGAGGTCACAAAAATACATTCCGACTAATGGATGCGAGTAAATATACTGTCATCTCCTAGAATACCACTAAAATATTTTTGAGGCTAGATTAGATAAGTATACTGACTAAAATATACGAAATATTGGGTCAGCATTTACCCTGACGCTTGATTTATTCGAATATTTGGTAAATTTTTTGAATGAAAAGCCCTAAATTTTTTGCAATTTTACGGGCAAGTGCATGAAAAGTAGTGATAACCTGCCATACAGTTTAAATTTGCTCCAATGGAAGGGAAAGAAGTGTAAGCAGCCATCTTGTTTGTATAACTGCGTTTAAACAATTGGCTCTTCGAAAGAGACAGTAGGTACCTAGGTACTCGTCTACCATTTTTTAAACATATCGTTAATTCATTTCGTAAATTTAAAATGCTAAAAACAGTTTGAAGTGCTCGAATGAAAATTTTCTATCGATCTTACCGAGCAAAATATAATAGCCTCCTCGACCACAGCCTGATTAGTCACTTTTAATCCAAAGATAAACGTCATAAAATCCTATAGAAAATTTTTTTTTGTTAAAATATAAGTGACAAGACTATCTCTAGATTCTAGATTCATTCCTAAAAAGTACTTAAAATCAACCTGTCACAATCTCCCTCTCCCTTAAAGATGGTAGATTTTAGCCACATTTTTGGATTTTTTCGCTACGAATTTCCAAGAAAAATGCTTTTATAAAAAAATTCTCCATCAATTTATCTAGATTTCAAAAAAATTTCAGGTGTAAGTAGCGCAAAACGCAAAATGTAAATAACTTTTTCTGCAAATGGATCGAGTTCAAGAAGCAGTTATAATTATACTTTTGAAAATTGAAAATTTATGTATACTTACATAATATAGCTGCTTAATACATTTGGATAGGAAAATAATCAAAGCTGTATATGATTTGGAAGGAGTTATATTTTCAGCTTAAAATCTATAGCAGAATATAGAAAATAGAGCTTTGTTTTGTCTTCTGATCATGAATGTGAACTGAGACCAGGCTGAAAGAAAAAATTTGACCACTTCAAAGACTGAACCGGAAATTTCTTAGGAAATTTAAATTCCACGAAAAATTCGTGCAAAGTGCAACTTATTTTTTGATGAAATTTTATGTCTCAGAGTGATTTCAGCCCTCTAGCCTCCGCCTGGTTGTGCCCGTAGACCACTTCCTGAATTAAACCTTTAAAGTATTGAAATCTTTGAATAATATTTGAAATATTTTTTCAATTTAATATGAAGAAAGAACTTATATTTTGCATTCTCTTGCATCACTATTACAGACAAAAAAAAATTTGTGAAAAAAGTTCTAGATAAATTGATGGGGAAAGTTTTTTGTTTAAATTATAATAGAAAACCGAAAATATGGCTATATTTTATATTTTTAGGGGAGGGGGAGAGATAGCAGCAGATGAGTCTTTGGGGATTTTTCAGAGCTGATTCTAGAAATGGTCTGGCCAAAAATTTTTAGCAGGATCTCTTGCATTATCAAGGTCATTTTAAGTCTGATTTAATTGGACTGTAAATGGGAATAGTGTGTCTGTTAATGGTAATAAAAAAAATTATTTGGCCAAAGACGAGATTAAAATTCTTCAACAGTTTTTATTTGTCTCCCCCAAAAAATTAGACTTTTTTGCCCATCCATGTTCTGGAAAAGCTATCATTTACATATTGGAATATTAATGTTGGAAAACTGAAAAGAAGCTATTTTTAGGTGCATTGCTCTCAACGACGACGGTGTAATAAGCTAATTGACACCGAAGGATATGTTGGGACATATTTTTCGAGGTGCAGAGAGTCTATTAATTTATGAAAACTTCGGACCGACGAGTGCCTATTTAGACTATTCACAAGACGTATCCTATATGATGGTACATTCTTTTGTATTGACATTCTCTGCAGTCGTAGGACTATAGGTAGAATTGTTGTAACTCTGTCGACGATTAACTGAACAATGTGGTTTTAAGTATTGCATCCTGTATTTTTTTACATTTTTAACTGGACGACTTTTTCTCTTACCGGATGAGCATGGACGTATAGTTTTACTTTAATGACAAGTCATCTTATTTTTTTCATTTTTTATGCGCAGAGTCGATGTATCTATTTATAAAAATAATTTAAGAACCTAAAATTGCACGAACTTGTTATATTGATATTTTGAAAACTATTCACAAGTATCAATCTATCTGTGTTTTATGTACTTGGCAACCCTGCAGAGAAAAAAATATTGAATAGAGAGCTTTCAACTGGCTTCCGACCGGCTTCCAACCTTATCTAATTAATGAACTTTTCACTAATCTTTTTTTTTTATATAAATGAAAATATATTTCGTATTTTATAGAAATATCATTTTTCTGAATCAAACTTCAATTCGTGCCAAACAAAATGCAAAAAATAAATGATTTGTCTTAGAAGAACTTATAATTAATGTCATTTTTAAATAAAAAATGAAACTATAATGAAAAAATTATAGTGGAGCAAAAACTATTAATAACATAATTTGGGACAAAATTTGAAAAACTTCTCATTTTACAAAGGCTCGCATTTTTGAAAAGTTCTCCCGCCAAGTTTATTTGGGTTATTTATGTTTTATTGAAGATAATTTTTACAGCATTGTTAAATAGTTTTATAATCAGAAACGATTTAATTTTTTATCAAAAAGAGTCGACTTGAAAGAATTTACCCTTTTCTTGCGGATCTCTTAATGAAATTTCTACCTTTTGACGACGAATTTAAAATTCAAGCTCATAGGCAAAGAATACTTTAAGAGAAAAAAAGTTAAGAATTCTTCAAGGAAAATATGGTATGCTAAAAACTCCTTAAACAATTATGGAGAAAAATTAAAGGAAATGCTTAGGGTTGATCAAAAGGTACCTTGAGGAGGAAATTTGATAAGATTCTTTTAATGAAAGGAAGTTTTAAGGTGAGTTTTTGCACACGGGTCTCAGCCCTATTCTAATTGCAGGGTGTGATGATTTTTAATGAACTCTTTTATAAAGCCATCTAGGTAGCTGGTTTATGAATCAAATAAGGCAAGTAAAGGACGTGTATTAAAACTCAATCTACTTTACATGTGCACCTCCCCAGTACCTAAAGTTTTATACGTTCATTATGCAGACTCTATTCTTCATTTGACCTTGTTAGCATTGCATGAAGTTGATATTTAAAGATGAAATAATTTTCTGTATGATGATTTGGTCGTCGCAAATATGCCACTTTGTACCCAGGAGTCGAGTTAGGACGCGCCAGAATTAACCTCTAGCCTACAAAGAGTTAATAAACCTCAATAAAACCTAATAAAAATGAATTACGTAATTCCATCCTTGTTTTTTCGTGTCGTACATATCTCTTGATATATTATTTTCATGCACGTATGTACTAAAGAACATAATATACCAGCTACCTATCTTGGGCTGCTTGCCATCAACATGATGATAGTAGGCGTTTAAGTTGTGTGAAGACCTGCTATTATTGGTAAGGAAAATTAGCTCCGTTTAATATTTGACAATATTTTTAAGGTCGTGAGAGTAACTTTGGCACTTGTACATTTCTGAATTAGGTGTGTGTCTATAAATTTGTTTCCATGGTGTAGGTCCGAACATTATAAACTTATAATTGGTGAGAACACAATAAGAAAATTAAGAGTCGTATGGTATTTGAATAAAAGTTGAAATTGTAATCCAATTAAAATGCTCCAAAAAAAAAGGAATTAGGATTAAAAGAATTTTGGCCATTTGTTTTAAAAGTACTGCCACCGACATTGAAACCATGTTTTGAGTTTTCATCTTGTCGATTCAAATTCGGTTTACAGACAATTACTTTTTTTAAATAATTTATTTCATTCAATACCTATACACATAACACTTGAGTATGGAGTATTTTCAAAAACAAACCGAAAAAAAATTTTATAATTACTTTCTTTTATTAAAATGTATGAGAAAATAATTTGTTTACGTGTCATAACCTTACTATATAGGAAGTCATTAAAATCTTCAGGAGGTGAAAGTAATTATGAATTTGTCCTAAGAAAATGCTCTACAAAGGAGGGAATCGGTATCGATATCTTAAAGCAGAAATGTGCTATGTCCATTGGAAAAGTTTATAAATGTGAAAGAAATGTAATATACACGTATTTTTTTGACTGCTTAAATCAGCTCGGACTTCAAGATAGTTGATTAGCCTTCCTCCCAGTTGACAAAAGTAATGCCAAAATTGATTATTTTCAGGTCTCCTGATTTCAACATTTCTATACAATTTCTACTCTGTTGAGACAAAATTTTTCGCTTATAAGGCTAGGTATGCGACTTTGAAAATTTTTATAGCTGCTATTTGGAATAGCAACTTTGGATTTTTCATAACAGGAAGTAATGGTATAAGTCAAAAATCACATTTTTCTGAAAATGTTTTTCATAGTTAGAAAAATGGCACTGTCTGTAATTCTTCTTGATATTCTGAGAATATTTTAGAATTTTATGAGGATAAAAATTCTAAAAACAAACCCGATCCTTACCAGAGGCTATGCAACTGCATTATTTTCTTAACCTTAAAACCCCTCTTTGGAGAAATATAATTTTTAATTTAAGACTGTTACTTCTTGAAATGCTAGCCCAACGAACCCCACAGTTTTTATTTTTAATTATTTTACTCAAACGCTGTTTTCTTGGCAGCCTTCTGTCAACTTTGATAATAGGGCAGATAAAGCTAGCTTTCCTCCTTGGAGAAAGAACCGCACTCATTTGCCCACAATAAAAATGGGCTAAAACTAGAAATAAAATTTTACAAAATTAAATAAACACGATAATGAGTTAAACATTTTCTGGAAACTTACTTTGGAAAGCACATTTTCTGTAGACTTACTCACAATTTGAAACTTTCTTACTCAACTCAAAATATTCTTTTCTTACCTGACACCAACAAACAACCTCTCGTAAAAAGAAAAAACTACGATACTAAAATATAAGCAGAAATGGTAAAAAAAAAAAAAACCAACATGGATGAAACCGAGAATATGTACCTAGGTACTGTATACTCCCTTTTGCACCTCTTTTTACCCACCAGCCGAACAATACATCATTAATTAACATATGTTTTGAGATTTTAAAACTCAGGTGTTTCGTTTATTTCATGTTTCAAAATGTCTGGCTTACTCCCGAATATTATAGCAAGGTATACATCATTATGTCCTCTTCACTTCCACCCCTCATCCGTGTCGAGTTTCAGTTGCTGAGTAAATTCATGTTTACAGTTCTCTATACGCATTAATTGTCGTCTTTGTCGCACACTTTTATGCATCTTTCCCTCGCCCTTAAAGAGACCAAAAAAAAGTAAAATATATGATGTTCTGGTGCCTCAGTAACTTGAAAGTAAAAAAAATTCCATCATCTTTATGACCCATTTTCAATTTACCTGACTCAGGTATTCACTTTGAACGTAGTGCGCCAGCTACAATATGAGGTAAAAAAATTTCAATTTAAAATTCTTCCCTCAACGACTATCCTCTATAATGACGTAAACTTAGCTAGGTTACAAATGAGGGGGGGAAGGGAGGTTAGAATGCGTGCATATATAGCTATTAGCCTTCATATAATTATTAGATAAACCATTATTTTATGATTGAGAAACTGAAAAAGTTATCTCTCAAAAACATATCTTTCAAAGAAAGAAGAAATAATTCCAGGATTTCCAAAATCATCGTAAATGTCATACTGAGAGAAATAAATATCTTAATTCCAAACAGTAAACTTTTCTCATCGCAATTGAGAAAATCATAATTTTATTGTACTAAGTACTTTTCACCATCTTATTCTTAGATGATATATTTTGCTACTTTTGTTGTAATTTCTGCTACAAATCTTGAATTCTCCCAGTTTTCCTATTCAAATACTAAAAATGACTAACTAAATTTTTTTCAGTCCAAGATGAATTTATTTTGTCCCATGATTAACACCTCAAAATCCTCAAGCCCAAATAGCTTTACCAACATGCCATTAATAATTACACTCAAATCCTTTACCCAAGAAATCACTGATCCTACTTAAAATCCACCAGTCTCCAATAAACTCACGCCAAATCCTCAATCTCCAATTGACCTCAAATACTTTCCTCTCTTCCATCACTATTACTCGTATTTCCTGGAGAATAAACTTGAAAGTTTATTCAACTTTTCTGGATTTCTGATTTTATTACATTCAAAGTTCAAACCCACCCATTTCATTTTGACTGGATGATGTCATCATCCTGCCTCATCAGTCATCATAATGGGTATCGTGCCTCGACCGAGTGGAAGGGGTTGAAAGGCTGAGCAAAGCGAGGGCCTCAGGGAGACGAAGCCTCTGGTTTATTATAATTATAGAGAGATTAAAATTCTGATATATACGAGTAGATACAATCATGTGTAGCATAAATTTGATTTTCGTCTATTTCTATGTATTAAAATTGAAAAAATTGTATATAAATCATATCATCGAGTTGAACGTTTTTATTATTCAGAAGTTGGGAGAAGAATTTTTGAGGTTGCAACAAAAAATTTGATTTCTTTGGATTATTAACAGATCCTTCAAAGAACTACTCTTTTTACCCTAGTAAAAAACCCAAATTTTTAAATTTCCACTCACCAAACTTTGATAGGTATAGGTTCCTACTTCACACGTGTGGATTGCAAACGAAGGAAACGATGAGCAATAAATTTTTCAAAAATCACCTGTGTTTATTCCCATTTGTACCAAAAGAACATATTCTTTTCAAGTGTGAACCATACATCGATATGTATTTTCCCCAATGAAATGTGTGGTTGGTCTTTTATCTTTCAAACATGCAAAATTTTCAAGAAGAATGAAAAACAAACGTGGAATAACAGACTCGGTTACTGTCTGTAAAGAGCTACCTAGATTTTCGTCTGACTTTCTGCATTACTTACACATCATAATCCATTATTCGAGAAAAATCGTTCATATGAACCAAGTGTACCTACTTTGAATTAAAATTCCACATAGCTACAATAGACTTCCAAAAGCCTACTGATGGTGTATTATTGGCATAATACAGGGAATCTTTTTTTTTTTTTTCATTACGACTAGTACGCATTTCAATTTCCTTGAATAGATAAAAGAATCAAACAAAAAAAATCAACTGTGGATTTCGGGGAACGGAATAATTTAAAAAAACGGTTTTCAGTTTTAGAAAGCAATGTTTTAAAATATTCTCATTTATTTATTCCACAGAAATGAAGGAAATTCATAGTTTAGCCTCTTTGTGGTTTTCATATTATCAACCACACACATTATTCATGATTTGCACAGAGACTGACAGTACACGTTTATGCTGCTGCATACTGATTAATGCGATCATCCTGTTTCTGTTTCGAAAGTAATATAGAAACAGAAACAACTTTATGGCTAGTTTTAACCCACCATGTTAATTGAACGACACTGTCGAGTGAGCAGAATTATAGGTCGATTTATGCGACGGTGCATTTGGAGATGAAAAAAATAATTATAATAACAACTGTTATTTATAATTTGAACATTTTTTCTGTCAGTGAATGAACAGCTGCCGACAAAGAAGCCGGCATAAGGTACATAACAACAAAAATTTTTTGACCTAAATTTAAAAACAAAAACATAAAAAAACGTGAAAAGGTTGATTTAGACAACATAAATTTTCAAGTAAGCCTACTTGTAATTTGCTCTTGAAAAATATTGGTATTTGTTATGTGTAACCATAACAATTATCACGAAGGTAACTAAAATTATTAAATTATTATTTTGTTTTCAACAGAATTCTGATGAAAGAGTTTTACTGATTCACAAAATTTTCTTGACAAGGAAAAGGGTAGGGAATTTGGTTTTGACAAAATCAATCTCAAGTTTGAAATGTAGAAGTCCAGAACGTAGGACAAAACTTCGAATATTTATAAAGAATCTATTGAAAAAATAAAATAAGTCTGGTGACTGATGAGATGGTCAGTTAAGAAAGGAAATAAGTTCAGAAATCTTCTCCCTTCTTTTCTTTGGAAACTTACGCGTCAATTTTGACTCTCAAAAAAGGTACAGTGAATTAATGCATTTATTAAGAACTGAGTGCAATAAAACACATGACACAACATAGTGGACTCAATTACGTATTATTCGAGCACAATATTATTTTTCTACACTATCAGAATAGATCACAATAAAAGCTGTCCCCAGGAATTAAAAAAATTTTCAGCTATCAAAAACAAATTATAAAAAAATTAATTAGAGTTAACCAAATTAATTCAGAGCTCTCTTTAAATCATTTTGCGATTAAAAAAGTTGATATTGGCTAGTTTTAAGACTTAAATAAGACCTTATATTTTTCAGATGACTAAGTCCTCATAATCCAAAAAAAAAAAATGAGAAAAAAAAACCAATTGGATTAACAAGAACCAGTAATTATTATTAACCAAAATCAACGAACAGAGACGATGCTGAATACAAACGTTGATATTTTTCAACAGTTGTTTACTCCTCGGCTAACCCACCTCAGCGAAACTTACATTCAAAACGTTATTTCTGCCCTGAAATGATTTACCGCGCACCTATAACAGCTGTTGGTTTGGCGTATTTTTCTTTTCTCAATAAATATTTGAACACGAAAAAAAAAAGAGAATAAAAAAATAATCAACGATTGAAGCCATGGTCCAAAAAAAGTTTTGGTGAATTTTCTCGTTTAAATTTACAATAATTCATTTTTACCCAAATAAAATCGATTAAACTTATGAGACCTTGTTTTTTCAGGAATATTCAGTCTCGGATTTAAAATAATGAAATCAAATACTAAGCTCTGATTATTTTAAGTTCAGTAAATAGACATGTTGAGATTGGGCAAACTATTTTAGGAAACCAAAAGTTGAATTGTTCGATTAATTACTTTTGAGAGAAAGTAACTGATGCAAAGTTTTGCGAAATGTCAATCTTGATTAATTTTATTAGATCTAACAATTTATCTTAAATCTAAATGTTTTTCGAGAGTTCCAAAACGCACACAATTTCTTTCTTTTTTACAATTTTGACCAGAATTTTTTAATTTGAAGCGTGTTAGGTTTTATACTCGGAAGCACCTACATAAGCTGTGTTATGATAATTTTATCAAACCATTCGAATTTAATAAAAAAATTTCACCATTTCTTAATGAAAAGAGAATAAGCTAGGTTTCGCAATAATTGGCAACAATAAGGGATTTTGAGGGATTAAAAAATATCATTTTAAAAATAAATTGATTAATTTTTTTACGAATGATCAAACTTTTGAAATCAATGAATAAGAATATACCAGCTTCGACAAATACAAATATATTCGAGACCAAATTTTACACACAAAAAAACTTGCCTTTAAAAACCTCTAACGATTCAATAGATTCCAGGTTGGAATGAATCATTGCACAATGAATAATCATACTGTTCTTAATGGTAACTGATACACATATCAATTTATAAAATTACCCAACTTTAATTCTTACTAATACGATTTTAGCACTCGGGCTAATTTCATTCATACTGCAATCTCAATAATGACCAGATCGAATTAACATCATTCTTATTTCTTCATGTATCGATACGGTATCTTAGATGAGTTCCTGTCAAACAAACGAATAGGAAAAATTAATAGGAGGTTTTCTATCGAAAACCTGCGAAAAATGAATTTAGGTACCTATTATTACTTCATTACTTTTCAATTTAAATTATAAAACAGAAGTTTAAAATTTGTGTGCGAAAATATGAGTACTATTAATATGTTCTCTCATCTAGCTATTTTCACGAATGGTTTACGTATCCTCAAAAACAACCTCAGCTCAAAATTATTTTTATGTAATTTTTGAATACAAATTAACATTTATGTACTATTATATGAAGCTTGAAACATAATTCTACGATAGTTCAAGAATAGTTTTAGCTAATATAACCCAACTCTATCTTTGTAATCAAAATATTTTGTATGTTGCAAATTTTTTTGAAAAAAATTTCAAAATTCGACTATTATTGTTTTTAAAGCCAACCTTTCAATCTGAAAGAACCTGCATAAATTAAAAATATGTTCTGAAAATAAATTAATTAATCAGTCAATAAAATATGAAAAAATGGTGAATGCTCAAGAAAATTTTCAATAATTTTCAAAGTTGAAAAAAAAATAAGGATGAGAATCCAAGTTTTACAGTACTCAACGTAAAATGAAATTTTGACCAGATAAAAGAGAAGTTCTCACTTAGAACTGTCTGATTTTTAACAAAAGTATAAGAAAAAATCTCACTGAAAGGACATACCCAGCGAAAAACTTCGTAGTTTAAAATTAATGATTAAATAAAATTTCAAAATCTTAGTAATGGAACTTTAATAACACACTTACATTCATCCTCGTTCACAAATTATTTCAATGACACTAGGTTCCATGAGTTCAGGATCTAAACATCGTTGGACTGTGCTTCCCAATATGTCATCCAACAAGAAATTAATCAAGCTGTCAAATTACAAAACATTTAAATAATATTTTTCACAATTCAAAAACCTTAGATTCAATTGAATACGAATAAATGATGACCTACTTTTCATCATGCAAAAATCGCCATAGATACAGTTGTAAATAATGCGTATCAACTTGAACTTGTTGCAAACCGTACTTGCTGAATGTTTTCAGACGTACACATTCCAACAAAGTCTGAGACAAACCAGAAGAAAATATGTTAGAAAAAAAGAAACTCAGAAATATATAAAACAGTAGACTTAGTGAAATGCACGCACTTTCAAACTAATTTTAATGATGCCAGTCATTATTGAAACTTTAGAAAACTGAACAGGAGCGAATATGTCTATGTGTTCTGAGAATAATTTATTTATCACATTGATGGAATGCGTTGAGGCTGGAGTATATGCAGACCAGTTACTCAGACTTCGATGGTGTCTTGATTGAGTTTTACGACTAGAATCGCTGCTTCTGTCTGCTTTGGCACCTTCTTCAAATAACACCCCTACCTAAAAAAAGTGGCTTATCTCAAGTACTGAACAGATTAATAAACAAATCAAGACCATTCTTTTAAAAAATACCTGAGAATCGATAGCAGTCAATTCTTCGATAACTCTTTTCATGACCGGTCTCACCATTCGTGGTTCAGATCCATGCAACCAATCACGTGTCTCGACGGATTTGCGAAGCATCTGTTCCATAACACATAATTCAAGTAAATATATTTTTTGAAGTAAAACATTTTTATAGTTTCGTAAAAATTATTTTTACTTGTGAAATACTTAATCCCTGCATTTTCACAAAATGATTGATGAGTTTATGACCGACGGCATAAATTTCAGTGCACAGCTCAGTTTCAGTACTCAAATGGGCAGTTTTAGAAAATTCTCTGATATGAAACCACTTATCAACCAAGTCAAGCTGTGAATGAACATTCATTAAATTAAAATATTATACTATGGATGATTACAAATATAAAACAGGAACAGAAAAACTTACTAAGGAATGTATAGCGACCGAATGATATTGCAAACAAACTTTGCTTAGGACAAAAAACATTTGCAGTGGTACAGTCGTTTCAGTGAATAGATGGATAGTAGCAATTAAATGATGTAAGAAACTCACAACTAATCCTTCTCTCACACTGTCAACGCAAAAAGGCTCTCTAAAATTAATTTTAGCTGAAAATATCAGTTCCGGTTGCAAAAACACCTGATAAAAAAATATGAAGATTAAGTAATAAAACTGGGCCCAAGTTATACCACAATATTATAACTAATGTAAGTCTGATTACCATCAAGTCTTGCAAAATTCCCTTAATTTTCTCAACAACATTTGCCACTAACTGGACTAAAAACTCAGAAAATAAACTTTCATATGATTTTTCAGAACCTCCTAGTTCAGATTTGACATTAATGACCGAAAGAGGTTTTGAAGAATTCAAAGATTGCTTAACGTTGGACAAAGATTCACTGAAATATGATTTCAAAACATTCAAATGTAACCTGCATTGTCGTCGGGCTGCTTTCAAGACAATCTCAGTGCTGATTCTGGAAATTAAGGGGAAAAATAAGTAACCAAATAAACAACATAAAATAAAAATCATAGAAGCACTTACGAAGTGAAATCATTTCTAGGGGTGAGTATATTCGCAGTTTGTAATTTTCTACAAAATTTATCGAGAGCTTTAACGAGAACTGCGCTATCTTCTATTTCATTTTCCGATTCGATTCTATTCTGCACAACTTCAAAATATTTTTCCATATTTCTTGAAATAAACGTATCCAGTTCACTTTGCAGGAATTTCCTGATTTTTTCTCTGAAATTGGGGAATTTTTATTATAAATAGAAGCAGTTCAAAGATAAAAGCTTCAACATGAGATGTAACTTACGATGCACAATTTTTGGTAAATAAATCATCGTAAGTAGCGACTGCAATACACAAATCATTCAAGAAACCACTACTTCCTTGATCAACAAACGACAGTATATCCTGAAATCAAACTTCTAATTAGACGGGCAAAAAGAATCATAAATTTAACACCATATAGTATTCGTTTACCTGACAATTTGAGTACTGCTTCAGATCATTTAGAAGTCCTTGAATCCGATTGTTGCAGGTTTCTAAAAATTCACAGGATAATTCTTCAATAGGTTCATCAAGTTGAATTAAGAGATGAACGCAAGATGTTTGTTCAGAGGAAGTTACCTAAAATCACGAGGAAAATGGTTTCACATGAAAAATACAACAAAGTTGATAAATACATATCTCAGAAAGAAGTATTACTTCTGATGAATTTAACTGCTGATGTAATTTTTGACGTAATTCTTCAATCGTTGCTTCGCAGTCATGCCTAATGCCCGTGAATGATTCCAAGTCACCATAATGTATTAAAATTTGCTCAGCTTGTTTATAATCTTCTACCGCCTGAAACGAAAAATCATAAATAATTTTACCAAATTGAGGTACAGAATTATCGAGAGTACTCACTTTTTGAAAATTATTGTTTGAAACTAAGGATTTCAGTTGATTGGGTAGCTTAAATAAAAACTGTAATCTTTTCAACATGTCATGTTTCCCACACAAATCGGATACTTGCTTTTTAGAGCCCTATAAATAATAATATTAAATTTATTTTAGAATTAGGAATGAATGCTAAGTGTTTTATCTAAGAATTAGTTACTTGTAAAGTAGAAGATATCTGCTCTGAGAATGAAGTAATCGAGTTCATATTTTCAGTCAATAGTTCCATTTCATTTTCCATCTTTTTAAAATCGGTTTTCATCTGTTGAGAAATAAATAAATAATAAATGTGAACAATGAAAAATGATAACGAAACAATTTCAAAATTATCAAAGACTTAGATTCAATAAATATAGTAAGGATCTACAAAAATGAACCGATGGAAATTAATCATAATAAATAAAAAAACAGTCCTTTAAAAGAAATAATGAAAAATTAACAATTGTGACAGGTTATCTTTGAGTATATGTAGTCAAAGCAGGTCATGGGAAAATATACCACAGCATCAAAATATTAATCTTTCAGGAGAGCCACGAGTATAAATAAATTCCCACTTTCGAAAATATAGATGATTTGCTTCAAATAATTTCTACGTAACCTAGATTCTCCAAATTATAATACTTCTTGAAGCCTCTTGCATTTTTGAATACTGTTGGTATAATAATATGACACGATGGTCGCTTACTTTTTTGATCGTTTCCGTAGCCGAAATAAATTTGTTATAATTTTCATAGACAAGAGTTTGCATTTCAGAATTCAAAGTTTGTGCTTCGCGAACGATGTCATTTTCTTTGTCCATCAACTGCCTCAACGTACATTCCTTGAAAAAACAAAAAACAAATAGCATTCAAGTTTGAATGGAAAAATTATTCGATAGGGTATAACAAAAATTACTTTCAATAATTTCTTGAAATAAATATCGCCATCGAAATTTGAGCTATTTAAATTGATAGATGACGAAGCTTCCATTTTTGCAAGGAATTAAACGTTCAAGACGATAATTCAACTAAAAACTAAAACTCTAATAAATACACTCATGAAGACATCAGTTATGAAGAGAATGACACAGTTTCTAAAAGGTTCTAAATTCTTAATTCTAATTTCTCATACGAATTTGAAAAATGAAAATTCAAATTAGAAATGAAAATGAATGGAAATTTCAAATTGAATGAAGAAAAAAAATGAAAAAAAACATTACCGAGTCAAGTTAAGAAACATTGATAAGGTTTTGATTAAAAACAATCCAAAATGTAATGTGTTACATAAACTCATGGATGATCTTTTCCCCACTCCAAATATTTCATCTGTGTTTTCTTGCTTCACGAGGTCACCGTTGAAGCTGCCTGTTCGAGCTGAGCCGCTGACGAGCTATCCATTCTTTTGTGTTTTTATAGGTTTTTCTGCCTTGTAATGTAAGTTCGCAATTTCAGCGTAATGCGTGTTTGTACAATTTTGTAGTATATTTTATTTTAATTAGTGTCTCTTGACCGTTGTATTATATAGTGATCAGATTTCAAACCCACCAAAGGTAAGCAACCACTTCATGTAGTTGAATTTCGTCAGAATGGCGTAACCTCACATCGGTCTAGCGTATCGTATCAGAAGTAGGACGCCATTATTGCGTCGGTCGAGTTGAACCTAGTTGTGTAAATAAGTTGTAGTTTGAGGGTACCTGCGTTTTTTGAATTGAGAAATTTAGTCAGGAATGCTCTAAATAGGTAGTCGAATAAGTTTAATTTTGAAAACAAATATTCGTTATGTAGGAAACGTAATTTCCATCGATACCGACAAATGCACAATAGCCCTGTCCAGCGTTAGATCATATCGACTGCTGTATACAAATACCTCGTAACCCACATATTGGACAAAAATGGTATTTTCATCGAAATGGGTGGCTTCTGAGGTTCTGCATTCGATAGTTAGCCTCCAGAGACTTAAGGGTGGTTTTTCCCCCCAACTTTATGAAAATGGTCTCGTGTAACCCTTAAACACCTTCGAAGTTTCTATCATTATCTTGTAACCAAGCTGACGAAATGTCGTGAGTCACTGAAAAATCATAGCAATACCTCGTAAGCCACACGTTAATACGTCGTAACCCGAAGCAATGTAGATTACAGATTACCAGGTTCTTCCTTACGTTTTAATTTTTTTTTTATTCTCGAGCAATTTCGATTTTGTAGGTTACGATTATTACGTCGAGTTGAACTTAGTTGTATAAATAAGTTGTAGTTTGAGGGTAACTTTGTATTTTCGTGTTTTTTTAATACAGAAAATGGGTTCAGGAATGCCTGAAATAGGTAGTCGAATAAGTTTAATTTCGAAGGCGGATATTCGTTATGAAGGAAAATTATTCTCCGTCGATCCCGACGAATGCACAATAGCCCTGTCCAGCGTTAGATCATATGGCACCGAAGATCGCAAAACCACGTATCCAGTACCGGCCCAAAATCAAGTATATGATTTTATTTTATTTCGCGGCTCCGATATTAAAGATATCAGAGTGTTAACGACAACCATACCGAACGATCCGGCCATCGTGCAACTATCCGTACCGCCGTCCCTGAGCAACGTGGAAAACCAGTTCGAATCTGCCGACAGCGATTTTCTATCCAATGCCGCTAGCAGTAGTCGTATGCCAAATGCCCCTGGCTCCTCATCGAGACAGTCTCAAACCTTCCAAAATAGCGGTTTCAAATCGACGTCCGTTTTCACTAATATCGATCAAATGATTAGTAAGCATCCTGTAGTTAATGCCGTTTCTGACGACGGGTCCCGTTCATCTACACCGTCCGCCCATAACGCCAAAAACACCGAGGCACCTGCTCGCCTGAGTGTAAGCTCGAATAAGTCCGACGATCAATCGCAGCAACAGCAGCGTAAGCAACAGCCTTACGATAGTCGTGATATGAATCGATCTCAGCAGCAGTACCAAAACCGCTACCAACATCAGCAAGGTAATAAACCTCAGTACCAACAGCAAAGGTATCAGCAAAACCGATATCCGCAGCAGCAGCAGCAACAACAACAACAACAGCAGCAGCAGCAGCAACAACACCAACGCTATCAGCAACAGTCTCAGTATCGTGATTACAACAATCGCGATTACAACAATCGCGATTACAATAATCGTGATTATAATAATCGTGATCACAATAATCGTGATCAGTACCGAAACTACAATAACGATTACAGAGACGGATACGGGCAGAGACAGTATATGCAACCCCTGCGTGGTAATGTGCAACGGAGTGACAACTGGGTCAACTATAATCAGCGTCGAATGAACAGACCTGGTCAAGGCGTTGGTAATCAGAATAACTACCAGTCAGCCGGTGGTTACCAGAATCAGAATCGTAGACCTCGTAACACATTGAAGTTTGACGAGGAATACGATTTTGAGCAGGCGAACTCGCAGTTCGAAGAAATGCGTTCCCAGCTGTCGAAAGTCAAAATCGACGATGCTGGTAGTCCTAAGGTGAACGGCGACGTGGAGAATTCGAAGAAAGAAGATAGCGGAAACGAGGTGAGCGGCGGTGAAGAGAACGATCATGAAGTCGAGAACCCGAAGGAACAGTGCTATGACAAGGTCAAATCGTTCTTCGATCAAATCAGTTACGAAGCCATCGAACGCAGTAAAGGTCTGACGGCGCGTTTAGATTGGAAAACCGAACGGAAAATCAATTCGGAAACATTTGGTCAGGTGGCATTGAGACGCAACCAAAATAATTACCGAAGACGTGTTAACAACAATGCCGGCAACGGTGGAAATGGATATTACACGAATTACCAGAATAATCGTAACCAGGGTATGCAGAATAATTACAGAACTGGCGGTTATAATAACAGGTTACCGAGTAATCGGCCACCGCGAAGGCAGTACAATAATTCAACCGGCGACCACGAAGAGAGCAAAGAAAATCAAGTCGTTGCATAGGATGAAGAAGAACGTGTCTTATAAATGCATCGAGAACTGCCTGCCTCATGTCAGAAGATTTTTTTATAATTTATTCCTTAGAGTTACAATTTTTTTTTTCTTCATTTTATTGAATGTGTATGTATGATCGAGTCGTTCTTGAGGAGAATGTCGTGTAGTGGCTGATACGTGGTTTTGATTTGGTGTTGACCTCCTTTTTTTGCCCTTTCATTTTGTTTTTCTCGCAAAATTTTAACGATTATTAATACTATTATTGTATATTAAGAAGTTTTAGAAAACAACACAGTTTAAGAATTCGAAAGTCCAGTCGATTTTATTTGATTTTTTCTTGGATTTTTTTATTTATCATTTTTCGCTTACTATTGAAATCTCACATCAGATTTAGTGTAAACTTCGTAATATTATACTCGTGTACACGTCGTTGTAGAGACTTTCCAATTGAATACCATTTTTTGAGGAGTTTATATCGTTTATTTTATTATTATTTTTCTCATTCATTTATTACCTTCGTCTCTACTTCTTTTTCATTTTTTTTTCTTTTTTTATTGATTAATGTAAAGATGGATTTTGGTTATGGAATATATTAGTAAATTTTTGAATTTTTAAAATACCTTCAGATCGTGTTTGATCAATTTTCTTCCGAGCTATTGAATATTTTCTCCTGATTTCACATCTTGTCAATCGACCATAATGATTTTTTTTTCTGATTGTGATAAGTATCAGATTTGCTTCAGATTAATAGTTTTGAAATTTGGTGATGCCCGACGAATTCATGAAAATACTTATTCTGATTATTGAAATGACCGCATGATATTTATTTTTTGTGATGTATTTTAAGATTATCATGCCATCTTTTTCGGTCAGTCAATGTGTAAACAATGATTTTTAATATTTTTCCTCTAGTTAATGCTATTGATTATATCACGCTATTTTTTCGGCTAAAATTATCGATGGCTTTGTGTTGTAATGCAATTTAAATATTAGTTAGCCATTGATGTACGTGTCCTAAATATGTATTGGCACTATTTCTGTTTTTAGCGTTTCCACTTTTCTCTTGAATTTTGAATCATACTAAAACTTTACTTCGTGCAAATATAGATTTAAGCAGTGATATCGAACCCCTCACTTGAACATTGCCTTTGAAGTTTTTCTGAAAAATTTTATTCGACAGGAGAAGGGGTTAAGAATGTAATTAACAAAAATCGTTCATTTTACTTTCCGTATTGTTGAAATATATTTTGGGTGATATAGAAATGTAATCGATATTTGTAGTTTTTGTTTTCTCTTCGTGTAAATACTGTCTACAAAACATTAATATCAGTGTTATATGAAATTTCAAGTAATTTTTAAGCTACGAAGACTTTTAAAAGGTCACTATATTACCGATGACAAAATGTTTGTTTATCGACTGAAAGCATTTAAAATTGGTTCTAAAAGAATCTTTAGAGCAAGTATTTTTTTTAATCTGTTTAATTTTTTGTGTTATTGATTCTAATAAAATTTTTTAATTTATTACTGGGCCTTTGTTAAAATCTTTCTTTTTTTTCTTTTTTTTTTTCAAGTAGTCGTTAGTGACATTTCAACTTAGCTATTCCAACATGTTCCTAATGAACGAATCAATAATATGCTGCTAAATATTGGCTATTATTTTCTCTTTCAATAATGGAAAATTTAAATTCATTCAAAATTCTTGTTCATGTTCGAGCCGTATACATATCAAACTAATAATTATTTTTTCTGGCCCTGAAAAACCCGTTGGAACAAATTTTGTTTATGGAAAAGTTCACTGCGTTGTTGATCATAATTTCTGAAACTTTGAAATGCCATGAATATTTTAGTTGTTTGTTTTCTTTTTCAATTGATTACCTTAACCTCTTTACAATTTTAGGTAAATCGATCGAAATATCGCTTCAAACTGTTGTTGTGCTTGGTAAGTGACTCCGTTCTTCCCTTCACCGAATGAAAAATAAGTTGGCTTCTATAATTTGACTCGATAAGGCGAGTTTAGCTTCTATAACCGTATTTCTGAATCATTTAAAGCACTAAAGAACTCCACAGCACATTATTTGTATTGATTTTTTTTTTTCGTCATTGTAAAACGTATCGTGTGATCTCCAAGTGCCTTGTCGAGTCCGTTCGTATTATTATTTTTTCTTCGTTTTATTTTGTGTGGCTCGAATGTAATCAGTTTTACTCGAAGATGTAAATACTTCTCCTCACTTACCAATTATTTTTCAATTTTTATTTATTTGATGATGAAGAATTAATTATTTTCAATCCTTGGCACATTTTCCGTCAATTTTATATCGTCAGATTTATTTTATTTGTTGTACTTGAATGATGGAGATAGGTGAAAAAATGGAATCGCAGTCGACCAAAGAAAACTTCAAGAAACCAAAGCGTATTATTCACTTTGGTGATGGCGAGGTGGTCGAGTACAGTACGGACGAAGATGAATGCCCCGAATCCGCTACTTCGAAGTGCGTTCTTCAAATTGATCCAGTAAGTTCTCATTTCAAATGTTTTTCAACAAGATTACTAATACCAATGATTTGCGTAGTCTATGCTATTACTTAATAATTCGTACTCGTTGTCAATGGCAAACCTAATTTTTTGATTTTTAAAAATTTTTTCTTCTAAATGAAATTCGACTTTGCAGCCTGTTGGTATAACTTTTTAAAAATTAGATGGAATATATTTTGCGATGAGAGTGATGACAAAGTGTGACTTGTAATTGTATAAAGGAAATCTCAGTTTACCCCCTGATTTGAAAGACATTAATACTCCTTTTTATCCACGAGTATGTTGTTTTATCTCAATCTTTGGAATATTATTAAATGTTGACTACGAAAATTTTGAAACAGTATAATTTTTTGTGAAGTTGATTGCGTACACTTGAGGAGCTGTTGCCTTAAATATTTTTGATTCAAGAGTTTGATTCCTTAATTTTGAAAAAGCCAGTCCAATATTTTGCATGGTCTCGCAAATTTTTTCTGCTATTCCTATCGCAAATATTCTCATTGTCAGTAAATATCATGAATCCGTTTTTTCGTGTGGGTCTCTCGACTTGACTATCGGAACTGAATGTAACAATATAATTTTTGTATGTGGATAGCAACTATAACAAATCTAATGAGAAAAGTTTCTCTTCCTGCTTTCCCTTTCTTTTTGGCCCTTGCGAGAAGCTTTTATTATTTTAGAGGAGGCCGTAACTTTTTCCACAGGTTTCAGACAGCTTCTGTGCTGACAAATTGTGTTCTATGTATTGTGTGGAACCTATTTTTTGAAAATAATTTTGGAATATTCCTCAACGATGTTTTTTAACGTACTATTTCTGTTTATTGTATGTTTGCTTCATTATTAGACGAAAGAAAGCTGTACATAACGTCTCAATATAGTTGTAATATTGGAAAAAATAATGTTTCATTTTTCAATTTCCTTATTTTTATGGGGTGTAAGAAAAAATGTTTATACCTCCAACACAGACTTATAAAATGGATATCTCGTTAACGCCACTACATTGTTATGTAATCGTTTCTCGATAGCCGTTCGAGAAGTGGCATTCATGCGTTAACTTGTTCCAGCAGTTAAACGATAGATCTGGAGCGAGGAAGTATTTGATAATTGAAAATTTTTAGGTGTCGTTTTGCCTAAATCCGCTATTCCTTTTTTATCCTTTTGATTCATTGATACGTCTGTGGAGACTATGTCGTCAGACTGTTCCTTTTCAAGACCCAAGGTATTGTAGAAGAAGAAAATAAGTGCTGAGATCTGTTAGAAGTCTGATTTATTTCGTATCTTGTAATTCTTAACCAAAATTGAATAGTAAAATTGTTCTATTTTATGATTCTTCTCGCGTTAGTCCGTAATTAATTTTTTTTTACTTCTCATTCTAATGCTCGAAATTATGTATTTCAGACATCTTTAAATTGGGTCGATTGGTTACGTTTCAAATCTAACGCGGTCGGCCAAGTAGCTCTTAACGTTTGCGATTACTTGGGAGACAACTTATCTTCATTCTTCGGTATCACGACGCCGAAATACCAGTTCGAAATCGACCATTACAATATGATGAAAAAATTGGTAAGTTGATAGATGGATTACCACGGTTTTATTATGGTATTTTTATTGCTGTGTATTCTAAAATCATGCATGTACCGAAAAAGCAATTCACTTCCATGTCATTGATTTTGAAGAGAGTCAAAACAAGTGAACTGTGATATGCAAGAAGGGGTTAAGTTCACTTGTTTCAAAAATTGAGTTCTACTAAGGTTTAATTGTATCAAGCCCTACTTACAGTAAAAATATCAAGTCATAAAATGCGTACATCGCAGATGAAATAACTTCAAAATTGAGGTGCTACATACGGCTATGTGACATAATATAGTTACATTTTATTCATTCCTATTGACTAAATGCTGTCAAGTATACCAGTTTTGTTATTCGAGTCGTATCAAAAAGTAATTGGAATTATTATTTTTCATTTTCCATTATGCTCAACTGTTCAGTCTGCTTTCTGTTTTCTTTTACTACGGTGTCTTAACATTCATCATTAATTTGAAATCGATTAGACTTGAATTATTTTCTTTATCTTCGATTGTTATTATTGTTCGTTCACTCGAGAGTATAACTTAATCTGTTCATGTTTTTACAGGAAAGTGAAATTTCGGATACTGAAATGGGTTCAATGAATAATTCTGCAGATAAATCCCACGAAAACCTCGCTTAGTTCGTATATTTATTTCGTCCCTGTAATTTTGTTTCTTTTTTGTAAACTTTTATTCTGCTCGTGGATGTGAACTTAATCTTACAGCTTTTTTTTTTTTTTTTTTTTTACTGCATTCTATTAAGTACGGTGAACTGTTTTATAAACGTAATTTTTTTCTAAATTTAATTTCTATGTTTTATAAAATAAATTTCAATTTAAAATCCAAAAAGAAAATGAACGAACTTTGAGATTGAAGATGTATTGTTCAGAAAGACAATTGTTTTTTTTCTTTGTACGATTTTTTCCTATTCGTTTGTTAGTACGAATTAAATGTATTTACATCTTGTTTTCCTTCATTTCTCATCGTCATTTTTTTTATTGAATATATCTTGGTTGCTGGATGTAGTTTGGCGGATTCTGTGTCAACGTTTCGAGGAAAATTGCCAAATTTGAAGAATTGTGAATAATCATTTCTTTCAAGGACCCTCGCCAATGGAAATTAAATTTCTATTTTCAAATTATTTTGTGGGAAATATTTTTAACAATTCATGAGAGAATAGAATCGGGTTTATAAATTGATTTTTTATTTGTGTTTTTATAAACTTGACAGAAGAATTATCAAGTCTTCGTTATTTTGAATTTTGTCTGATTTTTTTTCTCGTAATATTGTGTTGTTTTTGCAAGGACAAAGTACCTAATTTTTTGATTTTAAAACGATAACTAACCTCTAAAACACAACTTCCTCGATATGGTTATGTAAAACTGATGGTTCAATGGCATAGTTATACCTGAATGAAGGAATGAAAATAAAATTATTATATTTAACAATTTGCTTCGGTAGTTGTTAGCTTTCAGTCTGTATTATTCCTTGTTAGTGGGAGAACTGTTTCAAGCATTTTAATAAAATTCGATAAGATTTACAGTTCGCATCTGTAGAAGAGTAACTTAATTTTCATTTGAAAAGGTGGAAAAATGTTCGCACTGTCAAGGGTCTATTGGACAACTGTCACGAACATACTTCTACTAATTTAAAATTCGTACCTGCCAGGTTCAAATCTTATTGCCAAAAAATTATTATCATAAATTGGTCAGTAAATGTTTCTTAAATAAATGGTATGATTTTATTTCACTTTGTACTTACTTATTGAAAAAAATGAAAAATGAGTGGCAGATTAACGAAAAGTAAGACAAAAAAGAAATAATAATTAGCTTCTTTCCACTAAATTTTACTCCTTGCTCTAAATAGGTTGGATAATATTTTAACTTTTACGTCTTAATAATTTTATTAGTGACAAGAACTAAATGAAATAATTCAACTAAATTGTGAATTTTTCTTCACTTATTATTAAGAAATTAGCATTAGCGTGCTATATCTATTTTTTAGGTTCTATAAAATAATCCACGAATATCCCAGCTACTTCAAAGGCTCAATTTATATCCAAAATCATTGCTTTAAAATAAAAGACTGCATAAAAATCACTTGCTTATTTTAGTTCACGAGAAACAAATTTATAGTTCTGTAAATGCTTAGTGGAAGTCGGTGCAGCAAACTTTTAATTTTTAATAGAAAATGGAATTTTGAAGTACCTATTAATCGAATGCATAAAATATTACCGACCTATTTTCCATTACCATTTACCACGTGAAGACCAAATTGTAGTCACTTACCAACAATGAAAAAGAAAAATCTTTATTGTACTTGAAACCCAAAAGCTTAAACAAATAGAGCCTACAAATTAAAATGACCATGATTATTTTTTGGAAAATTTTCTTTTTAATCAAAAGTAGGTTAATTAAATTTTATATTGAATTTATTCCGTAGTTATGCGATAAATTATCAGTTATTGATTCTGTCATCACAGGAAAATTTAATTATGATTCATATCGTCATTTTTCCTCGCTGCATATCAGTATGATTCATGCACATGGTAAATTTATTTTACAAGCGTATTCTGATTAAATGCCATATCATTTTAATAAAATTAAGAAACTAGTACGAAGTCTCTGTTGATTTTCGTAGGTACACAATAAATATTTTAAAATTCAGGTTTGATACTTTGGCCCAAGTAAAGAGACACGAAGATGATCGTCGATGGTGGAATTTGTTATTTGTACAAGGGAAAAAGAAATGTGATGTTTCTGTAATGTTTATCTGCATGAAAAAATAAGTGGCATTTTTCAAACATCATGTCTGGGTCTGCTATTAATGCCTTACTTGATGATGGTAATATAACGAAGATTTTGTGAGTCTTTCAGACCACAGGATACAGAAATACAAAGAAATGTTTAATTCAATCATACTTTGCTCATTTATCGAAACTGAGAAAGAAAACCTGACAATATTTCGTATCCTGCTTCATGATTTCTTAGTCCTAAGTTATTTAAAAACGATATTTAATATAAATAATTCTGAATCATTTTAAAGCTGAGAAAAAAAATTGTACGAATTATAATTTTTGAGCAGTTGTAAAAATACACATCGAATGGTGAAGTTCTAGAATTTTTTTCACACAGAAGAGAACACAAAAAAAAACAAACAAAATATATGCCAAAACTGGGTCAAGTAGAATACAAGAAAGGCAGATTTAAATGTGATTTTGACTAATATAATGCCCTCATTATTCATCCAATTTTGAGATATTAAAAAATAATATTTCAAAAATAGGTTACCTACATAATAAAAATACTTTCTTATAAAATATTTTTTTTAAATAGTCTACATATTGTCCCTGTTCTCGTAAAAGCGTAAGTACGAAAAAGTAAATTGTTGGGAAACTGAAAAAAACGTTTTAAAAATTCAAAACACGGTATTTAATCGAACTTTTTGGTTTTTAATTATCATTAGGTGTATAGAGATCGAGTCTTATCAATTCAAAATTTATTTACCCGCTCCACTATCTATATTATAAGGGAATTACAGGGTATTTTCGTGGTATTTACCACGTAATTCGATAAGAACAGGAAATAAAAAAAGAAATCACGTAAAGTGGTAAATACCTAGACCTTGGGTAAATACCACGTAAGTCGTCGGTTTTTTTTTTTTAGAGTTTTTAGGTAAGTACTTTTTTTTCGGCTGCTGATTTTAGTCTGCGCCGATTTCTCGATTTTTTCTGCTTAGGAATCAACAAAAACCTGAAAATCGTCAAAATTCGACTTAAGCGGTTTTACAAGAACAGGGACGATATTTTGAATTAATATTCGGAGAATTTTAGGAAATAACTTTCCCCAATTATTGCAAATAAATATTTTAAAATTATTGCAAAATCATTCAAGAATATTTTTGTTGAACTTTTCTAATCCAAGAAGAAAATGTCTTGGAGACGGTTTGCCTCTGAAAATACTTGAAATATTTTTTTAAATTCTCAAATAGGCTTTTTAGATGAGATTTTAATAGAATATCCTCCCAACATTTCTAGGTTTTGATTACACTCTGACAAATTTTTCTTCTATCAAGAACACTGGATTGCATATAACTAATAGTACTAGTTGATTTCAATAATATTAGCTGCCCTGCAAACTCAGATTATCTATATATTAAAAGATCTATTTGAAAATAATGACGACTACATATGGTACGGCAGTGAAGTTGAGTACTAAAATTTACTTATTTCGAATTTTTAGGAAACAGTTTAAAATTTTCTCTCCCCCACACTCGCTATGACTCACACCATGACCTTCAAACGTTCTACTGTCAAAATATGGATCGCAATTCGAAACATACCATACGTAAACCAGCTTTCATAGGTACCTTCAGAAAAAAACAAACAAAAAAAGAAAAAGAAAGGGAACATTCGTTTTGAAATTACTCATAAAAAAGGATGTAATTTTGAAAATAAAAAAATATGTTCATATAGCCTCTCTTTTTCATCACATTTTTGTAAAACATGTAGCTCTTCAAATGGGTAAAGCAACTAAAATATGAGAATGTTAACATTGAATATAATTTTTGTTTTTCATTTACAGAAAAGATAAGTGACCTATAGATAACTGCTGCTGTCACAAAGAACATAAGTGACGAATGACGATACTTTGGAGACCTTGTTTAAATTATGTATGTTTGCAAAAGATTTTTTCTCAAGCTGAGGAAGACTTTTTTTTTGTTGCAAATTACTGTTTTTCGAATGACAATTATTTTTCTAATATTAAATACTTTGTTGTTGAAAGATTAACAGAATGATATTTCTATTTTAAAATCATTTAAAAACATAAATACGAGAGGTAGAGAAAAAAGAAGAAAAAAACCAGTTCAATGCACATAAACAATGTATGATTGTATGAAAACCACTTGACTTGCCTTAATTACTTCAAAATTCACTAAGAACTGCCTTTTTCAATTACTGACTGTATGACACATACGCACTTATACAGTCGTAATAATTATCAGTTTATAAGTCAGTAAAAAAGAATCCTGTCTATAAAATAATTATATCCCAGCCATCGCATCGTTAAACTTAGGTCTGATTCGTGAAAACGAAATAAAATAACATTTTTTGCATCTCACAATTTGTACTAGAATAGGTTTTTATAAATACAGTAATTAAACATAAAAACAAATTCTTCGAATATTAAAACTAAAAATATGAAAAAATTACGGAATTATAATGAATCATTCGAATAGAATATAAATGTGGAATCATTTTCAAATAATACGAATCCAATATGACAAGATTATAATTATGAAAAATAAAGGCCGGAAAGAAAATTGCTTCATTGAGCATAGTAAATATAATATGACATTAGAGAATGACATTTTAGAACAAAATAATGTAATAATAAATGTAATAATAAAGAAAAACATATTATAGAAAATTTACATTTTCCAATATTTATGATTCAAAATTACCTATGCTACGACCAAGAAGTCAAACTAAAATTAAAACGCATTCGTCACAGCCGTCAATCCAAAAAATTTAGATCAAAATTACAAGCTGTTCCAGCGAGATCCAACCATTAAACAAACTTTTTCATTCAAAACCTTGAATTAATCCCTCGAAATTTGAAGAAAAAAAAACTACTTATGTACGACTTGAGAAATTTCTTTTCTAACCATCATTTACAGTGCAAAATAAAAACTAATCAAATTATATTTCAAACCTTGCACTTTTCTTTGGCCCAATTTTTGAGAAACTAGAGGACGATACGGCAGAATTTTTCAGGATTTTTTATTTCCAACGAAAATTAATACTAACGAAACTTTCAAGTTGGAAAAAATCTCTTCGGACTCTGGTTAGATTTTGATTTGGAATAAAAATAATTATGTATTTAAAAAAGCAGGGCGACTATGAGAATATTTGCAAATGCAACTTGAATAGTTTGTCACCAAAGGCAGTCGTCATTTATGAATTTCTTTACTTTTGATCCACAATCAAAATACTATAACTAAAAATTGCCAAAGACTTCAGTTTTTACTAGTTTTAATTATTTTAATATTTTCAATTTATAAAATACTGGAATTTGTTTTTTTTTTTTTCCTTAAACTTACATTACCATGAATTCTCAACAAGTAACTTCAATAAAATAAAATAAAATAAAGGCAAGACCAACAAGGAAATGACAAATAAATTCAAGATAAAACTGATTGATTTCCTAATTTGCCAATTAAAAAAAAAAAAATTCCACTTAATATTAAAACTTTGGTAAACTCATTCTTACAGTGAAAGGGATAAATGTTATAAAAGTTATCACCTAGCAAAAACTGTTTTACTTTCTCTCTCGCATTTTCAGAATTCCCTCTCGGTCAAATAAGGATCTGATTTTACATTTTGAATTATTTTCAATATTTTTAATATGACTTACAAAATTCTTGGTAAAAAATTTTTTTCAAGGCATATAATATTTTGTGAGTTGTCAAAAAACTCGAATCCTTTTGATGCGAAAATTTTAGAAATCTTTCACGATTAATAACATTCAAAGGGGAAAATTGAGACGATTTTTTTCACAGAATAAAAAACAACTGACATGTTATTTCCCTACAGTAAATCTGAAGTGAAGTATCTTATCAGTTCTTATAATTGAGAACTCAATTGCCTATAAATGACGTGAAAAATACTTGAAAATAGAGGTTTGAATGGCATGTTATTTTAATACAGAAGAAAAAAAAAAAAACTCCAAGTTCTGAAAAAATCAAGGGATCAGTTCGAAGGTTTAAAAGTTTTTCTACGCACATAAATCATTCATGGTTTACCTTAAATTTTAGCAAAATAAACGAAATATTAAAAATACAAACTCGATAATATAGAACCGACTTACCACAAATTGGTAATTGATTAAGTCAGTAACAGACTAGGTTTCTCAGACTTCCACACTTTTTTCTGACAGTGAGACAGTTTATCACACAGTAAAGCCGTTTTCATATCCACACACCATGCAGATGGTTTGGTACAAATTCTCTTGAAGGTTAAATGAGCACCGTACGGGCACATATCCATTTTGGAGCAATAATACCAGCTAGGAATGCCCAGCGCGATGGACTCCAATTCCGGGAAAACATAGGACACCACTTTGATGCATTGGTTTTTTGTGTTACCATAGAATAATTCACACAAATGAATCAGCTCGAATATGGACAGACGAATTTCGCGGGGATCTGAGGTTAAGCCTTTGACAGATCCGACCACAGCTTCACACAATTCACAACTGCTAGCCTCGTCAGCGTTCATATAAGTGTCTATAAGTTGTGGGCAGAGATCAGCTACTCTGCACACAGCTTGAGGTTTCACGTCCTCTCTCAGGTGGCGCAACAGTAGGGGCACATATTCGGCTACAAAATGGGAACAGTTGGAGAGCATTTCTTGGTTTCTCAACTGCAGACAGAATTTTTGCATTGTTCTTTCGATTTCTTTTTCAGTAGCATTCGAGGTGAGCTCACTGTCGAACAGATTGACCATCAGCTCGCATACTTCACAAGTAGCCTTGTCAGTGACATCCTCAACTGAGTGTACTTCACCAGAGATATTTTCAGTATCATGAGCATCGCTGGTATAATCTGAAATCATTTTACCCTCGCAAAAGTGTAAAAAGACACACGATTCTTGTGGGTCAAATTCGGCACTCATCATTTCAACGATATCATCATGATAGTTAACCTTGAGCTGCAAAGCGGTTAACTTCATGTCATTGTCCGGTACCAAAGAACGAAGATGACGAACGACATTCTGCTCGGAAAGGTCACTGCCCAAGTCTTTCACAAAATCAGCCATCAAATGTTGGCACTGAGTGCAACGTTGAAGGGGTGACATCAAACTTGGGCACAACTTCAAAGCCGGACACACTAGCTGGGGATCTGCTTCTTCAGCCAGAACACCTATTATCAGCTCTGAGTAGTCGTCTATAAATATTTTGCACGAGGCTGCTTTGGATTTGGGCAAATAACCACAGACATGCTCTAGAAGGTGTTCTATATTGATCAGAACTGACGATTCTTCAAGTTTGTTATGCACAATATTCATGATATCTCGACACAGTGGACATAATTCAGCCTTAATTGGAAGTACATTAGGGCAGATGTCCATCATTGAGCAAACTACGCCCGGATCGGTTTCATTGGCAAGAATTTTAATCAAAACGTCAGAGTAGACTTGAATGAAATCGTCACATTTTGCTTGTTCTTTCTTTGGTAACAAAGTGCATACCTCTTCCAACAGCTTCTCAATATTGTGCTCATATTTTGGATTATCTATCTCCTTCTGCACTACTTCGATGACTTTTTTGCACAGAGCACATTCTACACCAGCAATTGATTGGCGAGGGACTTCTGCGACTCGGTTGAGAGAGGCTGATGAAGATGGACTGGTGATCAAATACAGACCTTCATCGGAGACCATATTACCCTTAGGGCACATACTTAATTCACGACAGAATTCACCCGAGTGCAGTTCCTCGGTCAGGTATTTATAGAATAAGTCGTAACTGTCTTCTACAATTTGCAAGCAGTCCTTTTCAAATCGATTCGATTGCTTGCATATGCCTTCCAACATTTCCCTGAACTCGTTTTCGGTCGTGTTGACAGTTAAAATTTTCTTAAAATGTTTAACAAATTGTTTGCACAGGTCACACGGTAGCTTCGAATCATTTGAGGCTAACATCAGCTCGGCCTTGTGTTTAATGTCCAAGTCCTTCTCTGAAGAACTATGAAGATGGTACTGAGACGCACACATGCCATTCAAATGGCAGACGGGGAACGGATACATTTCTTTGGTGATAGTTTCATAGATGCTGACAAAATTGGTGGTTACCAAACTGGAGCAGGCGTCTGAGAAACTGCTCAACTGATCGCACACACGGAGCAGTATATCGAGTACTGACTTCTGAGGGGCGTCTTTCAAGAATTGTTCGATACCCAACATACCAGCAGTGCAGCTGACACACGGATCCGGAGTCTGCGCTTGCAATACAGCTAGCGCTTTGTCGATTTCAGAATTATGGCATAACTTGATGATGGTGCAGACACCAGTTGGGTCCAATGTGGAAGACAGAACGTCAATAAGTCCGGTAACAAATTCGCGAGTCAGCTTGAAGCAATCTTTACGAACTTCTTCGAGAGGAATTAAGTGACAAGAGGCTGTGAAAACTTTCAATAATACCTCTCTTGTTTTGTTTTTGGTAACTTCGTCTCGAGCTGTTTTGACAGTATCTTTGCACAGTTGACAAATATCATCGTCATCGCTGTCAAACTGCTGATTGGACCAGACTTTTTCGATACAGTGGGGGGTTGCATTACAATCGGAGGATGATATTAGATCGGTGCACCAGTATGAAGGTCCCCAAGTACACTTAGACGAGCCTAAAAGCTGAGGAGATGATTCCATATTAAGGAAATTCTTCGAAGGAAAATGTAGAACGATATTTTCAAAACGAACGACGACGTCATCTTCTGGTAACACAGCTGAGGCTGAACTGGTGATTTCAGGCTTAGCATCGGCGCACAGATGGAGGAGATGGCAAATGGTGGAAGGGTCTAAATCAGATTCCAATAGGTCTAGTAATTTGTCGAAGTTTCTGGCCACATACTGACCGACGTGTTCTTCGCATTGGTGCCGAAGGGTATCTGTGATACGAGTGAGATCGCATAAACTTGCAAGAAGCTCCTGCACAACTTTGGTGGTTTTACTAGCGGTGCCTTGACGGAATCGTTTGATTTTCACTTTGCAGGTATCACACGACTCACCATTGGAGAGTAATTCATGTGTGAGCCAGACAGATTGAATACAGTGTTTTACAGCATTACAATCGGCAGCAGTGGCGAAGTCGGAGCACCAAACCACTTGACCTTGGCCACAAAATTCGGGTCCAACCAAAGCAGACGTAAATTCATTGGAATCGGAAGATGAACGACTGTATGCGACAGACGCGCAAAAGAAAAGCAATATTGCTCGAATAAGTATCATATTGATTTAGAAAAGCATTACTTGTCTCCGAAGTGAAGAACAACTTGACCACTTAATATTCGTTACGCGAAGACAAACTTTCAACTGCACAGAAGAATTAAATGAATATTTTAGAATACTTGAATAAAAGTCACAATTTATGCGAGACTTAACGAAACAAACCGCACTGAGGAAACAACTAATAATGAAGACGTAATTTATTTCGTCGAAAATGAACACTCCAATATTATCAAAAATATCAAACAATCGAGATATGAAATAAGGTTAAATTTCATAAAAAATTGTGGCTGGAGCTGTAAAATATTCTTTGATTTTACGTTTACTCTACGAATAGTTTACATTATTGTGTACGTAAAAAAAAACGGAAGGTAAGTTAAATTATTCATGATGGTAATTTTTTATTCAATTAATTAATTATATTTTTTCATACGTGAAAAGTGAAATATAAAGAATTTTACCAAAATTAATTAAATTGAATTTTTTTTCATTTTTTCAAATTTCAGTTTTTCGTTTAGAATACTTCGTTGACTTTATTAGAATTGGAATTTGCATTAAGCATTTTCTTTTACTCGAAAAATTCATTTAAAAATGTTGGAAAAGTATTCATACTTCATAGTGATTAGATTTAGTGACGAACACATTGTATAATTAATATTATTTTAGTTCAGCTTCATCATTAAAAGCAAAAAGCATAAGCAAATTCCTATCGTGAACGAGACTTAAATAAAATAATTATAAAGTGGGAAGAAGTATATTTAATTTTTCATTATTATGAAAAGAGCAGTAGCCCGTAGCGAACGTAACCGAAAAACGTAGAAAATCAAAGATTTGAAACGTAAAGTCGTAAACAAGGCCTCGGGCAACGTGGCTCCGAACTCAGAAAAGCGATTTCTTGTTGTATTTTAGCGAGTATGTTTTTCACGGAATTTCCGAATTTCACGATTCGTCTTGTAATCTGAAAAAAGTTCCATGGATGTTCTGTAATTTCAAATTCCTTTTCGAATAGTCATATTTTTTATTCAGTTCTCTACAAAAGTGGTCGAGGTAAAAATAAATACTCGCAGTACCTACAAAAAGTGACGTATCGTTTTTAATTGATTATCATCGTTCCATTCTGGTAATTTAATTTGAGAGTTCGTTACTAACTGTAATTGAGATTTCTTTCAGAAGTATGGCATTTGGTATGATATATCAAACTGCCTTTATCCTACTTGTATGTCATCACTCTATCACTAATGCTGAATGGAATACCAAAGATTATTTTAAACGGGAACACTCGTTATGGAAACCATATCAAGGTTAGATTAATCTCAACAAGGATAATGCTGGCCTGCTTCTTCTTTAAACTTGTTGAATGTTAATTTAATTTTCTAGGGACTGGAACGAATATCCCTTACTGGGATTTCCTCGGTAATACAATGGTCACCAACAGTTATGTGAGGTTGACGCCAGACGATCAAAGTCGAATGGGTGCCCTTTGGAATTCGATTGTAAGTTTGAGAAGTATGACGTGTTAATTTGTTAAGAGTTTTGTTCTTCATATGTTGCCTCATGTTTCAGCCGGTTACCGTTGTGAATTGGGAGTTACAAGTTCAGCTGAAAATACATGGCAAGGGAAAAGATTTATTCGGTGATGGTATGGCTATTTGGTATGCGAGGGAGCGAATGAAACCAGGACCTGTTTTTGGAAATGTGGATTTCTACGAAGGTCTTGCTATATTCATCGATACATACAGCAATCACAATGGCGAGCATAATGTAAGTGTTATTGATTCAATTGTAAATGTAATTGAAAGACTATTTTCAAAATCAGAGAAGTGTAAAAAGTTGATTGCAAGTAATCAAGAATTACCGTTTGAAATGGGACCGTATGATTATTTTTTCTCGAAATTTGAGTCATAGCTAGATCAAATCTCTCTACACTGTTACTCGTTGAAACTAAAGTTGTAAACTGAATGAGTGAGGAGAAACAGGAATTGGCAATTTGAAAATCTAAAAATACAAACTTTGGCTGATATCGTGAAAATATTATATTTATTGAAAGTGCTTCTAAATCTATTTCAATTTTTCAGAACTGTATGACTTGATAAGGTTTTGAAACAAACAAAAATATACAATGCTCATTTGGACTTGATTCGGTTTTGAAATAAAAATGAAAATTACTACTCGTTTTGATTTAATCATATTTTGATGTTATAAAAAATTCAAATTGCAACTAATGAAGACTCGCATACTACATATATATGATCGAGTCGACGTCCAAATATCCCTTAAAATATCAAAATTGATCTGACCTATAAATGTTCCTCAACTTGATAGCCAAGATTGTGTACTTCTGTTAATTTTAGCATCAACATCCTTATATATCTGCAATGGTCAATAATGGATCCCTCCATTATGATCACGATCGTGATGGAACGCATACTCAAATTGCTGGCTGTGAAGCTAAATTACGTAATTTGGACCAAGATACATACTTAGCTATTCGATATGAATATAATACGTTGACAGGTAATGAAAATATTGGCTATTATGTATAAAAAGTAGTGCAAATTTAGAGTTCTATTCTCAGATTCAAATAGAACTTTTAAGGAAATTATTAATTTGTTGTAAATACCCCTGTAATTAAAAATTTTTGAATTTTTTCTTTGATGGCAGTATTCACTGATTTTGAAAACAAGCAAGGATGGAAACAGTGTTTTTCAGTGAGTGGTGTCTCTTTACCTACTGGATACTATATTGGCATGTCGGCAGCCACGGGTGATTTGTCAGACAATCACGATATAATTGGTGTCCGATTTTACGAATTGGAAAATTCAGCTGTAAGTATTATTGCATTTTTAAAGCAATCATCATTTTCTCGTACTCTGACCCCTAGAAAATAAAAATGTTGGTCATCTAATGCACCCAGCATTTCCACCTTTCTCTTAGCTTCAATTTGTTTCACTCAATGGATAAGTTAATGATGTACTTTGGTGTATCAGTGTAATATCCTTTTTGAAAGATTGCATTTATTTTATTTTCGGCGTAAAATTCAAGTTCATCGCCATGATAATCACGTTGAAGGACAAATTTCATTACGTTTGAATTGAAATTTTGTCGTCAAAAAACAGTCCGGTCTATCTCTGTTTGTGTTACCTATTCATTTATGCTATTTTTTCGTCGAAAATATAAACAGCGTTTCGTGTCACCTTGACATTAAACATGTCGACTGAGAAACAGTAGCATTGTTCTGAACTTAATTTTTTTGTGGAAGAGGGCCAAGTTTTCACTAATTGTTTGTCAAACTGAACCGGTCATGTTTGAGAGATAGAAGTTAATGCAGATCATTTATTGTTAATAAATTATTGAGACTGTAGTTCATCTTCTATACCGCATGTATTTTCAAATGTGAGTTTAGGAAAATGAAAATCTTATGGAAACCAGTTTGGTTGAATGGTTTACGAACTATTCTAATTCACTACGGCATTCAGAATTTTCTTCTCTGTTGATTTTTATTCGAAATTGAAAATTCAAGCCTTATATCCTTTAAATTTATTATTTTCAAACCTGATTCTGCATTCCTTTTAAGAACATAAATTATCTTCCATCTTTATTCCGTTAATATTATTGTAAATTTTGCAGAAGGACGCCGAAGATAGATCTAAAATTATACCATCTGCTATAACATTTGAAGCACCACGTGGTAAGTTCACATTATTGTTTTATTTGGTTTATTATTTCGAATTGTTTTAGCCAAATTGATTATCGATGATTTCAATCTTTCGAATATTTCAGAACACGTGGAAGATCCCAAACCGTCATGGGGTGGTGTTAAATTGTTTTTCTTCATGTTATTCTGTTCAATCGCCGTCATCGGGTGTGTCATAGTGGGTATCATGTTATATCAAAAGCATAAAGAAAAATCAAGAAAACGTTTCTACTAATGTCGAGAAAAAATTTATCTCCGACTATATTATACTTTTTATTCCTGTGCAATGCGCCAGTGTTTTCTCTCCTTTTTTTCTCGATTTTCAAAAAGTGGTTTTTTTGTTTCTAGTCCTTGTACATAAATCCGATCAACGTTTTATTTAAGTTCGTATTTTAAAAAACTTTTTCAAACGGTTTTGTCGTTTTTACCACTCTCTTCCTACTTTTCTAGCATCGGCAATAATGGCTTTGCTAATTTGAAATTTTTTAAATACGTTTTTAGAATACTTTTGTGAACTTTTATCGTATCAACAATGTTCGATCAATTTTTGTGTTGTTTTTCGTAGAAGTTTATTCATAATTTATTTAAAACCTTAACCTTTTTGTTTTTTTCTTTTGATCGTTTGCATGTTGGGAATTCGGTGTTATAGTTGTTTATTTGGGCGAGGAAAAATTATCATTCCACTTTTTCTAGAGAATCATATTTTTTCATTGAAAACGTCGAGCGTTAGCATTTTTGAAGTAGTGACACTTTGATTTTTGAATTGTTTTTGGCATATCGGTACTTAAATTTTTTCAGGATTATTATTTATTGACTTTCGTTTGTAAAAAATATTTAATATCCAAAGTAGAGAATATTGTAAATAGTCGTCTATAAATTTGTATATACATATTTTTAAATTATAGCGTTCGAAATTCTCTTATTTTTCCTTGATTTCAATATGTTGAAATTTTTATACTTACTAAGTGACAAAATTTCATAATGGGAAATTTGTATTATTAATTATTTTTATGATTTGAGTATCTTGACTCCTATTTTTTTTTTTGTAGATAAAGTTGTAAAATCTAGTTGCGTGGAATGATGAAACATATTCGTAGTTTTGAGACAGTTTAAACTAGTATCTATAAATGGGAGTCCATCTTCAAATCACTAATTGGTATTAATGATCGGCTAAACTAACTAGATTGTCATGAGTTCTTGAATAGAAGATATCGGTCAAATGAAAACGCTGAAACTACTACTATGAAAAATGTATCTCTCTCAAATTTTTATGTGACACAAAAGAGGTAATCTAAATTAAATTCTTTTGGAGTCTTTTTCACTGGTTGAAATGGAACTTGTACTTATTTGAAAGGGTTTTTCGACTGCGAGTCTTTCATTAATAGTCTGAAACTTAAGTTTTTATTCCTACCAGAAAGGGCAGAAGGGAATAATTTAAAAAAAACTGATACTTTCTGAATACCCACACAAGTATTATGTTTACTGTTCAGCATTTAGTTATACAGATATTCAAGCACTTTGCAAGGCATTAGGTTGACAACCGGTACCCGATGATGTTTTGAGCTTGAATGGAGGTTTTTTGTATCTTTCGAAGTGATGCAGATAATACCTTGGTACTGGAGGATTATCGCGATTAAATTTATACCGCAATTCCGCCGTCAGGTTTGTTGGGAGTTTGATTTCCTGGAAATCAGGCGCCTCTCGACCGACATGGAGCATTGCGAGGCGACGTTCCTCTTCCTTATTACGTTCTTTCATGCGTTCTCTATACTCTTGGCGTAATTGCACTGTATGATTCATCTGCATAGTAAGATCTGGTTTCTTCCTTTTCAAAATCTTCGTGTTCTTGTATTTCCAAGCTCTCAAAGCATTCGTCTTCGACTCCAGCCACATCGCTCGTATTACTTCTGGGTCGTGGCAATTCCAATCTTTTTTCGTAGTCTGGATGAGTAAACTCATCTCTGGATACATATCTATGAGGTCATACTCCAGTACCAAGTTTGCTCTGCTTTTCGACTTTTCAGGCACAGGTTCCTTTTTCGGTACCACAGGTTCGGTTTCCAATAACTCCTCCCCAATTGGTTCGTCTTCAATCGGGGGCTCGGTTTTGTCTGCATTTTCAGCTAACTCGTCGGCTGGCTTGTCAGCTGTATTTGGATCTGAGGAACCACTATCTTCTTCCGCCAATTTTGCCAGTTCTTCTGGATTAGTGGAAAGAGATAGTTTCCTGTGTGGTTCTTCAGCCATAGTAAATGAACATAAATGGTCGACGAGAGAGCTGAGAAAGAAATGAGAAGTCGCGAAATCGATACGCATTTTGTCAAAAAAAAAAAAAAATTCATGCTATGGAAATACCATTACGAATGGGAGGCTCAACTTATTCATTTTCGTTTTGAGATTCGTGTTCAGCGACCTCAAAAACCTTCTTACCAATGCTAATCTCGAAAAAATTTTTTGAACAAAAAAAAAATCAAAAAACAACCAAGGGGTTAACCTTGCCATTTTTACCAAAATTGACGATTTTTAAGATTTTCCAGTAGACGTGAGGACAGTATGTAATTTTTCACGCTGAATCTGAATCTGCAGCCCTTTTTACTTTATGTCCCAATTTAAGTCCATTTTGGACAATTTTTTTTTTTTAGCCATATCTCGCTTGGCGAGAGCCGCTGCCAAAACCGAATTCCGGATTCGCGTTCAGTGACCTCGCAAACCTCCTTACCAATGGTAATATTGAAAAAATTTTTGGGAAAAACAGACGGATCTGCAAGACAGTTTATTAGCAGGCTTGTTGCAAGAGATAGTAGTTTGAAAATGTGTACAACTTAGGATCTGATGGGTCAAATTTTCATTTAGAAAAATTATGAATAACAATTTCTTTTCGACTACCCGAGAAGACCCAAGTCGATAACATTTACAACACAATGAAGGCAAGTCAGTTGATTATAAATTAGCCACCATGGGCACATTTTCAAAGACTAAAAAGGTAAAATTTAATAATTGAGGAAAATGCCTGAATTTTACTTTGGAGAATAATCGCTTTGATTCGATTAATTTGCTTTCAATAGCAAAAGAATTTCAATTTTGGGAATATTTTGAAGCTAAAATTTAGCGAAATTTGATTTACTTTGTTCAATCTAAATGCGATTGATTTAGATTGAAAATAGATAACATCTCTAATTCTATGCATCAGTTACGTTTTTTTTTTTTTAAATTCAATTTATTTAGGAGGCTTTTTTAAATGCTAGAAGTATAATACAGGAAAAGAAAACTGAAATAGGTGCGAGAAGAAGAATTGACATATTTTATTCTTACAAAATATAAAGGTATCATCGAGACAATAAAAACATGATTTTTATTTTTGAAATAATCGTAGATACTATAAGAATCTAAAAAATAAGCCATAAACGAGTAGCAAAGGCCCCAGAATAATATTTCTATATAAGCTTTTAAAAAAACCTCCAACTATTTAAATTCGCAATCAGAATAATGTTAAAATAACCGAACAAAGTAAAAACAATACTCAGACGGAACAAATATCTTGCATAAGACTACATTTATATATGAACTCAAGTTAAGTAAATAAAAAGAAAATATATACACACGAGACGTACATTTCAATATTTCAAACAATAGGAAATGATTCATCAAACGTTACTTTCGTATTCCAGAATGCGCTGGAAGTACGGGGTCTCATTTTCACATCAGCTGAGAATAATTCTTCAAGTTTTGGATATTTTAAATTTTTGTTGAAGAACCATGGATAAACGATTTTTTCTTTGCCAACCCAAGTTTGTATCTTCAACTGCTGTCGGCGATTTTCTTCTGCAAGAATAAAATTAAACAAATATTATTAATTATTGTGATTTGAAAAAAAGTTGTACAAATTTAAATGGTACAAGGGTAGAACAGTTTCAAGCAGATAAACAAAATGATTTTCATGAGTCAGAAATTTACATTCCAAAAAATGTATTTATTTTTAATAAATTTTGCAACACATTTTCAAAATTTTTCAAGGGATAGAACATCAATGAAGTAAACTTTGCAACAAAGAACACTGAAAAACAAAAAAAATGATTTGCCAACAACCATTTTCATTTTGGAAAATTGTTCCATGTAATTTGTAAGGCAGAAAAAAGGTCATAATGGTATTTTTCCAGATGTAGAAAACTTGACAATTTTTTTATTTGTTGCTCGAAAGAGAGAAAAATAAGTTTTTACTTCTTTTCAGTGTTCAAGTTGAATAAAAGAACATCCTTGAAATTTTAGTTTTTTAGTTTTCCCTTCTTCCTGACATTTTTGAAATAATGGCGAAGTAGGGAAAATATAACAATGATTTTTCAACACTAAATTTTAAAATTATAATTTAACCTAGTTTTAAAATTTTACGATTGATTCAAGTTTCACAAAACAATTTTCATGGAGACTTCCTTCTAACATATTCTCATAATATTATCGAAAATTGACGAGTTTATTTGTCATAACTTCGGAATTAGAAATCATTTCAGGAGAATAACTGCACAGATTACTTTTTATTAAGTTTCTTGTTTAAAATTTTCAATCCGATTGAAGAATACATACTTAATGCCCATGCAGGAATAGGATTCTTGGGCTTTTCCTCTTCGTCACTAGATGCTCCATCGAGAACATGATCAATGGCGTATTCAGAAGATTCAGATTTAGAGTTCTGCAAAATTATTATAAATTTTCTATAATTATTTGACGTGAAAAAAATTTATTCGGAAGAGACCTTTCTTACCGTGACCAATTTTTTCTTTTGAAGTTCTAATTTTAGTTTCTCATCTTTTTGTTTTTGAATTTGTTTCAACTTCTCTTCTTTTTCCTTTTCCATTTTTAAAGCGATTTCTAATTTTTCTTTTTCAGCAGCTTCTCGACGTGCTGCTACTTTACGGCTACGTTCTTCTCGTTTTCTACAAAAAAAAATAAATAAATAATAATAATAATAATAATACAATAAACAAATAAATAAGTAAATAATAAATAATTTACTCACCTTTTCATTTCTTCAGCAGATGCTTTCATGATAACTTCTTTCTTTTTTAGAGCGTCCTCTCCTTTATCTTTGATTGATTTTATATTTGCACTTTGCTCCCGCAAAACCTTTGAATTATTCCTCGTTGTTCTGCCTTTCGCAATACTTGGCTCTTTTTCGACGAATATTTTTGCTTTGCTATCAATAGAATCATTAGCAGTCTGGAATGGTCAAAAAATATTCTCAATATCGTTGAAGAAAAAGCTTTCAATTTTTTTTTGAATCGTTTCAAGTATCTCACAAAAATGAAAAAAAAAAAAAGACTATTATCTTTCCCCTAAATACTTTTGGAATAATTTCTTTCTCAAAATCGCACTAGTGTTTTAAAGCTCAAACTCTAATTAATCAATAATGCTTCTATTTTTTTTTTTTTGAATCGTTAAAGCACCTCACAAAAATGAAAAAAATCTACCTTTCGCCCTTAACTCTTTTTAAAGAATTTAGTTTTCAAAATCGCACTAATTTTTTAGAGCTAAGTCTCTCACATATAGAAAATCAAGTTATACTTCCATTTTCAAGATAAGAAGAGCAAATTAAGCATTTCTTATTTAGTACTTAGCAACAAATTGGAAAACACAAATTAAGTTGCGTCGTAGGCTTGCAACATGATTTTCAGAATAAAATTATCGTTTACGTAGTGTAAGTTTGATGTCATAACTGAGATGAAAGAGGATAACAATACAACAAAATAAAACAAAACAAAAAAAAAACGAATAATATTTCGAAAAAGTTGGTAAAAGATCGAAAAAAAACATGCCAAGAGTTGATATTTTTCTTTAAAAAAAATTTCAAAAAGACTGGAAAAACCAATTTGACAGAGTATAAAAATTAAATTGCCAATCGAACTCCCTATCAAATAAAGGACTTAGAAATATGAATAAAGATAGGATAGGAAAACTGAAAAAAACTGGAAAAAAAATTTATAGTTTGTCAGTTGTGAAATAGTTCGACTGCTATCTGTTTATTTAAAAAAATTATTTCGTCTGAGAGGATCGAATTAGATACTGACTCGCAGAATGAATCAAAATTTTAAAATTTGAGAGTACCTATGCTAGCATTTAATTTTATAATACATCATAAGAGAATATTAAAGCTCTACAATAAAGAAGTAAGATGCGAGAGACAAAATCAGCTCAAACAAAAGAACAGTATAAAAGAAATACGTATGAGAAAAGGATAAAAAAGCTGCATTAAAATTAAGTACCAAAATAATTTATAGTAATAAAATTACTTTGTTTTTTATCTTCGATAGAGGTGGTATTTGTTTCTTTTCCGGCGTTCTAATGGGTAATTTACTCGCAGACGCTGCTTGATATCGTTTTTCAAACTCTTCAACGCGTTTTTTCACAGATTCGCCTTTAATTTGGCTGAAAAATAAAATTCGTAATAAATTAGTGAACTAAACTTTCCAACACGAATACGAAATGATGATGAAAACTGGTTGAAACTCACGAGACAATTGTTTTAATTTTGCAATCAGTTTGCTTTCATAATGCTTGTATGTTTACAAGAAGATTTCAGCGACAGTTCCTACTAAATTAACCACTTACGAAGAAGTGAATATTTACGACTACGGAAAAATTTTTATAAAAAAATGCCGAAAAATAAATTTGAAAATAAGTAATAGCCGAGAATAAATCCGAAAACGATCCAACAAAAGGAAAGAAGAGATGTTTTAGGGGTACTTCAAAATAAAACTAAAAACATGAAACCTACCGATTGAATTCAGAAACTGGAGTTTTAGGTTCTTTGTCGTCTATAGGTACATCAACATTTGAGATAAGGTCCGGTAAATCATTCATATTTTCCTTATTATCTAAAACGTCAGTCGGTGTAGAAGAGCCCAGTGGTTGTTTCATGTCGGCAGTACACATAGTATCATCGAGTAGTTTTAGTGAAGTTTCTAAAATAAAAAAAATGATATCACAAAATTTCGCCTTAAATTTAGGAAAAACATAAACATAACTTACTCTGAGGAGGTTCTGTGTCATTCGTGCGACGAATTTTCAAAGGTGGAAGACTCGGAGAAGGAAGAGTGGACAGGGTCTGAATAGAATTATTTTTGGAAGGTGGACTTCTTATATTTGCAGGGGGTACTTGAATACTTTCTTTATTGAGCTTGCTCTGCATAAAAAAAAGAAGAGCTAAAAAATAAGAAAATGAAATAGCGAAAATCATTATTATCAATTTATACCTTAGACGCGATTCTTGCACTTCTCCGGAAAGGGTCGTCGTCAGCTTTGGAAATAATAATGGTTTCTGATGGATTAATGCTCTTTTCGGACACAGATAACATTTTCTTCGCAGCTATTCGAGGAATTGAAGAAAATTTTAAACATGAAACAGAAGAATTAAAAAAAAATTATTCCCACAAACCTCTAGATTCCCTTTTATCTTTTGTATCTTTTTTCAATTTGGGAATCTCAGGAACTGCGAATTCATCTTGTTTCTGGTGTTTATCGTCAATCAGATCCTGAAGTTTGGATTCAATTCCAGCGACCAGCCCCTTCAAACAGAAAATTTTGTTTACAAAAATAAGAAAATTGTATGAAGCTCGAATAATTTTAGCGTTAAAGCTACTTACGCTGAAAATATCTTCTTGTTGTTTGTGGATTTCATCGGTTTTGTGGATGAATTCGGTAAGTTTCTCAGGGCATTTGAACAGTTCGTAAAAATCCATTATCAGACGGCTTGAAATTTAACAAAGAGAAGTTTCGTTGAACTCGATTGAATAGATGAAGAGGACGGAAACTGATTTAATACATTATGAATGTACAGATTTCAAAAGAAAGATTTGACCAATAACAGTAGAATAATATACGTATTTAAATATTTAAAACATGAAAAGTATTTACCGAACTTGCGACCGCGGGTTTGAAGCATCGAAGGTTTGAAGTTCATTAAACGAAACCAAACAAACGAAAAATGCACGCGATTGGTGGATTGGATGGATAATTTGCTTTTAGCGGCAAAGTTTTTGTTGGGCTTTATATGTAGGAAATCGGAAATGAAGAAATTTTCTAATTTCCAGTTTGCTAACTAAATCTACACGAAAATGTAGCGAGCAAAAACACCAAAATAAAAATAATAATAAATTAATTATGTATTATAAAAAAAATAAAAATTATTATTTTAATTTTTTTAAAGTCAAAACGGAAATTTTTGAATTTTGAATTTTGAATTTTGAATATTTTCATAATTTGGAATTCATTTATTAATGTGTTGATCTATTTTTCTTGAATAACGTCAGCTTCTACGGACGGAATTATGATTGAGAAAGAAATTATTATCGATTGTTTACAAAGTTACGATCTCCTCTTGTTCGAAAAATTTTAAAAGTAGGTCTAATTTTTGGTTTGTGATCACTAAGCTGGACCTATGAGATGAATAATTTGAAGAATAATAAGAACTTGATTCAGGTGTCGCGTTAACTGGTTTGAGTACACAAAAAACTTGTTGAAAACAAATATAAAATAATGCCCTTCATTTCTTGAAATTATTAGGCATTGTTTATTTCCAAGTTATCCGAACAGATAAATTATTGGACTCCAATATCGAAAGGTGAGCAATTCATTGATTATTCACGATTGTAGGAAATATTAATGCTACATTCTGTGAATTAAGACAACTGCATGCAGGATCTGCTTCGATCTATACTTTTCCAATAGTATTACAAATGGCATGGCATAGACTTAAGCATGTTCGAAGTTGAATAAAATTAACGAATTAGAACACTTGATGACTTGAGAAACAGAAATACTGAATCTTCTTAGTTCGTGAAAGTTATTTACTACAAACTAAAAACAAAAAAAATGAGTTGAAAATATTGTCATAAATTGGAAAAATAATTGTAAAAAGCATAGTTCGATTTTATTAATTTTTTTTCCAATGTAAATTGTATTTCATTCTGAAAAATATCCGGCACGATTCTGAGAAATTTTCATTGCTGAAAGAAAATTTTGTAGCCAGCCCAATTATTTCAGAATTCATGGTCATTATTTATTACCTTCAAAATTAATGATCTCGGCCGTATAATTTCTGGCTAGTTTTTACTATAAAATTATATTCCTCTTAGAACCTTATTTTTTAATGTCCTTTTGCTTTCATTTTTTGCTTTTGTTTTTTTTTGGTATGAGCTACTCAAAGACAAAAAAATATTATTGTGGAATAATTTTTCTTCTCGCTGATTTGTTGAATCGATAAAAGCAGAAAGCAAAAGCAAACGATAGCGGTAACTTGGAAAAAGTAAATATTGAAGAAGAAGAAAATGAAATGAGTTATTTAAATTTGGTGTCTATGCGATTGTGTAGATAACATTTATTGGCAAAATAACGTATCTAAAATAAAATTTCAAAATATATGGCTAATATAACATTTACTTCCACAATCCTAAATACATTATTATTTACAAAAAACATACAGAGATGCCACGAGTAAATTAAGGAATGTTTTTATTCAATGGTAACTAGGTTGCTTATTAGCCCATACGGTTGAGAAGTCTAAATCTCGCCCAATCAAATACCATGTAAACACTTTCTCTCAGTAATTGAAAGAAAATTATCTTTTACTATAGGCTTGGTGAAGTTATCTACAAAGTGGTCCCACGATATGTGTTGCATTTTGTATACATATTTCTGAAAATAAGTTATAACTTTTGATAATTTTTATTTTCTGCAAAAGGTCACTTTTCTTCTTAATTATTTATAATACGAAGAAATTATTTTTAAAATTGTTTTCATTTGAGGAAAAACTTTGGTTTCAATTTTTTATGCTAAAGTAATACAGTATGATTATAAAATAAAAACAAGGTAAACGAAAAATATTCAAAATTTTGATATAGTATGTCAAGAATAACGACGAATGAAAATGGTTTTTATAAATACATAATAATTTAATAATGGTAAGAGATACATAATTTATGAATGTTAGTCGTTGCTGTCGTTTAGAAGTCATATTTTCACTTTGATAGGTTTGATTTTATTTAAAAAAGTTTTTGTAGGTATGAATATGATACGCATGTTTAACATTTTAATTGAAATTATTCAGAAGACATGATTTAGTTCATCACTCTCTTTTTCACGGCTCGTTTATCTTTAAATTTTATTGCGATCTTTATGCGCTTTTTTCACTATTGCTAGTTTGGAGTGTGGATCACTAACTGGAAGATCATTGTAAGGTGGCTCTCGCGTTCCATGTAACATTAAAGCCCATTCTTTCAAAAAACCAGATTGTGGAGTTTTAGAGTTGAATTTTACCTGTGAAATAAAATGAATTTAATTATTCAATTTAAATAATTCAATTAAAAAAAGAATTAAAAAAAAAATTACAACATAATGGAAGTTCTTACCTCAAGTGTCCAAATACCTTGTGGATATTCACCCCAAGTGTGAGTCGTCATAAAAGGCCACCTCACAAAACCATCTTTGTGATCATCGTCGTTAATTCTTTTGCTGAGGATCATTGATCTGTAAGAATAATGGATAAATCTGACATTTTCAATTTGTCATTATGAAATAAAAAAAGAATTAGAAATCCGAGTTCATCTATCTAAAATGGTTGTCAATCCTCCCAAAGTGCAAAGCCAATATGTCAAATGATTAAGGGAAAATTAATACTATTTTGGGGGCTTTTTATGGAATTGTGACACAATTGTGATGCAACCGTGACACTTATGTTACACCTTGTCTCCAGCACAACAGATAATAGGGTACATATGAGTCACTTGAGGGTTACAGGGCAAAAAGTGATCCAATAATGAGTCACAAATTGATTTCATTATATCAATTTATTTATGGCATTTTAAGTAGAGAAAACGAATCACACGTTTGCTACTTGTTTTCATAAAAATCTTATAATACCTGCCATGAAAAATATTTAAAAAAATTGCATGTTGGTACAAGCTCTTTAAAATAGGTTACGTACTTACTTATTTTTATTGGTAAAAATTTTGGATTTGAGTTATGAAAAAAAAAATTGTTCATGCGTGAAGGTACGTACCTATTATTATAAAATCTGAATTTTTTTCGATTTTTTCCTTGATTCTTGATTTATTTTGAAGAAAATAAAAGGGCATAAATGAATAAGCATTTAATTACTTTGTGTTCATTGGTGATGTTAAATACAGCTCTACATCTCCTCGTCTCGTTGCATTTAAAGTTACAACAGCCTGAGTATGTTCCAGATAACGAACCTCCGTTTCAGTTCCTTTACATGCACTGGTTTTTATTTCCAACACCAGAGATCGTTGACTAGAAAATTGTCTGTAAAGTAAAAATTACAATTTATTTCTTATATTCCTCTCATGAGTAGGCCCTCACTGTTGGATTATCCACCTTAATTGTTTTATAGTTCCACCCTCACAGTGATATCTGGCTGGCACAGTTTTCCATTGCTTGGCCAGCGCAACCATAGCTCCAGCATCTAGAACGCCGAAACCGAATAAATGGTTGAACTCCAGTCCGACTCCATTCATCGTCCAGTGAAATCGATTTTTTGCATCGAACAATGAATTACGTTTTGATGTCAACACTGTCAGATGTTGCACATCTCTCCATGTAAGATTAGGACTGGAAAATAAGCGAAAATTTTTATATCCTTGAGGCTCTAACTTGGATTAGTAAACTTGGATCAGTCATTCAAAAGTTGATTCAGTAAATTGAATCGTCCAAAAACTATCGATTGCTCAGACAAAGTAGGTACCGTACAGCAGAGGCAGAGTCTATGCAAACATTTTAAAATTGGACCAAAATCACTAGACATTATTTGCTTTTCTTCGTCATAAAAAGAAAAGATACTGTTGGCATATTTTCATTTATGTCGAGAGTGATTATAATAGCTCTCCGAGTTGTTAGATGTATGCATCAATGAAAAATGGAGTTTTAAATGTTTTTTGTCAGACAAAGAAAAATTACAAAGAAGAGGAATATATCAGAATCCCCTCCCCAAAGGTGAATGGGCTATTCTTCTATGTCTTTATAATCATGTTTATGAATAGAAAACAATTTTATAAAAGCAAAACTTTCCGTCTCTTCTATTATTAAATTTTTTGGTTTAACCCTGAGCCCCTTTTTTTTGTTGACGTGTAATGAAAAACATTGGTATAGGCATTACTCATAATGAGATACACGTAGGAACAAAAATAAAGGTACAGAAGTTTAAATTTTTTTCATCCAGAATCTACCAGCTTCGCTTATAGGCTTACAGAACTATTTATACTATTTTAAGAATACCTACTTTGCTTCTAAGGCTAGTGCAAAAACACCAGCTGCTTCTGGAGCTGCAGCACTGGTTCCCGAATGCGTTGTTGTACATTTTCCATATAAATCGGTGGTTGCCTGTAAAATAATAAATTCTTTAATAATCACAGATAGATTAAGGCGAAAGCTAAAATATCTGAAGAATAAAATCTGCAACAAATTGAGTCTTTAAGCCGTGACATCACATCTGTTATGGTTCCAAAAAGGGTGAAGATTACTATGGTTTACTTAGTTTTTCTTCAAATTAGAAATTCGAACCAACTTGAAATATCACTTTACAAAAGAAAAAGTAAAACAAACCATAGCTAAATGAACTGAATCACCTACGAACTATCTCAGGAATTAATACGATTTTACTAAAGGAAATATTTTATTTCAAAAAATTATTTGCTTAAATTATTATATTTTGAAAATTAGAATCTTTGGAAATGGAATCTGGGCCAATATTTTTAAAATTTCTGCAAGTAAATTAATATAATTTAATGTTTCAATTATTTACCACGCCAGTATTCGGGTCCTTAGCCCCATTGCTGAAGGTGGAGGCTAATGTCGATGAACAGCTTTCGTCATAATGAGCATTTTGACCGTCATTAATGGCACTGTTAATTGATATGGTCCACATACTAGCGGCGTATCCATCACAGTTACAATCGTCTTCTTCTCCTCCGTCACCACTAGCCCACACGTAGATACTTCCTTTTCCATTTCGACCCTGAGAGAAGGTCAATTATCGAATTAAAATTTGATTGAGGAGATATTTCAAGCCCAGCTTATATTTGGAAGAAATTTTCTCATAACTATAGTCGAGTAGTCATTATAAATAAAAAGCACTTGGAGCATTTATTCATTTTTGGCTCGCAAATGTTATTGAAATAAATAGTAATTTTTAGTTTCTGATGACATCACATAAAAGTACGTCTGGAAAATTGAGCCCACTTTTGACCATTTTGGGTGTTGGGTGTAGGGTGTAGGTATACCTTAGATCCCACTGGTTACATTAAATAAATTTTAATAATACTAGCTTATGCTGAAAACGTACTTATTTTCCATCTAAATTATTAATATTACAGCTCAAGTCTTCATCTGGCAGCCTTTTTCAGAATTTCTAATGTTATTGACTGGCCGTCCCCAATACATTGAGACGATAAGTATAATAATTGGAAGGGTTCTTATTTATTCTTACCTCATTCACCCCTTTTACGATTGCTCTCATGGTAGCATTTCTAGGCCCGTCGACTGTTTTTCCATCATCAGTTGGCCCCCAAGATGCGCTATAAATGTCGATTTTGTTAGGTTCGTGACCCATTGAGTTAGCTTCAATTAAATCAGTCATGTAAGGTTGATCTAGCATTCTGATTCCTACAAACAGAAACAATGTTTCCTTGTAACCAGGAACTCTGTCCAAGAAGTATCCAGGAGTAGTAAATAGTACATAACCGAGTACAATTTTTAGGTGAATACATTTTTGTTTCACATTTTACTTGAATTAATAAAATATTCATATCATAGATTGAATCTTTTTCTTAAATCATACCGCATTAGAACGCCAGCAAGCCTGTTTTTCTAAAATGTCAACATGATAACTCAATCGCGACTAAGTAACAGTTAAGAGTGTGTATGGGTAATCTTACAAAAATGTTGTTCAGTTCTACTTCTAGATCCAATGACGTCACAATAAAATGGTCTATTAAGCTATTAGTTGACGCATATAATCGTGTGGTTTCGCGCATGCGCACTCTCAAATGTAACTGAGCGGATTGAGCAACCATGACCCCATTTGTAAAGAATATTTTGTTGACTGTCCAGTACTTACTACCAGAATTGAATTCTTCTAACAGATAAATAAACGTTTGCAGGCAATTTTATGAAATTTTTCAAACAAAAATTGTTAAATTAATCTCTTAGCATTGTTTCAAAAGGTAGATAACACGCTAATAATGGCTCTTACTTGTGAACAGTTCAGGACCCAAATAATTTTCAAATTGAATTTCACAGATCAAAAGCTATAAAAGTACCTAATGTAAAGAAATGTAAAACTTACCAGCGACTTTGGAATCATAAGCAACTCCAACACCACAGATGTTGTTGTCTCTAGCAGCAGATACTTCTCCAGCACAACGAGTACCATGACTGTCACAAAAAAGTTGAATCGAGCCATTAGTTTTTCGAATTTACTCAGATACTTATATTGTTTTAATATTAAAGACAAAATGAATAGTTATACTCGTATATTTTACAAAACTAAGTTTGTAAGATAAAAATAATATTAGTACACGTCAGAGATAGTCTATCTCCTTATTAATAAATTCAGACTAGAATCATTCTGGTTCTCAGGTTCACGAATGAATTAAATCTTCGTCAAAAAATGAGAATAACGTTTTTGATGCTCCTACCCATTCTTTCAAGGCATGTCACATTTTTCACCGATAAAATTTTAGCTCTCATAAATTACACAATGAACCAGCAAAATCAACAACATTCAAAAAACAAATATTATGCGCATGAGCATTCGTCATATCCAACAAGACCAATAATCAACACATCCAGAAATTTTTTAAGGCAGGGGCACTGAGCCTTCAATTTTTAACTTGAATACAAGCATTCCACATAAAATTATTGTTTTAAATTGGACATTTTTTGAAAGTAAAATTAGCACCTACTGTTGAAGGAAGGAGCTTTAGCTCCACTATCCTCCTTTTGCAATAGCGTCACCTGGTAGTATTTTTTGGGGGTTCAACTTTGAGGTTCAACTACAAAAATCAAACCCTTCCTTCTCTTCCTCTTCCTCCCCCCTCCCATCACCTGAAAAAAGGGATAAAAATTGGGAAAAAATAGAAAATACAAAACTGAAAAGAGAAGAGGATCTTCAGCTGTTAAAAAAAATTTTGGAGGAAGGAGAAAAAGAAGAAACGCAAGAATACAAGTGCCTTCTCCTTTCTTTGTTATTTTTAATTTTTTTTTTAATTTCACTTTTTCCATTCTATTTTCTTATTTAATAGTAACTTATTAATTAATGATCAATTAATGAGTAATGAATTTTTTTTTTTAATTTGGTTGGGTGTGCAGTGAACACCTTGCACACCCACAGCAGACGCCACTGTCCTTTTGGGTGCGCCATAATTGTAATTATTGGTTGTAGATATATTTATTTGTGCCTTCACGTTTCTTGCTTTTACTAGAAACTCTGATTGTCAGAATTTTTCAAGACTGTAAGAGGGTTACTTGACAATAGGCTGTATATTTTTCATTTTGCTTTTGCAGTCAGAAGAAAAAACAAATGATGAAATCTGGACGTGTCACAATTCTCGTTTTTAAAAGGTACGGATTTTCTTTCGCTGGGATTAACATTAGCGAACATTTGAAAAATTCTTCTTAATGGAACTTTTTTTATATTAGGTAACTTAGAATCTGGGTGAGAGCGTCGGACAAAAATAAATACGTACGATACTACACCCCACGGTCACGTTAGTATAAAAAGGATTTAACGATAATTTTTACGATCCATTAATCCGGCAGATCGCAGTTTTCGCCATTTTTCGTTAGTTAATATTTTACTTTTATTTCTTCTTTTCACCCATTTTGTCTCGAACGTGGCTGCTGGTAGGTAATCTATGTTTAGGGGTACTACCTACGTCTAACAGTTTGAACTTTTGATGATATCAAAGAAAGATTTTAAAAATCAGAAAAAAGTACATGTAGGATGTTGATTCGTTTTTCTAGGGTCGGATTAAGGATTTCAAAGAGGGGTGACCTTTTTCAATTGAATGGGCAAGGGCGCTTAAAACCCAAATATCATGTTTTTTATTGGTAGCTCAGTTTCTCAGGGGTATAAATTTATTTGAAAATAGAGTACCTATATACAAACTGGAAAACCGATGAAAAAATTTACAAATGAAAGAAGAGAATAAAAAATTAACTTGGCAATTAATCACAGCTATTTGACTGAATGTATTTTAGATTTTATGAATTGGAAATGTTCCTGGGAACCATTTTTATCTGCAATGTAAATCTCATAATATTGTGATCAGTGAATTGTGAGAAGACTGGTAACAAAAAATTGATATTTTTCTTTATATACCATTAGGTATAGTTGTTGGGTTTGTTCTTTTTACATTTGCCATACTGATATTATTTGAAAAAGAACAAAGCTACTGGTATAATGATAGAAAACGAAATTTTCTTTACAAATAAATAATGAGAGCGAAGATAATAATTATGAAATTTTCAACCTTTCAGGTTTGTTCTTTTTAAATTTGCCGCATCGAAATTATTTGAAATAGAACAAAGCTACTGGTGTATGATATGATACAGAACAAATCTTAGTTAACACATATAAATGATAGTAAAAATGATAATTTCTATGAAATTGTCAAACCTTCAGGTTTGCTCCATTTCGAAATTATTTCATAAAGAACAAAGCTACTGGCTTATGATAATAGAGATCAAATTTTTGTTTACAAAATGATGAGAGTGAAGATATAATAATTACAAAATTTTCAGACCTTTTTTCTTCTCAGATTTTTTGAATCTATAACCATTGATGAAGAACAAAGCTACTTGTTAATGACGAAAAATAACAAACCTATTTATTGGTATTTACTTTTACGTACACACTCACACACAAACACTTATGTAAATGGACTTTGAAAATTACAGTTGATCGGTTGAATGAATTTGAGATTTTATGGTCTAGAAATTTTCCTTGGAATCGTTTTTATTTACGTTGTAAAAAATATTGTGATCAGTGAATAGTGATAACACTGGTAACAAAAAACGGACACTAATCTGTTAAAGGACTGGGTCTTTGTTTCACGTAGATGAACAAGAACCTAATCCTTTGAAATTCAAATTTTATTAAGTTAATAAAACAGGCATGTGATTGAATAGTGCAAGCTTTGCTATACTTTCGAGCTTTTGAAATAAACAAATTAATCTTCTACCATATACCTATATGACCCGTATTTTATGAGAAAGCTAGACTAAAGGAGGTAAAATGTCCTCGTAGTTTCGGTGACACAATTTCTAATTTGCTTGAAATTAGCATTTTAGGTGAATATTCGAGCAACATTATTAAACGACGGTAATTACAGCAGCTCTTATCAGCATAAATCAATAACGTTAAGCGTACCTTAATGTATATTTAACGACCAAAAAACCGTCAGGTACCTGACAAATCGATAAGTGGAGAATTATGATGAGGGATACAGCTTTTGTTACCCATGTGTAACACTCCTTCAACCTATTTATGACAGACAAGAAGCTCTTATCGCGTAATTAAACACGAATAAAATAAAAATAGCTACCTTCATGCAGGAATAATTTTAATTTTAAGCAGATTTGATGCAAACAGTAAAACCGATAAAAATTAGCGCATTTTTTTCTAACAATATGAATTGTTTTTTGTGTGTAGATAATGTTGAAAATTTATAAAAGCAAATCAATGGTTAAGGGAATTATCCAGTATTCTGGGCTTTTATAAAAATATTTAAAAGAATAATTGAAACGAAGCACAGAATTTTACTTTTTTTATACAGTAGTATCAAAATATTCAAAATAATAAAAATTTCATTTTTTTATTCATTTACATTTCCAGTTTTTTTTTTTTTTTGGAAAAATTATCACTAATCTACTCAAGATTCAACATTTTAGGGATGGCTATTACAAGCGGACTTTGATTTGTTGGGGAGAAGGCGAGGGATAAAAAAATTTCCTCGTCTTTTGCTGTAATTTAAAAAAAAAAAACACTTCCTCAGAGTGAAAAGAAAAAAAATGAAAAATGATTAAAGTTTAGTACAAATAAATCGAAATTTCAGTTGATTTCTTTGAACCGGAAGGCTAATTAGATTTTTCTGAGGTGGCTAATAAGGGTTTAGCCCCCCTGTCACCCCACTAAGTCCACCTAGGGCTGCGCAGTGGCTTAGCTCATCCACATCATCCACACAGTTCTTTTTCTATAAGGCAATAAATTGTAAATAAAGTGCTATGGCCCACTGACTGATGTAATTAAATTTGAGAAAAAGTTTTCGTAAATTACTCTTCTTTTGAGAGATAAAGTAATCTTATTTTCTCGTCAGAAATACAATATTTTACTCTAAATTATCTAAAAAATATCAACTATCGTCGATTAGTTTTTGATCGAAGCAGGAAAATGCCAACATTGACCTTAATACCTTCTGAGAATTTTTTTCCTGAATTTTAATGCCTCGTTTAAAAGTATTTTTTGAGAAAATAATTCGAAGTTTGAAACCGAAATTGTCAACACTTAGAAACTACGGAAAGAAATTCGTATCTAATGAAGGAGAAAAAGTATGAGCTGGAAACATGTTTGAATGTCGTCATTGTGTGAAACCCAAGATTAGTAGACTCGTGAAACCATAAAAAGTCAATTTTCACTTGGCTCTTCGTTTCTCTCCTCCCACATTACCTCAACATTTGCTGAACACTTGAACATCTTCCTCCTCTCTTCACTCCCACTTATCTGCTGCTTATTTAACCCTTTTCATATCTAACCGCCATTAGTGATACTTGAACATTTCATAATCGTCTGCGTAGGTTTTAAAGCGAAAAGTTGACTCAAAGAACATCTAGCAAAATTCAAATTATCAACATGGCGTATAATAATTAAGTAAAGTGCGATTTTACAAAAAGAATCTTCCAAAAAGAAGTGCTTACAAAAGGAGTAAAAAAAAAAAAAACATAAAAAATTCCAATTATATTTTTTTCTCAAAAAGAAGCTTAAAATGAAAAATTCACGGTTCATCATTTTTTGGAAAAGAAATGGGTAGAAAAAAAGGAGAGAATTTTATGCTACTCGTATTAAATAGAATTTCAAGTTGATATCCCCCCTCGCCCAGAAAGAGGCGTGATTTTGGCCCGATAACATGAATTTTCTGGAATGAATATTCTGTATTCTTCCTTCAAACTTTCTCTCCCCTCAGCCCATCCATTTTTCATTTTCCAAGAACTAAAGACAGACACGAAAAGATTGAATCCATTAAAATAGGTTTCCATTAAGAAACTTCACTTTGGCTCTTCGAATATTCTTTTCAATGCACCAACAGATAACTATTTTGCAAAAGTCGTAGCAGAAAAACAAGTGACACGAACAGAATATTGAGGCAGACATTAAGAAAATTCAACGAGCCTTTTGTTTTTGCCGAATAAAATAATAGAATTAAATGAGAAATGAGAAAGGACAAGTACCGAATTATTATAAATGACGTCGTTCGGAGAAATTCGACGAAAAAAAAAGAAAGGAAAAGATTTGTATTTTTTATTTTTTTTTTCAAGAATCGACCAATTTTTCCATTGCCTGACATTTGTGAAGGGACGTTAATTATATATTTTGCCGCTTTGAAAATTCTCTTTTTTCACCCTTTTAAAGATATTTGATTATAATAATTTTCATTTCTCAGCTGGATAGGTATCCATTTTTCCATTAGAATTGTAAAATAATGGGAGACCATTCTGAAACTGAAATTATTATTCAAGTATAACTAGATGTAACAGGCGATGAAATGCTTGAAGGCAAATTTTTATTCAGATAATTGCTAGAAATATTTTTATTTATTCACAATCATTAAGTAAAAATGATTTATTTGTTTCTCACCAGATCCTTGAATTAATATAATTTACATGTGAACATAAATTTATCCGTTTAAATTGAAAACTAATTAAATTAGAAAATTATCTATCATTCGCCAATTTTCCTTGAAAAATTTTCAAGTGTGCTATACTGATAAGAATGGTTAATTTATAATGTTAGCACATAAAGATAACGGGTATGAAAAATTACACACTTGTTTTTTAGCAGGTTTTCACTTGAAAACCTGCTTATTCCCCGATTTTTAAAATTATAGGTACACACTTCATGAGCTATTGTCAAAATTTTTTCAGCTAATTTTAACAAATGCCCATTTTAATTTCTTGAACTAAATTCTACTCCGATTTCCACGTAAACGTATTTTAGTCTTGAATGTGTCACTATGCTTCCATTTTCGTTTCTTAAATTTCAATTTTTCAACTTGTAGCGACAAAATACGAACTCTGCTCATTCCCTCGTATTTACGGCGGGCAGCTTATGCAATTTGCGAGTCACAACGAAATAAATGAGGGTAGAACGCAAACCGCGTCCAATTCATTTTATTTGCAAACAAGTTTTGCCCTTTTAACATTATTTTTCAAAACATTTCTCAAAATGTTTGTTCTATTTGAAAAAAGGGCGGAAATCGTTTTTTTCGTTTGCTATTCTCTTTGTTACTAGAACTAAGAGCCGAGAATTTGAATTCTGGTCAAGTTTTGCACTTTTTAGAACTCACTCAAGGAGTGAATTCCTAATTCTGAATTCTCAGTTTCTATTTGCTTGGCAAGAGTTTTTTGAACTAAATTTTGAGATCTGCTGTGGGTTTGAATTTTTATATTAGAACTTGACAAAACCTGAAAATTTCAAGTTCCACAATTTTTTTTACAAATAGAACGAACCTATTGTGTGTGTGCTGAATCAAGATCATATTTTCATTTCATCAGATTTTGGTTGCTGTTAGTGTTCGTATCGGTGCCTGGCATTACCCATCAGGTATAGCGTGGTTGATTTAAAATTGGGTGAAAAAGTTCTACGTAAAGGATACGCGCAAAATACATAATCATAGCTGTAGCCTTCACTGAAGTGTGAGAAAGTGTGAGAAAGTGCGCTAAGAAAATGTAAGAGAGAGTAAAAAGGAGTAAGAAAGAAAGAGTAAGAATTCAACGCTTTCAAATAATTAAGGCTTATATTGCTCTACTTGCTCGAATGTTCATGACTTTGCAGAGCTTATATTTATGAGCTTGAACTTGAATTTATGATCTTGACCTTATGACCTTGAAATGGAGACAAAATTTCCACTAAAGATTTAGTACAAAGGATTCATCAACTAAAATGTTAAAATACGTCGTGTCGTTAATATAAACCATTAAAAAAAATCATCATTAATTATTCTTCTTTAATAATGTACTCGTACTTATATTTAAATTTTGAAAAAAGCATAGATGTACTTATAGACCGCGCTTCACATTTCCCCGAAAAAGCCATTTCTCATAAAGAGATTTTTGAGGCGCTTGGAAATGGCTCAATGTGAATTAAAAATACTGTAATAAACTCACAGGCTCGGAGAGGGTACATTATTAATGAAGAACATAACTAAATTTCGGTGCAGAACTCAGCTCAGGAAATTAAGTAGTGCGAAAATAGTCTGGGTGTTCAAAGTTCTTCCAACCTTCAACCAATTTCACTCATTTCTAAGACTTCAGACATTGGGACTTCGTAAAAACTTCTTCTATAAGAACTTCGTTAAAGAAACTTTCAAAAATTCTTTGACGTCATAAAACATCTCGATGACATTTTTTTATTTAATCGTATTTTAGATGGGTTGAGTTCGTTTAACCTTCTTCAACTCGTGAGTCTAGGTCTCTGAACTATTTCGATAGAAAAGCCATTTCTTTGGCAAGTGATCACGCAACTCGAGAGAAAAGAAGCAACTTATCTAAGATACTCACTTAAGTCTCAACCAATTTTTCACAATGTTTTCCTATCCATTAGCCATACATAATATATAACTTTTATGCGTTTCCCACCATGAATATATGTTACTCAAGTCTCTATAATAACTGGGTGACAGTAAACATACGAGAAAATACAGTCGTCTTTATTTCATTTCCTTTTGTTTTTTACGTTTCAAATGCTACATGCTGATATTGTGTGAGGTGTAGAACAATACAAAGGCTCGTGTTTATCGACTTTCAAGGTGTTATGTTGAGTCGAAAGCATTTTCGATTTTATTTACCTCGAGTTCCGCTATTATGTGAGTAGTACGCCACGAGGCACTAAATAAAAATGGCAATACGTTGAAAATGGCTGAAAAACGGGGTAAACAACATCATGATTCATGGCTGCATGTGGAGGAATGTGGAGGAAAGTGAGTCGTGACACGAGTAAATAAAATAAAAATTTTCAAGTACAGCAACTGTTATTTCAAGTTTTTTTTCTATTTGATTAGTGAAAATCTGTTCTAAATAGGGGGAAAAAAATGGAAAATAGTAAAAGTGAGCTCTTATTATTCGTGAGTGCTACTGTAATGGATATTTTGAGAAGAATCTATCTACAAGTTTGTGAAAGTCTGTTCCTTATATTTGTCATCCACTTTCACACAGAACTGATTTTCTGAGCAATTTTACAAAGACGGAGATGACTTATTCAACTTTAATAATAAGTACACGTGAAATATACCAACATAGCTTATTTAATCTTCATTCACAATAATGTACTTTTGTATTTTATTGCTTTTGTTTCTGTCTTCAATACATTTAAACATTTAACCAATCAGCGTGAAAAAAAAGCGAACACTGATAAAATTCCTTCATTTAATGGGTTAGATCCATGGAAGACAACAGCAAAAGACAAAAGTACATTGTGAATGAGGCTTTCTTTTCATCAAATTGCCAATAAAACTAACTACTCGTAAGATGAAAAAGTTGATTTCTCACATTTAAGGCCAGTATTACAAGCTCCCAACGTTTCAAAAATTTACAGAATCTTAATTTTATGACATACTCTCTTTGCACAAGACTGTTCATCAAATTCTCATGATTTGTTTTCATAATTTGAATAATATACCTACTTTATGATAACTAATTAATTATACAATTTGAGTCTATTAAAAAAAATTTCATAGGCACTTTTCTTCATTTTGAAAATCTCTTTTATTGATAAATTAAACGCTCAGTGAGGATTACTGAAATGCTGACGTAAGCAGCTATCCCACAAAGAGAAGGCTTAGTCACAAAAATATGAAACCGGCTACCGGAGAAAATGAAATTTCTAATAGAGGAGTGGGGAGGGACCGGAGGAGACTGTTATATTAAATGAAAAACTTTCTTTTATCAATACATTTTGTTCTCTTCTGTGAACGAAAATAGGAGAAATACTCCTGTGTCGGTCGGAACAGACGATCAAATTTAATTATTCTAGCAACTAGCCTCCAAATAAGAACTCTAATTGTTTTCGTCGAGAACTAATCCACGTCCAAAACGAAAAACGTGACCGATTACAGCTTTCCTACGAAGGTCTGATTTCCACTTGAACGTTCAGCGATTTAAATCCCTTCTGGTAGCAGTTTACACATGTGACCACATTTTGTATTTGTTTTTGTTTTTTTAGTTTATGAAAAGATCCTATTCTACATTCAACAGAAATGTAAATCGTCCCTTTTTTTCAAGTCAACAAATCATTTAGAAATCACTCCCAAACTAATTAAAGCTAGAAATTAGAATTGGTACTATGTGCAGGGCAGTAAAATTTTCAAAAATTAATACCCATGGCGTTGAATTAGTAAAATTGGATTCCGCAAAGTTTAAAAATTTTGTAGATTGCTACGAACAGGTTCCTCGTGAAAAAATCAAGACCATTGTTAAATCAATTGGATAAATTTCACTGACCTCTCTTCTTCTACATCTTTTTTTTTCAAGCATTTTAAAAAATCATTTTTCTTTGGCGTTTAAAAAATGGTTTTAAAAACAGTCTGATGGGAGCATAAGGGATAAATGGGATAGAAATATATCTAAATTTGTTATAAATTAGAGCATAAAATGAGCAAAAGAAATATAACAGGGAATATTGGATAAAACGTGTTTAAATTAGTCATAATTGACGATTATGAGTGCATTTTAAGACGTCTCGAGTGAGTCATTTACCTTGATCAAAAATAACTAATTCAATTAAGTACGACTGTATCTGATGATTAAATATTAGTCGTCAATCATAATAAAATTATTGACGATTGATTGTCAATAATTAGTCATGAAAATGATGACAATTATTTTTTATGACTAAAATTAGTCATCTGTTCAATGATTAAATGACTATAACTCTTATAATTTGATGACTAAATTAGCCACGATTAATGATTTTATCGATTAGTTATATCGATCATAATTGATATTGTTACAATTCGGTTATTGATAGATGTTAGTCACGATAGATTTGAATTCTGATTTAATTATCAATTTAGTCATGATTTAGTCATGCCCAAAATAGTATCAGTATTTTTCAGGGATTGTTTTATAAAAAAATTCTAATCAAGTGCTCTGAATTCTGAACCCAGAAAATAATTTTGTCAATAATGATCGTGTTTCTAATATAATTAGAATAATTTAGTTTGACTCCTATGGTTACAATTTAATCGAGTTTGATAAAATTGGCCATTACAATCTTGTCTCCTTTATTTTTACTTTTGGAATACATAAAATAAAATCAATACAAATCCAAGCAACACTTTAAAATTTTACTGTAACAGGTGATTATCTACTACACTTGCCTTTATATCTTATTTACCATGTGAATTAGCACTTATTTGTAACCATAGAGTATACCTATATGCTCTATCTATTATAATTTCTCATTTCATTTATTCAGGTAACCTTTGAATTTTTTTTAAGAAAAAGAAATAAGGTGGGAGCAATTTATCAGCTTCTTTGCAATTCAGTCGACATCAAAAGGGACAGCGAGTCAGGAGGAGAGGAAAAAAAAATCACTTTGAGTCGAGTAAAATTCCCTTTTGGCAACATTCTGATGAAAATACGAGTACCTATAATTATCACTGCAAGACATTCAATTTTCACGTGTCCAGCGAGTTTGCAGAAAAACGTAAAAAGTATAAGATTGATTTCACAAAAAGGTGAAAAAAAAAGAAAAAGAAAAAAGAAACTACGCAAATACATTTGAATAAATTATAAAATCCACGTCTTTATAGCCAGCATCGTGGAAGTGGTAGAGGAGGGCTGAGGGCAACATCTTGGAAATAAGTCGACAGTAAGCACAGATAAGAAAATAAAAGATAATTCTCTGGGGAACCTTCGCCAATGCCCACACACACTTTTGCAGCGTTGTTATTTTACTTCTATTTTATCCCAACGCTATCTGCTTTCACTTTTCGTTTTCTAAAGGCTAAAATTTCAAGTTTATATTTATTCTAATCGGTAGGTCTCAAAATAAATTTCAATTCTTCAACCGAGCTGGATAAAGGTTGGACTAATATAATGAACATATAAATGAAACGGATGAGTTGGTTTTTTTTTTTTGGTCTAGCTGAAGTAGAGTGTACAAAATTCTTCTATTATTTACTCATTTTCGAGTACTGATACTTATCATCTTGGCTATTTGAGCTTAGCATAGTGCCTTCTTTAATGCCTTGGATAAAAAATACAATCCACCTACTTGACTAAGACTTTTTTTAAGTTAGAACCACGCAGTTACTATTAATTTGCAATAAAAATGAGGTCGGGTTTTGTTTAGCATTTTTGTTGAGTTTTGTTGAATTTCTCAATCAAAAAGATCTCATTCGCATGATAAAAGCAGTGGCATAAGTTAACGACGGGAGTCCAAGGGAAATCATGGATCCCTCTAAAAATATTCTGCACCTCCATATAAAATTCGAAGACAAACTATTAAAAATATTTTGGATAAAATAATAGGTCATGGATAGATCTCATGGCATAAAATGAGTCAAATCATTTCAGTGTGCCTTGAAACAAGAAAATTTACCTATGAGGTTAAAGCAAAGAATCTGATGATATTTTCTGCTATAGTTAATAGACTTACGGAAATCTTAATAATCATCTAGGTTAAAAAATTATATAATTGTTTTGCAGTTCACAGCTAAAATAAGAGAGGAAAAGTTAAAAATTATACTCTGAAATTAAATTCGAACTTTTCCCCCCTTTAAACAGGCAAAACTTTGTTCTAAATCTAATAATATTTTGACTGGAATAATAATGTTTTCTGATTTTACCAAAAAGTTTTCGTTTTTGAAGGTTTTTACATTTTCGTCTTTCATTCTAAACTTGATAAATTTTGTATTTTTCGTTACCCTTTTCCTTATTATTTTTTACGTGGTTTGAATTTCTTATAATTTAATTTTGTTTTTGTGGATTTCACTGTAAACAATAAGCTCTCCCATGTTTTAACTATATTAAAACTGAAAGGTTGAATAGATTAAGACAATTTTCATTTACTTAAAGCACCTGTTTCGTGTTTTCCATGGGGCCCTAGGCCTTCTGTATATAAGAACTTCTGATGCAAACTTTCTGGTCTAATTTTGCTTGATAACAATTGCCATTTCTGGGAAATTGTTGTGAAAGTTTTCCTTTTCTGTTAGACATATTTATATTGAATCATTTGTCAGAGATAAAGCCAAAGGGCACTTGATTTATTTTTGAAAATATCATCAACTGTTTCTTGAAGTTGATTGTGCTATCAAGTGATTATGTTTTAAATGAAAATTCAAAGGATTATTCACGAATACTTCTCTCAGGTCTTCTTCAAAAATACAGTTAGCAGCTTTTTGTCTTTATATTTAAGTAATTTCACATAACTCTCATTATTTTTAAAATGAGTTCAAAAAATTATAAAATTTCAAATATTGAACCCAAACTCTTGACATTTCATCGCACCATGTCAAGGCAAAGCTCGAATATTTTACACAATAAGTTCACGTAAGTATGTATTAAGAAGAAAGTCAGGTACAGAAGTTTTTTACAGTTATACGAGGAAAACTACCTTTGAATCACATTCTCTGGAGCTTCGAACATAAAAGAAATTTTACCATTCTACTTTTCTCTGCGCGCATCAAAATTGGTTTTTATGCAATAAAAACGACATTTTTCAAATTCTAACGACGACACAGCAATAATATTACCACGAATTTTATTAAACTGTATGCCAGCATTGAGCACACTTGCTTCTAAAATTGCGAAAATCTGAGTATCAAAATTTATCATTCATCTAAAGAGGAGGTACAAATATTTATATTGCTAAGAAGGGAATGATAAAAGTGTTGAAGGACGTGGAAGAGGAAGATTACATTCTTCAAAGTTGGTGCATTCAACTTTACTCAAGGTTACCTACACTCATCTACTTTCTCATTTTTTAGCAGGTTTTTTCAGATAGCCAGCTCTTTACAGTTGTGATAGTCAGACGTAGCTCGGAGTAAGATCGTTTTTCTTCTAAAATTTCCAGCTCATAATATTCGTACATAATAAAATATTCTTCCATGGCGAATATTAAAAAAAAAAACTATTCAACTAATAGTGACGAATTTGAATCAGGAATTAAAAAACAGAAATTGATAACGAACAACAAAACATGAATGATGCGCGCGCAGTTATTAGCCTGCATAAGACTGGTGAATATCTTTTTTAATATTCCAGTTCTACCAGTTTTGGAATTACTAAATGAGCGTACGTTTCCTTTTGAAGTTCAAATAATATTAGATATGTTAAGACGTACACATTTTCTTGACTAATTATTGTTTTAAAATCGTCTAGCAATTGTTCGTCTCATTTTGACATTGGAAACGCATTATATCAAAAAAATATTTTTCAATGTATTGAATCGTTATAAAATTATAAATAAACCTGGTAATTTCTAAAAATTCATTGTTATTTCGAAGATCTTCTTCGTATTGTGAGTTGAAACTCAGACTTATTTCTTCCAATTTTAAAAACCTGCATTTCTAGCAAAGCTGACATTTTTTTTTTCTAATGATACGACTCAAGTATAGTAAGTGTTTGGAATGTAATTAATGAGTTTTCTTCGTTATCAGTAAGTAGGTATACTAAGAACTTAATAACAATTATTTTTAGGAAGTTGGACAAATTTCTCAGCTTAAGTACGCATGGCTTCTGATAGTCAAATTTGGAGTAAAATTTCCTTCCAAGAGTGAGAATAAACATCCATTAGACTACGTCTCTTTTGCTACCAAGAGCTTCCAAGTGAAATATTAAAAGTTTATTTCCAGCAAGCACGTTTGTGAGACAGCCGGTAGGTATATAACCATGTGGAAAATTCTTTGACACGTGTTTGCTTGGAAAATTTATTCTCAATGCTTGAGAACTTAAACACAAGACCTTCATAAAACGACGGGACTGAAACCCACATTTTTGTGAACATTGGTGCGGAACAAAGAATTAAAAGAACAGCAGTAACAATAACTGAGTGATATAAATTTTATTTTTCAGACATTTGAGAACATTTGCAAATGACAGATTTCAAAATGATATTTTAAACTTGACATGATAAACTCTCGACTCTCAAGTGCTTACTTATAAGTCGTTAAATAGATAGATTTAAGGAAAGGTGGAAGATAAGGGGTGACTATAGAAAAATTACCTGATAAAAAAAAATGGACATCATTCAATAAGACTCACGGATAGGGATAGGAAGGTTTGGATAAACATGTTCACGACAGATGCCTTCAGCTAAAGCTGAAAATTTAACCAGAAGTTTTGAAAAATTCCATGGAAATTTTTAAATCCATTTACATACGAGTACAATTTTTATATTGAACGCTTAAGTTGTCGTAGGAAGGTATGATAGATGGAAAAAATTGGGTTGGTCGTCAAAAATTTCAATACGTTAAATAGATTATTGAGAATATCAAATGTATGTCGCTTGCAGTGGAGACCAATTCAGACGCATTACATTTTTCTTATTTCGTGCATCAAAAGAAATAAATAATATTAAAAACTTTTCTCATCACAGTCAAGAAAATTACAATATTGTAGATACTCGTATTTTTAATGTTTGTACTCGTCGTAATTTTTACTACCTTAGATATTATACAGAGGTATCTTTTTCAGTAATTTCTGCTCCAAATCTTGAATTGTCTCAGCTATTCCCTTCAGATTGTAAAAATTACAACAAAATTTTTTTTTCAGTGTACTTGATCAGGCTAAGGACAAATAAAATTATGCTACAAATTTCTGAACTAGGTATGTTTAGTCGCATTATAGCCTTTTCTCTACCTTTCACGAAACGTCTTAACTTTCTAACAGCAGGATGAGATTGGTAAATGCCACATTGAGAAAACAAATTTGTTCATAGTTTTTTTTTGCTGGTTTGTGGTTTTCCCCACTACCCTCAATTGTCGAGAAAGACTTTAAACGAAATTAAACTTGTATGAAACGTACTATTTTTCGTCTCGAGTGCTTTTTCCTCTACATTTTTTTCTTGTTTGAAGTTATATCATTAAGCTACAATAGGTAGAATTTAACGATTGTCACGAGACAAGTGTTTTGAAAGTATAAATAACGAGTGGGATGCGAATCAAATTTTCTGCTCAACTGTCTTTGATTGCAAAATGCTAAAGAAAAAATTGCTCAAGCAGTAGAAAAAAAAAAGCCACAAAATTTCGTACAATAAAAGAAGAGGTTTTCCTAAAATAGACAATTAAAAATTATTCTAACGCCCTAAAAAGTTCTATTAACCTGTTTTTATAGGGTTGAAAACTTTGTTAGAAATATTTTTATTACAATTTATTGTCATAAAACAATTATTTCGCCAGCCAGATTGTCACCAGGCATTTCATAAAATGACAGTTTTATGCCTGTAATATAATACTGTAGTATAATTCTTAAAGAGTAAGTTGGGACCAAAAAGCTATTGCTCTCAATAGTCAGTTTTTCTCGATACATGGAGTCTGTAATAGGCAGGTTTCGATGAAATTTGAACTACCCTAACTCAATTTCAGTTAAGACAATAAGAAATATTTCAGTGAGCAGGAGATAAATTTGCTTAAACAAAACAGGTAACAAAAAATGAAAATATTTTAACAGTTAAACTAAAACAAATTTAAGTTTTTTTACGTATAAGGAGCGTACCTACAGTGAAAATGTTTGTAATTTCATTCAGAGCTGACAAAAAACTACAGCAAATAATTATATTGTTTTTATTTGAATTGATTTTTCCACGCAGCAAAACAAATTTTACTTGCACATTTTCTGATAAATTGATTAGCTAAGTTTACCGAGTAAAATTAGCTGAAATCGTTGGTAAATTAATTTTCCTGCTTTCAAAGTACAGGTATCAACTTCAAGTATACTTCGTGTTCGAATTGGTGAATAATTTAAACAACTTCTGCTACCCTAATTTTTTAGTAGAAAGGAGGAAGTTGGAAAATTTCGAATGAAAATTTCAATAATTCAACAACTACCTACTTTCTATTGACATTCACGTCTAGTACATACATTATACATATTAAACAGTTTGGAAAATCGTGAATTTCTATTTTTCATCTCGACATAATATCTACATACACTGTATTTCACATTATGGACGCAAAAAATTTAGTGTTTTTCTTCTTTTTTTTATTCATTTAAACGCGGTGAAATTTATAGTTTCGAAATTTTAGTAAATAACTCAACTATAGTCCACGTAAAAAAAAGATTGAAATTTTGTGCTTGCTTTAGAGAAAAAAGTTAGAAATAGGTACCTATTATCCTTTAGATATTGATTGAAATAAAAAAACGACTGTGGTACATTTCAACTTGTTTGATTAAATTTTTCATGGAAAGGTGAAAAGATGAGGACGACTGTTGAATAGAGCAAATCATTTCGTCAAAAAAAGCTTTCACCATTGGGAAAACAAGAAAAATCAGTGCTGAATGATTATACCTTTGGAATACTAGTCTTTACTTTTTTTTAAACGAATATATATGTGTCAAAACATCAGCAAAGCAGTATAACTTTAAAGGAAAAATAAGGCTTTCACAAGAATGCACGCTTTAGTCTCGAATGTTTACATTTTCGTAGAGCTCGCGTATGGGAGAAATTATGAATTAAATGTGTTATTCGCACTTCTTACAGCGTTATGCTTTTCAAATTTATAGTTTTAATTTCATTCTAAACGATAAAGCACTGGGACACCATTTTTGCTCAAATTATACCACGCACTGTTGTTGGTATGTCTCAACAGAGTCAACTTTCTTCCTCAAACTGCCTCTCATCGTTAACAATTATATGATCAGAAGCGCATCCAGAAATTGTCTAAGGGAGGAGCTAAGTCGAGAATTTATTAGCGAAAAATAGAAATTTCACAAAAAATTGACGCTAAGCGCGGAAATTGTTTTTAAAATATGTTTTTTTGATTTTTGATGTGTAAGGAGGGCTTCATTCCTCCCAGCCCTCCATAACACACAATCTTATTAGCTAATTTTTACATCTGGTTCAAACTCAAATTATTAACATCTATTTATGTCTTGAACCTATAGTTTAAGTTCAAACTCTACCTAGCCCAGTGATGTACTCTCATCCAGTAAAATGTCAACTCATAAAAAATATAACAGCCATGGACTGAAACTTGAGTTTATTTTTTTCTTTCTCCTAAATCCTTACTAAGCTCAACTGCCTTCCTCCAAAGCATCTTATTTAAGCTCAGAGGGGACAAAGTCTTGAATATATTTTTCGACGAAAAGTACGTTGGAAAATAGACTCGAAAAGCTTTTGCGAGACTCTTTCAACATTTTTTTATATTTGAAATCGAGCAACTTGTTCAAGAAACCATAGCTAGGATAAAAGGGAATATAAATTTTATGGCACAAGTTCACGTGTGGTTTTTTTCCAGATAATTTTATTTTTGTTTGGAATAAATTTTGTGAATTACACAGAAACATGGACGAAAAAAAATCTCCTTCATTCAAATGGATAGGATTCAATCTATTCAATTGAATGAAAAGGAGAAAATATTTGTGAGAATGAAAAGAGTTTAATCGAAGAGTGTAGCAAGGGTTAATGGATGTTTTTTTGTTGTGCGAAACATCGACCTTCTCGAATTTCAAATCACTTGCGTCATCCATTATTATTCAATTTTTTACACCCTCTTTCGAAGTATAAATCTTGGTAATTTATTTGACGTATGACTTCGTGTCGAAAAAGCGACGTTTCGGAGGATGGATCTATTATTTTTGGTTACACAAACGTTCAAATGTAATGAATTCAATCGAATAAAATGTAGACAGTTTTCAAGATTATTTGAGTAATCGAAGGGAGCAGAAAGTTAAAACAACAATACATTTTTAATTAAAATTTCATCGGTCTTCCTCTGCTCTAAAAATGATCGGTAAGCAGGTCTTCTCTGTTCACGTCATGATTGCACCAGGCCCGTACCACAAAGACTTCCTCTGGTAGGGCAGGAAAAATTCTGCGTACGGCAAAAAGTTTTCTTGGAACTTCGAAAAAAATTGCCAAAATTTCCAAAAATCCGAGAAAAAAGAGCCCAAATTCTTGAAAATCCGAAAGAGATAGCCAAAATTCAGAAATCCGAAAAAAAAAGTACCAAAATCCCTGAAAATCCGAAAAAAACTCAGAAATTCCTAAAAGTCCGCTTTTTTTCGGATTTTTAGGAATTTTGGCTCTTTTTTTTTGATTTTCAGGAATTTGGGCTATTTTTTTCGAATTTTTATCAACTTTGGCTATTGTATCAGATTTTTAGAAATTTTGGCAATTTTTTTCGAATTTCTAAGAATTTTGGTTCTTTTTGTCGAATTTTTAGGAATTGAGGGGTTATTTCGTCATGTTTTATTTTTTGGGGAAAAATTATGTGGAGGGCAAAATTTTCTAGGTAGGGCAAAATTTTCGTAAGGTAGGACAATGCTCTGTTTGCCCGCACGGGCGGTACGGGCCTGGATTGCACCCTAAATAAAAATAAATTTCTGTTATCATGTGTTTCTCTACACCTTAGACCACTAAAAAACACTGAAAAAAATTTCGGTGGTAATTTTCATTATTTTTACGAAAAAACAGAGACAATTATTTAAAATTTACAGCAGAATGTACTATAGAAATTGTAAAATATACCATTTAAGATGGTATTGAGTACTACAAATGCTAAGAATATCTCCCATAAATCTTGAATTGTCCTGGTTTTTCTATAAAAAATAGTAAAAATTACTACTCATTTCTTTCAGCGAATGGTAAAAATATCTAATTCTTTTTTTTTTAGAAATAGAGAGAGAGAGAAATTTGACATTGTAACTTGAAAAATCGTTAATAAAAGAGACGAAGAAAATACAAGTACATGTGGTAATGGGGTCAAACCAATTACCAAATTTTTGTCACTCTTATCAGTGAACGATGCGATAGTATCATTACACGAAAAGGTTAAAAAAAAAATTGGCAGAATTTCGAAGCCATACCGAGTCACAAAAACCGAAAATTATGTGAGAAGCTCAGTGAAGTAGAAAAGGGAACCACATTAAATCTGATTGCTAGTTTTATGGAGAAATCCTTTTTAAATGAAACATATTAGAAATTTCAGCAAAAATGTTTTTCTGTGTAAAATATTGTTTGCTTTATAACTATAAAAGCCAATGATTTAGCAGTATATTCTTGTTAAAAATTTTTTAGGTAAATTAACAAGTTAAGATACCTAAGTTGATAAAGAGCAGTGAATGTCCTCTTAGACTTTTTTTATAGCTGTGTCTATGCAACAGCCATGTCTTATTTGGGAAACTGGTTACCCAAATAAGTACCCAGGTGACAATTACTACATGTGAGAACTAGATACAATAATCGCAATGTTTCATATATTTTCATACTCATATGGTAGACGCACTGCGTCTATCTATGAGTGTGCAGAACCGGTTTGGTTTGCGACTATGTAGCAGCATCCTGCCTTGTGGCGGACAACTGAATTACGTACATAATTGTATCTGTATTTAGTTAAAGTGTTTAGTAGTTCATATTGTCCCCACAAATTTATTTATCAAGTAATTTTCACTCTTTATGCTTTGAGAACACTATTTTGCAGTAATTTAATGTTTTTTATTTTGAAAATACAATTTTTCATGCCAGCCTTTTTATTGGATTAGGAGTTTTAGGGATTTAAGAATTGTTTCACAAGTTCAAAAATATCATGACTAGGCACTTTTAAGTTGCTTAAAATTTATTAATAACAGCTATTCCTCATTTACTGGCTATATTTCTCAACTTTTAGAGTAAAAAGCCAACTTACACACCTCCGACAATAGCGATTATTACTTAATGATCAAATTAAGTTGTACAAAAAAACCATTGCTATTGATTGTTTTTTAGCTCTAGTTGCAAACAGTAGTGAAATAACAACCCTCCTTATAACGGTATAAACCTCTAGATATTTGATTTAGAAAATGAAAGTTCAATATGGTCGAACAGAGGCTAGAAGTTTATGGAAACTAAATTTCAGAAGAAATCGTAGATTATTAAGAAAGAAAATTGATAATGATAAAATTGGCTAATGTTTAGAACATTTTTGCTTTTGATTACTCGTAATTTTTATGTATATGATAGGGCAAAAAAAAAAATCAAATAAATGAACAAAAAAATAAATAAAACTTACCTATTAAACCAGTCGTCAGTATAACGTGGATATGGAAATGGATCATTACTGCTAAAATCATAACTGGCTAATGCATTCTAAAAACAAATGAAAAACAAAAAATTATTCTGCTGTGGATTCCGTAAAGTACATAATAATGATGAATTATAATAATTATCATCTAATAACATAAATATAGGATGTTAACGTTAAGAAAAAAACAAAGTAAAATATTTCTATTGATAGAAAAATGTTTCATTTTTATTATAAACATTTTTATTTCAATCAAGTGAAATTTTGATTTTTGTCAAAAGAAATTTTCAAATAATATTATTTTCCACCATAAATACTTAAGTTATTAGTACTCGTATTATTACTAACGAAAATTGAAATTTTTATTAACTTATTTGAGATGAGATCTATGAAATGGTACCTACCTTAGGTCGGATTTTTTTTTTTTTCGAGCTGATGACTGCTTTTGAGGGGAAAGGTTTTGTGAGCACTATATAAAAAATATCTTCTCAATCGGTTGAAAATCAACTGAGATATGACAATTTGAATTTTTGAATTTGAAAATTTCACTTTTGAGAAAATCAAGGTTCAAGTTTGAATCACATATTTTTTTCAAAAATTAAATATTATTTTTTCTAAAACCTGCTAAACTAATGTTTCTGAAATTTTCTTATGTTATTACACACATGATCCTAAACGTATCTTGCAAAATTTCGATAAAATTAATGGGGTATTAGAAAAGTTGAAAGGTTTATTAAGAAAGGAAAAAAATAAACAGACTTATTCTCCTGCGAAATTTTGAGAGACCCGAAGTCATATTTTCTCTCACCGGATCTACTTGAAATTTCAAAAAGAGCTCGTCATAAATAAAATATAACTCGTATTCATAAAATTAAGACAAGCTATATTTAAGCTGTGGGGGCGATCTCAAAAAAGTATGCAAGCTCGAAGAAACCAAGTAAATAAAGACGAATCGAAGGACACCCAATAAATTTTACATATGAAAACGAATAAAATTTTATTCGAATGAGAACGATGCTCCCACAAATTTTTTTAAGGAACATCTGCATTGCTCCCACGATTTTTCCAACTTTGAATGAGTAAAGTTAATTTCTTTTTATGGATGTTCACAAAATAAATATATCCTAATCCGAATGTAAATTAGTGGAATAAAAAACGAAGTAATTACTTCATACAGTGCAGTTTAAAAAAAAAAAATAGAAGAATCATCAAAAGTAAATAATTCGTTAGTACGAGTATAACGAGGAAAGGACATAGTTATTATGCGAATAAATGTCAAGAGATAACAGAAGAAAGCTAAATAGTAACTGCCATACAAATGAAGTTGTCGGATTTACGAGGAATATTACGTTAAAATGAAAAAAAAAAAAAATGTAAATATAGTAGCCCAACGTTAAAAGCCGTCCACTTTTTATAGAGATGAAGGAAAACAGGCAGTCAAATGCCATGGAAAACACATTCTTTACTCGATGAAATGTCAACTTGCCACACTTTTAGAGCCACATATTTCAAGACGATACCCTAACTCGTTAATAATAATTCACGAAATTTTGGGTCAGGCAGCAAAATGCTGAGCAAATTAAGCTGCTGAAGTGAGAACATGAGGACGCAGCTGCTGGCTGAAAAATTAATCGTCTCGAAATGTAGGACGAATACCACTTTCACCGTATCTGTTCAACCCCTATTATTTGGCTAACTAACTTATACGTGAGAAGGGGGTGTGAAGTGAAAAATGGGTCCAAGACCTACGTTCTTTCCATTCCAAGAAAATAGACAAGGGACGTTTTCACAAACTGTGACTTGACTAAAAAAACTTCGGTCAAGTCGAGAGTAGGGTATTTTTGGTTTGATAAATAATCTCCTAAAATCTTTTTACACTGGGAGCATGTATCCAGTTATTTTTAGAATGATTTTTTCCTCCTCAAAGAAACCGTTGAAAACCGAGGGTAGTTTTTTTGGTTTTCGCCAACGCAATTCATGTTTGCTCAATTTACAGATTATAGACTATTGACCGAAGCAGAAGTTTTTCAGCTTCTTCTTATAGTTCCTTAGCGAAGATGACAAACGAGGATGGTTTTTATTCGGTCGTTCATTTTCTCCCTAAATATTCTTTTTTATTAATAACTATTGATGAATAAATAATTCGTTGGCTCAAGCTTCATCTGCCGAGTCCTACAAAATTTACTGCCTAATTTTTCTTATAATATCAGTAAAATTTTTTGTATATTATTCTGTTGCTTAGAGATAGATGGTTGGATGATTTTAAAACAAATTTCAGTTAAACAAAATTTTCATGTATACAGAAAGGTTACGCCCTTTGCATTTTTAAATTTTTTCAAGAAAAATAGTTTCTTATTTTAGCACTGGTATGGGGATTTTTGAGATTGCTGAACATGAATCTGCCAGCCATTTCTGACTGCTGCTAGATCCCAGCGAGTTATAATTATGCCTTTAAGAAAGTAAAACAATGCTTAAGAATGGGTCTAAATAGCAACGAACGACAAAATAAACTGCAGATTTGAATTCATCGTGAAAAATTACAAATATTCCATACGTCAGCAAATCTAATTGATGAAAGGTTTTTGCCTTTTTAATTTTGGAGATTATTTAGAAATTTGAAAAGTCCTGTTAAACACTTCTTTCATCAGCCAGTAGCAGACAGACAGATGATTTGATACTTGAAAAACAAATTTCAGTTAAAAATGTCTCACTTATACAAAAAGTTTATGCCCTTTGCATTTTAAAATTAAAAAAAAAAAAACTTTCCAATTTAGACAATAGTTCATAGTTTTTTTTAGATTTATTTTTTACTCTTTCTTCTATGTTCAACAGTTGATTAGAAAGTTTTACAAGCAGTCCTGAATCTTTTTTAGAGGAATCAAGCTGCCTGGTCTTGACCCCCATTGATTTTGTCGTGGGTTCCGATTTGGCCTTAGAATAAATCCATTCAACAAAACTTTATTTTCTGTCTAAAAAAATTTGTTTGACTGATTAGATCCACTGACTATCTTGGAAAAAGATTTAATAATAATAAATCTTTGTTGAACATTATGTTCGTTATATTCACTAAGCGTAGTCATAAAAGATGAGCTCTGCATAAAGGAGAACTAAAAATTGTAGGGAAAATTTCAAATTAAAAAAGTAGCAAAATCGTGTGTCGCGGTGCAGTGTAGGATGAAATTTTCATGTCGCCTTGAATACGAGAGCAGACTCCCTCGTGGGACTCGAAAATATTAATTTTGGGTTAAACGAACCGAGGTTGAAATTTCATTCCTATAGTGAAAAGACCCACACATGATATTTATCAGTTCGGGGATTTGATACGCGGCTCATAAAATTGAATGAATTTTATTTTCTCCTTTTGCGTTGAATAACTTTTTTTCCTAAATCAAATTATAGAGGAATGTTTTTCACAAAATAAGAGATCCTCAAGGCTTCAGAACTGGTGTCTTATAAATTCTCTTTGGGAGCAGTAAGAAAAAAGTTTTACTCAAATTCGATCGTTCTTATCCTACACAAGAGATTCTTCGGCAAAATATGCATGCGTTCTTCTGATTTTCCTCCTTAAGGGTCACACCAGCACAATCCAGGCCAAACAATAGGAGTATAAAAATATCCCAAAAACGTTTACATGTCGAATCGAATCTATAAATTTTCAGAGAAATAGAAAAGTTTGTTTTCCACAGATAGTACCAAATGAAAAGCGGAAATCAGAAAAATTTCAGTAACACTTGAAAAGTAAATTTGAAGGGTTGAAGGCGGAATATAAGGATAGGAGTAGAAACGTAACAGTATTAGAGAGAAATTGAAAGAAAAGAAGCAGTGAGATTTGAAACTATAGAAGCTTGTGTATAAGTGTGAAAGCTAGAATTTGTGTCTGGAGAAAGAAATTTAAGAGCAGAAATCTGGACTCCACAGAGGAAGCCAGGATTTCGGATGAGAATCTGGGATTCTTCAAAAAGTAATTCAGCAAGGATATGAAAATTTCATTTCTCAATGGCGAGATTACACCAAATGGGACCGCAAAGCTGACTGTTCCGTGAGCCGGCGTCCCAGTTTGGAAAAAACTTTAAGAGACATATTTAGAAAAATTAATTCCTTAGCATTTGTATGAATGTTTTGGAGACTGATGATACTCTTCCCTATGGGCAAAATATTTTGAAAACGGACCCGTTTTATTCCGGGTTATAATCCGTTTCTGGATTATAACTTGGAATTTTCCTGTTTTCCGGCTTCTAAAACGGATTTCGAACGGATTGTAATCAGTCTTGCCGGAAATGAGTCCGGATTATTTTCCGTGAAGGCTGTTTTATCATATTTGTTGGCTCGGGTTATAATCCGTGAAACCGTTTTACAAATGGATTTAGAAAAATTGCCCAAAAATTATCACTGATTATAATCAGGAAATCCGTTTTACAAACGGATTTGGAAAAATAATCGAGATGACAAAAATATCTGAAAATTTTCAGATCCGATGGTCGAAAATAAAAACGGACTGACAACGGATAAAATTCTCATTTTCCGGATCATTTTCTCATTTTTTGCCCATCGGGTTACATGTATACCCTTCTTGCATATCGCTGTGTTCATAACATAAGTTGGCATTTTAAAAATTCAAGTTCAACAGAATGATATAAGTACTTACATAAAGTTTAACAGCTCATCTGAGAGAGTAATGGTGAAATACAATTTGCACGTGTGGGCTTAAGAAAATTCTGAATACCACAATGGTTGGCAGGCTATTCGCTATATACACGTCTGAATTTCAAAGTCCTATCGGGTTATTTGGGTCGTGTGTGAGCTTGATCTTAATTTCCTAACTTTTGTTGCTGTTATAAAAAAATGTGAAGAAGAAAACTCGAAGAAAACCGCTGAGATAAGCAGCCGCTATTTCAAACATGCCCTCATTTATTTAATATACGAACAAAATTTTTGCCAAGTAAAAACGTTCTACAACCATTTATTTTAGCCTTGCATTAGCCTTGTACAGAATAAAAAATACACAGATTTTTCAGCCTTTACGCGTTACTATCGCTGAGTCGTAGACTTACGAAAGAAAAATATATACCTTGAATGTGCAAATGGTTGTCTTTTGTAACCCACATTCTTTTTTGCCTAACACCGTGAAAAATCAGTGTCCCAGAAGAGAAATAATAAATGTAGAAAAATTTATTGCGCAATATATTTCCACTTAAATGGCACTTGGGACGTATGGATAAAATAAGCCGAGAAAATATTGCTCTTTCAAGAATGTCCGTCGATAGCAATAATAATAATGATTGTATCCCGCGGAGAAAATCGATGCTTTCGTGAATCTTAAAAAGCTTTTCCTCTTTCATTTGGTGCGTCGCATTTTATAAGATCAATTTTATTATTGTGTTTGTGGTGAAAAACGGCCATGAAGAAGTCTATTTGAATTTATGTAGGTAGTACAGTTCATTTGGTGGAATGTTAAAAAAATTGACAAACTGGAGAGTAGCTAAAATATTTCTTGCAGAATGAAAACGAATTTTAATTGGTCACAGGGACGTTAGGCGAGACAATAGCTGGGGGAAAATATTAGGGGTTTTAATTCGAAGGGGATAGCTAAATGAACTCCTCTGACCGCTATTTGATGTGAGAAAATAGCTCATGTCCATGTTTCGCCAGTTTCTTTCATACGCTCATTAGGTTCTTACTTCTTATACTTCCTACCACCAAGGGACACCTTCCATGTATTAGGAGAATTCAGCAGACTCGTGGTGCTAATATCGAAATAAAATATCGATATTTATCGATTATCAAAAAAATAATATAGAAATATAGATGTAAAATAAGCATGCTTATTGAAGATGAATTCTTTTGTACTGGACGTTCCTGTTTCAAACATAATGGCCTTAAATTTGTCCCACCATAACATAATGTCCCATTTTTTCGTATTTGATGACGTCATCATACCCAATTATTACATAGTAAACACTGATGATGACGTCATTATATCCAGATAGAACATAGGAACCGCAGATGGTGACGTCATCATACCTAGATACAACATCTTGTCCTTCCTTGATGACGTCACAGATGATGACGTCACACAGTTAAAAAGCGGTTGATGACGTCATCATACACTCTTTGAAGATGAATTGAAGAAGAATGATGACGTCATTATATCCAGATAGAACATAGGAACCTCAGATGGTGACGTCATCATACCTAGATACAACATTTTGCCCTTCCTTGATGACGTCACAGATGATGACGTCACACAGTTAAAAAGCGGTTGATGACGTCATCTTTTGATGACGTCATCAAGGAAGGGCAAAATGTTGTATCTAGGTATGATGACGTCACCATCTGCGGTTCCTATGTTAAAAAGTGGTTGATGACGTCATCATACACTCTTTGAAGATGAATTGAAGAAGAATTTTGAAGATGAATTCTTTTGTACTGGGTGTTCCTGTTTCAAACATAATGTCCCACCATAACATAATGTCCCATTTTGTTTGTACTTGATGACGTCATCATACCCAATTATTACATAGTAAACACAGATGATGACGTCATTATATCCAGATAGAACATAGGAACCGCAGATGGTGACGTCATCATACCTAGATACAACATCTTGTCCTTCCTTGATGACGTCACAGATGATGACGTCACACAGTTAAAAAGCGGTTGATGACGTCATCATACACTCTTTGAAGATGAATTGAAGAAGAATGATGACGTCATTATATCCAGATAGAACGTAGTAACCTCAGATGGTGACGTCATCATACATATATATAACATTCTGTCATTCTTTGATGACGTCACAGATGATGACGTCATAGAGTTAAAACAGTTATTGAAGATGAATTGTTTTGTTTTTATAAGAAACATTTTTGGATACTTTTTATAATCTCCTGTTGTAAAAGAGAATTCATCTTTCGCCTTCACGAAACTTCAGTGAAGGCTGCAGCTATTTTAATATAGCTTCGGCTCATCATTTCGTATACCAAAACACTTTGTAATTTCTTGCTTCGATTCTATTCTTATCTTTCGTTCACTTGCATTGAGTGCACCTGTCTTATCGATGTACCTAGTTACGGTTTGTACTTGTAGACAGATAATTTTACCTCTCGTCGGATATTCGATTCATTTACTCTCGTTTATGTTTCAGTTATATTTTATTCTCCTTTGGAGATAGACAGAAGAATTTATAGAATTTGAATTGTGTTTATTTTATACCGAATTAATCTCACGAAATTTTCAATTTCATCTGTTTTTATGAGCATTATTCATTAATATTATCTTTAATGAAGTATTTTTTGTGCGTCATAATTATTCTTTTCGATGCAAATCGGCATTCATAATTAATAATTTGGAAAACACATTTACATAGATAATATTGATATCACGATTTTAAGAGGTGTTGATAGAGCTGTAGCAGGCTGAGAGATACCGCATCAGCCCCCTCCCCCTCCTAAAAAAGGTATTAATATTGAGATAAAATATCCAATTATGTCGATTATCAGAAAAATATCAAAATATTGGAAAGGTAAAATCGTTATTTTAACATCCCCCAACGTCTCTATACATATGAGAAAAATAATATTTTATATATATGTTACCGTTAAAGTATTAATTCTAGTTAATGTATGAAATCACCAGCTAATTCATGCTTTAACGGGGTAGGTGTGTAATCAAAATACTTTTACACTTTAACTAGTTATTTCATACATAAACTAACTGCGTTCCGTTGATGTTTGTAAATAGCCTGACTATCTTAGCTTGACAATCAGACTCGTGTTTGTTTCTTGTTGTTATGGGTATTTGACATAGCCTAGCCTACCTATATTACGTAAACTGGGAGCAAGCGTACAGAGAGTTTATGATTCCTTCTCTGGTTCCTAATTTGTAAAACCCGTCTTCAGATTTTTCAATTACGCATGCTAAAATGCTCCTTGCATCTGTATCCGGATGTTGGAGATACCATACGTGTTCAAGTTCCTGATGTTGACAGGGGTAAAACAGACGCAAGGAGCATTTTAGCATGCGTAATCAAAAAAATTGAAGATGGGTTTTACAAATTAGGAACCAGAGAAGGAATCATAAACTCTCTGTATGCTTGCTCCCAGTTTATTCTCAGCCACGAACAATTTTTCCAGCTGGATGAAGTACCCATCACCTCCGCCACTATTTTGCTGTTTGCACTTGTAACCGTACTTTTGTGATAAAATTTTTTATAAACGTTCAATTTCATGATTTAACTAATCGTATCTCGTCAATTTATAAAATAACTAGGTATTTCATACATTATCCAGGTAAACTGTGAAAAATTTTCATACTTCAACTGTTTCGCCGTTAATTTATAAATTAACTAGTTATTTCATGCAATAACGACAGAAACACTTTAACGGTAACATATATATTGCCTAGAAATCTGATAAATTGATTATTTAAGGTAGGTAAAAGCCATATAGAATTGATAGAACGATACATAAATAAGAAGTAACTTAATTTTCAAGACAAGTTCTATTCAGATCGACGATCATTAGTTTCAGAATTCCCTTGCCAGTTAAATAAGAAAACAGATTAAAGAAATATCAATTAAATTTTAAAATTACCAACTTCTATAGTTTTATATTTTTGACGAAGCAGATTTCGATAAGATTTGACGTGTGTAAAATCTTCAGCAAAAAAGGAAGTAATTTTGATAACTTTTTTTCATCTTTTAGCTTCAAGGTACTAAAGGGTAAATATTCGATTTAATTAATCAGCTCGTCGGTCTAATATTGAATGAAGATTGGAAACCAAAGCAAAAAATACTCGTAAGTTATCGTTGAAAAAAAAAAAAATGAAATGAGGTGAAAGAATTCCAAGTCTGCGTGGGTGCCTTATTCAATTACAAAGATGTCACAAATTCTCAATAGAAAGCGAAACGACGTTAAAAATCTCTTAAATTTTCGAGGAGTTTTATTTTATTTTACGAGTAAATAAAACTTTAATGCGAGGTTAGGTATAAGATACTTGAAGGTCGTTTTGAAAAAGGATACGATAAATGCGTCGGTGGCTGCCGATATGTAGAGAAGGATTTTATATTGCATTAAATTCCAAATTTTAATATTGATTTGAATTTTCACCAAACTTTTCCATAAACAAATATCCCTGCTGTCGTGAAGTCTATTTAAAATATTAAAGCAAACCTAAGCCTACGAGAAATGAAAATGTACTTCGAGGAGCTTTTGGTGATTTTCACTCATCATACATCGTGGGCTGATAAGACCACCAGTGGATGTGCTTCATATTTCTTTATTTCTTTTCATCCACGATATACGCACAGCTTGTATGTACACATGAAAGTTGACTAGGTGCTCTCAAAAGCTCTGAGTACTTTATTACTCGGTTTACCAAGCACTGTTGGCTTTGTAATCTTCCATAAAATTTTTGGGATCAAAAGACCAATAATGAAATTTTCAAACGAACTTTATAGATATTATATGTATTTTAAAACTATATCCACACATTTGCCTGCTTGCCAAACACTTAACCTAATCAAACATAAGATAGCATATTGACTATGCAGTCTTTTTAAACTAAGTCAAATTGGTGAATCCAGTATGATGCAAATTTTTGATTTTTCTATTCCTCTCAGACACCAAATCATCTACAATTGGTAATACCAGTTCGGATACTTTCAAGCCAGCAGAACTAGATAAGAAATATTAATATAATAAACAATTTTACTTACATAATTAAATTTCAAGTCTGGATGCATGTAATCAACTCCTGCAAACAAAAGAATAAAAACACACGGTATAATAAAAATAGTTTCTATTTAGCAAGGGCAACCTTAGTTTATATTCTGAGATATCCACGGGTATAGGTGTTTTTTTTTTTGAAAATTTATGTACAGGTAATGGTAATTAATTATAAAAATGCGAGGATTTCGGCTGCTACTTTTGTAAATGTACAGACAACGCAACGGTGAAAAATAGAGAGATACGGGTTTCACTGCCAGAAAGAGAAAGCATTGCAGAATAATTTCTTACGTCTTTCCGGAAGGAAAGCACTCAATTCAAGTTCGAATCATCAATATGCTTCGAATCACGAATCACAAACTAATTACAAAAAATCAGCTATAAAATGCCCTAGTTTGAGATACGTGCGTGTGTTTTCAAACAGAAATACATTAAAGACCCCCACCCTCTACAAAAGAAGGTGGTTCTCCAACTACAGATACACTTGGTCAATCACCTCTTCTACCATCTACGTATTCCGTACCTCAAATAGTGCTACAACCACCGAATACATAGCAGGCCACACTGATGAAGTGATTGCTATAAAATTCTATTTTTGGGACACAGAAGGAATCGAGAAGATGGCATTCTCCTCTCTACTTTCTATTAGAAAGTAAGGCAGTAGAGTATATCCTTTGAACCAGTGAAGTCGCACGGATTTGTTGAGGCAGAAATATAGGTCAAACTATCCTTTGTGTATAATATATGTTGGGAATCGATCAGGATTCACACATGAAAAATTAGGAAATGAAAAAATAAATTTTAATTCAGAAAGGAAAATGAAAGAAAATTAAATGAGGAACACAACTTCAAAAAAATATGCACAATAACAAATTAATTATGATGAAAAACACTTGTAAAATGCACAGAGTGTAAACTTTGATGTTGTTCCATTCGCGGTTGGAAGAGAACTAACTGTCTGAACTGAGAAAATAACAGGAACGAGAGGAATCAAATTGAGTACCAGTCCCAGAGTGGCACAAGTAAACGCCATTGTTTTCGAAAAGTGATGATGATGAAAAATGAGGAGAAGGGTGAAAGAAAGAAAACAACAAGATTTAGCTGAATCTAAATTTTCACTTTTCCTTGACAGTGTTGCCAGCAATAGGAAAATGAATTATTATGCTATCCAGCTAAACCATATTGGAAATAATTAATTTCTAACAATATATCTTCCAACCTTAGCACCCTTGTATCTTTCTGCTCGTAGTGCACGATATGTAACTCCGACATAAAATATAAGCAGACATTATTACTAAGTAACTTATTTCCCCCCTCACTCGAAGTGACCTCGCATAGGAAGCAAGTAAATTATTAGAAAGTTTGCAAAAGTAATCAAATGACCTAGGTAAAAACATAATATACTTAAGTCACAAAAAAAAATCCAATTTTCCTGGACCATTAACTCTAAGTTGTTGGCTCATTTCATGAGAATACTGTGTACTATCTACGTGTCACGAATTCGATCGCCAAGGTATAGCAAAGATTTTTCTTCTTCCTCAAAAACTTGAAAACTTTTTCGATTAAAAATTTTGCCAACTGTTTTTGAAGGACGTGATGCTCGAGTAACGAGAATAAAAATTATATGAAATGTTGGAAAAAGCGGAAAAAATGGAAAAAAATATGTCGATCCGGCTGTAGAAAGTACGAAGAGAGAATAAATTTTTTGTAAACTGAAAACAAACAGAGGACTAGAATTTATTCACGGATTAACGAGAGGCATAACGAGCAAATAATTTGCACTCCATACAACAGCGAGGAGCTGTTTTTCATGAAAAATAATATTTGCTACTTCCTCGCTCATGCAGTGAACAAGGAAAAATAATGGAGAAAAAAGACGAAGCTTTTACTTTTTCAACTTGGATTTAATGCCCACGCAGAAAATGATTATTCATTTAAATACACGCTATATGCGCATAAAAACATCCGAGCTTCTGGTATGCACGTGGGATCAAAAGGGTGATATGTTGTTTGGTAAGGCAGAAATTTTTTTTTTTTCAAAGTTAGCTGGTATAATTATTGTGATTTTATAAACACGAAATTACTAAGGCTTAATATTTTTCATGTAGAACAAAACAAAACACAGACACTACGGAATGAATTTTTAAGATGGAAACGGTGAAAAAAACATGGATGCAAGTTATAGTCTGTTATGGGTGCTACAAAAAATTAAATTAGCCCCAACTGAAGCCCTTGGATGCCACCCAAAATTAAATTGGCACTCGGTGAAACGAATGGATGCTAACCAAAATTAAATTGGCACCAACTGAAGCTATTGGGTACCACTCAAAATTGAATTGGCACCAACTGAAGCAATAACTAGAAATTGAATTGGCACCAACTGAACCCATTTGGGTACTACTCAGAATTAAATTAATACCAACTGAACTAACTGGATGCCACCCAAAATTAAATTGGCACCAGCAGAATTAATTGGATGCCACCCAAAATCAAGTCGGTATTAATCGACCAACTGATGATTTTTTTAGGAAAACGTTCAATTTTTGGATATCAAATCATGGGTCTTTAAATTTTATTGTACCCAACTTGGAATTGTTTCAAAAGCCAAGGAATGATCGAGTCTCTTAAATGTTTGTTTCTACATAACTAGCAAAACATTTTTTAATATCACAACTTGTATTTCTTATATATACGAGTGCAATTATAATATTATAAAAATAATATCAAAACAATAAAGTTGAATTTAAAAAAAAAAATAATCAAAGTACTTACCTACAATACTCGTATACTCGAAATTTGGAACATAAATAAGAGTAAAATCTGCCCACAATTTTCTCACGTTTTGGGAGTACTTATTTTCATTGAAAACTTTTATTCACTAAGTATATCCAGTAGGAGAGAAAATATTTCAGACAAAATATTTTCACTGTTTTTAAAAAGCTTGACTTGGATGATAATTAAATTTCAATTAGATATTCTCACAATATAGTTTCATAGCATTTGTTATATTGTGACAGCATTTTTTTTTTTTTGTAATAAAGCAAATATTTCAAAATATTTAGACACGCGATATTTTCAAAATATTCCTGAGTTATTGTAAGGTAACTATACGGGTTTATTATTAGCGTGATTTCACCAGACACTTTCCAATAAATGGTTAAGTAAATCATAAAAACTATCTAGTGGGAAACAGGCACCCGCAGCATCATTTGATATTTTTGAAAAAGTGAGCAGTTATAAAATGACTGAGAGAAATAACATAAAACGTTCCTCGCCAAAATTAAAACGTCTTTCAAAAGTTTCGCCACAATTTCAAGCTCAGCCTAGGCACTTCCAAATCCAGCCAAAGCTCGACCCAAAAATCTGTAATGCGTGCCAACACATACAAAAAACAGTACCCTAATGGCCAACTTTCAATCTAGCATCAATTCTGCGAGTATTTTACTTTAGAGGTAGCAACCTACACAAAGATTGAAGATAAATTATTGTAGCGTCAAACGCCAAACTTATCAGACGAGAATCAGTATATTTTATATTGCAATACGTCACTCATTTCATTCATGAAATATATGGCCTCTCTTCCAGGAAATAATTTTGTTTATGTTCACGTCCTGCAAGAAAATCTTCAACCTTTCGTTTAAAAAGCAAGAATTTCTTAGCTAGGGGGTTCCAAAAAAACGAAGAGTAAATAACGGCTCTCGTGAAAGACGTTTCGACATTATTGGTGAATTTATACCCAGTATAGCCAGCATGAGCCTTTACTTTTTTTTTCTTAATTAAAAAACATCAGTCACTTTGGTCAACAAATGCTAATCCTTTGTTTCCTCGTTTTAGCAGGTTTTCTAAAAATCTGCTTATTATGAGTTGGTTAGCAAAGTTATACGTGAGATTATAAGAGTTTCTTGTTTCTTGAATAGTAATTTTTACTATTTTCAAATGGGAAAACTGAGGCAATTTTAAAATTATAGTAGAAATTATTTCAAAAATAAAAGTAAGCATAATGAAATGTGGAAATATCACACCAAAGAGACCAATCTGTCGATCAGCAGTATTTTTTTTATAGAAACAACAAAGGAAGAGGTTTACGCGTCAAAATTATCGTTTTTCTTGTTTTGATGGAAATTGATATTGAATTCATTTTTTTCAGTATCTGAGATGTAAGATCCAAATGAAGGCCCTGGAGCCGAAACCCCGCCCACCGAGTGATGAATATAAGATAGAGATGCATTAGTGAAAACCTGCTTTTCTAACGTGGCTGGCTGTGTTGGAGTTTTTTCATCTTTGGCAGTAATTAATCCTTAAAAGTAAAGCAAAAACGATAGAAAACTAGAGTAAAATTCAAGCGAAAGAGGCGTTGCTGGTGATTAATTGTTCGGTAAATTTGATTTGAAATTAATTTTAGAATGTACGAAAAACAAAATCATTGAGATTGATGACAGAAATCTTGACGTAAAATTAATAACATGCAGTCGGAATTAAGGAAATACGAATTTATGTTAATTTTATTCGCATGCGTGGGCGAAGAGTAATTAAAAATGAGAGACGAGAAAATGGAATAGTACGTATATCGACAGCTATAATCATCTTTCGGACATTGATTTTGAATTTTAAAATGGTTTATAAAATTGACTTTCGTCTACCGAGTAATAGATGAGGATTTTATCAATGATAAATTACACTTCGCATAGTCTAGTGGTTTGTGTGAGACTTGTTACTAGATCCATGATATGAGCTGATTTGCTCAACTAGGCTTAAGGAAAAATAATTTTTCATATTTTTATGTCATTTTTGCAAAATTCTTTTAATCCCATCCAATTTATAAAAAAGATAAATGAAAAATTTTTAAATGAAACCATAAATTCTCACAAAGCTATTTAGCTGGTTTCTGATAGTGTGTCTTGGGAGCACTGAATCACCGTTGCCAGTCAAAATTATTAAAAATCCCTGTTTCGAGCCAAAAAATATTTCTAGAGGTAAAAAAAAAATCTGCAAGTGGTTTTTTCATTTAAAATTAAATTGAGAAGAAATACAATAGAAGGTTTTCTGTCGAAAAATTGCTAAAAAAATATCCCTGAGATCCCAAACAGTCTCAGAAATTCCAAAAAATCCCAAATTTTTTCAAAGCAGTTGAAAATCCCTGGTTTCAGGAATTACTCCTTGTAGCTGGCATCCCTGCACTGGCTAAAAAACAATGCTTCCAGAACCAGATATATGAAGAAAAAAAAAAAGAAAAAAAAAACAATAGGAAAATGAAAATTTGAAAATAAATTTTCATCAGTGAGGTAATTCGTTCGGATTTTTAAAAGAATATGAAAATTTTTAGTAAGATTTTTTGATTTTAAGGCTCCTTGTAGGGCTTAACCGAAACGTTTTTCATTATTTTCGTAGTTGAAATCAAGCTCAAAAACAAGAAATACATATTTCGACTGGTGAATTGTTCTGATTATTCTAGAATCTGATTATCCGAGTATAAAAGAAAGGTTTTAAAGGTCTTCACTTGAATATTTTTTGAAATTTTGCAATTTTGGAGGATGTAAGAGCAAAAAAAGTACGAGTATAAAAAAATTTATTTTTACAGAAATGAATATTTTACAGGTACGAAATTTTTTTGAACATTTTTACGGATTTCTGAAATTTTTATCTGGAAACACTGATGGAAGAGAAGGAAGAAAGGAGTGAACCAGTCGAAATTATTGCTGTTTCAACATCTGTATCAAGAAGAAATGTATTCTATTCATGATCGGAGATATAATTATTATATCTAATTCTACCAAGGGGGTACATTAATTTTCATCAGTAGGTAAAACTGAATTTTATATCGTAAAAAACTCACATTTTAAGGTATTTTTGAAGCAATGTGTTACAAAGAATTAATTTTTACTTCTATACTGCTGTGTAAATTTACTTATAATAATAATGTTGTACTACGAAAAAATTCGACTTACCATCGTCCATAATGGCTGTGGTAACATTTTTACCAGTAATGCCCTGCGCCCAGGCTGCTTCCACATTTAAATCTAATTTAACTTTACCGCCATTTTGGCCGGTGTTTTTCAAATACCACTGCAGTGGAAAATAAGGATCTGTAGGATCTTCTGCTGGCTTAATGCCAGGCACTAGAACCTCCACTTTCAAAGGTTTATAACCTCTTTTCACTCGTCTAAATCCAGTTTGCTGGAAAGCACGAGCCACCTGAAAAAACAAAGAAATTGCCAATAATACAAAATGCGCAGTACAAAATTATGCAAAGTAGATTTCTTACACAGTTACTGCACACGACGAGGTGAAGAAACTTTAATATTTATGCAAAGAATGCTGGTATTTCGTTTGCAAAAACTTCTTACTCAAATTACAATATTTCCTTCCACCTGCCATTTCTTTGTGCTTATTTCCTGGAAAACTAAGACACTTTCGCAGTTTACCTGCTCTCAATTTTTCAATGGAAGAGAAGTGTGAGTGAAGAAATTCAAGTATAGTCAAATTTCGATTTTGTTTTCTTTGCAAAAAAAAAAAAAAAAAAACAACGAAGCGAAAGAGAATACTGATGAATAATGAATAATGTACTTAAATCTAGTATTATTCATTCCACAATTCGGGTTCCCAAATCGTATCTTTGGATAAGAATTGGGAATGATGAAGACGACGTTTTTGATGTCACTATAAATGTAAAAAAAAAAACCGATTAGGAGATGAGAAGAGGATCAGAAATCCTCAGTTCAATAAAGGAAAACTACGCAGGCAGGGGCTTAACTAGCTTTTTTTTAATAGGCAGGCCAGGAGGGTGGCTTAGGAGAAATAAATCAAGAAACAAGAATCGTAATAATATGGATTTCCAAAATATACTCCCTCTCCTAATTCACCTTCTCACCGTTTCAGGTAGTAAATTTTTTATGCTTACATGTAATGTGACCAATGGGCTACGAAATTCAACCTTAAGTTAAAATATGTCAGAAAAATTATTTTTGAGTTAACGATTGTTAAAATTCAAGGTCAGTGTTTCAGATCAAACTTTATAAGACGACTTGAGGTGATTTTTTTCAAAACCTTTTCTATCTATTTCTTTTTCAAAATTAGCTATATATTCGATCAAACTATAGCCCGAGTAGACAAAAAATTTGTTTCAAAAAGTGCTAAGTATTAATTTGTGAATTTTGAACAATGCAAAAAATACACTTCAACTTCCATTAGAAAAATTTACGAAGCAATTCACTGCAAAACACTTGGAAAAACTTAAATTTTATCACAAAAATAAACATGTTTGATTTTTTTGAAGAAATGTTTTTCTCAGAACAAAGTTTTCAAACTTTACAAATCATTTTTGGATTATAATTATTTAGGGTATAGACTTATTATTTCCGTCACTTGACTCGGCTTAAGTGATGATAATAGGTCACCAGAAAATCTGTTTCCAAATAACGATTGGGATGATTTTTGACAGATTAGTCGCATGAAAAAAAATAGTTTTTTTCTCATCTAATTCCTAATCCATCATTAAAAGTGAATTGTCAAAATAAAATCCGCTAAACCACGAACTGTGGACGAATTCTGTCATCCTCAAACAGGAATTCATCTCTCTTTTCCCTCATCTTCGCGGAAGTGAAATTAAATAAGCAGACATAATTGAATTCGTGTTTTTCATCTTCCAGTCGATATAAAAAGCCTAAGGTCATGGCTTTTCGAGGGAAAACTAAATCCCAACAATCGAATGAAAAATAAATTACTGACTCGAGCACTTCTGCAATTTATGGGGCAAAAAGGCGATGAAATTGGAAAAGATTACTTTTTTTATCGTCTGTGCGTTCAGAAGAGGAAGGAATTTATAAGACTAGAAGCGGATCCAACAAATTTTATTCGCCTGTATTTTCGTCCAATCAGCTTGAAATACTAAAAAAACTTGTGTCATTCAGCTGATGAAGACATAGATTATCGAAATTCTCATCAAAATTGAATGAGCTATAAATATTTCAAGAGGAAATAATTGAAGCTCTTGATGTTATATCAGAGCGCAATAGTAATAACTAAAAATTAAAATTTTCTCAAAAGGAAAGAAAACTGTATCTTCACTCTATGTGTAGGTGCACCAAATTTTTTGGAAAATATCTCAAATGAAAAATATAATCAACTTTTGCTCCAACTTCATGGCTCAAAATATCTAAAAAGGTGAAATTGAAAATGACAACAATTTTGGAGACTGCAAGAAATGGAGTTAGATGAAAAATATATTAAGAAATAGATTTCCCGATGAATTTTATTTTAAGAATTCATGGGTAATTCATTTTTTTAATAACTCTGAACATTTTGCATCGAAGACGCCAACAGCAGAGATTAATCTCTGAAATCAGGGATTTTTTACTGTCTTGAAAAATGTCAGGAATGAAACAAGGGATTTTTCGGAATTTCAGGTATTTCAGTTTTTTTTTAAATTTATTTAGATTTTCAAGAGTTTTGGGGATTTCTCGAAATTTGAAGGTGTTGTTTTCAGGATTTCAAGGATTTTGACTCAATTTTTCAATTAAAAACCATTTCTCGCCTTTTTTTTTTAGACTAAAATCCAAATTTTCAATTTAAAAAAACCGGTTTTAGGAATTTTTTCTCACTTCTATGGATTTTTAACAGTTTATGTTGGCAACGCTGTTTTACATTTTCATAAAAAATTAATCCGAAAAAAAGGAGTTAGTAGTAGATATTTTTCATTTTGATGCAGAAGGGGTTGAAAGTACTGTGTTTTGACACAGAAAATAATTTTTGAAGATGATTTGATAGCCAAACAGATGGATGTAGATGAAAAATAAGTAAAGAAATAGATTTCCCGTTGAATTTTTCACAAATTGTTGGAATCATGTTTAACTCAGTTTTCATAACTTTGAACATTAGCTGTTCAATTTTTCGGAAATTTTCGATTAATTCTTTCGAATGTTGCGTTGTATATTTTCTTTATTAAGAAATTGAACAAAAATTTTAATCAACTACACATAATTTTTGACAAATTTTATTTCAAACGTGTTGAGACAAATTTTTCGATCAGCAAGTGTCAAACTCCTAGCGCTATAAATTACATCGACTAAATATGTGGAAGTAAAACCTAAAAATTATACTCGTAAAAAGTTAATTTTTGCAATAAATTCATCCTTCTTTCCTTATGTCTCCTGTATCACCTTCCATTTAAAAAAAAAAAGAAAATTATTTCGTCGTTATATTATAGAAAATTTCCTAGGAAAAAGCTGAATTCAAAAAGGCTCATTTTAAATTCTATTATTGAATGAAAGTTTCCACTCCAAACAAAAGGCGGTTTGAAATATCCGTATTTACGGCGCACAAATTATGCAATTAGCATTACAAATGAGTTTCGCGTCGCCGACTATCAACGCTGTGCAGAACATTTCGTCAACTTCTAACGAAACTCTTACAACGTAGACAGTCTGATTTGCGGGGGGGGGGGGGGAATTACCTACCCCAAAAAGGTCGTTTTCCCCCTCCCCATCTACGGGAAAAAGCTTCCCCTAGAACTGTAGGGCAGAAGAGTCCATTTTGCCTCCTATCCACCCCCAAGTATTTTGTGCTATACTAGCTTTGAGGTTCTGCTTTGGAAGAGAGTAAAATATAACTTCGAGATATCAATAATCGAGGGAAATAGGTTGAACCAGCACTTTACATGAAGAAATGTATTGTGAAAAACATTTCAAAGTTAACCAAATTACAAATTTAAGGCACTCGGAGAAAAAATATTATAAACACGAGTAAGCTGCGTACTATAACTTAAGAACAATTCAAGTTTTATGTGAAAAACTAATATAAAATATATTAAATTTTTACTAATTTTCAACATACTTTTATATAAGTTACTAGTTTTCATTAATTTGTATTCATTTCTAATGTACTTATATATTTTTTATTTATTTATTGATTCTTAATAAATATTAATTTTTCGAGTAAAGGCTAAATCAAACTTGAATTTGTATCAAACAAAATTCAAAAAATTAATGATAATATGAAGATAGAAGAACTAGTATTTAATAAAATTTTTACATTTATTTCAACGCACATTTTTAATACTTATATAAAAAAAGAAACTTGTGAAAAAGTCAAAGTAGAGGAAAAACCCTCAACCTAAATTGGAGCTAAAACCCTAAGCTTGCATCTTTGGAAAATTCTTCATGGAAGTTTATTTATTTATTTATTTTTTTTTGCTTTATTAAAGAATATTTTTACTTTCTCAAATATGTTGTCATTCAAAACTATTTTACTTTTCATCTTTAGATAATAGCTTTGATTTTTGGCCGTGTAATTGGGAAAAGTCGAAATGAGTTTTTTTTTTTTTAGTTTTTGGCATAAGTCAAGGTCTTTTTACTATATTTCAACGATCGGTACATTCAGTCTTCATCATTAAAAACTCATTAGAAAACCTTTGGCCATCTTTTGATAGTCTTTGCATGTAAGGGTTTTTATCTCACCTTATGCGGGTTTTTGTTCATCCTTTCTAAAACCTGCATTGTCCTCCAGTTAGTAGGCAGATATTAAAATTTAATATGCAGTTTTCTCTCAGTGCGCAATTCGAGTATCGTATTATTTTCAACTTAAATTATTATATAATTCTACGGAATAACTATTTTAGTAGATGTTTACTCGAGGAAATTAACATTTTCTTACGCATGCACCAAAATTAAATTTCTTTCGTCAAGGAACACGAAGATATAGAAAACCTTATACGAGTAGGTACTAAAGTTGAGAAAGCGTCTTCCACGTATAAAACACACCTGTGAAATTTTTAACGCATTACAACGTTTTCATGGCTGTAAACATTCATTAATTACGTCTCATGTACATGCATACTCATTTATAAAACTGAAAATGAGCAATCCAGACACTAAAGGAGAGAAATATTCTTCGTTAATTTTCTCATTATTTTCAAGTACGAAGAGAAATAATTTCTTGAAGTTAGTATACATTCATGAATTTTAACTAAATTGTTACAAACTGTTGAATTCTCGACAAATAGAATTAAATACTACAAGCTAGTGAAGGGGTAGGTCGGGCAACGGGAAAAATGTTTCCAAAAGCCTTACATTACAGAAATTATTACTGTTAGACACCGGAATTTGGTTTCATTTTAAAGGAAAACCCTCCTCTTTCTGATGAGATGTGATACGAAGCTATGCCTGATATCCCCCCGCCCCCTGGAATCTAATATTCCAGACCCACTGTTCTTTGACCTTTTCAAAAAAAGTCTGGTCAAAATGAACCATAACCAAAATTTCAAATTTATTGAAATTAAAAATGATAGCAGCACATGAAGCAATGAATATAATTGCTTTTTAATTTCAACGGCACGGTATTTGTAGGTATTCATCAGCCTTTCTAGAGAAAAGAAAAAAGCTAGATTCTTGTTCAAAAAGCCAGTCTAGATTTTAAACTGCAACAAGGTCAAGTATCTTTAAAATTAACATTCACGTCTCGTCATTTAAAATTTCTGATCGAAAATATTTACCGAAGGTCAACAAAATTTCAAGGAAAAACTGAAGAAAAAAAATGTTGTTAATCTGTTAGTGAAGGTCTACCATATCAAATTATTCAAGTAACTCAAGTTCTTCAACCACAATTTATTTTTTTCAAATTTCTTTTCAACATAATTTATTCAACGCAAGATTAATGGTCCAATGTTTCGATAAAAAAAATCTAAAAAATGGAAAAATTCATCGTCTTGAGCAAAAATAAAGTAGAACTTTGAAAATGGATTTTTTCGCCAATTTTTTCATAAGAGAATTTATAAATAAAGGTAGTGTACCGAAACCTTTTTCACCACTAACGTTGAAATTTCATTTTTTTCGATGGGAAATAAATCAAATGTTGAAGGTCAAAAGAAAGGTCTGGGTTAGTAATTAATTTAGACTAGTGAAGGGAGAGAAAAAGGAGGAGCCATTACTTTTGACTCATTTTGAATTTTAATAACTAATAGTCGCGGCGAATAAATTAACGAAAAGAAAAGAAAAATGATTAATAAATTTTATTTGTCTTTTTCCCCTCCCCCAAAGCAAACTACAGAATAGTTTTTACTATTTTTTCAACACTAATTACAAAAAAATGTTTTTTCATGCTCTCAAAGGACTACACATAATATGATAATATGTTTTACAGTGGTCAGTTTTTAATATTACTAAATTTTTAATATTTTGTAAAAAATGTCAGCAGTAATTTTCACTATCTTAAATAGGAAAACAAGGAAGAATTTTAAATTTTTAGGATAAATTAGTACAAAAATAGTAAAATATAAATGAATAAATAAAATATATAATTATCTGTATTTGCACAGGGCAAAGTATATACTACCGAATACAAAGAATATTTTTATTATATAAATCTCGAATTGTCGCATTGTCCCTGATTTCCGATCAAAGATAGTATAAATTACCACTCATTTCTCCTTCTCTTAGGGTATTTATTTTGGCATAACTCGAACTATTCAGGAAAGCCTCCCTAAGAGCTTTACTCATTCGTCAGTTTTGTCTGGAGCAATATGACCAAATAAATTACTCCTTATTGATCTTCATTTTTAAAAAGTTGTCCTTAATGTTTCCCCCTTGTTTTTCTTTTTCCATATGTTTACCAAACAGTAGTTTTGTAACTTGATCTATTTGTCTAAATTCAAAACTTACAGTTACATCAAAAAATAGAAAACACCCGTTTTTTTAAATACTATAGAAAATTTTCGCTACCTACTTCATATAACTCAATTCGTAAAATAAAAAGAGTAATTTTCAAAAGTCCACCCACTACAGCCGAAAATGACGGTTTTTTTCATTCTTTTTAGCATTTTTCCCCCGATCTCTCATAGATATTGACAATGTGACCCTAATGAAAATTAGCATTCCTCTCATCAATCGGTGGCCTTGAAACTTCATTTCACCTCCATTCCTCTAACTAGTTCCTCCCACTTGTCCCTTTCAAATTACGTTTTATGAATTTAAACATGCGCCTTGTTAGTATATCATTAGTCAGCCATATAATCAGCATTTGCAAAAGTTCTGCTGGTAAACATTTATTTTCGTAAAAGAATCAATATTTATTCAGCCGACCAATTCCAATCGGCTCGATTGGTGCGTTTCTGCTTACAATTGATACAATAAATATTTATAGTCGTTCAATTTGAAAACTTTCCTCTCGAATATCATCCATCAACATAATTTTACATGGTTAGCTAGTTTCATGCAAATTTCCAGCCATAGAATGTTGCTTAATGCAGAAAAAATGCTAATTTTTCTATTGTCCATAGTAGCCTTAAAGTAGACCTTATCGCATACACAGGTTTAGTATTGTTAGGGTATATAAACGGGAAATATACGTTAATACTGAACGCAAATTTCCGTTGTTTCCTTTGAAGACATATAAGCAATTTATCAAAATGTATCGGATATCGATTTAGTTCACCGAATATAGTTTGCTGACTGTGAGAAACGAATCAAGTTAAAACATAAGGGAGTTAACAGTATAATTCCAAATCTTTGAGCGCCTGTCTAGCTGCGATGTGTTCGGAGGAAAACCCCCATCAAAATGGAAAACACGGGTAAAGATTTACAAAAGTTGAGAGCCAATGTCGGGTGGCAATTGGTGAAATGTCAACGTCCTTTTTTTTTGAAAAGAAATTTGTGTATTATAAGCTTGGATAATAAACATAAATGTAAGCGTGATTCAACAAAAATGTGGGATTTTCAGAAAAAAATGGCCTTTTTAGCCGCCATTTTGAGCTTTTTCCTTGGAAATGTCAGTTCATAACACACCTAATGTATCAGCAACATCAGACATAATAATGACTCATATTCAACATGTTCATAGCATATAGTTTAGGGCTCATGAAAACTTTTTACACCTCTATGTACTTAATTTGTTTATAATCCCTGCAACAAATCTGTAAGGTATTTTGGCCTTTTCCAACAACGTGAAGGCAGTTTAAAAGTATTTTACAGTGGACAAGTCCAAGACATAGTGATTGAAATTGGTTAGGTATTTTTTTAATCAAAAATGTGTTAATAGAGCCCTTAAATATAAAAAGTGGGGGCATGGTACCCCATAGATGTGGTAAGAGGTCAATAATGCACATTTTTGGTTTCCTAACGAGTATATATTTTTTAAATGAGTGAACTTTTCTTTCGTCAGACATTAATATAAAACCCGATATAAATATATATTATGCTGCATGTAGTTATATGATGCCTAATAAAATATACGTATTGTTATTTTACGTCACATGTGAGACCCAAGATAAAGTATGACACTTGCGAGACCCCCTTATAAATACTCAGAAATGAAACCTTCGTCTTCACATGGCTTGGTGGCTATCTGTAGATGCCTTTGGGCTATGTAATGAAGCTCACAGCTGTTGGTTAGGTGTACCATACAGTTTATAGGGAGTAAAATGAAATGAGTGAACCACAAGTGTACATACAGATGATATTTGGGGCACTTGTGAGTCTCAGACAAAAAATGCAGATTTGGGGTCTGTGGAGTGGGGGAAGTAAGAAAAACTATAGGTACATACACCTCATGGACATGCGAGACCAACAAAAGGGTCTCGCAAGTGCTATGAAATATCTGTTTTGGGTCTCACAAGTGACAAAAACATCTCTATCGCTTGACTTCCATTCTCAACCAAATTATAATGTCTTAACAAACTTCGTAGCCGACACTCAACAACTCTCGAGAAACTTCTCATTCTACAGTGAATATTCAAACAGGATACGAGTATACCGAATTTCCTGTGGATTTAGAGGTAAACATACTCGTAAAGTAAGGACAGTGAATTTTCGGCGCGCAAATTATCGAGCCCTGCCATATAAAGAGATTTTAACGCCTACGTTCGAAGGTCTACAACGATGTAAAAAGAGGTAAAAAAATTAAATCCGGCTCTAACGTCCTCTCATCGAGAAAGCAAACCACGTATATAATGAGGAGAGGTAATTTGGTAATTTGATTATAACCCCTTCGCTTCTTCACCTATACAGAAGCAAAAATAAATGAAAATAAAAAAAATATATAAAAAAAGTGTAACGACGTTTCAAAAGTAGAATTACTGCCATTCATGAGGGAATAAAATAAGATATAACCTCGCAGCTCAATGTCTTGGCGTCAATTTTTCTCTTATTATTCTTGGGTTTTTCTATTTGAATTTAGAAAGCGAAAGAAGGAAAAACCTCGCGGGAAAACAGGATTTTCTTTTCTCCTCGCCAGCCTTTTATTTCTATTATTGAGGTTATATTCGATTTTTGAATCGTGAGCAACGCCACCGACTAGCATTTATTCAATTTTTACAGCACAATGCAGCAGATAATAAAAAGATAATGGATTAAAGGGGGTTGCTCTTCGTGTTCGCAGAACTCGTGTAAATAGATTTTAACCGAGGGCAGGGGGCTACAAAAGCACAAATAACGATCTTTTTCTAACCTTCGTGATCATCGTGCAAAGTGTATTATCATTTATATGCGATGTTCCACCATGGAAACTGAAATTCAACTATTTACAAATGGAGACGACTAAAAGAATATGCTTTGATGTAGATTCGCTGGATGGCAAAAGGAATGAAATCGATGGTTGAGTGCACATCTGCACAGTGCTTGTACAAAAGGTGAAAGGACAGAAACATGTTGGCTTGTGAATTTTCATTTTGTGGGATTATAATATCATCTGTCGTAGGCCAATACAAGTGCGGAGATGTCCTTGAATTCACTCGAGAGAGGCTTTAGTCCCAAGGATGAAAATTTAGATTACTAGAGAGTGAGAGACTAAATTCGAAAATATTTTATTCCACAGCAGGATTTAGATTAGAGAGATTACTATTAACGAAAATATAAAAAGAGCTTCTTGGGCAATTTTGTCTGAAAAAATAAATAAAAAAGAAGAAAATATACCTTTTAAGGGCGATAGGTCTGTGTATATTTAGAAATACGAGTATATTTACCTGGCTATATCTCTCATCAGTTGCTTGGTCATATTAATCCGAAACTTTGCAACAAATTTTCAAACATGAAGTATTTCATGAAATATTTTTCTCATTTTTGCCTGTTAGAGACTTTACGAAGGAATAAATAATATTTTTAGAACCTATCAAAAAAAAAAAAATTAACATGTAGATATCTAGTCCAGTCAAATGAGCAAGAAAACAGTGAATGAAAAAAAAAATTAGTACCCGATTTCTAACCCCAAGGATTGTTGAGTGGGTTGCCTGGAATAACACAATAAAAGTCTCCTCCCGCACACCTATTGGAAGTTTAGTTACGGGGGTTGTTTTACTCCCAAATTCTATATATCTTCGTGAATATCGATTTTAAGGGGAAAACTGTTCAGATAAACAATGTTATTAAGAATTATCAATAAAAAATAATCTCATGAAATTTTCTTCATTAGGTACCTCCACCCCTTCCACTATTTTGATTTCACACAATTTTTTTTTTTATTGGAAAGGAGAGAAGAAATGTCCCCAAGTGCAAAAAATTCCATATTCTCCTAAGTTCAGCGCAAATGCTCTGATTTATAAATTTTTTTAAATGAAAAAAAAAAAAAAAAAAAAAAAAAAACATCAGAAAACTTGAGTTAGGTACTATTTTTAATCTAAACGGAGTATGAAAACAGTCAGTTATAAAACAGGAAAAGTATGAAATTTCCCAGCAGAAGTAAATTTAATAACACTTTTGTCACAAAACCTCTCTTAATGAAAGCAACCGAAATTAAGAAACGCGCGAAAGTAAATTAAACCGTAAACTACTAAATTGCGGAATAAAAAATTTCAGAATTCACAGATGAGAAACTTTTTCTCCTCCAAAATCATTCTTTTTTCATTATTGTCGTAGTTATTCTCCAGAAATAATCGAGCAAGAGTTATAAGAAAAAATAAGGGGTAGTATTTTTTCAAAAGAATTTCTTCTGCAATAATAATTTTATCTTCTGTAATTCTCTCAGAAATTATAGAATGTCGATACGAATGAAAGGAAATGCTCCATAAAAAATACTGAGAGCAAAAATTTCAAAATAAAAAAGCTGTAAAAAAACTCCAAGTTGAAAAAGATGAAATGGAAAAACAAAAAAACAAAAACTTACAAAAAGAAGATGAGAGTAATACTTTACAGAATTCGTAAAAAATTCATCCGATAGAAGACAAAAAAGCTTTTGCTGCATGACGTTCGTTATGGGTGCGAGGAAAAAAACACGAAACGTTTAATATCTGGAATGTTGGGTTGAGGAAAATTTTTCCTTAAATCCATTCGCTGCGGGAAATATGTGAGCTTTATGCGCCGCCGAAAAACAAAGCTCTTAAAAAATAAACTTTTTCATGCAGACAAAAAAAAAAAAAAAAAAATACGAGAGAAAAAAAAGCTTTCAAAAATGCTGCCTCAAGCCGAATTTGCGTCTCGTCGTTTGAAGTAAATTTTGTATAGGGACCTAGTTCTCTTTTATTATTTGCTCATTTTCTTTCGACTTCATTTTCCATTTTTTGTTTGGCCTGAAAATTTTTCGTAGGCGATTCATTCATTCATTCATTCATTCTTCATTGTGGTTTTGATAAAACTTCATTCAAGGGCAATAATTAAAGCAGCGGATCCACAGAAACTTGAGACATGAAAAACCAGTATGAACTGGTATGGTATCTCTCTTAAAGTATAGGTACCTATACGTAGACTAATTTTGCCAATAATTTTCAACGACAATCGAACATGAAAATTCTGAATAGACGACGAGAAGGAATTTCGGATCGTATACCTACTTCAGCGGTATATTGCTGAATTTATTGTATAATTAAAAAAAAAAAAAAAAAACTAAATTCAATTTATTTGAAATATTGTCACCTTAAAGCACAAAGGTACGGTACGTCTATAAAAATATTTTATGTGAAAAACGATTTGAAACGTTTTTTATCCTATAAGTTTATTGCTACGAATATGTAAAACCTTTTCTACTTTATGCGCTGCTTTCAGCAAGATCTATTAATACACACTTTGTAATGATTTTGTTAGCTCTCATTGATAAGAAGAACAAGACTTTGAATTGAATATTATAATCTATAGTGATACCGATCAGAGAGAATTTCAAGATTGATATTTTCAATCGATCGATCATTTCTTGAAAAATAAAACTACAATCAATCGGACAAAATGATCAAATATTTCGACAAATCGATGATCAATTATTATTCATCAAAAAGACGAAAAATAGTTATTACCATTATTATTTTTTTACATTTAAAATTTTTATCGATAATTTGACAATATAATTTGATTGCGAAAAGCGGAAATAACTGGTCATAGCAAATTGGACTGATTAATCATGATCGATCATTATTCTGATGATCGAAAAAAAAAAATAGATATTTTCGGCCGATCATCATAAGCTTATTGATATGAATTACTAGTAAAATCAGTATAATTATTTGCGTTTTTCTACATTCTCATTCTACTCGTATATTCAACAGAAAGGCCAGAAAATGAAATCAAACAGCATCCAATGTACATGAGAAAAATTTCACAAAGCACTTACCAGTGGATCAGCCTTCAACTTTCTCGTATGCGATATGCTTCTTCGTGTGCGCGCATGCGGAAGCGCTCGATGAACAAAATGGAATTCGTTTTGGGAGCTGAGAACCTGAAAGCAGAAAAAGAGAAAACATTATAACAAAACAGAGAGAGATCGCATTCATTTTTCGGATTAATTCGACGACACAAAAAGATTTATGTTTGTTTTTTCTACCATCGTAATTCGAAAAATTCCAGTTTAAACGATTCCAAATGACGAGACTGTATGGAAGGGATTTATAACGATGGATTACGCCCTCCCCCCACAACGCCCTCACTACCTACCAACATGAAATATTACGGCGTATAAAAATGTTATGACAATGAGAAAAGAAGGTATGGTGGGGGGAGAGTGATTTTTCCGACAAAATGGCGGTAGGTATGAGTAGAGTCATTAATTTTCACCATACAACGATTGGTCCGGAACAGAGGGTCAAACTCTAATATAAATACCGTCATATGTCTAATCAACGGCATTTAACCCCCCCTCTTGTCTTCGTGTTTGTAACCTTCATAAACTATCATCCCCTCACCTTGGATCCCTATCATTGCGCTACTATAGTCTACCGCAACTCTAAAAGAATATACAAATTGACGAATTGGTTGGATTTGTATCGCATCCCCCTCCTTTCCCTGATTTGCCTTCACATTTTCACTCGTCGGATAAAATGTATCAATGGATCTATGTAACCGTTTATTAGCCTTCGTTCATTTATCACACGTCTGACGCAACAAACAAAAGCGGCTTTACGCAGCTGTCTGAACTGAAACCATTCAAAAAATTTTGTATCGAGCAACCTTCGCCGCCACCATCGCACCGCACTTAAATTATAAAATTGGCCGTTGTTGGAGAAAACAACCCCCCCCCCACTTTCAACCCTCTGCCTTTACCGTATTTTACAACTATACTTCATCCTCGTGGAAAATGGTAAATGCGTATGTACGTCATTGCAGTACAAACATACTACGCATCTCACATCCTCTTTCAATTTGCTATAAATGAGAGGGTGGTCAAGCTTTTGGAGTCGCTAATTTAGTTTGTTTGAGAATACAGCGCGTTCGTTGGAGAAACCAATATTCGTTGTACCCTCGTAAGACAGTTGAAAGTCATGGATTATGGACTTCGCCTTTATAATGCAGAAAGAAGTAGCTTTACCGGTGTTCTAGTTAATCCAACAATGAGAAGCTTAAATTCAACATAGATTCTGTCACATAATCAAGTATTTAGGTAGATATACATATTCATATAATCATCATAGAATACAGAGTGCTGCTTTACTGTAAATATTAGATCCCGTTTGCTCGGTTATTCTATATTTTGGTTTACCTATAATTGAATCATTTTTCTTTTCATTTCAACAAATAAAATGTTCATCCTTTTTTGTAATTCAATCGAAAACAAAAACCAACACAACAACTTTTACTCCATAAAAATATACGAGAAAATCAAAATCACATTTTCCACAGTTCTCTTCCATTATCTGTCAAAAATTCGAGAAATCTCACGTCAAATTCGATTCGGAAATGATTTTCGCTACACAGAAGCGGAAAAAAGTGAATTACACATCCCATGTGTGCTAGTTAACAAAATTGACATATACTTTATATCGATTTGACGTGCCGGCTAATGTGCAAAAACAAAAGCAAAAATAGCATAGGTACCTATATCTCATTCGAACGATTTGAAATAGAATTTATTTATTTTTGCCTTCCAACGAAAAACAGTGAATAATGTTAGTCTAGAATTAAAAAACACGTAGCTTCTTGGGTAGCCTACAGAAAAAATAAAAAAATGAAAATTTAAATTTGACCAGAGGTTTTGAATGTGCGACAAAAGGAAAGAACCAATTTTATACTTTCATGAAATATCTAACATAAACAAAGGTATAAAATTTACTAACGAAATAACGAGATTCGAAATTTACAAAATTAACCAATTTGGTGAATTAATTGAAAATAATTTTACTTTTTAGCGACGTTAAATAAAAATTCTGATTGCTTTAATGGTCTATCTTTATACATGATTTCAAAATGACTATTAAATCAAAAAATTCCCTCTCGTTTAGAAAAAAGAATTAATATTCAAATTAAGGTGGAAAGAAAAACAAAATTCAGTTCTGTGAAGGAAATAGAGCACGTTTTGTTATCGATATATACCAACTGTATAATTATTTTGTTTTCATTTTCGTTAACTGATTTCATGTAACACTTTTTGTATACTGTTGCGCCGCAAATACGACATTCGGTTTTATCGAGTTCTGTTTCGTAGTATAGGTCAAACGAGTTATGCGAACTTGAAAAAGAAAAAATACGGGGTTTCATAGCGAAATGTGTTGCTTTAGGTCAGCTGAGCTTGTAATAATAAATTAACTAAAATATTTTTTCAAGTCAACATATTTCTCAAACAATAAAAATTGCAAAATACCAATATTGATGCGGTTCGTAAGACAGTAAATACATTAAAAATTAGTGAGCTGGACCCGTGGGGTGAGAGGAGGACTAAGCCCTCCAAGAGCTAGAATTAACCCCCTCAGAGAAAATCTAATTACTCCACTCTTTTGAAATCCAAAGTAAATAAAAAAGTTTAAAGTAAACATAGATTGATGGCTATTTCATTGAAAGTAACATTGTGTAAAAAATTTATATTTTAACACATTTTAAATGAAAAATTAAATTGGTAAAAAAAATCATAGCGGGGCAAAATCCCTTAAACAAGGCTTGCATTTTTGGAAAGTTCTCCAGGGATGTTTAATTGGATTCTTTTTGTTTAATTAAAAATTAATTCTATTTTTTCAAATATTTTTTATTCGAAACTATTTTACTTTTTATTTTTGGATTATATATAGCTTCGATTTTTCACAGTGAAATTGGGAAAAGTTAAAATACCTAGGTTCGTTTTTTTTTTTTTTTTTTGGGGGGGGGGGTTTGGTATAAGTCAAGGTCTCATTACTATTTCCAGAATCAATATACGGTTTTCATGATTATAAACTATGAAAATTTTTGGCCATCTTATGATAGTCTTCACATATAATGGTTTTTACTCCACCCAATGCGGGTTTTTGCCAACCCCCTTGGGGGAAAAACCAGCTTTCCCTCCTTTCACAATTTGATTCATCATCCACATAAAATTCCTTGGAATTACACAAAATTCTTCAATTATTATTACAAGAGGTTTTATTAATAGGTTGTTAAAAAAAAATTGCCAGGCATAATTCATAAAAGAATTATAGGGCTATGAAAATTAAGTGCGGGTTCTCGTCCGCCCCCTTACTCCAGATCTTGAATTTTCAGCGTGAAAACCTGCTAAAAAAGTGATTACTTATAAGAAAACACGCGGGCTAAAAGGTTACTCAATTTGAGTTTGACCTTACTTTCAATGATATGCTACCCCACGCATTACTCAAATTGCTATTCTCTTCGCATACCAATTTGCACCTTCAGCAACAAAATTTCAGGCACACGCAACATCAGTTACTTTTTCAATATTGTCTTAAAAAATGGTTCCCATTATAAGCTCCTCAACACTTATGCGTGACCTCATTTGCGAAATTATAACGATCAGTTTTTTCTAGCTTTTTTCATCTCATCCACTTTATAAAGTTGCAGCTTATGACGAACAGGGCGACGAAACAGTTTTAAGAAAATCCAGCTCCAGATATAAATATCTCGTGCCAGCAAAAATTGAAAATGAAGAGAGGGGGAGAGAAAAACTATTTCAAAGGTGGTCGTAAGGCTGGGTATAAATGAAATTTGCAGAAGAAAATAAATTTTATTCGCCAATACGTGGGCTGTCTTGATGGCTAAATTTTTTTCTCTACAAGCCGTATAGTTGACAAGCATAACATTCGTGTATTATGTTTACACTGAATTCAACGGTGAAAAGTTTTTTTTTTTTTCAGCATTGGTAAAAATAATATTTTTGCAAACAAGATATTTGTTTTGCGAAAATCGTAAAGATTTTTCATGCCTATTTTGTTGATTTTGAGAATTAGTAATACTTTACCTTCAGAGCGAAACAACATCATAAAAACCATTTTCTTTGTAGTGGTACGTGTATGCGAATAGAGTATAGGTAAATAGATAGTAAAAAATTCTGGCGCAACAAGTTCCGCATGGAATGTAAATTTTCCATCAAAGCATAATATGGTAACATTAATAATTTTTCATTTCCTTAAAAATAAATAAGCAGATTTTCAAGGGAAAACCTGCTAAAAATTCTAGCGCAGCAAGCCCCATCTAGAAACTCAGGTTTTCGATTTATTGTACCAAGGTGTCGTGAACTATAAAAAGTATACGCTTTAAGGTTTAGGGTTTAGGAGAAGACTGGTACTCGTAGAAGGAATGTTATCACCTCAATCGCTTCTTTATTTTCCCTATAAGAAGCTTTCAAAGCCGAAATAAAACGTTAGAATTCAATCAGTTCCTTCAAAATGTCATCTAAAATCATAATTTTTAAACTACATTTCTAGTAGATAATATTCAAAGAATTAATCAGCCAATCGTCATGAGATTCACATTAAACTAAATTTTCATTAAGAATAACCTGTGCTGTGAATTGTGGCTCCATAAGGGTATCCATGGTTTGTCTATCTTGCGTTAAAAACGCTGAAAAATCCGTTAAAATTCAACAAATTCATTACTTCAAAAACCCATGAAAAAATCATTGGTTTTTGGCAACAAATAGCTGCAATTAATTTTTGTTCAAGTTAGCTTGTATGATTGTAAGGGTAAAGTGTGTATATGCAAGTGCCATTCGATATTTCAGCTAAAATTATTGACGGAAGCTTTACTCTTGAATAACTTCAAGTCACAATAATTCAAATAATATACAGCGAATTTGATTACCTTCATCATGATTTGTTATACTTAACAAAGCATTTTTATCCATAATTTAAAATCCTAATAACTCCAACAATACTGAACCAATCGAGTCCAAATTTTGAAGGGGTCATCTTTTATATTTAACTTAAGTCCCAAGTTTTGTTTTGATTTTTTCGATATTAAGGCCAAAATGTATGGACGAAAAATATTTGGTTTCATCCTGAAATAATCAGAAAATTTTCCACAGTGTTCGAGACAAACAAGAAAATTACGTTTGTAATGTAATTTTTTTCTATTTTTGAGCAAGATTTAATTTTCAACCTCTCCAACAAAATCTAATTATGTCACTGTTCAGGTATGGTTACTAAAGAAGGCTTATTTTCAACCCAAAATAGATGAGACAGAATTCAAGAGGGACAAAAAAAAAGACAAGGATTTATCGTTCGTCTAAACGGATGACTACAGACAGTTGATAGCAGGACAATCCTGAACATGTGAGATTTTGTATTTAAGCATCCCACGGTCGTGAAAAGGGTAACGGTGACAAGAAGGAAGTTCATTTTTCATTAATGGAAAAGCTGTGGTATGACGTCACTTTCTATAAAATTTGTGGTGTAACTGCGTAATGACAAAAACTATGTAAGCTGATTAATTTGCGAAGAGAAAATAAGGAAATGAAAGGTAATAAACTTCAATCTATATGCATGAATTGTAAATATAGCTATGCGAATCCTAAATTCCATTCAACTTCCTACTTCAAATTCTGTTTTAATATGAATTATGTTCCAGCTCTAAGGAGTCCATGTCCTTCACATTCAGATTTTCAAAGTGAAACTGGGTGTAAAGTTTGCGCTTAATTTGTGCTCATTTGTGCACCCAAATTTAAAACTTGTGCTCGCCGCTTTTACCCATTATTTACAAAAAGCAATTGCTGGGGCTGGAGACATGCTATAGCCTCCCTAATTGAATTAGCACTACAAAATTAGGAGGGTAAAGTGCAACAATTTGTGCTTTCAATTTCAGTATTTGTGTGCTCACTTCCCTTTCGCGATAGGTCTTTCTAAAGATATAAACCCAGCCCCGCCACTTCATTCAGAATTTAAGACCTTTAGCAGGTAAATTGTGCTTGCTATGTGTAAAGGATTCAAAACGTTCAAGTTTGATATTAGACAGACCACAATACGAGTAAGTGGGTGAATCTGTAAGAGCAAGGGGCTTTTTTGTATTTTTAAAATCCTTCTTCGAATGAGTAAATTTGATAAAATAGAGGGAAAAAATCAGCACTAAACCAAACCTTTTGTACATGTATATAACAGTGTTATACTCGTATTAATGTGTGTTAATAAATTATTATTTTATAGTTTGGATTTATTAATCATTTTTTTGATTGTGTGCTTTGCTTTATTACTATATCTAGTAACGTTAATTAATTTCAATCTCATTATAAAAATATGAAATGTTGGAGAATAACGAAGTAATAAAAGATCAAAACATGTTAAAAATAAATAAAAAGAAAGAGAGAGAGAGAGAACCATGCGACTAAGTCCAATAAATAATAATATCTTGACAAGGCAAATAAAAGTATCCTGTAACTATCAAGGATTTAATATGATACAGATTTTGGAATATAATCCACTAGGGGAATCGATATGAGAGTTTTTTTTATCCCCCAAAGATGTAATTTGACACGATCTTATTTAAACACATACAAACATGTATTCTGTGGTTTGATTTCCTCAGCGAAGGGGATTAAATTTTGATCATCGTGAATTAATACAAGCAAAAAATTTCACTTTATTCTCTATTGTCCTTGCCAGTAGATTCATTTAAGCCCCTAAAATAAAACACTATTACAATAATGTGCCAGGGGTAAACTTTTTTCTCATTTCGAATCGAAATTATTCGAATTAGTTTTTTGTTTTATACCAAATATTTTCCAAGTTAATTCATTATCAGTTTTTAAAAATATGGTAAATAAGTAGATAGTGCTGGAAAATATAAAAATAAGCAAATGACATATAAGAACCATGAGGTATAAGATGAGTATTTTTGAAATCCTGATATAATGAAACGCAAAACTATGTATGTGTTATATCTATTTTCTAGAGTTAAATCAAAATGAATAGGAGGTTTACTTTTGAAAACCTGCTAAAAACTGTGAAAAAGCCATATTTTTTTCTGGTTTTTTCCTTTTTTTTTTTTTTCTTTCTTTAAACAAATATAAAATAATTATTTGGCTCTAGTTTTGCACTCAATATAGAATTTAGTCTTTCGATCATAATTATATGTAAAACAGATCTCCCCTTTGGAACTTGTTGCAGTGTAGCTTTGGGTTGAAAAAAATATAAAATTGATGACCTTTTGAGAGCGCTGTAATAGATCAAATGAAAAAATTGATTACATAAAGGTAGAAAATTGATAATTTAATTTTCCTTTCATGGCTGATTGAAAAAATTATCTAGATTACTGGCATATACGCTAGTCGTTAACGTCAAAAATGTATTGGCCTAATTATTATCCACTCGACGATTTTCAATTACACGAGTAGAGAGTTTAGCAGAATTCACCAGGGTATCGATTACACCCGCACTAAGACTCGAGCAAACAGAAAGTGAGAAAATTTTCAGGTGCACTTCGAGTAGGTCTTACATGAAATTGCCAATTCTCTCAGATAATCCGAATTCGATACATGTGGAGGTGATCTTCATAGCACTTCTACGACTAGAAGTTATTACTTCATGGGTTAAAATGGTACTAACCATTGGTTTGAAATTTTTAGCAGTTTTTTAGCAGGTTTTCAATTGGAAACCTGCTTAATTTTTTCATTTTTTGTTTTTTTGTTTTTAATTTACTTACCTATATGAATTTAAATCACATATTTTATGTGAAATAAAGTTTGGAATTCGTTCGCTGCAAGTAATTTTGATCTTTTTTTGCAAAAACATTATTCACATATGGTACATCGTCAACATCTTTGACGAAGTAAAAAGAAAAATAGGGCAGAAAAAGAGGTCAGAAATATTAAGCTTCGCTAGAAAAGCAGGTTTTCAATAAATCTTGATATTCATTCGAATCTTGTTTACTAATCTATTTTCAGCCTTGTCCAACATTTATTCGATAATTAAAACTTTTTATACGATCAATTTTAAATATTTTCATTTTTGAAATTATGGCTTTAAATAATTATTACGAAGCTAAACAAATTATACAGATTGATACACTTGCTTAGCAAAATAATTACATTATCACCCCTTTATCATGGTAATTTTCGAAAATATTCGCCATTTAAATGTTTAGGGATATCACCATTCAATTGAGAAGGTTCTGCTAAATAACTGTTCTACAGTGTAGCCAACCTTTTAGAACTTCGTAAAATTCAATAAAACGAGGCAAAAATACGTAATGTGCCAAGTTACGCCAATTTACGGTATGTAACATTAAAAAAATGAATTTTTATAAAAAACCAACCGCATGTCTCTAGTAATTTAAAAACTATAATTAATGTAGCCGATCATTCTACCACACCCAGTATATCTATTTGATAATAAATTTTCGCATACGTTTAGAATACTGTGAATATGGGACGTTATCTATCGAAAACCTGCTAATGATAAATATCGAAACGATTTTATTTGAATTTAATGAAATATAAGAAAACGGAAGTAAGTAACTGCTAACACTACAGGGACAATAAATATGAGATCTGTTTGGCATTCGTGACATTCCACATTTCCCTATTGACAAGAATTGCCTATGCATGAATAAAGAAATTCTGTGATAGAACGGTTGAGAGGGGTATAAAATCGGGGAAAATATGTGCACAGAAAGGGAACTGACACGAAACGAAAAGGACAAAAGGGTTGGTTATACGTTTATTAGAAAATATATTCGCGAGATTCACCATCCATTTCGACAGTCATGATTTTCCATGGCAACTGCACCCGTATAATTTTAAAATTTTATTTCTTCAGTTCTGGTTTTTCATTACATTGGAAATTTTACTCGATAAAGCACTGCGCACTAACGAAAGTTTGTAAAAAATAATTCGATGTATTATCTATTATTGGAACAAAATGTAATTCAAATGTTGAACAGAAATTTTGCGAATGTGATCGAACAGTTCAGCCAAATAAATTGGAAATTGAAAAATGTTTTGAATTGCGTGGGTAGATTCGTGCGAAATTGAATTCGTATTAGAATTGAATGGATCACCAGAAATTCGTTTACATTTTTACAGATGGAGGGATAGCGAGTAATCATCGCACCTCTATGATTTGTATAAGAATTTCTACAAAATTTCAAATTTTGATGCGAATACACGAAAGTTTGCAGAATAAGATTGCCTATAAGTACTAGAAAGGACAAGAGAATTCCCCATAGAAATATAATTGAGGGATTGTTTTGAAAAAGAAGTACAATAATTCGAGCTACGTAGGTGGTTCAAATATTAACCGGAAAAATAGAATACCATCAAGCAGAGGTTAGGCTCGGTGCAAATAGCAACTCCCTGTGTTAGAGACATTCTCCACCAACTACCCTGACTACATAAGTCCGCTCCGTCTTGAAAAAAACGGATCCGAAAACTTGGAGTGAACCAGAAGAAAATTATTTCGCTGCGCAACATTTTTTACTGCCTCACAACAACGCGCGACCGTATACAACTCAATACACGCACACATGTCCTTCCTAACTGATCAGCGAGAAGTTGGAATGCCCTCCCTACTCTCCCCAATCCGGTGGGAAAGACATGTGCGCGTGTGTTGCGTTATACATGGTCGCGCGTTGTAGTAAGGCAGTAAAAATGTTGTGCAGAGGAAAACTTAACCTCCATTACACTCAATATTCTCATAGACGTTTTTTCCAAGACGGAACGGATTTATGCCATCAGGGTAGTGAGTGGAGAATGTATCTAACAGACTGTATTGCCATTCGCACCAAAATTCACATCTGCTTGGCAATTTTCAATTTTTCCGCTTTATATTTGAACTACCCTCGTATATACAGTAAACCTCAATTTCCACATCCAATAAAGAAGATCAGCAATCTTCTCAGAACTGCAAAGTTATAATATCGAGATCATTATTTTCCCAATTTTTGAGAGGACATGTGGGATTTTTAGCTCACATAGTCTGAAGGTTTGAGCGACCAAAGTTAAGCTTTGTACAATTCCCCCCTTTGAGAAATGCTACCTTTTTAGTTTTTTCGCAAAAAATTGCTATATTTTGCGAAATATATTATTTGAAATTTAAAATCTAAAATTTCCAAACCCTTTTTATAAAAATTATATTTTAGTCCTTTTGTGAATTTCAGGCAAATTTTGTAGACAAATGGACCCATTTTTTTCACCTTTCTTCCTTTTTTAATAACTTCTCAACTGTTGTAATACAAAACTACCTGATTAACTTTGTCTACATTTTGCAGGATATATAGTTATTTAGGGTAATTTGTATGATAACACATGAAAATTTGAGAAAAAACATTTCATCTTTGAAAATTATGATTCAAACTTCAAATTTGATTTGGTCAAAAGAAGGATTTTTAAATCAAAATGTTATCAATTTTTAACCGATTGAGAAGATCTTTTTCGCAAAATGCTGACGAAACCTTTTTCTATCAAAAACAATTATCAGCTCGCAAATGAAATTTCCAATTTAAGGCACTTTTTTATAGATCACATCACAAATGCTGACTACGTCGTTGAATTCAGGTGCTTGAAAACTTGAACCCACAAAAAGTATTTTCAGAACATCAATTTAAATTCATGTGTTCCATAACCGGCAAAAGATCGAATAACGTTCAGAAAATAAGATCACTGTTCGACAACGCGACGAAAAGAAATCATTTCTTCAAAGTGACGAAAAGAAATAATTTCTTCATTCTGAAATTTGATGAGCTGGGAAAAAATTATGGAAAAAAAAAAGAATTTTATCCTACTTCAAATAGAAAAATGTCAATATCCGACGACAATTTTCTTTCGGCCGTTGAATTTCGTCTGACGTCATTTTTATCTATTTATTCAAGCATTGAACTCTTGTTAGGATCTACAAAGCTTTATATTGACGAAGGGCTCAAGTAATGGGTTTCAAATAGTGTGGTAGCTATATTAAGAATTCTATACATGTACAAGTCCAATAAAAGTACAGTTCTTCAAAATTTTGACAAATATTTTTGTTCAACCTCTATAAACGTGTCTTAATGATGGTGAAAAAGTTAAAAAGTAGTGGGAAATAAAACGACGATGATCAATTCAAAAATGAATAAGTGGTTTGGAAAATGAGATTAATTAACAAATTTTACAGTCATAATGTAGAGAACGAAGAAATTACTGGTACCATCGAAAAATAAATAAAAACAGATAAGAAAAAAAGTTTGTAGTTTGCAAAACTTTTTGAAATTAATCTTACCCAAAATTTATGTTTTTAATACCAAAGCAGAAACTCTTGCCAATAATTTTTGATATTAGTTGGATACAACTAGAATTTAAAACAAAAAAAATTAAATAATAAAAATACAAAAAATAAGAAAAAAAAGAAAGAAAGCGTTATACCTATAGGTTTCCATAAGAAAAAGTACAAACCGAAATACAATCATAATACTTGTATTTATATATGTACTTATCTATTATTGAAAATTTTGAAAGTTCAATTAATCATTTTAAAAGTACCTATAGTCGACCTAAATACGTAATAACCATGAAATTAATGAAGGATAACCAGGATGAGGAAATTTTTTTTTTTTTGAAAATCTGCAAGCAGACGTCATTGATCAATGAATCTCAAGTCGACCGTCCACTAAATTAACGTCGACGACTGATACGCTATAAAACTGAATTCTCCTGTGGAATGCATTTTCAGTAATTGGAATCAGATTACATTGTAAAAGGAGTAAGGGTAGACAGATGGGAGAAAGAAATCAGCCAAAGAGGAAGGGTTGGAGACAAGAGCAAGAAAAATAAAATCGAAACGACAGTCGGGAGTGTTGTTTTCTCTTTAATTGACTTCTATAGCCTTCAGAAAACTATCGTAAAAAAACAATTTCTTTCTTGATTAGGATATTGGTATACTTTTTAAAGACAGATCGTAAATACTGAAATTGTTTTATCTAGATACCAGAATAATTTTGGTAAGACCAATAATCGAATAAAATTATGTTAAAGGGATTTATGGAAAATTGAAATATTTTGTAGAAAGTGTGAATTAAGTTGAAAAATATGAGATTTTAAGCTTAGACTAAGAATTGGGGTGTTTGTTACCGATGTGTCTTGATATATCTCGAAGATCAGGACGATCAAGCTGAGTATAAGAGCAATTCCTTAGTTGGGGGGGATTATGAATACTCCATAATATAATCTAGCACCAATGATAAAATTAAATAAATTATAGGTACTCTCTGTTGAAATTTTTTTAGTCGAAAAAAATTGTATAGAATAACAAATAGACTTTCCTATAGTTAGACCATATAGACGGATAAAAGTTTACTTTCAGTGAACATAAAAATGTTAAGCTGAATAGAAGGGCAGGTATTGGCATTTTGCAAGTGTAAGAATGAAGTCAAAAATAAAAAATTGCTTCCCAGATTGACAGTGAAAAGTTCTTGAATAAGTATTCGTACTTGAAGCTCAAACAAATATCTCGTCTTCTATATTTGAGCCTTAATACTATTAATACAATTAATTTTACATTTTCACTTTTCTTTCGGATTTACCGCTAATAAATTTCCTCTAATTTCGAAGAATCCCACAAAGGTAGCTAAAGCTACTCAGCTATCAATTAAACTTTTACTTTCATAAACTTTTGTCTTATGAAATACAAACTGATAGCGAAATCACTCAAACCATTCGTCACAACCACAAACAAGTAAATTACTTTGGCAACTCTTCTCTCAGCAAAAAACCACATTCGTACCAAAAAGGTTCACCTATCCCAAAGTTGAGGGTATCATAGCGATAAACGAGCAAAAAAAATGCTTAGAAACGAAACCGCTATCCATTAAAGGCATTTATTCCAAATAAGCATCACGTAGCCTTCTCTTCTCCAAACTTGTAATCAACAAAATTTAAACCAAGATGAATACGGCTCGCGAATAACAACAACATTACTATGGAGGCCAATGTTAATTTTTCATCCACCCACAACTCATTTCGACTTCCTCTAATGCGCAACATTTTTCTTAAATCTTTGGCACTCTTACTCTTCTCATTATTCCCATTTCGCTAAGAAAAAATCTGTTTATATTTTTCATTCATTTTTGTCTGAATGAACTATCTTCAAGGACAATAAGAAGGAGTATCTTTTAAAAATTGTCAATGAAAAAGTCACGTATTTTTTGACCTTGAAAAATGTTTTTCAAAAAATATAATTCACTCGAAATCAAACGCACTACCCAGTGATCTTGATCCTCATCTACTCCCGAAACAGATGAATTTATATTGTCAGTAATAATTACTCTCATCACTTAGTTTCAGAGCTTTTAGGACAAAAAGTTCAGTTGCAGTTATTTCAAAGAGAAAAGAGTCAAATAATTAGGCAACTCGAGATGATGAAACAAAAAAAAAAAAACTTTGACAGGTGGAAAAGTTTCAGTTTTATAAGTACATGAAAAAGCTTTTACATTGATGAATTACTTATAAAAGCATAATATATTAAATGAACTACATAGTACTTATAATTTCCACCTTTTTTTGTCTTTTCCAGTAATATACGAACGAAAGTAATCCATCTTCATTCATTTGAAGAAGATGAAGTGAGAAAACCTCTAGAAATGATTTTCTTGTCGAAACATAGGTCACAAGAAGAAAGAGCTATTGACATCAGATGAAGGCATTAATTACCGCAGGACCTGTTATAAAATGCACATTTCGAAGGCTTCTCAGTTCTGCTATAAAAACTACCTTTGCTTTGTTGATTTTTGGTTGAATTTTCTTCACTTCATTTTTATTGCCCCTTTTCAGTTCAGAAAAAGTATACCTATTTATTGTCTGGATTACAATTTCTTTCTAAAATTGATGAATGAGTTTATTAAAAAAATATATGAAGACATGCACCGAAGGATTGATTTTCTATAAAATTTTTTCCCCCTTTCAGCATAAATTTTAATTTGCAAGAGGATCGATTAACTAGGTAGAATTTCAGCAGAAAAGAATGAACATTCACTTGAAAACTTTTCCCCATCTGCAAACTGTGACACAAATGTGGAGGAGAAATGTGACGCGAAATGTGACGCAGATGTGGCAAAAATTCAATCAATCAGGAAGCAGTGGCACTTTTGTGACACTGATGTGACCTATACTTTTTCCACTGGTAAAATTATAGGTCACAAAAGTCACATTTCTCCTCCACATTTGTGTCACATCGCAGATCGGGTTACTTTTAAATCACGAACTTCATTTAAGAACTTACAATTTCTTCCGAGTCAAACTTATGAAAAGATTACAAAAATCATTTTTAAAACCAGTTTCAATGAGCCTTTACCTGATTTTAGTTACATAAATACCACCGGGTTGAGTGATTTGATAAATATGGCTTAGTAGTGAAAGGGTTAAAGAATTGAGGGGACTGGTAGCTCTTTCAAACCCACCAAATGGTTTTCTTACAAGTTCTGGTGGGATTTTGGAAATCCCTAATATCTGGCTCTGTACTGAAACAGTATCAACTTTATTAAATATAGATTTTGAAATAATGAAAATCAAGATTTTCAAGGTCCTCAAGTGGTTTATACAAAGAGTTATATTGTTTAGAAAATTCTCTCAATCTGATGATATGCCATCCTCTATCATTTACTAAACGTTTCAAAAAAAATCTTCTATCTGCATACAACTAAAAAAATCTACAATTCGAACGACTGAAATCGGGCGTAGAAAAAGAAGTAAAAATTTTCCTCTTTGTTTTCTTTCCTTATAAATTAGCTAATTTAGACGGACCTTTCGAGGTAAAGAAAATAGCCCAGATAGAACTTTAACTTTATTCTAAAAGATTTTTCTTCCACTATCGTGACAAAAAGACATTCAGCTATAGCACATGAGCTCACGAGCACAAGCATACGGAGAGAAAAATATGAGCTCAGTTTGGTGGAAGAGGGTAGAAAATCGACCTAAATTACCCGCAGAGAAACCACGCTGGGTAAACGCATTTCGATTACTTATAAAAACGAATACGAGAAACAATTCGAAAAACGAACACGTTCAATAAAAAGCTGTACATTAATCTCGCATAAAACGATACCCTTCGAAAAATAAAAATTTATTTCGAATCGTTCGTTTTCACGAAATTGTCTTCACACGAAAGCATCCACCTTCATCTATACATGTACACATCACTTAGTTTTTATCATGAATAATGTCTCGTACATTTTTTATTTTTAAACGACTAAAATCAACGCCCATATGGTAGAACGCCTTTAATTGTTTGCCAAATATTTCAAACGAAGAAAAATTTTTAAGTCATCTACAAAATTGTTTAGGTGGCAAAGAACGGCTGTAGTTGAAGTTTTTGTCTACAGAGAAAAACTTATAATCAAGTCTATTCAACTCAAGTCCTTATGGTTTTTACCAGCTTTCAAGATAACAAGAGGTTATTTTAAAGAATTGTATTCATAATATGAAAAAATGTATGCGCAAAAATTGGTGAAGAGGAGGGTAGTGCAGAAGAAACCACTGAGCACACCCTTAATTCGTTGTTTTCATAAAATTATCTTACAGAATTGGCAACACTGCGAGATGGTAGCATTTTAAAACCAAAATCTTGAGAAAGAAAAAAAAAGTATATTCTATAAGATTTTCTCAGTGAAATTGAAATTATTGTTTTGATAACACATTTTTAATTGAAATTAAGAACTTTAATTCAGGGCCAGCATCTTTTTATTTTCTCATGTGTGGCAGACCTGAAATTGATAAAATCCTTTTTGAAGAGTGAGATGTTGGTGGATGATAATAAGGATGCGAATAAGGATTATATAATTAATTTAGAAAAACAAGTTTACAAATATGAAAATTGATTTAACAAAATGAAAAAAAGTTTACCAATATGCGAAAAAATGATAAAAAGTAGGGCCGCATCTTTTTATTTTCTCATAATATGTAGCAGACCTGAAATTATTAGATCTTTTTTGAAGAGTGATTGGTTGGTTAACTGCCTCTCCACGGATTTTCAAAATTTCAAATTTTCACGTTACACATGAGAATTTTGTATGTGTATAGCACATGCTATAGTCTGTTCCAGTTAAGAGTTCCATGACGTCACAAATGGAACTCTTAACTGGAATAGACTATACACCAGCTCTACAACTCATGCCGGCCATGTGGTAATTCAAAATCATTTTGCGCCTACTTAGGTTAGATACTTCCAACAAGTTTCATTGTAAGGAGGATTAGAGAAAATGTTTATTGTGTATAATTATACTTGAGGAAAACGGATAAGGGAGGGTTTGGGTACAAGTTCATATTTCCAAATATTCATGTATTATCTTATTCCTTCTCAATCTTCCTCTTCCATGTATATCTACGGCCTCTTCTCAGTCAACATTAAAAAATAACAGTCTTCATCAGCTGACAGCATATAAAAAGTTCAACTTTGATTTAATAACTTCATTACCAAGTGACTGAAATAATTATGAATCAAATAAATCAGGTGATCCAAAACGTTCTCAACGATTAAAAAAATTGAATGTGAGGTACTTCAAAAAATATCATTCATCTTCTAAGATATTCCTAAATTCGAGAGATTTTAATAGACATACAGACTGTGTCCATAAGTAATACTCAATCTGCAATCTCTCTCCTTGAATAAACATTTAAACAAAATAGTCAGCATGAGCTTGAAATAATTTTTCGAGCCATACACTCATACCAGATGTATTATCAATCAATTACAGCAGCAATTTCATATCAGATGAATGTTTTCAGCATGTTCAAGGTTGCCAAAAGGTCAAGTTTCTCTTTACTTTTGAAGTTTTCTTACACTTTCAAACATTCGGAGCCGTGTCGTGAGCTGTGAAATTCGAAACAATGAATTTTTATTACCCTTTCAAGTTCAACATTTAGCGCACGAAAGCACCATTTGAAAAAAAAAAAGAATAAGAAAAAAGTACCTATACATTGTACCTTCTGAAAATGGGTTTTCAAATTGTGCGTCGTTACAAAATGTTGTACCTTAGGTAAAAACTACCAAGTCATAATATTATGTTTACTGTAAGAGGTCATTCATTTCTCACATATGTCAATGGAAAAAAAGAAGAAGAAGAAAATTCAAAACACAATTTCAATTAATTTCACGCGCAAAGAAGTCGTCTAAAATAGTTGTTCAACGAAGGATGACAAGAAAGCTGTGCTTGCGTCAGCAACTTTTTGTCCGTCATAATAATTCCAGGGTAGAAAACTTAATTTGAACAGAATGTACAAAAGTTCGTCGCGTTGATATTTTTCACTTCTTCAGACTTTTTTTTTTTCTACAACAGTTGAAGTTTCATCATGTCAGTATTCCGCTAAAAGGTTTGTACTGTCGCAATTATTTTACTTAAATCCTTCATTTCTGACATTTAGTTTCTGCAGGCTAACTATAGAAGATACGAAGCAAACGAAATTTTCAGACTACTCAAAAAGCAACCGACGTTTTCAAATTAGCACTTTGTTTAGTTTAGTATAATTCCTTGAAGTGCCAGAGTTTTTTATTTATTTTTTTTAGGTTTTAAAGTAATACCATTAAATATTGTTATTTTACGACACACGTGAGACCCAAGATAAAGTATATGACACTTGCGAGACCCCCTTATAAATACGCAGAAATGAAACCGTTATCTTCACATGGCTTGATAGCTATCTGTAGAAGCCTTAGGCTACGTAATGAAACCCACAGCCATTGGTTAGGTGCACAATACGGTTTATATAAATGGAGTAGAATGAAATGAGTGAACCATTAGTGTACAAAAAATTAATATTTGGGGCACTTGGGAGTGGGGGTGAGGAAGTGCAAGAAAAACGATATATTTACCTCAGGGACATGCAAGACCCTTGAAAGGGTCTCACATTGTCAAAAATGGGTCTCGCAAGTGTTTTGATGTACCTGTTTTTGGGTCTCACAAGTGCCTAAAACATCTCCACGTACCAATGAAAATACATATTATACGTCTAAAAAACATTCCACCAAAAAATTCACCAGAATCACATAAAAACTGAGAGTTGAAAATTGAAAATTTCTCAAGGAAAATTTCAAAATGGCTCAACTGGAAGGGTATAAAATAAATACTCTCTTCCAGGCCTTCTTCATATGTACTACGATATTAGCTTAAATCTTGCTTTTATTATTCCCTTCTGTAACTTTTAAAAAGAAAACAACTATATACTGGCATTATTCAAGTTACTTATAGGTAATTTAAATTCAAAAAGTACTACAAACACTAAGAATACGTATTTACAATAACTCGTGAATTCTCCCTGTTTTCCAATAAAAAACAGTGGCGTCTGCTCTGGGTGTGCAAGGTGTTCACTGCACACCCAACCAAATAAAATTTTAAAAAATTCTAAAAAACACAGAAATGAGAAGGCACTTGTATTCTTGCGTTTCTTCTTTTTCTCCTTCCTTCAAAAGTTTTGTTAACAGCTGAAGATCCTCTTCTCTTTTCAGTTTTGTATTTTCTATTTTTCCCCCAATTTTTATCACTCTCTTTAGGGAATGGGGGGAGGGGGAAGAGGAGGAGAAAAAATGGTTTGAATTTTGAAGTTGAACCTCAGAGTTGAACACCCAAAAAATACTAGGTACCACGCGACGCCACTGATAAAAAATAGTAAAAATGACTATTGTTTTTATTTATTGTACAGTTTTGCGCTTTTTCAAAAAGAACCACCATTACAAGATATTTTTCCAAAGTATCAATAGTGCTGAACTTTTTTACAAATAGAACAAACCTACTACCAGCACATAGTTTGAGAATATGAGCAATCTGTGTGGTAATCACGACCTCGCTGTTTTGAGGAGATATATCTCAGTTTCATATTGATAACCAAACTGAGAACTCGTGATAACCTGACACTTTGATAATCGCTCGTGACCTTCATTCAGTTAAGACCAGACCAACTGTTGGGTAACCATTCACGAATCTTTATCAGTAATCCTAAGAGAAATTCATAACACTCCGTTTCCACCTTGCAAAAGCAGTTCTTTCGAAGAACAATCAAATAAAATCAAATTTTATTCGCAACAGTTATTCAAAATAGAAACATGAGGTTGCCAAAATATGTTATCAGCACTTTCGAGAGCCATAATCCGTATGATATTCGTACTTACAGGTCCATGATTATCGAATCCATTCCTCCTGGCCACTTGGTCAGCTATTGTCTTGTCAGGGGTACCACGTAACGTAACCAGAAACGAATTCGTGAATACATCGGCATCACATTTTGGTGTAAATAACAACAGAAACGGGGGCAATGCGAATACACACAGCTCCAGCCATAAGCCGCTGAATTTGAGACCCCGACATCTCTTCATGACGATTATTCACTCGAAACTGAGAACCGTACAGCGAGCCAAGTACACAAAAACGAGAGAAAAAAGTTTCAAGGGGCGGGCAAGGGGGCTGAAAGGGGTTAAGGGGAAAAAAGGGAAAAGTATAACGCGCGCCTTTAAACCGAAAGAGAGATGATTACGCTTCGCTTATTCTCTCCCCTACAGACCCCACCAACAATGACGTCACTCGAGAAGCTACGCATTCATCGATCACTTTTTCTGAAGGAGGAAAAACCAAAAAAAAAAAAAAAAAGAAAGAAACAACCTGGCGGTCGGAGTTGAAGGGAAACAGGGGAATGGTGGATGAGGGAACTGAAAAAGCCAGACTTGGAGAAACAGCGTATACCTACCCATCAATGGTGGTATTATTTTCAGTGCTAAGACGAGGAAGAGGAAGGGAGAAAGTGACAAAAAACGCTAGGAAAACAATCCTTTTTCCTTGCAATACGTGTTGGCTGTGTGGATTTTGATAATTATTTTCTCGAAGGAAAAAAGTGGTTGCCCGTCAAATAATTTTCATGGTAATTCATAATGATAAATTATAAGAGCCACGTAAGAGACGTTTAAGAGGATTTCCTAAGCTTTTAAGCTTAAAGTAAACGTAATATTGTAAGTAAGGACGTGTTCTGTGCTATTTTTTTTTTTTTGTCGATAAGAATTTTTTAGCTGGTAGAGCTGAGTAGAGTCTAAGTTGTTTTTTAATTTTAAACTATCTTTTTTTTTTCCTTATTTTCTGCAAAAAAACAATTTCTACTCAAATAAAGCAATAATAGGTTCGTTCTGTTTGCAAAAAAGTTCTGCACGCTTTTGAAACTTTTTCAAAAAAGTTCTGCACGGTTTTGAAACTTTTTCAAAAAAGTTCTAGAAATGGCTGATCTATTTGAAAAAAGTGCAGAAATAGTTTTTTTTAGTAGCTGCTAGAACTCAGGCCGGAGAACTTGAGTTCTGGTCGAGTTCTGCACTTTTAGAACTTCCTCGAGGAGTATTCTAGGTTCTGAGTACTTCGTAAGTTCGTTCTATTTGTAAAAAAAAAAAAAAAAGAGCAACACTAGAACTTTGAAGGTTTGATAGTTCTGATAAAATTCAAAATAATGACAGAACTCGAAACAGTTCCAGAGAACTTTTCTTGAATACATCACATCAAAAAGAACGCTAGCACGCAAAGATTTTCAACCCCTCGAGGCACTCCTGTTTTTCAACCTAGGAAGCTGGGATGTTTATGAATTTTTATTTTTTATGAAAAGGAACAATTCTGCAGGGTGAAAGGTGAAAAATTCAAAACTTCAAAATAAGTACCACCCTAAATTTGAGGTTACCTAGATGAAAAAGTTAAGACTTCTTTCAAGCTTGGCTCGAAATGGAAATTTGCTTTTGTCTTGGGTTTTTTTTTTTTAATCAGTCAATCAGTTCGAAGGTATTTAATTTTTGATAACTTTCACTTCACTCTTCGTGGTTAGCAATGGCCTCTCCACTTCGCCTCTCTTTTATTTTTATTTTTGCTCTCAACTCACATTTTCAAAATCCTCTTCCACGAAGGGTGCGGAACAGACTTTCAATTTTATTTTATTATTTATTAATAAATATATTTTTTTCTCATAATTTAATTAATTTATTACAGTTGTATTATTGATTTTTTCCTCACTTGTTTGTCTGTTCTCTTTTTAATACTTCCTTCTTTTTCTTTCTTTTTTTTTGAGATCAGTTTGTTTGCTGTACTTTAATTTGCGTTCAAATTTCCGGAAACCTCTCTGTAGAAAATCAAACAACATACTCAACAAACTCTACGATAAACTTTTTGCAGCAAACTCCATGTTCCAAAAAAAACTATTCCTGTAAAATATGAGATAAAATGAAGCTCGTTGTGATTTTATTAGAAAATTCTTGGTCTGAGAACCAAAAGCGATCCTAATCCAAAGTCCAAGTTTTGAGATAAGTATTCGCAGTATTTAAAATTCACCCCTTCACCTAATTTGGGAACTCATGCGGTTTTCATTTTAATTATAAAATCACAATAGTACGTTCAAAACTTGAGGTACAATCTTTTGAGAAAATATTTTCAATTATTTTTATATGGATGGATTTTTGCTTTGAATAATACTATTTTTGGATTTTTCAACTTTCGCACACAGAAAAAAAGAAAGGTGAAATTTTATAAAAATATACGTCCTACCTATTATATCTTAGCACAAATTTTCCAACAAATTATCTCATCTTAAAAGATAATTGCTAACCCATTGAAAACGTTGTATCTCATACCATTTTCACTAACTCCCCCGCAAAATCTATTGTCATTAAAAATTTTCCAAAAGAGCAACGATACGCCAACGACAACTTAATCTTTATGGTATGCATACAACATTTAAGCTATAAATAAATGGAAAAATTATCCGGTCGTAAAGGAAGATGATTTGATGAAGTGTGAAAAATAAATTTAATCGAGTTAAACGAGGCGACGTTTTTTCAGAATTAGAAAATTGAAAGAAAAACAACGAAATCGAGCATCAGCACAGCTCAACATAGAGCTGCTCGTCAGCCAGACAGCATCCGTTTATTTTTGCACAAAACCCTTTAGAAGCGTGCTAGCACGCATACCACTCCAAAGTAAATAAATGATAAGATTAGCGCCGAACAAATGTTCGACTCAATCGACGAGAAGATAATTTAAAAGCAATATTTTCTTATAAACTTTTCACGCCTTACACCAACGGATGGTTTTCGCCTTTTCTGCTGTCTCGATATTTTGATATTGCAGCAGTTTACTCGATCCAAGTTCGAAAACAATTATAATAACGGGCCTCCAGTTTCGATCAATGGTTTTTTGCCGGCTGAAGGGAGAAAAGGGTGTTCAAAATTTTACGAAACTAAGTTTGGAGTTCAGATAATGAGGCTGGAAGGTGGGTAGCACAGCTGAAGGTTGTAAAGAAGGCATATGGTTTTGATTATTATTCGAAATACGTGACTTTATTGATTCACGTATTGTGAAGCCCAGTTGAATACAATAGAAGGCGAAACATTGACAACTCAAGTTTATGAAGAAAATATGCAGTTAAAAATGAGCGAATAAATTTTGAAAAATACTGTTTACCTATTTGTTGGAGCCTTGTGACGTATACATGCCAGTTTTTAGTGCTAGGTAAAAAAAAAAAGTTCTAATAAAAATAAAAGGGAAACGTTTTAGTTTCTGCACTAAAAACTAACACGTTTTCCTTTACTTTTCGTGCATGTTTTGTGAAAAGTGTTTTTTTGTTCTCCTGTCAAATTTGAAAAGTGGACTTACCCGCTTTATGTATATCACTGTTCATAAGTAGGATAAGTTACAGTTGCAAGTATAATGAAAGACCTGTGACCATAGTTTTGCCACTTACAGTTGTTACCAGATAATTATAAAGTTACATAAGGGATATTATTTTTTATTCAAGTATTCTGTAACTATCTTCGGTGTAATGCATTAGTAATACAAATTTTAGACAAAAATACTGAACAGACACGAAACAACATTTTTATTAAGTACAATAAATTTAAAAAAACACGAAAAGATTCAAACACTAATTCTTAGTACCTACATATTTATACAGACGTATATAAGACAAGACAAAAAAAAAAAAAGAAAAGAGTACAGCAAAAATAAAGAAAAGACGAAATAGTCAAGCTTTTTGTCAACACGATGTCACATACCTATTAATCTAATATTATTAAAATAAAATATCACACATATATTGCTCACAGACATTAATCGTGAAATAGATTTCAATAAACAAAAATAATTCGTTGTTATACAGATTTATACTTTTTATTGAATAACAGTCTCTTCTTGGCTTCCAAACGTCGTTTTTCTATTTGCTCCTTAGTTCGAATCTCGTTTAATTTTGGGGCACAAATACTGGCGTGAGAACTAACCGAATTAGATGAGACAATTTTATCTGTAGAATAAAACAGAGCGCCAACGAATAAAAATAACTCAAATTGAAACTTATAATGTCTAATAAAATGTTCCATTAAATTTCGATGTTAATAATAATAAAAAAAATATTAACCCGATTTTAATTAAAGACACATCTCAAATAATTTCATTTTGATGAGAAAAAGAGGCGATAATATTTTTTCTTTTTCAAGGGTATCATAATATGTATACGACCATACCTACGTAGACAGAATTTTAGAATATTTCGAGGATTAAATTTGTTTCATAATTTATAATCTGACTTGCGAGAGTTGTTAGATGGAAATTCAAGAATCTTGAAAATAAAAATATAGAACAAATTCTTATTATTATGGAATATGAAGAAAAAAAATCTGACCCAATTGAAGGGTAGCAAGTTTCAAAAATTAAGACAAACATCAGGGGAAATGAGAAACAGAAAAAATGCCGAGTGAAAAAAATCTGAACCTTTAACACAGAGCTAGTCAGAAATTAAATCAAACAGACCAGTGCAACAGGTCTATCGACGATAATTTTGAAAAATTAACTCTTTCACGAATGAAGCTCCTAATTAAAATTTAGCTGAGAGGGCCAATTGACTTTTTTTTTTCTTTCAAGAAATGTATGATAACAGGCAAATCATGATATTATTGCATTGCATCTTTATGAAAGCAAACTAACAATAAACTTACGAGTACTTTGAACATTGGCCAAAAAGAATTCTAATTTTATTTGTTTTAATAATCGAGTTATTAATTTGGTTTGGAATAGCATCTATTTTAATATTTATTGATGGAATAGTTAATGAATGATAGCAAAAACAAAGTACCCGTTTACACCTGCCGTAGAACGAGATGACTTTTCCCCAAGATAAAATTCACTGTTTCAACTAAGTTAGTCAAGAATTTAAATCGAAAATGCAGCGGCAACCTCTTTTTTTTTCTTTTCTGCGTCTACAAAATTAGTTTAAAATTTAAATTCTGAAACAGTGAATTTTTCAGATGAGTCAAGTCATTCCATTCTACGGTATTGCATTTAAAAAATCAGATTTACAATAAGAATTACAATAAGAAATAAGTCGTACGAAAAACAGTCATTTTGAAAAAATTAAGTAACATATACTTACTTTGAGTAGGTTGTATTTTATCGATAGCGTGAAAATCGAAGGACCCGAATAAATCGTCTTCATCATCATTTAAGAGAGTCTCGAAAAGGTTTTGGTTTGGTACTAGAATTAAATATTAAGGAATTTTATAAACAATTCGACAAAACAATACGAATCTGAAATGACTGAGAATATAAATCCAAAGATGTGCGAGTCAAGAATAACAATTTAAACCTATACTTTTTATAAAATCTAAAAAAACTCTTCTGAAATTGAAGTAACGATATAGAAAACCAAAAAAACGTGATAATTCATTTTTAAATCTTGAATTGATGAGGAACAGGTGAAAAAAATAAAACAGAGAAGTTAGAAGGACATCTTTTCAGAAACAGAAAACCTTAAAAACGCAGGATTTCATGTAATTTACATAATATTATTCTAAAAATATGCTAGATGAATAAAAATTTCAGGAATTTACAGAATTTATCCATTCTAAACAAAGGAAAAAATTATTCTTGACTTATTCGACTTTGGAAAAACACTCTCCAATAATATGACTGATAATTAAGTTACCTGACGAAGAAGGAACTTTCGAAGAGACACTCGAAGGTGCTGCTGGATTGCCTGATTTTATTTCTTGTTTGGAGTTTGATGACGGCATTTTGAAATTAGTATAATGACAATTTTCGTTATTATTATTATTATTATTATTATTATGGCTAATCAAAGAATTATCTGTTCGCCAGTTTTTTTCAATACTCTTCGATTTAGCATTCAACGTATTATCAATTTTCAATTTCTTTCTTCGATTATCATTGGGATCTGGCGTGATCTTATGTTTTTCAGGAATGGACGAGATAGGCGACTTGGACGGAAGCCTCAGAAGAGGAAGGCTCTGTTCAACAGCCTGACTACACATTATCATGATTTCATCGACCGAATCGTCCAAAATATCGATACTTATATCCTTCGTCTGACTTTCAGGCTCGGTAACTTTCTTCGCATCATTTATAACCTTATTATCTTCATCAAGTAACACCGTCGGTAATTCTTCAAGTAAAACTGTCTTTTCTTCGACAGGTAAAACCTTCTCTTCGTCAGGTAAAACCTCGTTCTCTTTACTAGTGGTCTCTGAAAGTATGCATAATCATAAGAACTGAACAACGAACAAGGTTTTTTTCCCGAAACATGCTTTAGTAGTCAAATCAAAAATATACATGCACTTTTAGTAGCACAAGTTTGAAAACAAAAATATGAAAATTTTTCGAAAGATAATTAGAATAACTTTTTATAATATTGTATTCAATTCTGACTTATAGTACATTCTCACTCTTCACGCCTTTCAACAATGATTCAAACTTCAAAAATACTAAATTTCATCATCACATTGTAGGAGTCAACATTAATGGGGACAAGGAGGAGTGCGACCAGAGCTGGCTTGAGTGGCGAAGTTCTTTAGGCAACTTTCGTAATTAAATATTAATAGAAAATTATAAAGGAAGAAATGAATAAAGCAATACAAAGCTCGAGACTAGCTTCTTTTCAATTTAAATAGAAGTTTCAGGAACCAACATACTTTTAGCATACTACTACTAAATATTCAAGATGTATCATTCATATAAGTCCTTATAAATGAGAGAAAATTTTGAATTACTTGATTGTAATCCAAATTACTCAGTATGATAATACTTCATCTTTTTAACACCACATCGACACAAAAAACTTGTCGCTTTTCTTAGCATAGACATTATGAAATACTCCTTCGACGAGTCCTACAGTTTCCAATTTTTTTTCATGCAAGATTTATAGACGGAGAAATACAAAAAAAAAAAATTAGCATTGTATGTAGCGGAGAAACAAGCTTTCTGCACATCAGATGTTATAATTGTAACAAAGTCTCTCAGATACAAACTTTCATAGTTCAAATCGAAATGATTTTGTCGTTGGAAAGCTGGACATTAACTCGATACTAAAAAAGTAAACTAGTTCTCTACTTACCAAAAAGATTCTTGGACCAATCAATACACTGTAGGATATCATCTCTGTTGACTTTCGATTTATTCTTCGGAGGTTTGAATGCAAGATTGTCGGGGCAGCGGCGGATATTTCGTAGAACAGGAGCAGTTCTAATTGGACTACACATGTCTTCAACAGGGAAATACAATTGTAAATAATACGTTTCGGAAATTACAAGAACACAGCATAAGAGTTAGCTCACCTAAATCAGTAGACTCTGCACCATCGTTCCAGCCCACAATAAACTGAGGAGAACTTTGACCGGCGGATGACGAATTTGCAGTGTTGATTCGAGTAACTGCAGGTGAAGTTGGCATTGCATTAGGTGAAATAGGAAGCGTTTCCAAATCAATAACTTCAGTTTTACTGATAGAGCCTGTAATCCATAAGTAATTGTAAGTGAAAAGGGAGAAATTAGAAAAAAGAAATCAGTTTGAAGTGTACTTACGACTGTTCGAGGGCGAAGATCGTTCCAAACTTGGACCACATTTTCTAAAACCGAAAAATTTTGATTTCGGGGTTTTATCCATCTTGAATGGATTTGAATTTATCACTATTAGAGAATTAACAGCTTGAATATATTATTATGAAATGAAGAAGAGTATTCAAAGAAGCGGAATAACACGACCTGGATTACGTCTGAGAAATTTTTATACAATCATATTCAACACAAATTACATTGAAATGGATTATGGAAAATACAAATTTTATTGAAATTTGCATTATACTAACTAAAAAGCTTAAAATATAGATGAGTCGAAAAGATTAAAGAAAACAAATTACAAAATCATAACTCAGAAGCACGAAAAAATTCTACCGTTTACCTTCTACTCCTACACGTTTTTATCACGATTTGTCGAAATTGTATCTGAAATTTTACACATAATCATACACACATATACAAGCACACACAAATATGACATTCATTTTTCTCCAAGCGAGCCAGACCCAGACTCCATTCTGTGACTGTGAGTCATGTCTAGTGCGCATGCGCAGCGTCGAATTACGCATATTTTTATCAATTTCCCATCCCATATGTTATCTTCATGGTTTTTTTTTTCTTGGAGAATCTCAAGTTACAAATTTTGAAAATACTATCCTTTTCTATTTTTTAATAACATTATGATATTCCATAATAATCTATTTTAAATACCAAAAAATATGTATTACGTTTACTATTGTGAGTAAATCATCAAATTTGACTAATTGATACTTTCCAATTTTCTTTGTTTTATGCAGTACACTCGATTTTTATGGACAGTTTCTTCAGTCTGTTCCCTGTTTAAATTTTTTCAGGTATTATTATTTGCTGTTGGTAACCTTTTCCGAAGAGACCAGTGAATTAATCCGTTTATAATGGAAGAAAACGAACGTAATCGACTATGGATAGGAAATCTCGATGAAAAAATTACCGAGTGAGTTTGGTGACATCAGAATGCTTTGTTTTCTATGTTTATTCACGCTAAATATGTCAAAGAAAAATAACAATAATCCATGGTTCTTCAACTTCTATAAAAGACCTAATTTCAAGATTTCAAAGAGATTTTGCCCAATTGGTGGGGGCTTGTTTTGATGGCATATTTAGGGTAGTCTATTCCTCCTTTCTTTTTGAGACAAAAAATATGTATGTTTTTGTTTTTTTCTAATGGTAGTTAGGGTTTGATGCCACAAATGTCAAGAGCACTTTCCCAAATCTGGCCTTGCTTCCCTCAAATTCTTCATATCGCATAAATAATGTATTTTAATGGTGGTCTATATGATGATTTTTTCTGTTTTTATGGGTATCAACTTCTGAAACTCGTGCAAAAATATGGCGAAATTGAAAAATTCGATTTACTGTACCATCGAACCGGACCCCTAGCTGGAAAATCTCGAGGTTATGGCTTTGTCACCTACAAAAAGGATGCGGATGCTGAAAAAGCACTTAGCTCCTTACATAATAAATTGTTCGGTGGTAAACGTTTGTGTGTGAAGAAAGCCCAGTCCATGAAACAGGTTTGCTTTCACTAAAAATTCACAGCTTGACAAAGTGGATGTAATTCATGTTTTTGTTTTTTATGATTACTCTTATCACGAGATCTCAAAACTGTACCTTTCTGAAGTTCGAAATTATGTCAAAAATTGGGTATTTTGTGGCTATTTCATTTACACAATCATTGAAAAATATTATTATTAAATCAACCGACACTGTTTTATGCAGCTTTAGTTCATTTTTGATTAATAATACAAACAATTAAGATCGACTCAAAAATTGTTGATACTTCGTTTATGACATTTTGAAAGTACTACTGGTCCAAATATTCATTTTTTTGAACATCATGCGAGCCTTTCATGGCTTTTAGTGTTATGCAAGAATGCACATTTTTAGCACACGACATCCTCATTGATTATAATCTGTCAAAACATTAACTTGTCAAAGAGTTGTCACTTTGTGGAGTTGTGATTAATAGTCGAGGGAGCTATCTGCAGATTATAATTTCAGTATGTTCGTCATATAATTTCAGGAGGACTATGAAAACTTCAAATTGAAACCAATTCTTCAACTACCAGTTCTAGCCGGGCCCAGAGAACAAGTTTCGAATCAGAAGTGAGACTTTATTTCCCTCTTCACTGTGTAATATTTGACTTGGCTTCAGATTGACAATGATTTTTTTTTTTACTGTGCAGTCAATCCTCCAAAATTTGGGCTATCGAGAAGAAGCTACAGATGATGGAAAAGAAATCAGATCTTGATTCATTCTTGTTTGAGCCTGCTGTGAAAAAGCCAAAGGTAATTACTAGTGGCTGCAGTTCCAAATCGGATAATTTCGTAAAGAAAAAATAAATGTGTTTATTCTTTGTAACTCGTGGCAGCATCTGTGATTCTTTTATTTTTAGCTAAAATTGATGAAAAATTACTCACTTTTGAGAGCTCTTGAGTCAGATATTTCAAAAGAATTTTGGAACATTAATTTTGAATGTATAATTTGGAATACTTATCTGTAAATTATAATGTTTGTTTTGTATTCGTTAGTTTCTTATTCTCCATAATTTCATCGTATAATATTAAAAAATTGGCGCGACTAAATGGAGCTATGCTCGCACTCACAAGGTACTTACTGACCTCGTACAACTGGATATAACTGATGGTTGATATTCTTGGAATAGATACCAGCTTCAGTGTTACTGACAAATTAAAAATGTAACTAATTATATCATCCTTCCCCTGACACTTTTTTGGTTTACGTTCCGATTATAGAATGAGAAATTGGTTCTAAGCTCAGATGGTTTGAAAAGTTTTTTCAATTCATGGTTTAAAATAATTGCATTTTCATAGTTATAAAATTTTGTAGAATTCAACAAGCGAAATTAATCGTATCAACCAAAAAGGATACAACTATCAAAGTTTAACTCAAGTAACCACTTCTATTTAAATAAAAATACAAAACTTGAACAAAAAAAAATTGAGGATATAATATAAAAAGTAATATTGAAGCTTTCTAAAACTGAAAAAAATATTATAACTGAAATAATTGAATCTATCAAATTCAGATAATTGCGAATGTAAACAATATTCTCATGAAAACCAGCAAGGAAATTCCAAAAACAACTAGGTAATTATGAAAATGGACTAGTTTTATTAAGCATGAAAAAAATTATGTTGATATTATGCTTGGACAGAGTTGACAGACTAAAAAGTAAGAATACTTTCAAACATACATACAAAATAAAAGTTGGAAAAAGAAAACTTAAAAAGAAATTAGACTGAAATCTAAAATACGTAGAAGTTAATTTGATTTCTTTGTGGAATCTTCCAAAATAGGATCGTTCAACTTTTTGACGAAAAAGTAAATTTCAGCAACACCAATGATGGCGGCGCAGAATAAACCAAGTAATAAGCGAAAGCCAGCATCCAAAGGACCAATAGCCCAGTTCAAACCGATAAAGCCAAACACAAATCCTGTGCCAACCGATATTAGTACTTGCAGAACACCAATCAACTGACGATTCATTTCTTTCACTACAACATAGAAGAAAAAATTCAAATAAAAATCCGGTATTAACCAAGATTTGGGCATGGTTTCACTATGAGAAAATTTAAAAATGAGGAGGGCAGAATGATATGATATTAATTACAAACAATGTGGCATCTAAGGGCAATAAAACCAGGAGAATGAGAATTAAAAAATCTTTAGAAATTTGATTCATTTTCTTGGTCTTTTGAAAATATTTCCAATTATTTGGTCAAGTTGTGATATACTCGTAATAATTATACAGAGAAATTTTTTAAACAAATCGAAACGGATACTTCGTGATTCTTTTAAACTGGAAAACAGAACATCAATCACACTTACATTGAAACGCGATAGAATCTTCAGGATGACGAACCCTCACCGAATCTACATTTTTTGTCATTGCACGATATTGGCGCGCTTCCTCTAACGCCTTCAACTTTTGAATCCGTTTTTCCAGTTCTGGATTTCGTGGCGGTATTTTCACTTCGGGCAAAATCATTTCACATTGTTCTATCAAATTATGAATAAAAATATTTTTTGGTAGTCTTGGCCGAAGCCACAAAAATTCGTCGAGTTCAATGGCATCTTGAAAATCATTTTTTGCTGCATCGGCAATTTTATCAGGAATGTCAACCTCACTGGTACACGAGCATGCAGTTCGTAAATACTTTCGCACCTCTTCAGTTGGTTTAAATTTTATCACATCGTAATCGCTTTGATCTGACATACTGGTAACAGATATTTAATTGCTTCGACTAACTTTACTTGGATTCTCATAAAATTTTTTTATTTGTTCCAACTCTTTCTTGAATTCGTCTTCAAACTGGATAAATTTTGGTTCGATACCTTCTTTATAGGTCTCCCATGAGGATGCTCGTTGTTTTCGACGAATTTCAAGGATGGATTTCTGTAAAACAGAACATAAATTGAACAATAATCTAAACAGTATAGGTGTGTTTATGACTAAAATTGACAAACAGCCGAGGTTTAAACATGGTTTAAACTTTTAAACAGTAACTGGGGATTAAAATGTGCGAAAAAATGTTGTTTTTTGTCGCATTCCAAGACTCGAGGAACCTAAGAAAATTCCGAGCGTGCTAAAACTCTTTGCTTGAATAGAATGTCTATTAGGTTTGTACAATATTCTACATGAGGAGTGCATTTTAAAGGGTTCCAATTGATGAAAAATTCAGTAATAATGTGAAATAAGTTTTTGAGACACATTTATGAGAATTAAACTTGAAAGAAGTTTAACAAAACTTACTTCACTTTCAACCTTGTCGCATTTCAGAAGTTCGTCTGTCTGTTTAACACAATTGTTGATTTTTTCGTCGAGTGAGTGCAATATAGTGCCTTGAAAATTGGATATAGCGTCGAGCTGATTATTTATCTCACATTCAGTATTAAGAACATCCAATAAATTGACAATTTCTCGATCCTTACGATTATCCTACGAGAAAAATCAGAATTATTTGTGGTGACTCAAAAATTAAGCAATTTAAATAATATACCGAATGTTACAGCTGATCTAACAAAAGTAAGGACTGACACAACTACACTCTATTCTAAAAAAAGACATTTCAAACTTACGATGGAATTCTTAAATGGGTATAGTGAATTAAGAATTTAAAATTAGATATTTTACTCCAGACCATCGATTTTTAAATTAATAATGCGTTCCGAATCTTTTGTTTTTCATCTTGAACGGAGACTTGCACTGAAAGACTTGAAAATAAGGAATTACTCCACTACCTTAAATATGCTGAGATGTCAATCCTTTTTTCTGCAAGACAGGCTGAGCTACCATAAAAATAATAGCAATGGCACATTACTGGAAAAGCAGTCATTAAATAATTGTTCTCCAGCAATGTACTACCATTTACCAAATTTTAGCCCATGAAAATACACATTATCGTTATTTCATAGAAGCACCCTTCGAGGTGTTTGCGTAGTAGGACTTGCATGATATAATCAACATTTTTAGAAATTATAAAGAAACTGGCTTACTTCGAATTCTTGAACAAATGAATTTAATTCGGCTTGGATAAATGGTTTATGATCAAACAGACGAGACCATACTTCGATACAATCTGTGAACACATGAAAAACTCAACAATTAATGACAAAATATAGCATATAATAAATAACGATAGTACATTAGACAACAGAATCTAATCCTAAAACATTCTAGCTAAAACTAGAGAAAGAAAGCGAACAGAATAAAGACATGATACGATGAGTAATTTGAATAATTGAGCAAGGAAATTTGTAAAATCGCATCGAGTAGGAACTTCAAGCTTTAATCGTAATTCATTCTGGTTAAGTGAAATTTTATTATGAAGAGGAAAGTAGAAGGTGAAAAATAAAGAGCAGAACACTTAATTTTAAATGCTCATAATTAGAGTTTATTAAAATCTATCAATACTTACTTTTAACAACAGACATAGGTAAAATAAGCCTGCAGAGTTGAGACCTGTGAATTCAACACTTGAAAAATAATAAAATTTAATTTTGAAGGTACTTTTGATTACTCCGAAGTTTTTCCAGCATATCAGTTAGCACTACCCCTACACCTACAGTAGTGATGTAGTGATAAACTGGCGCTGCGGTGGGACGTGGGAGTCTACGTGCAGCCATCGTGCAGCTGATTTTCTTCCTTTGAGTTTTCTTCGGAGCCGAAGTTTACGTGAAGTCTCGTGATTCGGGAAGTGCCGCAAGTTTTTGTTCAACTCCGAACTTCTCGGACTAAATTGATGCTAATTTATCTCACTTGGAGCGCAGAAATAGCAGGGACCCGGGGACTTCTATTGAAATCATGACCACTACAAACACACACGCAAATAATTTCACTGTCCTTACACGAAACTCGAAAGGAAGGTTGACTATTCTTCGTGTTTGACTTTTTGTGCTATCTGTTGGGATAAGTTAGCATTAGTTAGCAATAGCATAAACATATTTTTGCACTTTTCTGAGTTTCATAACTTTGTCCCAAAAGTCGGCCTGAAGTACATTATCAATGTTTTATCATAATTTCTTAAAATCAAATTGAGAAAATCCTGAAATATCTCGAAAAATTGAATATTTAGAGCAGATCGAGAGCGTAAAATTGGGAATATTTCTTTTTACATGAACTGTTTTCAACTTTTATTCGTTTTCTCTCAATTCTGATTTTTAAAACTCGTATTTTACTACCTTCAGCATGGGGTTTATGATCGGTAGGAATCCTGTCATTCGAACGAAGAGATATTTAGAAGCCGGTCGAATTTATCTGAGTGACAAAATCAAAGTATTCTCTGCGCATTACAATAATTGTGGTGAACGACACAGAGGATTAATGTAAGTGTTTCACTTTTCTTTTCCGCTTATTCATTCTGTCTGGAGTCCAGAACTCTTCTGAAGTATTAACGTATGTTGAGATCTTGGTACCGACGTCGGAGTTTCCACTTGTAGACCTATGATCCTTCTAGTATTAAGTTACATTTTGTCTCAAAAACGTACTTTTGTTTGATTTCAGAGACTTTTGTATATGGCACTATCCGCAAATACAATACAAAAACCCTGATGTTCAGTGTATCATTCTGCGAAATATGACACCGACTCCTTTCATCAGAGTATATCTTGGTGAGCATTAATTTTATTTAGATTTCATAACGAATTTATTCAACTGGGTTATGATTATTTGTTTTTTGTGTGTGCAGAAAACGGTGATGATGTTTTGATCGACGTCGATAGTAAAGATCGCCTAGAAATCTTAAATCATGTGATCAAAGTTTTAGGAAAACCAGAGTAAGATTAATTTCTTTTCGAATTTCATCGTATGATTTTAAAGAAGCTATGTCACGGATAATGTCAGCACAGACTATAGTGATCTCATTCTGGCTACGCTGCAGCATTGTGTTTTTGAAATGAACAAATTATTCATAAATAATTCGGAATACAGTTCGTTAATCCTCTTTAATGTATTACCGTGTTGTCCAAAACCGGGAAGTTTGAAAAAAAAAATTCAAAAAAAAATGAATAGAAAGAGTGATTTTAATTCCTTGAGAATTTTTAGAATTTTTGTTGAATCGCATAATATTTTGACGACAACATATTTCTTATTGACGGAATATTTTCGAGTATAGTTTTTCATTGTCATACTAAAATGAAGATTGAGTTTGCCCAAATTCGAATATGACGCTTTCTTTCTTTCGACTTTGAATTATTATTTTTTCAATTCATTTAAATTGAATAATATTATTTTTACAGGAAATTTTTGAAAGAAGAATTGATCGCAAAGGAGAAGAAAGATAATCCGGCAAATTTCGGATATTTATGTGAGAAACCCTGTATTTGTAAATTTGTTGGTCAAGTTCCATGTTCCGGTGTTGTACCGGTTCCACAGTATATGAGAGGAAAATGGCTTATAAAAAACCTTCACAGCATTGACTAACTTTGTGATTGATGCTTGCTTATAATTGTATATGTTTTTTTGAAATTTTTCCTATTAAATTGTTTTAGATTTAGTACATTTGTGTTAGTTTTTTTAAAACTGATATTATTCTCTGAACAGATCGTGTTTGTTCTCTGGTCAGTTCATTGTTTATGAGACGCATGTTTTACCTACTTTTATTTTAGTATTTACGATAATTCGATGAATTATTTCAAAAATATGTCTGATACAATCTGCCCCTCCCTCTCGACCCATAAAATAATGAAACCGATAGATATGATGATGTCTTTTGAGCTTCGAAATATTTTAATTTGGATATTTCATTAAAAAAAAGGTAATAAGAGAAATTCAAATTTTTATAAATACGTTAACGCTATAGAGAAATCATATTTAAGTTTTTTTCGTAATTAGAAATAAAATTTTATTGGAAGCAAGTTGATGGATTCCTCTAATTCACTTTTTGACATTTTTGTAACTTTGACCTTTACAAAGAGCTCACTCAATTTAGTACTAACGAATTATAAAAAAAATGTTAGTCAATGCATTTCACAATGTTCTGAAACTTTTTCAATTCTTTGTAACTTGCTCTTTGGAAAAATCCACATGTTGAAGTGTTTACGTTGTGTAGGTACTTAGCTCTTTTAGTACGTCTTTGTTGATTCATTATCTATCGGTTTCAAACAATTCTACGTTCTTCATAAGTTACGAATTTTCATTGGTAGTATAATATTCAACCTTCGTAATACTTTTCTTTTTTACGATATTTTGGTCGTGGGAGAAATTATTAAAAATAGATAGGTACTTATGTTATAAAACGATCTTGTTTACCGTCGCATGAGAATGTGGTAACAATTATTTTGTAGTGGTAGACTACTTTGATTCAATAAAAGTATCGTATTCAACAAGTTTCGATGCATTAATTTATCATCTTCACTCAAATTTTACAAGAAAAACCGCCTTATTTGTATTTAGTTTTTCTATTTATCGTCATGTTTTCATGACATTGCTCTATACTTCTTGTATTCAATTTTATCTTTCGAGTGGTTCATTCACACTGGATAATGATGTTTGCCAAAGTGTTAACAAATAAGATAAAAATGACAAATTCGTGCAGAAAAAAGGGATTTAAAATATTAGGTATCCGCCTTTTTAATACGTGGTTATAGAACCATTATCTAATACAATAAAATCCAATCATGTCCAGATGTCTGTTTTACCATACGGATAATTTTTTATTTTATTATCACAATTATTTAGCACTTATTTAACCTCGAGAGCTAAAATTATTCGCATTCAAAAGAGAAAACTTTGATAGCCGTTTTGTTGCGTAAAAAATGCCAATTCAGCCTTTGTTATCCCATAAATGCGGAACATAGACGGACTTCGATATGTTTGGTGGGGGGCGGTGGAGAGGGGGGTGAAAAAATTGTTCAGTTGCTAAAAAAAAAAAATGTTATTATTACAATCTGCTAGAAAATGATAAGATGAGTAAGAATTTAAAAAAAAAGGGAAAACTAGGAGTTTGGTTAAATCAAAATTTCGTTAATTTTCTTCCAAGTGGGGGGCTAATTTGATTTTTTCGGGGAAGGGGGAGGAGGAGGTTAATTTCATTTATGATTTCACGTTTATTGTAGTCTACATTACTCTTAGCCTACATGTATTATCAGCAGATTTTCAGCAAAAAAATATAGCCATTAACTTTGGGTCTGACTTTCACTGCTAAAAAGTGTTCAGGTTTTTTCAGAATCATTTTCGTCTGTAATTTTTTTTAAATAGGCAGTAGCCTTTCCTTTGACTTGAGGATTTTCAAGACATCTTTCATTGAAAGTAATTATCTCCCAGGTAACTTACAATTGAAAAAAATTCTAGCGCAGCTGGCTCCACTAGAAAAACAGGTTTTCTTCCAAGTCGGTTATGTCTACCATGTGGGACAGAAGAACCACAAATGTTATAAGTTATCTAAAATAAATCTGAAACTATAATAATTCTCTTATTTTATAAATTCATAATGTTTAAAATTATTTATGAATAAAATTAATTATAAATCGCACGTTTGTAAGATGTTCAGTTCTCACTCCTTAACAACCATTCATCCATCATTATTTTTCTTTTTGAAGGAAATTTCTTTAAGAAAAAATCTTAAAAAGACGTGGTATTTCTACCCTCCTATAACTACCCGAAGACCAAATAATTTTTCAAGAAAAGAAAAATTAATTTTTGACAGAAACCTGCAGGAAAGCCCAATTCACAATATAGTTCCATTCGAAAACCTGCTTTTCTAGCGGGGCTTGCTGCGTTAGAATTTTTTTTAAAGCATTGATTTTAGTTCACGCGGTTTATAGTCCGCTTTGATTTTAGTCCACGTTATCCTATTTAGTTTACTTGGTCTCTATCCTATAGATTGATATTAGTCCACGCGTTGATTGTAGTCCATATTATTTTTAGCCTGCATGGATATTATTCTAAATTATTGATTTTAGTCTGCTTGGTTTTTCAGCCTGAGAAATTATAACATTTAAATTTGATTTTTCAGCTGTTCTTTAAGCACTTATATTTTAGTCTGTAAATGAATTAATTCCACTCTGCTCATGCAAGATTACTCGATAAGTACTCTTGTGTAAAATTTACCTAAAAAATGTAGGTATATACATGTACGTAGCTTATTGCTGTCCTGATTAATAATTTGAAAATTAACGAGTAGGTTGACAGGGGACGTGAGTATAAGTACCATTCCTTATTCATTATCACGAATTCTCATTTGGAACGTAGTTCAGTACTTCAAAATTTTATTGTATTTGAGAAATAATAGCAGATAAGAGAGACTTGACTGTTTGATCCGATGGTGTAATCGTCGAATCATTTTTCACCTGTACTTCAACATTAAAAAAATAATTTTTTTTTTCTTCGTTTACAGTTGTCTTGAAGAAGAACCAAGGAGAATATTCTCAAAATTCTTATAGAAAATTGAACAAGAAAAAATAATCAATATGTTGAATTTTTGTCGGGTAGGTAAAGTGAAAGCTATTGTTTTTTTTCGCGATTAAGTTTTGAAAATCTCGAGTCTACAGAATAATTTTTGTAATGTGTAAAAATATTTATTATGGTTTAGAATTGTTTCACCAAACGAAGGAAAAGTATTACGGAAACTATTGAAAATGAAACCGATTCCGAAAACGCAATTCTCTATGGTCTGGATGATGTTCCTCCTTGGTATTTGTCTATTTTTATGGCATTACAGGTGAGTGATTTTAATTCAAATCCAGAGAAAATGCTATTAGAGTGAGGTGAACCTTTATGAAGCTCCTATAAAATAACGATTATTTTCTAAAAGACGACCTCTCATTGGTAGATTTTTTAATTTTATCTTCAGGGGGTTAAGTTGATTGAATTATTTTTTTGCCTAATTCATTAAATTCACCCTATATTTCCTTAAATAATTATATTTTCTCTACGGGCAGGGAATTTCATCTTTGGGAGGCTTGCACCCCTCCCTCCGAACCATCAGTAAAGCCTCCTATGCGGATTCGGCCAGAAAAAAAATCTACTTTTTATGAACAATTATAAATAACCATATGCAAAATAGGTATAATTATCATCACTTAAATTAGAGCAAGTTTTATAATTTATAGGAGGTTTTCACTGGAAATCTGCTGAAATTCTCATTTCAGATGCTCATACCTACCAGTTAAATAACAACCATGCATAAAATTTATTTTCACTTATTTTTAGAGAAAATGTAAAATAAATTTTGAAATTTCATGGCCCTTTTTTGAAAAGCTTTTATAGTAAAGCTATAATACTTTTCATTACTTTTACAGCATTACATGACAATGATCAGTGCCATCGTTTCCATACCTTTCGTATTGACTCCAGCTTTGTGCATGACAGACGATGATCCTGCTAAAAGTTATATTATTTCAACAATGATATTCGTAACTTCTTTCGTAACCTTTATTCAAGTCACTTTCGGATGCAGGTATGAAATGAGAGAAAAAAAAAAACCAAATCAAACCTTAGAATGAACTGATAGAAAAAATTCATTTTAGATTACCTCTCGTCCAAGGAGGAACAATCTCATTTCTAATTCCAACGCTAGCCATACTCAGTCAACCTCAATGGCAATGCCCACCTAAAGAAGTTCTAGAGTCTATGTCACCTGCAAATCAGACAGAAACTTGGCAATTGAGAATGCGAGAAGTATCCGGTGCCATTATTCTCTCCGCATCAGTTCAAATGTTTATGGGATATTTTGGTAAGTTTGCAGGAAATAGATTTATCAACAGAATATACTTTATTTGATGAATACTAATTCAGCTATATAGTTACATATAAACAATGCATTGAGCTTTCTGTGTTGAGAAAAAAATATTTTCAAAAAATTTGTTCAAAATAGTTCACATATTATTATATCATATCAAAGATTCCTACAAAAATCTGTATTTGAGATTTTTTCGAAAACTACAATACAGGGATTATTCTACAAAAATGTTGAATTTTCAAAAATAGAATCACCAAATTTTTTGGCCGCCATTTTGAATTCTTTTTCTTGGAAATGTCAGCACATAACCTACAAAATATATCACTAACATCAGACATACAGGTAAAGCCTTAAGAAAGAGTTAGCTCAAAGTTAAGACACTGTACAACCAGCTCTAAGCCAATAAGTCATCAGCCGATTTAAATAATTGGTTCTGCGCATTCGCATATCAAACTGCTGAGCCATTTTATTTTATCGACAGTACCAGTTTTATTTCGGCATCATACCCATATATTGCCTCATTTGATGTGAAAAAAATCCCTGTCACCTTTCCAACTCTAGTATTTTTGCGAATTAACTACCTGAACTGGATTTTGCAGGTGTAATTGGTGTAATTCTTCGTTTTGTTAGCCCTCTTACAATAGTGCCAGTGATATCATTGGCAGGTTTGTCATTGTTCGCAAATGCAGCTGACGCATCGTCTTCACAATGGGGGATAGCAATTTTGTGAGAAATTTTTTTATTAGACTAATATAAATTATTTTAGTGTTGTATAATTCTTTTATTTTCAAAAATGTTTCTAAAAATTTACTTACTTTCAGAACGATTGTACTTCTGACCGTATTTTCTCAGTGTCTTAATAACGTGTCAGTACCAGTTCCTTCTTACAATAAAAAATCCGGTTGGTCAGTTGGAAAATTTTATATTTTTAAATTATTTCCAGTAAGTATTTTTCATTCCTTCGTATCATTTTTTAACATCTATAGTGGATCTTTTCATTATTTTAATATTAATACCCTTTCTTGGTCTCCAGTTTCTTATATACATTTTTTTGGTAGGTATTACTTACGATTGTATTCGTGTGGGTGTTATCCGGAATTTTAACAGCTGTGGATTTCTTTCCAAAAGGTCACCCTGCAAGAACTGATGTTAAGCTGAAAATTATAGAACGTGCAGCTTGGATTAGAATACCTTATCCATGTATGTCCATTCGTTAAGGATGAAAGTATCTAATTTGAACTTGTAATGAAGATACCCTAAAATTCTTGAAATTTTCTCACGGTTTATTTAAGTATAATATGTAAATATTTACAAATGTTTTAAATTCATGCGTTTTACATAGGTATTTTATTTTGAGAGGATTTTTTTATTTATAGATACTCGTATCTTCGTAGGTACTAAAGTTTTGTTGTTTGTTTTTAATTTCTTAATATTATTATTCTTTCATTGAGGTACTGGTTTTAAAGTAGAAATTGTTCATATATTATTTTATTTGATAATTTTTATAAATTTAAAGGGTGTTTTTTGAAAAGTCTACAAGAAGATAAAATGAATTTTACATTGGACCCGAGTCGAGTTCTTCAAAAATCAACAAACCATTTTTCTATGTGGTAGTTTACTAACTGCATGGAGAAATTTACAAAAATGCATTTTTCATAAAACAATATTGACCAGCTTTTGAAAATTAATAAAAAAATTTTCATTTCCTTTCAGTTCAGTGGGGTTGGCCAACTTTCAGTTTATCATCGGCTGTTGGCATGTTTGCTGGTGTATTAGCTTGTACAGTTGAATCACTTGGATACTATCCAACAGTAGCTAAGATGTGTGGTATGCTGGACGTAGAAAATAAAATTCTGCTTTCTGAAGAAATAAAAAATGATTTGAAATACTTTTTTTTTTTTTTGTAGGAGGACCACCACCTAGTATCCATGTAATAAATCGAGGAGTAGGTACAGAAGGCTTAGGAACAGTCCTTGCGGGAATTTGGGGCTGTGGTAATGGAACTAACACTTTCGGAGAAAATGTTGGCACTATTGGTGTTACTAAAGTAAGTGTCTGTGTCATTATATTGTTTTTTTTTTTTTTTTTTTGACATGGATATGTCTTTTGGCTGGGGGTCAACCCAACATTTTTTGCGCGCCACGCTGGATATCATAATGATGACGTCATTTCTTATTATTCCCCATTTGTTTCGTTTGGTATCATTTTAGACCATTAAGTATACGAATTCGATTGACTCTCTGAAAATTTTTAAAAGTTTCTTTGAGAATGAATTTATTGGTAAACTTTAATTTTATATAGTACACCTTTAGAATGAATTCGATGATGGCAACATTAGAGAAAGAACTTGAAAATATAATTTAGATCTTGGTCTTGCTTTTCATCTCATTTCTATTTTCAAAATTTCACATTTCATCATAGTTATATTGCATACCCACAGGTCCAGATTTTTTCAGCTAATTTTAACATATTATGCCTATTGTCTTTTCCGTATCACTATGTTCCCATTTTCCTTTCTTAAATTTCCATTTTTCAAGTTGTGCGGACAGAATACGAGCTCTGCCCATTCACTCGTATTTACGGCGGGCAGCTTATGCAATTTGCGAGTCACAAGGAAACAAATGACGGTACAACGCAAACCGCTCACACTAAAAATATTTCATGTTAGTCCATTTGGTTCATTCTGTTGTCAAAAAAGTTTTGAAAAATTGAAATTATTTCAAAAAAGTTCTCAAAATGGTTGTTCTGGTAGTTCTACACATATTTGAAAAAAGTGTGGAAATGGTTTTTTTTTTCATTTTCTGTTCTCTTTGCTGTTAGAACTAAAACCCGAGAACTTGAATTTTGGTCAAGTTCTGCACTTTTAGAGGTCACTCGAGGAGTAAGTTCTAGGTTCTGAGTTCTGCGAAAAAATTTTCGTTAGATTGAACGGAGATGAAATTATTTACAATACGAACTAATGAATTAGTAACGTACCTAGAGCAACATTCTGGCCGAGGGGAAAAGGGTGGGAACATATTACCAAAAGAGTTAGTTTTTTCTTATTTTTCCTTTTCACTTCTGGAGTAGGAAAAAGGAACTAAATACAGAAAAATGTCAAGAAAAATAGAAAATTTATTTTTATTTTCTCATTTTTCATTTCTTACAATGAAAATATTCACAAAGGTGAAAAGTAAACCTAAATTAGTAAACATCAAGAAGGTCTCGGCTTGAAAAATCTACTTAAGTATACAATTTGACTCTGTAACAATATTGCACAAGCAGTGACACAGATAAGGGAGGCTAAGAGGGCTGAAGACCTCCCCCCCCCCGAGGCATCAAATTTCATCAAAAAAAGACCGAATAAAAAACATTTTCGCAAAATTTCTGTCTTTTGAGGATAAATTCAAGACTCAGCCACTCCTTTAACAAATTTTGGACTGCGCTACTGTGTGCATAAGGTTTAAAATTCAGTTTGAGCGTGAACTTCACTGATTGAAAATACAATGGAAAAATAAAATAAGAATGTTGTGTTTGTCTGTTCATTCAGTTAGTTCAATTTTTATAAAGTAAAGCACTTCATTAAAATATGACTAACATTTCCTGAAATTCAGGTTGGAAGTCGAAGGGTTATACAAGTGGCTTGTCTAATAATGTTGTTTCAAGGAGTTTTCAACAAATTTGGAGCATTCTTCATTATAATTCCAGAACCAATTATTGGAGGGATATTTTGTGTTATGTTTGGAATGATAACCGCCTACGGTAATTTACATTATCCAGTCACCTAATTTGGTTTGAAAGATTATTTCCAACTTTAAAATGGTAAAAAGAAATAATAATTTCTATTTCTTATCTTCTCCAACTTACAGGACTTTCAGCATTACAATATGTCGACTTGAATTCTTCTAGAAACCTCTTTATTTTGGGATTCACATTCGTGTTTTCTTTGGTTAGTATTATTTTTATTTCTTTGAGACCAAATATTGAAAAAGTGTGTAAAAAAGCTCAATTCAAGGGAAATTGGCATTGCAAAGATAAAAACTTGAAATAGCTTTTCGAAACTGAGATTAAATAAGCCTAGTGCTTTATTTTAATCACAATTACCTAAGTGGAATAAAGTTATTTTTGAAAAATGGCCACCTGCGACAAAATTGGAGTCACTGAAATTTGGTTAGGTATAAATAATTTTTTTCCTTTTTCTTTTCTTTTTTTTTTCAGGCACTACCAAGGTGGATGATTCATAATCCAGGAGCCATTCAAACTGGGTTTCCAACTATAGACAGTGTTTTAACTGTACTAGGAAGCACAAGTATTTTGATAGGTGGAGTATTAGGATGTGTAATGGATAATTTAATTCCTGGTAATCATTTTTTTATGACGATATAAAAGCTGTAAATAATTTGTTATTTTAGAGAATGAAAAATATTATAAAGGGTGGATATAATTTCTCTATCTAAGCTTATCAGTAAATACTGACAATTAGACTGTCTCAAGAATGGCGTCACTGTAACTTTACTATAATTCAAATACTTGAATTGTGTTTCTATCTGCAGATCTGGCCAATAATGTATATTCTGAATGACAATAGGCAAATATTTTCATACTCAAAGAAGTATAGGAAGGTTGTAGAAATTTTACGTAGTTTGGAAATTATCATTTTTTAGCATTTTTCAGTCAAAAGCTTATTGTGTCAGTCATAGATTTCTTAAGTTGAACAATATTTATAGTTCGGATACATTCTACAAGTCATGCAGTTGCTACCGAGAGTTTAATTGGAAAAAAAGCATCAAGCTTACTCAGCGTTTTCTACAATTTACTGTATTTTTATTTATCATTCCAAATAGGAACACTTGAAGAGAGAGGAGTAACTGAATGGATCGAGCAAATGAAACTAGGTGATGAGGAGAACGAAGATGGTGACGTCAGAAGCCCATATGATTTTCCCTTTGGAATGGATTACATTAGGAGGTAAAAAAAATTTTTCATATTCTTATCTGTCTACTACCATATATGATTGGTCAGCTTTTTCAAATATTTAAAAATTCTTTGCCGATGACATTTTCATTTCGTGCTTCTATTAGGTATTTTAACGAGTTATCTTTATTTCAGTCACAAATGGTGTTCTTATATTCCTTGCTTTCCCACATACAAAGCCAGGCAATAAACCAGCTCCATATTTACATTATTTGCTGAAAATCGTTTGAAAGACAGGATTTCTAGCTCTGCACAACTTCAGCAATCTAATCAGGTATGCCTTTTTCATACTTACTATAATTACGTTAATTACTTACCAATAAAATTGTAAATTCTGAACTCGTTCCAAATAGAAAAGCACAGTCGATTTTTGTTTTATGTTGAAATCTCTACGTACCCGAACTTCTAGAATCCCCCCCTAAGGATTCTTTTTTTAATCATATTTGTAAAATAAAAAACTCGCTGAAACTATTAGACACGAGTTTACTGGGACTTTTGAGACATTTTTCATATGAAATTATAAGAAACTAATTGTTAAATAACAATAGGTATATAATTATTACCATCTGCTCTCTTCCTCTAGAAATATGGCTCCAAATGTTCTGCATCCAGTGATTTGATTTTTTATTACCAACCAACTTGGAGAAAACTTTGTCAGAAAATCTGGAGATAACTGCTAGGGGCATTACCTTAATACCTACCAGATGACTGTACATTATTCGCAACTATGTACGTGTACATGGATATTTCAATATTGATGACATCTGTGGTTTAATTTTTCTTAACTCTGTGATGACTGCTATGTTTGTTCTTGACTGCAGTCGATTTGCTTGATTTATTCGAATTGGTTTGACTTAATTTGAAAATGTTGCTGTTAATCACATTCGGAGTCATTTCTAATTTACTTGCTTCATCTGTATTGTCCTCGTGAAAAAGATGAGGAAGTACCATTGAAGCAGTTCGCTGAAATGAACCCAATTGTATTTTTTGTAATTTATGTTTCATTACACTTCTTCATTGATGAGAAAATTGTTTTAAGATACAATTATATTTACTTTACAACTAGTTGTCAGTCCTTGAGAAGTAAAGTTTAGCTGCCAATTTTGAAGGCCAGCGTGTATTAGCATCATTCTAAAATAAGAAGAAAAATCTTTAGCCAAAAAATGCCAATCATTGCCCATATCTAATAGCCACATTGAAGAAAGTGAAGCAGAGTGTGTATGAGATGCAGTTTGATGGCTCTGCTCTTTATCATTGTGGTACACTAAACAAATAGTCCCAACATTTTCATGACTGCTGAGGACGAAAGACATTTTGAAATTATTTTGATTCCACGTATTTTCGCAGAAATTCAAGTTTGATTTGGGCTTGAGATTAACTTTAGATCTGTTTACTCCACTCTGAGGTTTAATTTTTTGTTTGTGCACAAAATGCAGGGGCTTCACATTTGCCAGTGCTGAGATTTTGATCTCACCTCCAACAGTTAAATTTTCACCTATTCGTGCAAAATGAAAATTAATTAGTCTTCCAGGTTAGATTTGTGAGTATGTATTATCGGAGGTTCTTATTAATTTACATTTAAATTAGTTTTCAATTTGTTCAAAGTCCCAACTCTTCATTTGAAATAAGTCACTATCTCCTTACCAATCAACTTTTCTGGGACTGTTTATTTTTGTTTAAGTCATTTGTGAAAGACTGTTTTAAATTTTTGGGACTGGTGGCTTGCAGTGAGTAAGTAAATTAAATTGATAAGTCTGACTTTTTTCTTACCTCTTGAAAAAAACTTACTTTCTTTATTCTCTTTTTGATTACAATGCTGATACTTCCACGACATTTCAAATCCATCAGTCGAAGCATAAAATTCTTTTAAATCAGGTGGTAATGATGCGCCATTGTTCTGCTCCCAAGCTGCTACTGTTAAACGACTGCATGGTGGCCGTTTTTCTATGTTTAATGCAACTATTTCGTCCATGTTTCCTGTACATATATTACCATTATGTCAATCTTGTACTTTTTGAACTGTTTTGCTATTAATTAGCAGTTTCAAAAATTTTTTTTGGGCTTAATTTATCAACTCAAAATCAAGTTTTACAAAAAAGTAACAGTATAATATTATGGTTTCCGAAGGTAAAATTTTTAACCATTTAGTCTACGACTACGTAACATACCATTAATCTGCGGGGGGGGAGGGGGGGCGAGAAGAAGGAAAAAATTTCAATAGACGCTTAAATATGCTTAATCAAGAATCCATAATTTAAAAACAATTATGTTCCTCAAAAACTCCTTACATTCAAAATTCTATTCTTACATCTTAGTCGTACCGATTTTATTATTCACAAAATGTTTGCTTTGATGTTTTATTTTGATCTACCTAGCAGTTTGAATTCAAATTTACATGTTTGTGATGTGATGTAAGAAAAAGTAGCTTAATTCGGAAATTTCATTTTCGAGCTGAAGACTGCTTTTGATAGAAAAAGGTTTGAGCATTTTGCTAAAAAGTCCTTAACCAGTTAAAAATTCACTGAGATGTAAGTTTTTAAATTTTTTTGATTTTAAAAATGCTACTTATTTGAGAAAATCAAGTTCAAAGTTGAATCATTGTTTTTTCCCAAAAACAACTGAATCGATTTGAATGAAATTTTCAACGGTTATTTTACATAATTATAACCCTGGCTGTATCCTGTAAAAAGTTATTGGCCAACAATTACTGTATCTTTCCATAGATCACATCACATTCAAACAGAAAATCATTGATTATTCGTGTCATTTATCATGAATGTTTATTTATTTATTTATTTCTAATGAACTTACTCAATTTTCTCGCCAAACCTAGTGTTATGACATCGAAAAATGTCTCCTCATCACTGGAGAAATTTGTTGTTTTGTGCATTTGCTACTTGTGAACAATAACTTTTAAAGCAAATATAAAATAGTTCAGGAAGCAAAATATGTTAGTTATCGGTAAAGCCTTTTAGTTCAGTATTCATTCTGAAAACAGTTTTACATTATAGGAAACACTCCGTTTTTCTTGTTTCCAAAGCAACCAACAAAACTTTTAACGAAAAAATTGTACGTGTGGTGTCTGCAATTAAACTTTTGAACCCTTTGGCTTACGCGGCATAATATTAATCTTCTAGGGGCAGGGGGAACTAAACAAACAGATATCATACATGTAAGTACTCTCAGACATTCATTATCAAGAGTAGGTAATGTTTTCCAAAATTTCTTTGCATCTGAATTTTATTCTTCCAATTCACAATTATAGTCCTTTCTTTATCACAGAAATAAGTGATCTGTTTGTTGGCACTAAAGTTTGTAGACTAGTAGAGAAAATAATTTCCCACTATATCTAAAACTCTTTGTACTTAAATTTCTTCAGGGTACTGCGTTTATTATCCGGGCCAAGAATTGAGACCAACGAGTGTCGCAATTTAAATAAAAATAAAATTGCAAGGACACTTAAAATAAGTAATTGAGAAAAATAAATTTGTCTGTAATTTCCTCAGTGGATTGTCCATTAAGTTTTAGAAAAAAAGAACCTCCCATAAACTTTGACGAAAAATTCATTGATGTTTGTTCAACTTTGTAAATGTGATACACGTAGACTAGAAATTACATTTTGCTGGGTATTTTAAGATACTCTATAGTGAAATATTTTCATTTTAGGAAGAATGCCATAACGTTTTCTTGCTTTTACTTTTTTCTAATCAATAGGGTCGCATTTGAGAATTTTCTTTCACCACAATTCGAATGAAATTTATTTGACTTAAACAGAAGACCGACATACACCCTTAGTGCTTCTATATATTTTGTTAGGGTGTGTGTTTCTGGTTGAACGTTTGTAGGATTCAGCTTTTCCTCGTAGTTTGCTACCATTATGTCAGATAAGTTATTTGAACCGGAAATCGTAGAGCCTAGATGAACTTTTTTTTTGGAAATAAGGAAAGGTAAAAATTTATTGAATTTTCATTTAAGATAAGATAGTATTCCTATTTTAGTTTTATCACATATTGAATCTATGCTATCATTATTCATTTACTGATGATGGATACCGGGGCATTGTTGTGTTGTACAACCAAAAATAATTCTTTCAAGTTTATGTTTAACTGATAATATGGTTATCGGCTTCTATAATAAGTTAATTTAATGCAAAAATAAATTTTAATTAGATTTGCATAAAATGACAAAATTTAACTGCTCGTGCAAAAGTAAATTCCGAAACGCACTTTGAAACCGAGTTATTATTAATCCTTTACTTTTGATTTGATTTTCATTCAATGGACTTGAGCTACATGGCTATTATATCATACATTTGGAGCTAGGTTCTAAATACTTGGTCCATTGTAATATTGTGCTATTCTTTAGGCCACCAGTATGCAATAAGAGCATCGAAGAATACAACCAAATTGATCGTATTTAGAGAAGAGATTTTTATAGCATGAAACGTTGGCAGTTGCTGGGCAAGACAGCACAACTTTCAGACAACAAAGCTGAGTATCAAACCAGAACGTTAGGCAGACCTCGGCGAAGAATATTTGAATTTATTCATGACAAAAGTATTTTGGATCTCTGGTAGAGAAAAATTACTAACCGAATAATTTATCTTCAAGTAATTCGTAGCATCTTACTTCCTATAGGACGTGGATAATTTTTCAAGACAGAAAAGAATTTGTACTCAAATTCGAAAAAATATAAGTATGTAATATTATCGAATGTGAGTTAAGTAAAAAATTTGGTTACCGTGTATCATATTTTTAGCAAAGTTTTGATAAATAACCTTCTATTAATTTTGGTCTGACTTTCACAAATAAGCATATGGAACATACCTACATAGGTACTCAGTTATTCGTTTCATGATCTCAGGATTCCAAAAAATATACATCCCTCATTTTCATATTTTTTTTATTTGTTTCTTTTATTATTTGCACAGTCTAACAGCATAAAATTTTAATGGTTCATCAAGACAACTGTAGTTCCATTTAAAAATCTGCTTTTTTGGTGGAGCTTGTTGCGCTACAATTTTTTTTTATTACACTGAAGATATTCATATGAGGCTTCCATTGGGTACCGTATATAATTTGAGGTTATTTCTGAATTCTCTCACTTACATTCCACACCTATACTAAGGTTTCTTATTCTATAATTAAAACTTCAAATATTAAAATTATTTGTTATTATATTTATTTATTTATTGATTTTTTGACAGGTCAATGTTTGATTTTTGAAAAAAAAAATTTTGTTTATTTTACTATTTGATTTCGTGTGTATTTTTTTTTGTGGAAGTTTATAATATTATTATTTTACGTCTTCCATCGTGAAAAATGAGAAAGTATTTTCAAATAATTTGAGTGGAAAAAAGGAGTTAAAATGAAATTAGAAGTCCTAACCATCAGATTGTTGTCTCTCTTCCACTCATGGGTATTCTTGAAGGTACAGAAATAGGAGTCACTTCTACTATGAAGTTTGAAGACAACTACCTTTGCCTAATCCAAAAAACAGAATTTGAGTTAAAATTCAGCCATCCCTTTGTAAAATTTGAGTCAGTGCTATAGTCAGGAGAATTCGCCTTTTACAAAAATTGGTCCTTTTTCTTCACAAGATTTTACTATGTTGAGCAATCGAACAAAATTGAAGAAAAAAACCTATTATAAGAGTAAATGTCTGGGAATGTGGGTACACGAGTGGTAAAAGAGCACAGCCCATCGACTAATACAAATAAAAATCTTCAATTTTACACAATCATAAATGCGCAACTTTATATTGGAGGTACTTAAAGGATAGGTTTATCGTACCCAAGAGATGAGGCATTAGACTATGTCGCGATAGTACCCTGCGGTACCAGCAAAAGCATTTGAAGAATGAGCTCTTTTGAAAAGTTCAACTTTTAAAATAATATATTTAACTCTTTTATTGCTTCCTTTAGTCGCATCATCTATTCCCATCCCAAACAAGCCCCAAATTTATACGATTCACCGAGTAAACAGACAGAGAGGATTTTGGTGTTTTTTTTTGCACCCCCATTACACTTTTTACATCTTCCTTTGCGTTTGAATCTTCGTTTTTCTTTTTTACTATTTTTACTTCTTTGTTTTTCGAACGATTCATTCGAACATAGGACGTTAACTTTTTCACACGCGTTTTTCACTCATCTCTACATTATCCTTTATGATATCTTCATTCACAAAAGCATTAAATAAAGTTTCTATCTCAATTTTCAGCTTCAATTTTTGGTGTTTTAGTGGACATTATTTTCTAAATTTTCAGGTTGAAGGTGTTCCTGCAGTTGATTGCTCAGGGCATAGTTGAAGGTCATATCCATCTATATTATAATAAAAAAAGTCAAAAATGAGCGTTGTTGGGACAAAAACAAAATAAACAAAATAAACAAAACAAATGGAAAAACCAATGAAACAAAAAAAAAAACAAAGCTAAAGCTAATAAATTAACAAACAAATCAGTGAAAAAGGACCTCAGGGTAAATCTGACAAAGTTTTGTTCCTTTTAAGATACCTTTAGCTTTGATCTGAGAAGAAATCATGTTTGATTCAAATTTATTTGTACCATTTAAAAAATGAGAAATTTCTTTCAGAATTATTTGGAAAAATAATTGTTTAATTTTGTTTTTGTTTTTACCACGTAACTGATTTTTTTATAGCTTGTCTTCCGTCTAATGTATGTTTTATGTCTCTACTCTATTTTTTTAAATTTCTGTTTTTCAGACTATTTTTCTAGGGTCTCAAAACCCCTCTTTTTAGGGGACTTCAAAACACAGCAAAAAATCAAAATTCTGTCTTTCGTTGTGGCTAAATCGAGCCTTTTTTTATTGGCCATAGCATTGGAAATTCTGACTTTACATGATTCTAAAAAAAAATTCAAATTATCGTCACAAAAATTATTTTCAAGATGAAAAATAAAATTTTTTGTCGAATCATCTATACCTTTGGTAGTATATGAGCACAGCTGAGTAAGAAATATGTATCTGTATATTACCAGGTAAAAAATGATATTTACTTTATACCACCGTGTGTTTATTCTCACAAATTTTACCTCAGAAAAAATTTTTACTCTTTCTGAATACCAGGTGGGTAAACAAGCTTCGATTTTTCAACTGAATCTTCTAAACTTGTCTTTTTCGATTATTAGTGATTGTTTACTCTTAGTTTTAAAGCTTGAGAATTTATAAAATCTTCAAAGAAGTTTTTGTTCATGAAAATTTTTTTGTGAAACAGACGTTCTTCCGGAAAGAGATAAATTTCTGAAACGCAAAAACGATGCAACTTCTATTACAGACAGCTCTCTTAGTCTTCATTCAAGTAAATAGAAATTCATTATTATGTAATTTTGACTTTTATTAAGTAACTCATAATCGAATTTATAAAAGTGAACAATAATGCGAAGGTTCAATATTTTACCTTACAAATGAATACCTATCTTAAATATTGTTCTATCTGATGCAGTTGTAAACGTTATAAATCCAAATTTAAAACGCAAAAAAAAAATTAGGAAAATCTAGAAATAAAATCTATTTTTTCAATTTGTATTTATACAACATAGTATAATTGTAACAGATATAGCAATTTTGAAGAGGATATTTTTTGTATAAAATTTTATAACGAACGAATTGGATTTTTAAAACTTTTTATCTAACTCGTGTAGTTTTTGAGGAAAATGGAAAAAATTTATAAGCACGAGTAAGACTTCTTTCTATGTTGCCAGGGAAGTTCTTGAGAATAGCACCCAGACCTATAGGTATTTTAGAGGTGTTGTATCATGTCCCCGAATTCTAGTCTTCTAATATCAGCTATAAAAGAAGAGAAGCAGATAATACAATTTATATTTTACAATTGGAACCAGTTTTTAATTGATAGATCACATTTAGCAATTTTTACTGAAGTTGCTCTCCAATGCTCTTTTGTGGAAAGCTATAGTCCAGTTCATGGTAAATAATATTAAAATGTTGGTAAGTTATTTCATTATATAGGTAATTATGACACGAACGTATTTGATTTTTGTATATCACGTTTCAAAACAAGACTTTCAAAAACAAGCCTATCAAGCTTAAATACGAGTAAAACACTTTACTTTTTTTTCAGACTGGTGAATTATCGTTATTTCGCACTAATTTATCTTGCTTGTCAGCAAAAACCAGTGAGTCTATGAAAATATTTATACAGTATTTATAAGCAGTAAGTTTTCATCACTGATTTTAATTAGACTATAATAATATACTTCGACAATTTTCTCATGTAGTAACAGCTGATGATGTCGATCCCAAGCATCAAGGTTCGTAATAAATATTAGACCACTATATTCATCTTCTTTTTTCTCTTATTATTCAGTATTTGAAAATTATTTGAACAGCGAAATAAAGAAAGGGATAAGTCATTTTTTTCAAATGTTACAGAGGAGTGAAAAAACACTTTCATGTTACATAGCCTTCTTACGAGTATGTACACTGAAAAAAATTTCGAGAGTAATTTTTAATATTTGTACGAGAAACCAGGGACAATGAATGAGGAATGTTGTCATTTAGAAAAATGGCATTACGAAAAATGGTTTTAGGAAAAAGGGCATTAAGAAAAATTACATTATCAGCGACCTCGAAAACCCCCATACCAGTGCTCAGCTTCCAAATTTATTCCCTGAATAGAAATCAGGAAATGTAAAGTTTTTGAACATTATGTATTAGGAGAAATTTCAGTTCAATTGAAATGTATTAGCAAATTATCGAATTATCTGTCTCTAAGCTACTGAATGATGCTAGAAAAATTTGGCTAAAAAAAGCAGCGTTCATTAGGACATTTTATTTTTCAAAATAATCTGCGGATAAGAATTAGCATCACGTACCAGTCATCAAATTGACCCAACATATGTTTACTCTATTCAGTTTTTCATGCTGAACTCGAATCTGCAGCCTTTTTTTCTATATGTCGCCATTTAGATCGATTTTCGAGTATTTTTCACTTTTTTTCGGCCATACCTCGCTAGGCAAGAGCCGCCGCCAAAAACGGCTTCCGGATTCGTGTTCGAAAAATGGCATTAAGAAAATTAGATTAGGAAAAATGTCCGAGAACTCCCGAAAACAGTACACATAAATATACCGAAGATGGTTTGGGAAATGTACATAATTATAATTACATATATTATTAAAAAACAAAAAATATACACAACCTCAATTTTTGAAAAAAATAGACTTACTTATCTCCTTCTTGCATATCACTGTTCATTCATCAAGTTGTATTATAGGTACCCATACTTACTACTTACCGATATCACTTATTTTTGTTTAGATGAAGTTGGATTTTACAGAAATGTTATGGTTAGATTAGCAATAGAAATACATGTAAAATTTGGTCTTGAAAAAGAAACAAATCCTTGCCATGCATTAGGTAAGCTTTTTCCATGAATTACCAAGCTCCGATTGAGGCAATTAATATAAACTACGAGTATCTGAAAAATAAATACCCAGTGGAAAAGAGTCAGAGGAATAAGGGTTAGAGGAAGAATGTGGCAGAGGACGAAGAAGTAGAGATGGCGAGGAGGAATAAAATTCTAGATGCAAAAAGTCCCGAAGACGAATTGGTTAGAAGAGGTGAACTGCACCGCATACTGATAACCTACACACCTATATTAGTGCCAGTATAGAAACGAGTAATATTTTTGAATAAAATTGATTTCAGCACAAACTCTGACATCTGCATGGTTGGGCGATTGGAACAAGATACAAATTGATCATGAAAATGGAATGTCAAGTAAGTAATCATTTTACAAAATACATTTTACTTATATGTATACAAGAACTGAAGTAAATATATAACAATAACCTAAAACATGAGCCAATCACTGAGTCCTCAAAACTGGAAGGTTTACGACTTTCAGGATTCAGCATTTATTACTTACTTTGTACTGTTTATACAGTTAGTACCTAATTGAACGACGAAAGTTTCGAATTTTCCATGCTTCAGCTAAATACAAAGTTGGATACATTCACAAGCAGAAGAACCTTCGATTATGAAATTAGTCTTGTCTTTTGCCTTAGTTCGAGCTCTTGGTAGAGCATACTCTGAGGTAAATAGGATGAATCTGTTCAAATTAGCTTTAAATAGGTAAAGAGTTTTTAAAAATGATTCAGCTTGATTTTCAAAATAAATTTATGTATGCGTAAGGGTACCTATACTCACTGGTTTTTACTCTTATAAAAAAAGGGACAATCTTTAAATGTATTATTAAGATATATAAGTATTTATGTTCGTCACCTTCAAGAAATTTATAAATACTTAAAACTGTTATACTGTTAGCACATTCTAACTACTGGTGTAGTATTGTATAGATAGAGTATTACTAAATATAGCACACTAATCCAAAAAACTTACATTTTTTTATACCACTATTCCAACCCCCAAAAAAATTAATGATAATATAGTGATAATCATTTCTCAATGTTGCAAATCCATACAAATCTCACAAATTATTAAAAGTAAAAAGAAATCTGAAGTGTGTCATTTCATGGACCCCATTTGGGTGTCACGTTTAAACTATGATTTCATCCCCCCTCTCCGTTTTATCAAATCCACGTTGCACCTAGTTTCTTCACCGGATAATTGTACACAGCCTTTGCGATTGATTTAAGAATTAATATTAATTTTATTTCAGAGTTTAATGATATCAAGACCAAATCGATAGCAATGTTACAAGATTTTAAGCAACTAAACTATGTTCTCCAGTTCAAAGCGCTGGCTGAGGAAGATCAGATACACTTACTGAGTGAGCTCCTCATGCTTTATCTAGATTTCAAAATTAGCAAGGCCCGCAAATCGTTTGTAGTTATGAAAAGTGCAGATTTTGGTCGTGTACTATAAATATAAAGTTTTTAGAAACCTTAACACTAGAAATACCAGGTTTTACTCGATTACTCGAAGGACCAGGTGGCGTCATATACGACGCCACAAGAATAACCTCTAAAGACGAGGTGACATCGTATGACACAAGTCGAGGTTTCTCAAAATTCTGTTTCTTTGAGTAGCCTATCTCAAAATTTTGACGCCACCTGGTACTTCTAGTGTTAATATTGAATGAATGTACAAGTGTTTCATTGCTAATTCTCATCAAATCAAACAATTTTCAATGTTGAAAAAAATTGACTGTTATGCACGAAGTGGCTCTTTTTAGTTTCATCTACATATTTGCTAAGAATCTATACATTTTTTTTTTCTAATAGGATGGATTGATGCAAGTATCACTCTTTTGAATAGCCTCAGGTCAACTCGTACAGTAATGTTGGCAGATTTCACAAGTAACATACCCATGAGTTTATAATTAATTTTTCAACTCTTGCGTAATTCTAGAAAATATCCGAATGTTAGAAAAAAGCTCTATCAATTTATTTTGGTATTTTTCAGATTCGCTAAGTGATTTGAATAAATCATTTGGTCCTGATGGTAGCGGTAAGTACCTAGAACTTCTATTTATTTATTTTCGAAGACCTAAATTAAGTCTACAAGCTGTCATTCAGGTACTGCATAAATAGTTTATACTTAATACCTTGTCACTCAATTATTCGAATGGCCAAAATCAACAGCCAAAAAGTGATAATTAAATTTTGTGAAATGCCTAACAAAAAATAATAATTCTATTGATTGTCAAAACTATTATTCAATTTGTATTGTTGGAAATATGAGATTGTATGATTAGTTTTGCATTAGCTAGACAAAATCTACTTAATTATAATTACAGGTGTAATGTAGTTTGGTTTTGATTAAGTCTTATTCAGGCTTATCGTTACCACTTTAAATACAGGGTGAGGCAAAATTTGCCCCTGATATTATTTTAGATGTATAAAATTTTCAAAATTAGATCTCAATGCTCCATTAATAAAATTTCTTATGTTCGATTATTCTATGTTTCCACTGAGATAATTAGATGTGCGGAAAAAATTCGAACAATATAAAGCTGAAAACCAGTTCCAGAACGACGCGAAATTTCTTTTTCAAGAATCTCATGATGAGACAGGTAAAGCTGGCAACTCATTAAAACCATCAGACACCTCCATCGCAGCGCACTAACTAAAATGATAATTTTCATTTTTACTATGTGATTTTAAAACTTATTTAAGTTTTAAAAATGCTTGTCCTTATCTTCTGCAAATATTTACTTGTAATTTAAAAATATGCCTTCAGTTTTTTCTCTTCAAGAACTAACTTTCGTACTATGTGTATATCGCATTCGCTGTTTATTTATATTCACAAAATTCTTTATAAAATATCCATCTTTAATGTCTAATCTGCTTTGAAAGAATGTACTCATAACAACCGGAGATTTTTATGGAGAGCATTGATCTGAGCATTGACAATGGAAAAGTGACACTGATACTAAAACAAACCTATAATACGAATTTTTAGTAGTTTTATATAAAAAATAAATCGTAAAATTGAGAATCATAAAAATGACAAACCGTATAGATAAGTAAATGAAAAATGAGAAGGTGAAGCTCCCAAATTTTACAAAAAAATTAGAAAAACTTGCAATTTTTCACGCTAAATCAGAATCTGCGACCTGTTTTTGTTACACCCATTTAGGCGCATTTTTCACTTTTTTTTTTTGGTCATATCTCGCTTGGCGAAAGTTGCCGCCAAAAATGGCTTCCAGATTCGTGTTCAATGACCTCGAAAACTCCCATACCAGTGTTCAACTTACAAATTTATTCCCTGAGCAGAAATCAGGAAATGCAAAGTTTTTGAACCTACGAGTATTATATTAGGAGAAATTTTGGTTCTATTGAAATATACGAGTATTAGCAAATTATCGAATTATCTATCTCTAAGTTACTGAATGATGCGAGAAAAATTTGGCTGAAAAAACCAGCGTTCATTCTGACATTGCATATTTCAAAATAATCTTCGGATAAAAATCATCATCAGGAACCAGTCATCAAATTGACCCAACGCATGTGTAATTTATTCAACTTCCTTCGTATGTTTGATCAAAATTCTTCTTAGTCTTCACCCAGTATTCTTTATGATCACCATTAAGTACCTATATAAGCAAAGATAAAATAAACCTATAATAATTTCGAGTATAGCCAACATTTAGTTAGCACTTGAGCCAGCCAATGTTCACCAATGGAACTTATTTGTATATTGAGAGATTCAATACATTTTCTACATTTTTGTTGCTTGTCCTTGCAATCAATAAATAAAATTATCATACGACCAGGCTTGGGTAGGAGATGCTGAAAATGATGGCGTGAATGTAAGTTTTGAAAGTTGCTTTAAGAAATGAATGACGACGAATTGCAACGATAACCGTAATCTGAAATAATAAAATCTTATTTATTCGCACGGTTTTTATATTTATCGTTTCGTATAACATTATACTTTCTCGAATGAAATTCAGTGAAAATTGTGCACGCTATCCGATCTACCGCCATTCTTAATCGTTTGGAGTTCGTCCAATTGCTACAATTTTTTTTGCGAAAATTTCTTTCCCACGAATTGAACAAGCCAGTGAAAATTTTTATGCTAAGAAACTAGTAAACGAATGTAAAAAAAAAATATCCATAAGGAAAAGGTGCATAGGTACCTAAATTGGGGAAAACTGAGATAATTTAAGATTTGTTATAGAAATTATAGGTACAACTAAAATAGTAAAATTTATTATTCCAGATAGTAAAAAGTAGTACAAATATTCAGTACCTACCTATAGTTATCTACAATAGGTAAATCATAACTGTGATGAGAACCCTGTAGACAAAAACCATCCGATTCCTACGAAATGGACAAATAGGAATTATTCTAGGATGACAGGTTTCCAATAATAGGTCAAAGTTATACTCAATCATGTCTGATCATATGATGAATACCCATAAGTCTGATCAGATATCAGATTGGACTATCAGATATTTATCATCTGATCCGACTAATGGATCAAGAATGTTCAACAGTCTGATCCGACTTTAGATCAACAGCATTAACTATCTGATTGTATGACACATAACCTGTTAGAAATTGAAAGAATTTCAACACTTGCCCTTACGTGGGCACGAGGGGGGTAATACAATTGTAAATTTACCTTAATTTCAAATATAATATTCTATATTATTATTATTTATTTTTGCTATTACAATTTATTATTTTCTCTTACTGGCTGCACTGCTTACATAAAAGAGAAGCTTGATTCAAGATAAAACTTGTTTTTTTAATTTCTTTCATACTCTTCTTCTTATCTGTTTTTTTCTTCTTTTTGCCATCATCATTATTTATTTTGGAGAACAATGTAATTTACCTGTTCCACCCTGTAAATGGTACATCAGTTCTCTCATCTGATTTTGAAACCCTACAAAATCGCCCGAACAATTCGGTTCCAAAGGAATGTTATATAGCATTCCAATAAAATACTTTTTTTTTTTCAATCAACAGCTTTTGCCAACTGCCTAAAATTCTACGTGGTAAGTATTAAAACATGTTTCACCGCAATCTACCCGGCATAGATTTTTCAGACCACAGTTGGAATATTAGGCCTCTTTTATATGCCAATAGAAAAATGATATGAAAAGCAATCGTAGTACTTAACTATTCCGACAGATTATTATAGAAAAGGAGAAAAAAATAATTCTTACTTTTCCTGCTCTACAAATTACACTCGATGGTAGTTGTGAGAAAATTCAGCCCCTTAAACGAGGTTTTTCGACGCCGCAGTTGAAAATTAATTATCTTAAAAACCATTTCGAACATAAAAATCCGATAATAAATTGAAGAAAATTACGGACAAGCGGAATCGACTCGCGAAATAGGAAATGGCGAAGTGAAAATTGAGAGGGGCTTCTTTCTATGCACTCTGTAAAAAGTTGAAATGTGCAGCAGGATTTTGTCGTCGACAATTTCTTCCTCATTATTTTCCAAGTCACAACGACTTCAGCTGAACATCGTTCAAATTTCATTTCTTTAATGTTTACGTTTCCTCGAAAATCTTGAAGGGAGGGGGTCTGAGAAGAAAACGAATTTGAAAAAACTGAATATAAAAAAGCAAAAGAAAAAAAAAAACTTATTATCGCCACCAAACGTACGTACAAGTAAAAGGCGTTACATACTTTCTAGCCTTTAAATTGAGTCAGATTTTTGTGATTTCCGACTACGATAATGTTTTATGATGGTTTGCTCATTCTTTCTGCAAAGAAGTATCCAGATTACTCTTCAGCATACTGAATAGCGTGAGACATAAAATAAAATCGACGAATTCTATTTCCGATCGTTTATTTCCAGTTATAATTTCACCCATTCGAATCATTTTGAAAGAAAGCAACTTTTGGCATTTACACGAGAAAAGCACTAAGTATATCGTATATTCGTTGCGTTCAACAACTTCTTCATTTAATGGATAGTCCATTCGTATAATTGTAAAGTCATTGGAGTCGTTTGTTCTCCACTGTGTTCGAGCTGCACGAATGGAGAGCAGAAATCAAATAAAAATTGCCAATAAATACTCAGCCCTTTAGGTCGAAGCATTTCATGCAATTCGAAGGAATCGAGTTATTTATTCTCCAACTATAAGACTACGATGTGGATGATGGGGAGGAAAAGAAAGAATATTAGCCCGAAGATAAAATTAGCACTTGGTTATCTCTCATTTCAGTAACTTTATTGCTTCACATTCAAGTGACCTACATAACATTCTTGTTTATTAGTAGATAGATACATATATACCTTATCTTATCTGATGATCAAAGGACTAAGAATAGTTCAGTGTCTTTATTTATGTAGCAGGTCTGTATCGCGAAGCCTTTGTCGCAGGTAGGGCAAGTGAAATTCTTGGTGGGGTAAATATTTCTCCGAGAAATTCGAAAAAAATCACGAAAATTCCTACAAATACGAAGAAAGAACCGAAATTCCTAAAAGTTCGCTTTTTTTCAGATTCTTTAGAATTTTAACTTTTTTTCTCGGATTTTTTGAAGTTTTAGCTCTTTTTTTCAGATTTCTAGGAATTTTGGAAATTGTTTTCGGATTCTTAGGAATTTTGGCTTTTTTTTCGGATTTTTAAAAATTGAGGTGTTATTTTGTCGTTTTTTATTTTTCGGGGCCAAATTCTATGGAGGCAAAATGTTCTAGGTAGGGCAAGATTTTGGTTAGGCTTGGCAAAGCCCTGTTTGCCCGCACAGGCGGTACGGTCCTGTTATGTAGCTTCTTCAATAAGAATGATACAATAATTAAGACGCAAAAAAGTTTTTCCATAATGTTACATCATTGCGAAGGCATTCACCGAGTTATCAGCTTATGTGAATTTGATATCTGATTTCTGCATTCATTTCATAAGATGTGACTACGCTTCTCCGTCTTTCTCCCTGAGTCTACTCATTAATATGGGTGGCAGAATTTGATTTTGTCAGGTGGTGCATGGGGCATAACAATTGAAAAATTATCAAAATTTTCTCAAAAATCAAACTGGAAGCTCCTACCCTTCCTCAGGGTTTAGGACCTTCCCCTTGTTTTTTTCTCAATTTTCTCAAGTGGTACAAAAATTTTCCCAGTGGTGTACATGTACGCTGGCACCCCCAACCTTCCACCCATGCTCATCAAATATACTGCAAGTTGCATATAGGGATATAGTTCTTCATTTAAACACAATTGAAAACAGTTTTCCTTAATATTTAGCAGAATATCGTATATGACCTTGCTCTTGAATTTTTAAATTTTCTCTAACCGAGGAAAAAGCATCAGTTTTTGAAAACCGGAATTTAAGTTCCCACTCCAGGAATTTAGTGCCACTGTGGCTGCCCAAAAAGTAGCATATGGTCGATTAATTTCTAAGTTTTGCTATTAAATTCATGCAAAGGAGACGAATAAAGTAGCTGACGAAAGTAAAACATGGTGATTCCAGCAGGGAAGTGGTTTTGTCGCTAATAACAATTTCTGGAAATGCTTTCTTTATTACGCAGTGGCTTAACTACGATACCGAATATTCTGTTTAAATTTATTCTCTCCGTTAAGCGAGAAATAGAAAATTTCCTACAGCAAAATTTTTCAATCTTGAGTAACTTTCCAAGTACGAGTATAAAGCGTTTTCAATTTCTTTTTGTTAAAAAATAAGTCTATTTCCAACATTGTAAGATGTGAACGTGGTATTTCAGATTTCTGTTCGAATCCGATTAATCGACAGTTTATATTCTATCGATTATTGATTCTTTCAAAAAATATACTAGTAAGTATTTCAAGGTTAAAATCGATATTCTAGCATGCATGAAAAGCAACAGTCAATATTATTTGATACGTATTTACATAGAAAGAGGTAATTGTTTTTTTATTTGTGAAATAAAATTATTTATGGTTAAAAGACGAGAAAGTCTATTTCAATAATTTTGATCCAGACAATTATTATAAGAGAGTTAAAATTTAAATTAATATTTTTGAATTACGAAGTTTTGTAATTCAATTTTGGAAAAATGTGAAGATTTAATCTGTTAACCGATAAGTAAAAGCTAAAATTTGGAAACCAAAGTTGAAGGGAGTAAATTTTGTAAAAATGCATAAAAATTTCAGAAAGCTTTTGAGAAACTATTGAAATTTTTTCCTTTCTATGTCTATCTTTCAAGCCTAACATATGCAGTTTTTTCTCCAGCGGTTATTAATAACATCGATAACATTGAAAAAACTCCAACTTTCTAAAGACGTTGGGGTGGGGGGAGTACAAGTATGTCTGAATATGAATTTGGATGAACTCTAAAAAAAAAAATATGAAAAGTGCCAATAAACACAAGCACATCCCTATGGGCAAAATATTTTGAAAACGGATCCGTTTTATTCCGGGTTATAATCCGTTTCTGGATTATAACCCGGAATTTTCCTGTTTTCCGGCTTCTAAAACGGATTTCGAATGGGTTGTAATCAGTCTTGCCGGAAATGAGTCCGGATTATTTTCCGTGAAGGCTGTTTTATCATATTTGTTGGCCCGGGTTATAATCCGTGAAACCGTTTTACAAACGGATTTAGAAAAATTGCCCAAAAATTATCACTGATTATAATCAGGAAATCCGTTTTACAAACGGATTTGGAAAAATAATCAAGATGACAAAAATATTTGCAAATTTTCAGATTCGATGGTCGAAAATAAAAACGGACTGACAACGGATAAAATTCTCATTTTCCGAATCATTTTCTCATTTTTTACTCATCGGGACGCCATTAACCATTTCTACTATTTTCCAATACTTACAGCTTTGCTTTAATACTCGTACCTATGGGCTCTAGCTTTGTGGTTAATTTACCAAGATACCAAGAATCAGAATGCATGTACTATTGACTTAGTATAGGATCTATTATTTAACCCCGACTTCCCATTTACGATAGAAGTACTGGTCAAAGTATGAGAACAATAGACCATTAGAAAGCATCGACTGATCTTGTCTCGAACTCGTAACTTCTACATTACCATGCCAAGTATCTAATCAGTGTTCCAAGTAGACCCCGAAAATTTAGTACTTGATTTAGCCACAGAAACTATTCACAGCTCATTACTTTCCAAGCAAGCTTTTACAAAAACCAACCCTTCCACCCAAAATGTACATCTTCTGAAAACCGCAAACTGCCATCATCAATCGTACTCCCAAGTAATTAGTCAACTTAATTAGTCTCGACCTCGCTAAATTTCTGCCCTTTCAACAAGCAAAACCAAATTGTGGACATAGATTACACGAACAAAAGTCTATTCGAATGCCCACCTTCTGAAAATTGCCAGTAAACTTTGAAACTGGCGACCGTTATTAACTGTTTCGATGAAAAAGCTTTTATTTTAAAGTACGTTTAAATGGACTGGGACCCCAAACTACTGGCACATTGTGTACATCGTTTCCGAATTCCAAAAGGATCAATTAAGGGGAAAGGGTAGAGAAAATGAAATAGAAAAGACGCGGCCAGGGCCGCCGTAGACCACCCAAATAAAAAAGAACAAAGGACGAAAAAAAAAATATATGGGACAAAAAAGGATTTCGCTTAATGTACCCCCACCCTTTTGACCGGATATTGTTGCAATGTAACCTAGACGTAAAAACCTTGATACTTTGGTGAAGACAGTCTACGAAATACTTAGAAGGGGTACTTTTACTCATTTGCAGGATTTTGGAATTTCAAGACGCAGGGGAAGTTGGCAAAGAGGCGTTGAAAAAAAGATACAAGCTGAAGAAAAAGTGTTTGTGTTATCCTCGGGAGAATCGAGAGACGAAGTAAAAATCGCTGCGCTTTTTTCTTTCGTTTTTCTAAAAGCCATAGGAGAGGATTGGAAAATGAGGCAAAGGAACTACAGGGTCCGATTTTACCGCTCTCTTCTCTGACTGTACTTCAAGTTTGAACTTTAATTTAGTCACGTAAACGTCTTTCGTCTCAAAAGGACGTTCTTGTCGACGTTTCTTTCGACTTTTTTTTTCTTTACTCGTCCTTCGTCTTCAAAAGGATCGTATAATTTTGTATGAAACCAAAATTGAAAAAGTGAAAAAGAATTTTTTTCAATACGAAAAAAAGGATGTGTTTTTATACTTTCGATTTTTACAAATTACATTTCAGTTTACAGTCGTTTACATTGCTCGTTAGACACCGACGGATCTTTAATGTATAATTAAAATTTAATTTTTCATACAGTTTTTTTGTGCTGTTATATGCCCACGTAGATACTTTGATAGGTAAGTGTTCTGATTTTTTGATAATTTTAACAGTTCAGAAGATTCTTACTAGTTAATTTGGCTTTAGTAAGAATGTTGTCGAATTATTTGGTAGATTCACATTTATTATAGTTCTTGAATAAGACTTTTCTTCTTTAATAAAAAATAATCTCTAGTGTTTAGGTAGCAGATATTCTTTCTAAGAGCCTTCTAAAGATAATCTGTTTCAAAATCCTGTTGAATCACTATTTCAATAAATTCCAGAAAAATTAAAAAGATTTTCAAAGAAAAAGTTATTTTCAGTAAAAAACAAATAATAGGAAATTCAATTTTTTTGAATTTCTCTTATTGAAAGAACTACAAATAAACACAAACTATAGAGGCAATAAAATCAAGATTTGAAAAGGGAAAACGTTTATGTCTATGAGATTACAAGCGCGAGTTTTATAAAGTCGTTTCTTATGCACTTATTTAAGAAATATGACTCATTTTTATCTATTAATTTGTAATCTTCACTTGAAATATTTACTGATATAGGGACTAACTTATATAAGAAGGTCATTAAAAAGTGTTCATAGATGACTTATAAGGAACAGTAGGCTATCATAGGGTAAAAAAAAAGGTATCATGGATTCAACACAACAACTCCTTAAAGGGTTTACCTTTATTTAACTGTGAAAAAGATTCATGGAACCCCTAAGAAATGGATCTCTAAATTCGAGCAAGTGAAAAATTTGATTTAAAAGGATTCTAATATAGGAAATGTTATGGCTATTCAATTGTACAAATAATAGCTTTCTTAAAACTGGTCAAAACACTCAAGTTCGATTTTAGATGCTGAAAAAGCTTAAGAATTAGATCGTAGAATTTTGTTATGATTGGAGTTTTATCAAAAATAATTTATAGTTAGTTGTAAAATATTATTCAAACTAATCTGCTAAGCTCAAAACTCAAAAAATTTGATCTCTCTCTTTTGATACTTGAATTTCTTGAAAATATTAATTTCATCCTAAGGCACATTCATCTTTTACCGTGTCACAAAATATGGTTTTAAATTTGAAATTTGAAGTAAAAGAAAGAGTCCCTACAATTTTTCCATCATACAAATCCTTCAACAGAAAAGGGTGACCTTTTTAACGTAAATAAAAAAAAAATCGTAGGTCATCAAGGATAAACTAGGTAATCGGATTTTCATTTTCCTTTTACTGGGAGTTGGGACTTCACTAAAATGTTATCTCCAGGCGTACAAATTGGCAGGAAAAAAGTGAATTTGGTTAGAAAATTATTTCCTCAATTATGCGACCTTAGACTGAGTATAATATTCGTAATGAGAAAACATGAAAATGGAAAAGTCAATATCTACAGGAATCAGCTGATACTAGTACGGGATTTCATTCGCCATCGGATGAAAAAAAAATAGGAGTAAAGAAAAAACTGGTGGTGGAAGTTATTTTGTATAATGTAATTTCAGAAGTTTTAAAGCATAATATACAAATATGAAAAAATTTCAAAACTACGCCAATTTTAACCGCAAAAAAAAAAAAAACAGAGGAGAAAGTTTATCATAATTCAGATGTAGGTCAAAACTAAACTTTCGCAAACATACGAAACTTTGCTAGAATAATTTTCTGACAATACTTTGATTTTGTTCCGAGTTCTTAATTTATTGGAGATGGATGAATGGACAGAAACAAATGAAAAATCTCAAATGACGACCAGCAAAAAATCACATCTCTTATGAAAGTGGAGGAAATAACACTGAATGAAGATGAGATGGAGACAGAGGAAAGTTAAGAAGTCACAAAATTTTCAAGGACAAAAGAAAATCAGACATGGCAGCACTATGACTTATTTATCATTTCGTAGTACCATTAATCCATTTCAGAGTTTCATAACTATCATAAATATAAGAAGATAATTATTCATTTCAAGGGCTATTTTCTGTTTAACTACAATTGTGGAAAACTACAGTGCAACCAATGAAATCGCTTGAAGTTACGTTTGAGATTATGGTTGAGCAAGAATTTTATAACTGGGCCTGAATAAAGAAACTTTATAAATAAAAAGTTGGAAAGTTTTACTCCATCTGCTAGTCTAAAAATTAGGTTTATCCCCTCGTCTGTATAATTCGATCACTTAATCCATCCGTCTAAGAGAAACTTTAAAGACTTTTGAACTTTGAAAAAAATCAATTTTTTTTGACATTAGAAAATGCCTCCAGTCTCGATATGGTGTTTTATTTAAATTCAATCATTTTTAATTACCACGCAGATTAAAATTAGCTTGCCAGGTAGTAGAAGTGTGAATCAATATTTTTCAAAAGAGCCTTCTTAAAGGTAAAAAATTTATACTTTCTATGTTGCTTTTGTTTTCAAAATGGCTCCATAATTTTTTAACCTTGAAAAACCTCTTTTGAAAACTACGATTTTAAAAGTACAATGTATAAGTCAAGAAAATTCAAGCATTTCTAATCAAAGTTTTGGTTCGTAAAAAATAAAAAACAAAAAGAAAACAAAAAGAAGAAAAAAGAAGAAAAAAGAAGAAAAAAACAAGTAAGCCTGACAGGATACAATAAACTTTTTTTTTTTAATGAAATTCTTGCACCCACTGATTTTCTTTGTCGTTACCTACGCAAAAATTTTAGAAATACGAGTACAACACTTGAAGCCCACGATTGAAACAAAAAATTCAACTTTTGAAATTCTTGTTCTCCGCACTAAGATACCGAATATTATTTCTCTTTCAACTGTTTTTCATTTCTTTTTTTTTTTATTCAGCTTGACATACACATATGTACTCGTAGTTAAATTTTTTTTATAACTTTGAATTTAAGAATTCAGCCTACATACTTTTGAGGAGGCAGATTTCAGATCATTTCAAATTTAGTTTGTATCAATCGAATTTGATTTTTTTTTGTACTTATTTTACGAATGAATACTAGTTCTGTGAGAAGGGCGACTAGCCGAGTAAACATCTCAGAAAACTTTTCAAAGTTCATGAAAATTTTTTTAATGTAAAAAATTTTTGTATATATCATCACTAACAGAACATTTGTGAATCTCTTCCACCTCCTTATCTGGTTTCAAAACCTTTGGATTTAGTGGTACTACTTAGGTCTATTGATAAATTTCTAAGTGGGTTCTAATCGACCGAGCAAAACATCTTCAGAATATAAATTACCACTAGAAAGTCGAACTTGAAAAAATTTGCATGTCAAATTAGCTTGTTCCCCCGTAAAAGCCCGAACCACAAAAGAAAAACTTTCCACAAAAATTGTTTTTAAAGTGTAGCAATTGAAATTAGACTAGAAAGTTTGATTTACTAACCTATAAAACCACCGACTCATGATGGTAAATAAAAATAAAAAATCAATTCTAACGACTTTGAATTCCATATTTCTGCCTCTGAAATGTAATATTTGCAACCCTCTCACATTAGTTATGAATTCATTTATGTGTATCTCAAAGACGATGTAATTTTCAAGTTCTACCGACGACAAAATATTTTTGCTAGAGTACCCCTGCGACGAAGTGAAGAAAATAAACAAGAAAAAGAATGAACAAAACAAAACCACAACTGCCAAAGAAACTGTTATTTATGCCCTCTAATTGACAAAAACTAAAAAAAAAAAAAAAAACTAAAAAAAAAGAAACTTTGAAACAGTGTGTTTTAGAGAGCTTTTGAGTAAATAAATTTTTCGAAAAGTTTTGATTTCGTGTTGTGGGTAGCTAGCAAAAGTAAAATATCGAAAAAAAGTTATTAGCTTGTCAACAAGGGTAGGCTTTTTTTCCTTAACTATAAAAAAAAAAGCCATTACATAGACTATTTTTTATACGAGCTATTTTATATAGAGAGATTTTAGCTTTGGTTTAAAAAAAATAGGCTGGAGATCATTTTGAACGTATAAAGATATTTGTTTCACCATTTTGATGAAGCCTGTATGATCATGCTGATATATTATATTCTCTTCTTTTTCATCACTTTTCCTCCTCTATGATTCCCAGATGAGTTCTGACATTTATTTTCCGGTTTTTTTGGGAGGTAATTCTTTGATATGATACTCGTAAGTAAAAATGAATCCTAGAAAGTAAAGCAGAGAAGCTATAAAGTTTAAGCATTTTGATAAAATGATGTTATTGTATTTCTTCCAAACTGAAAAATGTTTGTCCATTCTCGACTGATTAGGTAAGTTTTCAAATCAGCAAGTTATTATTTGTTCATCTGCTTTGAAAAAAGTCTATGATTTTTACAAAGAGGTAGTTAATATGGCGTGGTATGGGACGGGTTACAAGTTTTTGAAGAAAACAAATTCAAAACAAATGCTAGCTTACTCGTAGCAAGCTCCATATTAGGAAAGCATGTTTTCAAATGCCACTACAGTGGTCTATATGAACCATCAAAAGTCAATATATTAAATGGACAATTAATTTGAAACAGTTAATGAGACAGGAAGATAATACAAAAAAAAATTTCTAAAAAATTGCATTCACCATAATCTTAGATAGGACTGAATGGAGAGGATTGGAGAAAGTCCTTGCCATTAATTTGGGTCTACTGGGATGAAACTTTTTCAAGTCTAATTGAATATAATTATAAAGTGAACCGGCATTTTTCTTAGCAATATAAATAGTTAGCTGTAGCCTTCACGAAGAGTCGTGAAGACGAAGATGAATTCTCTTTTACATATTAATAGTACCAGTACTTATATAAAAAAGGTTCATTAAGTTTTCTTGAGAAAAAACATTTTCAAATCAAACTTGAAGCATACAACTTTTCATATTTTACGTAAAATACTGAATTTGATTTGTAAGCTCCATTTGTAGCTCAATTTGTAGGCTCAATTACTAAAACTTAATTTGGGAGCAAAAACTTCATCCGGTCAGACCTCAACATTGGACACACAAGAACACGCCCAAAATCGACTAAAAATCTCACTAAGCTTATGTATGATGACGTCATCAAACTTACATAATATGCTTAGTGACGTCATCATACGATAACATTTGACACACACGGACGCACAGAATTTCGACTGAACGTCTAGTAAAAAGAATAAATTCATCTTTAAAATTAGGGAAAATAAATTTTATTTTTGTATCGATATAATTAGGAGCATCAATAATATTATAGGTTGTTAGATGCCAACAGTTTGCATTTTGACTGTAAAGGCTCGTTTACACGATGATAGTGGAAAAACTTTTGCATGTTATCACTATATAAACGATGTAACTTTTATGTAATCTTGCACGCTACCTATCCTAAATGCATGATTCTGTAATATAATAAACTATCATTGTGTTAACGAGCCCTAATCAGGCATGCAGGACTCAAATTTAAGCCCATCAATGTAAGCATTTTTTTTTTTTCGTATCTGGAACAGAAATAGAGAACGTAATTTTCTCTTCCTAAGATTAGCTGAATAAGCCTTTTGATTTTCGATGTTTTTTTTTTGTTGAAAACACTAGGTTACCTGGACTTTAGAAGTATGGAAAAATGTTATCAATTCTCTCCATCCCCCTCCCTTGCAATTTACCCCCATTAATAAAACTCATGTGAAAAGAGGAAGAGAGTGTTGTACATTTCAAGTAAGATGTACAATAAATAAACAAAAAAAAATATGGTCATTTCTGTTTTTTAAGATTTTTTCGCATGTAACATTTCTATTTGGATCCAATTCTTATGAAACTATTCTCTTATTGATAAATTTTTCAAACATTTACAACTTCTTTGCGAATGATGTAGACTCGTGAGGCTTCTACTGAGAACAATTTTCAAGTCTTCGTCCATTTTGAAGTATTTTTCAACTCAAGGCGACTGTATTCGTTTTCAAAGAAAAATATTTCACAGAAAATGCAGCATGGACTTTTGCAAGCCATATGACTTTAGTGTACTAAATTTCTCTTCGCTTGATTCTGTGAAGGGTAGGAGGAGGTGGATCATTTGGGATGTACGGTTGCAAATTTTATTCGTTTGACGTCGAAGAAGCAGCAATAAATAAAGAACGTTCTCCCGGTTACATATTTCGCGCAAACGGATTTAATAGATATTCGCCAAAAAAGTTTTTCTTAATCGACTCCATAAAAAGTGGGGTATTGTACAAAATACGAGTGACAGACGATGGCTACCCTCTATTTTTATCATACGACTGTTTTGTCAACGTATTAGTTTTCCACTCTCTTGCTTCATTTGGCCAGTTTTTTCTCCCCATTCTACTTCCAGCATGCAATTTATTTTTCACGTACAACTGGAAATTTATAGCTACCGTGTCGAAATTTATACGAGTTTTATCCAAAATTTCGAATAAATTAACTTCGTCGAGTATCGAATAACTTTTATGAACTTGATGCTTCGAAAACTAAGAATAGGTGTGGCCACAGGAAACGTCAGATTCTTTCTGGTTGTTTAAGTATTTTTGACAGGTCTTCAAGTAGAATTACCTTTCAGTTATTTTTGGGAAGTACTTAACTGAGGTTGAACATGAAATCTTGCAATAAGGTAGGGAAGACCAACATATTACATAAAAATGAGATAATTGTATAATCAATTGACGATGGATATCAGAGGAGGGCCTAAGTCGGCATGGGTAGTTTTTCCAACTACATCAGTTTCATAATCTATGGCCTTTCCGCTTGCTACAGAGCCATTATTTAGCCACTTATGTTAAAATTTCATGAAGCATTTTTTTAATGGCTGGGTATAAGCTCTTTTCCTTTAGTTTGACTATTTTTCAACACACATTACAAAATATTTTTTTCATGCTTTTAAATGACTATGATAATGGCTTTCAATTGTCAGTTTTTCATAGTTTAACAAATTTTCAATTTTTTCTCATAGCTAGGGGTACAGTTTCAATAGTTTCATCTTATATTTTTTCATTTGACTTCATGACTTGCAGTTGTCAATTTTCAATGATTTGAGAAAGTTTTACTCTAGTTTCTATGTACTATTAATATTTAATATTGTTGCCCTGTTTATGGTTTTTTATCATATGAAATTCGAAACCACTGTTGAAATTTTTCTAAACCGGCTCAAAGTCATTCAACTCAAATGGATATATGCAAAAAAGGTCCGACGTACGGTTTTAGCTAAATTGCTATAAATTCATTTCTATGGATTTTAAACTTGCAACATATATAGCGCTGTGGATAGTCAACAGACCACACAAAAATACTAATACCTTTTCAGAGCTTAATCTCACACTTATATCATTTTACAAGTAAACACAAACACTTGAAACGTTAATATCTCAAAACGATATTTTCCTATATTATAAATTTTCTAAATATTTGAATAACCTTTCATAAGTTCAAGTATGTACGACTTCGAAAATATCCTGTATTATTCAGACGCTTTGCATTCGCATAAATCAATAAAATAGATTTATACGGTTTCAAATCGTTTATATTAGACAGCGTCTGAAGTCATAAATTATTACTTTAGATGGAAGTGTGAAGGTAGAAAATGAAAATTGTCGAACGTCAGGGAATTTTTCATTTGATAAGTAAAAATAGAAAATGTTGTTTTAGAACCCTGACAATTTTTCTCATGCTTTATATTTCACACATTCTTACTTCACTGATGCAATGGTTGATTTTTTTTTCCGCATTAAAATTTATAAAACATGTTATTTTTCCAAGGCTATTAACCATTTTAAAATTCAGTATGTTCCTTCCTAGTTCCACTTTAACTTATTCACTAGTAAGTTTCAATGTGCGAACTGCAAATCACGAAATCAGTCGCTATTAAACACAAATAGCTGAAAAATTTATGAATAATTATAAAACCTGACTTCGATGATGATAATCATGTCTTATCTAAATAACTATATTTTGTAAGGAAAATTTGCAGACCTGTACCGCGAAGCCTTTGTCAGATAAGTAGGGCAAGTAAAATTCTTGGTGGGGTGAAAATTTTCCCAAAAAATTCAAGAAAAATCGCCAGAATTTCTAAAAATCCGAAAAAAAGAGCCAGAATTCCCAAAAAACCGGAAAAAAACACCAAACTCCCTAAAAATTTTGAAAAAAATTGCTAAAATTTCTAAAGATGCGAAAAAAAGAGCCACAATTCTTGAAAATTCGAAAAAAAGAGCGGAAATTCTTAAAAATCCGCTTCTTTTCAGATTTTGAGAAATTTTGGCTCTTTTTTTCGAATTTTTAAAAATTTTGGCGATTTTTTTCGAATTTCTGGGGATTTTGGCTCTTTATTTTTTGAAGTTTTAGGAATTAAAGGGTTATTTCGTCGTTTTTTATATTTCGGGGCAAAATTCTGTGGAGAGCAAAATTTTATAAGTAGGGCAAAATTTTTTTAAGAGAGGGCAATGCCCTATATGAACCCACACGGGCGGTACAGGCCAGAAAATAGTACATAATATTATAAATTTTACAGTAATTTTAAAAATCATTGAATAATTTTTCTTAATTTATTTCTTCAGCCCACTAGTTCAAAGTTCTTATTAGACCCTTATCCAAAAGATGAACGTGATGCTGCGTCAGTTTAAGACGATAGACTATATCTATTAGTTAAGGACGTACTTATAAGTCATGCTTCAGGATACTATCTGTATTTCATCAATTAGAATTTTAAATTATCAAGTTATAAAAAAATATCTGTTTTATGCAAAAATCAGCTTATGTGAGGCTGTAATGAGGACAATGCCGATAGTATAAAATTTTATTAGTCCATTTCACGAAATGCAGTCAACGAATCAGGAAGGTCGTACGACAGAATAACAGAAAATTTCACAAATTAGAATTCTCAATGCCAACTAAATCCCACTCAAACCCATTTCAAGAACGAGAAAAAGGAAATGCGAACAAAATTCGACAGTCATTTAAAAAATCACCGTCATTTGATTTCGTAAATATTATTTCAATATTATGTATAAGGTCGTCTTATCACCAATATATCAGATATTTCTCAGCCTAAATGCTTACAATTTTTTACATTTTTATTCGTATTTGTTTTTCTGTTCTCTTGTAAACCTTAATGCCTTCCTATTCTCCATTATAATTTCCATTTCCATAGCAAGATGGGTTGCGGAGAAAAAAAGTTAGATATGAGAATTTTGTTATTCATCAAAAAAGAGGGGAAAAAAAGACGAATTTGGCGAAAAAATAATAAATATCAACCACGAAAAAGTATAAGATAAAGGCCATAGCTTGAGAAAAAGCAAAAACACAAAAAAACACACAAAAAAAAAAGGTTGTGGAGGTAAAAAATGAAGTTTCACTTTTTCTCTTTTTTTGAATAAACGATACATAAACGAAAAAGTTGGACATTTTATTTATGCGCCTTGAGGGATCTTTTTCGATAACCCAAATTTTTTTTCTTCTCAAATACCCAGAAAACTCTGGATGAAGAAAATCGAGTGAAGAAAAAATAAAGGAAATCGGATAATGCATGACAGTTGACTCACACATTCTTAACACGTGTTTGTCCCGCCATTTTCTTTTTTCAACTTCCGGTTTCAATACTTTCTGTTATATATCCGAAAAGAAAGTGTGATTAAAGTGCGAACTTTGCAAAAAACACGCGATTTTCTAGAATGCGTTCTGTATTTCAGACAGAAAATTTTCTCTTTTTATTTTTCCTTATGATTCGGGTAGTACACCATCTCTGGCAATTTGGCGACGATATTTTTGATAGAAAATTTTTTGGTGGAAAAATTCGAGAAATATAGTTTCTCATAGCAGAAGGATGAATAAGTGAATATAAGTCACCAATATGGTTTTTAGCTGACAATAAAATTCTACAATTTCGGGAGGATGGGAAGTCGAAAAAAATTTAGATAGGAATGATTTGTTTTTCCAAGAAAAAAATTCACTTTATTCGTATTATAATTTTTTCAAAGTCAAGATATAAAAAATGAAAATGCAAACGATGGCAGGGTAGTTTAAGTTATTTTCTCCTTTTCTGAACGAAAAATTTCCAAATAGAAATTTATTTTATGAGTATACGTACGTATGTAAGTACATGGCCGGCAACTTTTGTTTTCCCAGTGTGTAGCTAAGTTTTTCTGATGGCTGATATCCTTCACTCACCAACTACATCCACCCCCCCCCCCCCAAGAAAAAAATTTATAATATTTTGTGATTGGGAAGCACATTTTTTGGCTACGTTTTCCTTTTTCAACTTTTTTCTGTGTGTAGCTAATACATACAAAATTTTCCCTTTTTGACTTTTTTCAATGTGTAGCGACGCTACAGGGTGTAGCAGTTTGTGCTCCGCTACACACCGATTTCTGGCGGTGGGTAAGTATTATTACAAATATTCTGAGTGATTTCCCATTCAATTAAAATCAAATATGTATTTATTGTAGCGTGCGACTTACCCTAATTTATACGCTTAAAATGAAATAATATTTGTATCGAAGCAAAATATAAACCCCTCCCCCAGAAAAATATATAAGTAAGTACATACACAGATTCGCTAGTAAAATGATAAAAAAATTTTTTTAATAATTTTTTGACAATTGTGAAAATCACATTTTTTCCGGGGTACAAATTCGGGCATTTTTTTCCCCCTGTGCAAATGTAATTTACATATTTTACGTGATTTTTTTTGTTCCTCAGTTATAATAAATTATTATTGCGTTCGATCTCTTTTTTCTATGGGCGACATACATTTTTTCAGAAAATATTTGTTCTTTCGTGCATTATTTATATAATTACTTTTCATATGCATTATTTTTTCAGGGCATTTTGTTTTTTTGCGGGCTGAAAAATCACACCCAATTTCAAATTGAACAAAATAAAAAGAATAGTACATAACACAAAACCAACTACAAAAAAATTATAAAATTCATCAGTAGGTACAAAAAATGATAATAATAAAACATTATTATTTAATTAAAAACTAATTCAATCCATAATCCTCATTCAAAAACAATAGTACGCTTCTCTTAGAAAAAATGATGAAAATTTTTTGAACTGACTATTTTTTACTTATTTAAAAAAGAAATGCACTCCCGAAAGTGTACGTACATTGGTCACTCAATTATACACCGATTGATCTGAAATTTTCATCATACTGCTCTCAAAGGATTTTCTTATGGGACTCGTTTGATGGAATTTTGATTTTTGATTCTGATTTTGAGTAAAATTTAGCTAGAAAATTTTAATTTTCACAGCCCCCTGAATTGTATTCAAAGGAAAATTTCCAGAATTCTTCTAAACGAGCCTCTTGGAGCCATTCTTATCTATTTGGTAGTTTTGTGTCTCAAATTTTTGATTTTTCAATCAGAATCGAGCTCCTAATAACCATTTATACCTACCGAAAATCTCACATGTATGCAGCTTCCATAAGCCATTATCGAGGAAAAATAACTTTATAATATGGAAATCCTTGTACATGTAAATTAAGGCTACGTTACATTACATAATTTTGGCAAAGTCGCAAATGTTAGAGATGTTGCCTGCATTTACAGAAGAAAAATGTGTATTTCCTGTATTATCTATTATTAATTTTTTTGGAAGGGGTGGTGGTGGAGAGGAAGAATGGAGCCTTCAGATATTTTCTTACACGTCGGTGGTGCTAAACTCGGCTCATAGGAGGAAACAAGGTTGAATTTTCTATACAGTGTTCAAATAGAAATTACTTTTCGTATTAGTTGCATCTTTTGGTAGAAGAAGTTAAATAAGCAGGTTTTCACAGTAAGAATCTAAAAAAAAAAAATGCTAAGCACGGGAAAATTTATACTCTTTTTCCGAGTAGAATTTAAATTACGACTCTATTGGTTAAACTCTATCGTCTTTGAAGTTTGAACTTTAAAAAACATCAGGCCCATGCCCGAGAGGGCAAATAGGGCATTGCTCTGTCTCGCAAAAATTTTATTTTACTAAGGAAAAAAAATATTAGTCTATTTCGTTATTTCTTTTCTTAGAAAACCAATACTGGCCTCAACAATTGTGGTTTTAATACAAACATTTGCATTTCATTCATCGTCCTCTCTACCCTCTCTAAACGCATTTATAAAAAACCTTTTTTTTTTGCCCCTTCAGAAATTTCAATTACCCTACTCGACATTCTTTACAAAAACCTTTGTGAAACGGAACTTATAAAAACATCCGTCCGATGCGAAAGTATAGTTCGGCCGATTGACAATTCAACGAAATTTCGTATTTACGGCGAATCAATTATGCAATAAGCATGACACTGAAGCAACGTAATAAAATTTACGTAATAAATCTCGAACTACCTACCTAATCATTCAACTAAGCGTGAGTACGGAGGTTTCCTGTGCACTGAGAGTCACTTAACCTTTAAGTACAGGGTATTGTTGTGGAGAATAAGCTGAAAACCCCCTCCCTTTGGACAGGTCATACAAAAATAGTCAAATTAAAGAAGAAAAAAAAAAGTGATTTCAGCATTTTATTTCAATGATTAGGATGATGTATGATATTGAAGTGAGTGGTCCAATGTTCCGTGGAGTCATTTTTAATTATAAAATAAAAGTTTGTAATATTTCATTCAGTGATTAATGAGAAGACTGGTTAAAAAAATGGCAACTCATCTTTATAAAATCATCGTTTAAAAATCTATAGAAAGTACAAAATAATAATGTCTAAACTTTTTAAATCGAGTTGAATTTACTCAAATTTTGTTATTTTCATTTTGGCAGAGTGCATATATTATTATCACTGCGTCATATTAAAAAGTGAAGACTACAGCACACATAAATAAAAATTCATCTCGAATAATATAAAAAAAGTTGAGTAAGAAAGTCGAGTAGGTATAAAAGAAGGTACCACAGAGAAGAAAGAGATTCCAAAACAAAGATAAACATAGAAGTTGAAAAACTTTTAAAGACCTCAACGACCGTATGCTAAGATGAAATCTTCACGATAGGCCACGATATTCTCTCCATTAAAGCTTATTCTTACGCCTTCACCAGCCAATCATATCTTTCGTCGTTTAGAGCAAAAACTTTTATACCCATAGAAATTTAACCCTCTGTTCGCAAAATCTGGCGAACGCTTATGAAAACGATAATTATCAAAATTTTTTCTTCTCATAGACCATGGAAGGATAAAAAAATTTGCTCCCACGCACAAATCTCTTTAACGAGTTCTCAGTATCGAACAATAATCTACCACAAAATTTCAACAGCAGTCTCATGCTAAGATGACACTGTATTTTCTTTCTGCCATTAAAAAAGTCATTAAGAAAATTGTAAAGGAGATGTTTTATATACTTCTCATTGATTTTATATCGCATACAAAAATTATTTTCTCTTTTTAGATAAAAATTATGGACGTAAAAGTGCATTGGTAAATATTATCCTATCCATTTTTCAAAAATATTTCACTATTTTTTCGATTTAGTTGATGGTATGATGAGAATTTTCTGCTAGTGAAAATTTGATTTTTTATTTTGTCACTTTTTTTATTTTCTGTTTTTTTTTTTCTTTCAGCAAAACATGTGGAAATTTTGTGCCCACTTCCATTATGTTGAATTTATATTTCTACATACATGACCTCCTCAGATTTTCAATTGGAAGGCAATAAAGTAGGAAATGAGGAGAAAAATGAAGACGTCTCTGAATAAATGCGATATTTTTGCAAAAGCATAATAAAACCCAAAAGCGGTATATAAAAGGATTGGCGAAGGATTGTAGACATGTATAAAAGTTTTACAAATAGGTTATTCTCGAGTTACGAGTATAAAGAATAATCATATTTTTTTCCTCGCTCATCCGCCATAACTATACGAAGTCTGTACAGTGTGAGAAGAAATATTTACACTTTTTTTTCTTACAGTTTTATTGCATTTCTTTCGCATTGTCTTGAACTAAACTGAAAAGCAAATAAAAGTATGAATATTGTTGTAGAAATTATATCGAACTACGAGTTTTAAAAAGTACATTAAAAATGTTGTTTTAGTTTCTAAAAATACCTACTTATAGGTACGAATATAAAAATTTGATAGTTATAAGAATTTTTAAATGAAAATTCAATATTACTTAGTACATATAGGTATGACAGGCACTATAAAAAGATTCCGAATGTTATCTTTTTCTTTTTGCGAAATGATTGAGGATATAGTTAGAAAAAATGTTAATATACTATAAACTTACGTATTTTATACTTTAATTTGTATTAAATCGAGTCACTTTGGAGAGAAGAAAAAGAAAGTTATAAATTATCTCTGTATACACCGAGTATAATTATACTAGCAGTAAGTTGGCGGCTGGCGCAATGATTGTGGGCTGAATCTTCTAACCGAAAGATTGTGGGTTCGAGACCAGTCACAGATGAAAAAAAGTCTTATGGTAACTTCCTCTTTCCTTACACTCTCGATATTAGTGAATTGAACATAGCTACTAAAACCCATTAAAATATAGGCCTAAGAAAGGTCCATTTCAGAAATTCAGATAGAAGGGAAGATGCGCATCCATTTTGGTCAAAAAAAAATTTGAGTTTTCCACTATTTTTGATTATTCATTATTTTCTCTTCAAAATTATGTTATAATTTTTCATTGATTTCTTTTTTTAGTGTCTGAAAATTGTGATTTTGTAGGGAAAGAAATTCTTAAAAATCCACGTATTTGAAGAAAAAAAACAATACTCAACTATTCAAAACGAAGCCAAATTCATATCAATGCTATTTAGGAACTTGGACATTTGAAAAATATGCAGATTAATCGCATTATAAGGCTAGTTCTCATTAACTGTGCTATATTTTCAACAATAAGGGAAAATTCATCTTATAATTTAAGGGTTGTTTTTTTTTTAAAACATGCGGTTTTTCTAAACTCATGTTCCTTTTTCTGGGGATTGACTGCTCCGATTGGGTTGATTTTTTTTTCCTCAGTTGTACTCTATAAACAGACACAGGCTTTTTTACTTAGCACGATTACAAGGCACTGTATGTTTTTTTATGTCCAAAAAAACGTACTTTTTTAAGGGAGTACTCGAAAAGTGGCTATAATTTTTCAAGTTCCAACTGAATTTCAATATCCCTGTGTAAACATTTACTCTAAGGTTGGCTAAAGAAGCCTTTAAAATTTCAGCTTTCTAGCTATAATAGGCTCTGAGAAAAAGGAACATGAAAAGGGCCAAAAAAACATGCGGTAAAAACCTATTGCGCATCCTCCCTTAATTTGGAAATCATTTGCAATTTTTCATTTAATTTGATCTTGCTAAGCAAAGAACGATTATGGGATGTTCAATAATTCTTGATTATGCTACATGCACTAATAATAAAAATGTATACATCTGAGTCTATTATGGCCCTTACAGATATTTTTACTCGATATTCTATTTTTTACACATTTTAAAAATTAAGTTGGAAATTGGGAATTAATTCAATGAAAAATGTTATCAAAAAGGGATAAATTAATTTGTTGACTTATATCACAAAAATACAGACTTATATTTTCCTTTTCTAGCCTTAACACGATATTTTGTTCAAACTTTCTCCAGTTTATGATTACGCAGCAAGAAAAGAGTGTAAAAATAGGAAAGCAAATATTGGGAAGTTTAGGTGAAACTCTGCCAAAATTTTAACCAACGCCATTTCGAGCCTATGTTTTGAAAAATTGGCCAATTTATCAGCGATAAAGTCGGAGAGTGAAAAGAGAAAATGCCGCAGAAACTACATTGTTGGCTATGGAAGAGTGAAAAATAAAAGGAAAAAAAGAGGCTAAATCTAGAAAAAACAAATAATAAAAAAACTGGGAAAGATAAATAAACCTATACGAGTATTTGAAAACCGAAAAGCTCATCAAACGAAGAAAATATTACGAAGTAATAATTTTCTTCTTGAATATAGTTATTTGTATACTGAAAGGCTCCATTAATGAACTTTAAATTGTGTGAACTGTAAAATAGCTATAGTCTACTATAGGAACACTGCATACCACTTTTATGTTAATTTGTCTTTTTTTTTTCTTCTTCATCCATTTCAATAGCAGGCAAATCCCAAATTATTCTAAACAAATCTTAAGATATAGCAAACCGCTATACCTGCTCGCAGTTGGTTTAAAATTTTTCATTTTGTATTTCAGAAATGTGAAAAGCAAATGAATGGATGACCTAGGACACTCAAAATCAAAACATTTTATCATGATTTGTGATGAAAGTCGCAGATGCAGATAAGCTATCAAGTATTCAAAATATACCATCATTAAATGACAGCTACTGCTGGTCCTTGAATAATACAGAAGCTCATATAAACGCCAACAGCGTCACTAAATTTACTGTGATCACTATTATTTCTCTATCGATAATAGTATCGAATTTAATGTTTATCGTTACCATCAATAGTCAAATTTATTCCAAATTTTCAACTCAACAGGTGAGTACACCCTATATATTTGATTATTTACTTTATTAACGAATACATGAGTTTTGTACTTATCTAAGTACGAGTATATTATAAATGCATGGTTTGTTTTTGGAGCAACATGGCCTAGGACGAACAGGTTCAAAGACATTTTCACTATTTAGGACAGATTTTACCCCTCTAGCAAGATGTTTAGAATAAGTTCTTCAGATATAGGTATGGATAAAGTAGAACCAGTGATACTCTAAACAGTCTACAATATGAAAAAAAGAAAAATACTGTAACTCTTCTGGTTGGCAAGATATTTAGCTGGGACAAGAAAACCAACATTGTTGTAGAATTATTCTGCTGAAAAATTATTTTAAAATGAATTCATTTTCTACACCCGACGTCATTACTTCCTCTCAAGGAGAAGCAATTTTTTCATTTAATTTACTTTGTGAGCATGTTTATTTTCTCTGTTCTTCACTTAGTAGCCCTCGTAATATCCAAAATAGTGAAAAATATAATGTAAAGTACAAAGTGAAACATTTCGATATTTTAGACTTAGCTCCGCTCTCATCGATGCGCTTAAACTCGTATTTTCCTCAAAATGTAACTTTTTACACTGAAATATCGAGAACGCGAAATTTCGAGCTTCCAACTTTTCTTACGAATGCGAGATAATAAATGTCGGCTTTTGGCAATTAATCATACTTGAGAATTATTTTTTCTGCTAAATTTACATTCTACTCGACTCGGAGATTCTTTCTCCCCCTACTGCTGAAAATATGGCGCAGAAAAATTACTCAAGTTGAAGCTAATAAAGAAATAGTTTGGCTTCACATATTTAGAACTTATTACTCAAGTAGTTCGAAGTTCACACGAGTACTATTTTAGAGCGTGCACTTGGTAAATTATGATTTACGAATTGTGAACTTTAGTCTTGGATTTTGTCTGTTAAATTCAAGTTGGTATAAAGTTGCATTGTAACTCAAAGAGCTAATGGATGTTTCTTTTTTCTTTCTCCAGACACAGTTCAGATACTTACTCACGTGTCTGGCCATCAATGATTTTTCAGTTGGACTATTTGTGACTGCGGCCGCTGTAATACCAGCTATTGGTCAATGTTGGCCTTTTGGTGAGACTGTGTGTCAGATTCAGGTAAGTGAAAAATCATGGGAAGAGGTGGCTAAAATGTGCTAATAACATTTTTTAAGCAGAATCAATACCTGAATCTTGTAAGACTAAGCTAATTTTCTGAGTTACTGCCAAAAGTCTGCTTTGAGGGCACAATATTAACAGATGGAGAACGTCCACCCCCAATATTTGTCAAGACTCTAGGGTGGATGGTCCTTATTTAAAAGTTCTGAATTTTTCATCTCCTACCCAGCAGCCCTGCTGCAAAGAGTTGGTTTCCTGCAAAAATCTGCTAAAAAGGATATTATCCTAAAGTTCGTTCTTTCTCTCGCTGTTTACTTCATATTTCAAGCCCAATGATGGTTCTCATTATTCCATTCAGTTTATAATTTTCCAATAATACAAAATATGGATTAGGTACTTTTCACCCCCCCTTCCTGCATACTTATTTGAAAAACTTGTATTTTCGCGAGGACCTTTGTCGTGAGAATTAAACAAAAAGAAAAACACTATTTTTCTAATCCTAGTTTTTTGTTAGCACTTTTGAGGCTACTTATTCTAAGAACTTAAGTCTCTCATATTAATTTAAATAATTTTGACGGCACGAAAATAGAAAAATACCATTTTCTTCTAATTAAAATAACAAAACGAAGAGAAGTCTTACGTTATATTAATTAACACAATAATAACAACACAGTAAAAAATTTTGTCTAAATAAAAAATCGTTTCTCAGTCTTATTCGTGACTAAAAAAAAAAGGAAGTAACAAAATTTTTTAGGAGTTTGAAAAGTATAAATATAACAAGGTAATAAAAATTAAGACTAATGCAGATTTAAGCACCTAATCTGAAAATAAAGTTAATAAAGTAAACTTTCAATGGAATAGTGAAAAAGGAATTAATGATACTGAATGAAAATTCATAACTTATAGTTGTACTTTCTATTGAGAAAAAACATTAATGTAGTCTATTAATAAAAAATTTGTGAAAAAATGAGATACATAATAGGAATTTCATAAAATTACTTATGATATTTTCCATTGAAAGTATTAAAGTAAAGGAGGTAACAACTGATTATAGTTGTAACTTATTCAAGAGCAGGAGCTTGGGGGAACATAGTTTTTATTCTACGACGCAATAACAAGGTTGGTCTCCACACCATCTTTGTAGAAACCCAGTCTTCAGATTTGAATGAATTGAAGACACAAAACATGAGCAATTGAAAATGTAGGGGAATTGACAAACTTTCAATTTGCTTCTTGTACAACTGCACGCGATGCTTTTCCCACTGTTCGACTGTGAGTTTAGGAGGACGTTTGATTTTACTTGACAGCAGCAAGACTTTCAGCATAACAGCCCAGGAATGGGAATTCCTTTTGATTTGCCTCGACAAAGTTTTAGCTTCCGCTTGGTCGCTAGTCTGAAATAATTTAAGTAACAACTCCTCATTGCATTGAGCTCGCAGCTTTTCTTCTTTCTCATTTACCTTTTTGCGACACCAACCAAGCAATAAATCTGTATATTCACTATCGCAGCTCAACCCAGCAGGAATTTCATCAACAGCTTCCCATTTGAAACAAACACATTTGTGTACAGAGAGTATAAGAGCAATTTTTTGCTTCTGATTAAGGCCAGTAGCTAATATAGTCAGTGATGGACCAAGTTTCTCAACAAATGAATCAAACCACTTCAATAACTTGGCTTTTTTTCTTCTCGATCCACTGTATAAATTTGTGAAGTAGATTTCCATGCTTCTTTTATTCAAGGACATAGATATGTCGCAGGTAGCAACGTTCAAATATTTTTCAAATATTTTGGGAAACAATCGAATCAACAGGTTGCATCTATCTTCTGGAGAGAATTTCAATTTGTCAAAATTTTCTTCAATACGTTTCACATTTTTGCGTCTATACTGTTCAGCCAAAAGGAGCAGTGCTTTATCTTTAGAAAATCTGCTGCCCACGAATTCTTGAAAGACTAAAAACACTTCAATAGAGGGTATCTGACTTTCATTAAGCTTTTCAAATGAATTGGTCATTTCTTTTGAAATTTTCTTCCATTTTGGTTTGTCGATGATATTGCCCAATGTTTGGCCAACCATTTGAATGAGATTCTGATTGTACTCTGTAGCCTCGAGTTTTCGCAGGTGAATCAGTATAAGTGCCAATAATGTCATGCCTTGTAACTTCGTATACTCCAATTCGTTACCAGTGACAGCGTGACCAACAAAAGGACCAAACACGTGTCTGGCTTTCTGCCAATGGAAATAACTAATCCACATTGGAACTGCAGCATTACCAAAGCCGATGCCTCGAAAGTCGAAAAATATGGATTTATCTGGGTTTTTCATCATCACATCGAGCACACTAGCGCTAAATCCACCAACTTCTGTAATTTTGGTTCGATGAGGAGCCGTTATTCCATATTCATGGCGTTCGACATTGACAAGCAGCATAAATACTCCATATTTATGCAAAATAATGTCTTGAAAATCATTCAGTGTTATTGGATCTGAATAATTCTCAAAATACCCTGGAACTGGAATAGATTCGAGTTTCACCAAATTTTCCATTTCCTCTTCCAGTAACTTGTCAATATTTTGGAATTTAGCATTCTCTTCTCGCACTTTGCTGGAAAAACGAGCAATATTTTTACGTTTCAGAGCAATAGAATTGTCTCTGAACTGGGACACGGTATCCATAACTATTCCAGATATTGTAGCAGCTATGTTTTCATTTTTGTGTAGAGTTTCTTGAATCTGCGCACTGAGTTCTTTCAATTCGTGAATATTCTTGAGCAATTCGGAGTCCTCTCCTAACATCTTTTGAACCTTTTTGTTGTGCTCGGAAATAATTTCAGACTGCCGTTTCAGGTTGCTGGCTCCAGCTTCTTCCCTGATGGCTTTCAATTCATCTTTCTTCTCATTCGACAATTTTAGTGCCTTCTCTTTCTGAGCCATTTTCATTCTATTCTCAGTTTCTCGAAGTAGGGATGAAATGTGGCTGGCGATAGCTAAGGCTCGGGCAGAGGTCAACGATTCATCCTTCATGTGATACTCTAATAGAAAACGAAATGCATCGACAATCTCTTGGAATGAATCATTTTCTAGCATTTCTTGAAAAGAGCCATCAACTACATCAATGAGAGTGACGTCTTTGCCAATAATATGTGCCACAAATCGTTTTGAACCTTTGTCAATTATGAATCCCCGACACGTTCGTTTACCATTGATGAGAGCTTCTGCAGTGCAGTTGAAATGGTCTACTAGAACATTCATGGCGGCTGTAATTTCTGTCTGATCGATCGACTGATAGTAACCTTCTGTAGAACCAATAGTCGTCAAATTTCGAAGAATTTGTTCAGCCCTGTCACTTACATTCAGTCCAATCGAGTGGAACAATAAGGACTCTTTTCTTGCCATAATTCTTAGACTTTTAATAGCTATAATGTATTTATATTCAGTCGGTTCTCCATCAGAAAACATAACAGCTATGACTTGTTTTTTTTGTTTAAGCCAGTCAGTCAACTCCTCAATTGCGCTGGAATAGTTAGTAAAACTATCAACGTGCATTTGTGAAACGAACGTTTTTAAACATTCATAGCTTCTAAAATTTGAATAAGAGTGAGCAGAACTACTAAATGGGATCAACACAATCTGCTCTACGGATACAATTTTCCTATCAAGAACGATTTTCACGGTCGATTTTATTGCTTTCTTCAGACAGCTCATTAGATCAGCCATTGAACCACTAATATCAATTAGTAGAGCTACACATTCTGAACTCGGCTTTCCACCTTCAGTAGATGAAATTCGGTAAAGAGTGGATACAGCATCACAGTCGGTTTTAGGAAGAAATCCGTCGTACTTCAACAGCGTTTCCATGGCAAGGGTGCAGGAAAACCAAAAATGATGACAAACTTATACTTATATCGAAACACGTGATCCCAAAATGACGAAAATATAGAACGAAAGTACTCCGAATTTTTCTGTAACAAAGAAAATTATTTAAAAATTAAAGAATTTTCAAAATATAAGTACCTAGGTAGTTATTACTTGATAAAAACAGTCTAGCCATATAAGATCAAACACTTGGACACCAGATCATTGGAGGTCAAACAAAACACTGTCCAACAAAATGAAGGCTGTAGCTAACGTATTATTATTAAAAAATAATAGTTGCGAATTTACTGCGACTAATATCAGATATTCATGGCCAAGGCCCAAGCCTACAGAACCTATGATTTCATATCAATAGCCCAAGTTCCCAAGTTCAAAACCTGCTAAGCCCTTTCCAAAAAATTTTTTTTTCTCCTATTTGTGCGAAAAATATGCTCTTGTGCACTTACTCATCAGAGACTCAGTTCTACACCACCGATTCATCCAAAACGTTGGCAGTTGGCATAGTGTAGTAGAAAGATGTCTTAATTGGCAGAATTTTTAAATTTCGCTTCATTTTTTCTTCTTATAATGCCATAAAAATGGTATTTTCTAGCATTCCATAACACTCCGGAACTTATCCTTCAAAATTCTACCAAGTTTTTAGCATTTCCTTTGGTCTGATTCATTCAAAGGTGCGATCTCACATGCGTCTTAACCCGAGCATCTTTTAATTTGCTTAGCAATTTCATAAATTTACGTGTACTATTTTGGTACTCGGCGAGTGGGCTCGGGTATTCGGCTCGTGTTAAGACGCATGTGAAATCGTACCTCAAGAGATTAGTGACGTCACAAAGATTTGAAGACAGAGATCAGAGAAAAATGAATTTTCAATTTTCTCAATGGTTAGTCTTATGATGTGACGCACTCTTTGAATGAGTCAGATTAACATTTGGTTCCACCGTTGAGTGTTGACTGAGCATCACAAAACCATATTTATGTGTATTTTCGAAAAAATACTCGAATAAAAACATGAAAAAACTCCAAAATTTAGATAGTGCTATTTTGCACGGGGCCATCGATTTCATCTTTATGCTACAAAAATAAAAAGTCGATACTATTTCCAATTTACACAGTGTTGATTCTCGCAATTATTTTGGAAGGTACGATATTTTCCATACTAAAATGGACTTGGTGGAGCATTTACACCCTTAATTTGTAAAAATCTCTTTCCCCAACATTTTCAAATAAATTAAAATTATTCTAAGAACAATTTGATTGAGAATTTTTCATTAATTAAAAAGTAAAAACAAAATACTGTCACAATTTTCAAACAGGGTTTATAAATGGCGGAAGTAAGATCTCAATAGGAAATCCTTATATTTCCGAGACAATAATTATTAGAGCAATTTTCTGTAATATTGGGGGTATTTCAAAATATCTACTCAATATTTCAATATATTCATTGCAGGACCTACAAAAGGAGTCTATCTAATTAATGCTACTGGTTAGGGGATGAAAGAGAATAAATTCAATTTTTATGCATTCTTTTTAAACACGCTACACAAAAATGCAGCGTCCGTCTAATGAAACTAATGATTTATAAAATAAAGAAATCATTGGTTCTCTGCAGTAAACAGATAAAAATAACTATTGAAAATGGCGTACCACAAAATAAGCCGAGTCCGATGCATTCAATGTCAAAATATTGCACAAGGTGAGCTAAGAATTGGTCTCGATCGATCTAATTCCAATAAAAATCTGAAACACAAATGACGAAGAATCAAGTATTTGTACAGTGTTTCGAATGAAAAAAATATTACCAAAATTGAATAATTACTAACCAAAAAATACACTTTAGTCTTTTTATCGACTGCAACAAACGAACAAATTAATCACCATGCCATGAATGAAAGTGAAAGAAAGATGATGAAATATTTTGAAAAAAAAGAAACCAAACCACATTCCAAGCATCCCCCACGCACTTGCATTATGCGTATTGTGCGTGTGCGTAGGTGTGCGTACTGCGTTTACATTTTCGCACTCTGCAGGACTGAAGTAGTAACCAGAGAACCACTCTGCTGATGAACATACGCACGTGGCACGTACTATATGTATAGCAAAAGCAAAATGGCGCCATCTGTATTTTTGGAGTTTCCCCTTTTCGTACTGTTTCATGTCTTTCATACCTTTGTTTATTTTATTTTCTCTAGAAAGTATCTAATTCAGTTCTATGCTAGAAAGTTGAAAAAATGAAGAATAAATTATTAAAAAATGTGATAAATACTTTTAATAGATAACTCATACACCCTGCTTTGGTAGCATGGTGAGGAAATATCTACCCTTATCACTTTTAAACAGTCAATATGGCGAGAAAAAATGACGTACAGATATGTGGCATACCTAGAAAATTGAAGGGGTATTGGGGGGAGGGTGTATCAATGGGGCAATGTTATGTATTTTTTTGTGACATGTCAAAGGAATCCCTACTTTCTTGTGAGTGACTTTTATGAGTCTATAATAATGATATAGGTATGTATTTAAACTTGAATTGGCAAAGAAAAAAAAAGTTATAATACCATTCCTCGTCGAAAAAAGTAAATTTTTCAAGAAAGCAAAAATAACATTTCAATTCCTAATGGAACCGAATTAGCTACAGATTTAGACCGGGGTTTATTTGATGCCACAGTCCATAAATTAACGCACAAAGTAGCTGGCACTAGTGGTGAAGTAGAGCCATGCAGTAAAGTACGATTGTGCCACAAGCTACATAATACAAATTCTTAATTTTCCAGATGTCTTCACTAATGTAACTAAAAATTTTCTTATAAGTACCTCAACTCCCGCGTCACTAATTAAACTACCCAGTGAAAATCTCTTAAAATATGCCCTGTGAATCTCCAAAGTATCCAGTTCAGGTTTGGACTGTATAGTGTTTCAAGCGAAAATACTTTGAAATCGTAGAAATGTATAAAATAGTGAGACAAATTATAAAGGAACCTTTTGGCTTTGTGTAATATTTTCCACGCTCTCAGGAAAATTATTAGTGCAAAAAGATTTTTCAGAGGGTTGCTCTATGGGAATCTGTTTGTATTCATGGAGTAACCTTTTTCCACTATGAAATTTTTAAAGTACCTACTTAATTTTTAATTTTTTTTTACTAGAAAAAGGGGAAAAGAGTCGTCCGGCATCAAAATCAGTCTTCCTTGTAGAAAGCACACAAAATTTTCTATCAAAATAGTACCCAAACCTCAAATATCGCACTTGACTGACGAAATTTAGGGTGTACCCAAAATTATCGTCCCCATTTTAAGGCTTCCAACTCCTATGATAAAAAAATATTATGACCTGTGAATGCACCGATCTACACAATCAAGGTGCTAGCCTTCCAGCTTGATTTACGAGTAACATAATAAACAGACTAAAATCACATTAATTTTTGTTTCAGGCTTCTCTGAGAGGAATTCTTCCCAGACAAAGTGTTGTGATACTAATGTGTACTGCTGTAGATCGTTATATCTCTGTGCGATATCCCAGAGTGAATGAAAAATGCTACACGAATAAAGTAACTTTTCCAAAATTTATATTAAACCAAAAAAATAACCTGCTAAAAAAGCTTAAGTATTGTGTATTCATCATTGGATTATTTTCAGATTTGCATGCTGACAATCTGCCTTTCATTAATATTATTTTTTTCAATATTCGTTACACTCGTCATATCGCGGCAAGGATATTATTTCAACAATTCTGGCCTGCTGGCTTGTGATATTTTATACGTGAGACCCAGTTTTCGGATATTGTCAGCGTGCATGTTTTACTTTCCAGCAACCATGCTTTTCATGTATTGCTATGGTTCCTTGTATCATTTCAGCTACAAAAAATGTTCTTTAAATTCGATACGTAATTTTAATTTAAAGAGTGCAAAAAGTCCACAAGTAAGTACTTCGCATTATAATAATTGATAGGTATTTAATCTATAGGACATAAGTATTATAGGTAATTATTATAATAGAAGGAGGGCTAAAAAATAAAATTGTTGGAAAAATTATTATAGAACGATATTACAAAAATGGAATTATAATAGGTACGCAAAGAAGGATAGTAGGGGAGCTTCTTATTGATTTGATTTAATTTTAGTTAGCACCAGAGCAGCCCCATTTAATTTTATTTCAACAGATGGACGCTAAAACTAAGAGCTCCCTATTTTCTAAACAGAGGTGCTCTGATCCTTACACTCACTGACGAGACCCACTGAATATTTGAAAATCTTTTCCCACTCTAATTTCCAAAAAAAAAAAAGGAATTTTTTGGCATAAAGTAAAGAGTCAATTTATTATTTTAATAAAAATATACTTACTGAAAAATAGTAAATAAAAAAAGTAAGTCTTTTTTTTTTTCAATTTTTCCTCCCCCTTTAAATCACCATAGACGAGTTAGTCGTAAAAAATGTAGAGACAGAGCACCCCGATTTCTAAATTTGTTGAGGTACCTACCTGTTTTATTATGTACTCGTACCTTGGTATTAAATGTAATTACTGAAAAACAAGTCACAATTTTTTTTTGTTAATTTTAGAAACGTGAACAATTGGAGAGACAAAATAGAGTCTTCAGTCGTAAAATGGGTCTGATCTCGTTCATGTTTGTTGTGACCACTACTCCTTGGTTCATAAATGAAATGATCGTTGGTGGCACCGGATACAAAGTATGACATACCTAGGAAAATTAAAATTTTCATCTGTTTGGGTACCTGTCTATCTCCCTTGACTCTCAAAAATAATCAAGGAATATTAAAAATATTTCAACTGATTTGTTTCTTGTGAATAAATCAGCTAAAAAATGAGTTTTTTTGGGGGGCGGGGGGTCTTAGTGGGTTATTGACGCAGGCCGGCGATGTTATATCACAAGAACCTTAAAATTTTCATGAATTTATAGAATTTGAGAGCACTCTCCCCGTATTAGGGCCCCCTGGGTTAATATTAATACTCCGTTTGATTGGTAACCAGAATTTGGAATACTTTCCCCTAATCAGGGCTGTAGCTAAAGAAGTATTAAAATAAATGTGATTTTTGTCGAAAACCGGCTTCAAATTTGGGCAAAATGAACGATCTCCCTCACCATTTCAGGGTAAAATTTTCCTTAGGGAAGGCAAACGATTTTGCATGGTGGAATATTACTCCCTTCCAGCTCCTCGACTACTGCCCATTTTACTCGTCAAGTTCACTAAATTTTCATTCCTTACATAACTTGAAGAATCCTCCGAAACAGGCACTTAAATGATGACTTTTTTCTACAGGTATCATCATTTTTTGAATTTTTATTCACCTACACAGCTCTAAGTAATAGTTTTTGGAATCCTTTTTTATACTGGGTATTGGATGAAAATTTTCGTTCAAGTTTAATCAGTATTGTGAAAAGCAAAGTAAGTATGAATTCTTTTCAAATCCACAGAACTGAGTGCAAAATTAATAATTCAATTGCAATTATGTAAAACTAAATTTGATTTCAGGATTCTTTTCACGAGGAGTTAGCTATAGATACAAAGTCGCTTCAGTACTGCCACAATCACATCGACTCCATCCATGTCATAGACTACGTAGAGGAAAACTACGAAAAATTAGCTGGAAATAATTTTCTGCCAAATTGTCCAACGCCACCACCACCTCCACGGCTCAAACAGCAATCGACATCAATAGAATATTAATACTCGTAAATAAAAATACGTAGACGAGACGAATATTATTTTTATATTTGAAAAATAACAACAGAAAAAAAATTGTATTCCTCGAATATCATTTTTTTAGTAATTTTCTAAATAACACAAAAATTGAAAAAAAAGAAAAGAAAAAGAAATCTTAAATGAATAACTTTTAGATTTTTATTTGTATGTATAGTGATCGAAACTATTCGATAATTTTATTACTTCATTTTAATTCTTTTTTACCCAAATATATTATTTATTTTTCGAACAATATTATACTGAATAGATAATTTGTATCTTATTAAAAACTAACACGCTGTAACCACAAAGTTCCTTAAGAGCTGTCTATGAAAGGAATTAATTTCTCTCTCGAATTTAACAACATCGTATCATTCAACAACCCAACATAATGAAGGTATTTTTATTTTGTTCAATTTCTTTTCACGAAGACTGTTGAAAAAGTTGAAATTGAAAGAAAAATTAATTCCTATCATAAACCAGACTTGAATTAGCGTAATTTAAACGTTTAGAATGGAAATACGCACTTGAGTAAAAGAAAAATCCCCAACGGCATTCATTCGAAATTCAAAAAATATGAATATAATGCAATAGTCACGAATATAATTACCTTTTGGATTGCATATCTAAAATAGAAGAAGAAAATCAAAGTCTAGTCTTAGTTCTCATCCATCATCAATTTGGCACCCAATACGAGTAAGAAATGTTTTTGTGTGTTATCCAAGAAAATGATACATTACAAATATAACCTGGTTCTGGCTTATTCAAGTGCAAGTCTAAAACAACGTATGAATGGATCTTGGGACAAACGCAGGATAAATTTTCCAGCAGGTACATTGAAGTTGTTATTCTTCGTGTTTATGAATTGAAAAAAAAAGTTTCACCTATTATTTAAAAAATTTTCAGCACACACTCGCAGTTGGTTTTTGAATTATGATTTACAATATATTTTTTATTTAAATAAAGACGAATCTATCAAATCACGGGAGTTATTATTTCAAAACAAAATTCAACACTAAACTTGAGCGATGCGAGGGACAATCCAAGTAGAGAAATTCGGTGTTTCAAGTTTCGTTATCCTAATACTCTATGAGGACTTGGAATAGATATTGAATTTTAGAAAAAACAAGAAAATGATCATCCTTAAAAATTTATACCAGTATACTTTGTTTTAGACGAGTATGAGACGGAATCAGGTGGGATACATCATTTTTTTGGATAAAAAAAACAAAACAATTAAGTTTATAAAATTAAAAAAAAAGATTTAATATGGATACGAGTCAAGACTAGACCTTTCAAAACCTATTTTTATATCAAGAACGGATGAAAAAAATAAATAAAACTACTCCCAAGTCACCATTCGAATGGTAAAATTATAATCCTGAGGGCACTTTGACGAAATGAGTTAAATAGATTATAAAATCACATTTTAGATTAGAAAAAAAAAATTCAATACTTGAAAAAACGAAATATGTTAATCAGAACGTTCAAAAAAAAATAGCTGCTAAACGGAAATTAATTGAATGAAAACTGAAAAATCAATCAAGAGGAATTTCGACAAAATTACATTTGTGGATAAAATTGTTCACTGATCCGACTTGGATTTGAATAAATAAATTTTTTTTTTAGTAAAATTTCTCAAAAGAAAATAAAAAATAAAGTGAAAATATTATGAGCGAGAAATTACAATAAAATAAATCAATTTCCACAAAGTTATAAAAATTTTGGTATGATAAAATTAAAAAATGAAGTTGAATTAGAATTCTGAAGGAATTTTTAAAATTAAAATCATCGGAGCAACGAGTTTCATTATTTTAATTATATTTAGAATAATTAGTAACAACTAAATATCAAAACAATGAATTCATCGTTGAAAAATTTACGTGAATTTCATCACAAAATTTATTCCGCAAGAATCAGTACGTTTGAACAAGACTAATTCATAAATATTCTCATAAAATTCAGCAAATATTTTAATTAGCTCAAATCATCAAAGGCACCATATTTATGCGTAAAGCACCGCGACTTATACGTAACAGAAAATCAATAGATTTTTAATTATATTCATCATAAAAATCATAACGATTGTAATATTATAACAATAGACGTAACAGTTTTCATTCGAAAAAAGAAGATCAAGATGGTAGGAAGTAACATCTACCGTCTTACAGAGAGAAAAAAAATTATAAACGTCTATAATAATTAACAACAGGTAAATTACACAAAAAATGAAAAAAAAAAAAAAAAAAAAAAAAAGCGTAAAAAAATAAACAATTAAACGAAGAAAACCCAGATGTAATAACATGTCATAAAAAATAAGTTTTGTCTTAAAAACAGTTGCACTATTTGTGTTGACAGGGTACAACCCTAGAATTTTTATTCTTGTATCAAAACAAATGTTAGCGAAATTAGGTTTGAGTAGTACTGTGTACTTCTTTTTTCCACTGGTTAAGCTGTCTTCGAAATGCGTCAATCTGTTCTCTTCTGCCAACAATTCTCACGTAGTTTCGAGGGTTGTGGAACAATTCGACGGCAACGTTGTACCGGTTAGAAAAATTTTTCAAGAAATTATTGCCTGCTTCGGTTTTTAGTCGATCGGTTGTGTCTTGGTACAGATTAATGACAGCGGTTTTACAGATATTGTTGCCATTTTTGGCATCGCGTGGAGGCGAAGTACGGTTCAGAAGCGACGTAATGATGGGATTTTCTGGCGGGTATTTCGAGTAGGGGGTTCGCGGGCATTCGAAACCATAGTGACCTTTAGCAGCGCAGTTGTAACAAAATTTACGGGGATTTGGCTTAGCTGGTACGTTGGAATTACTCAGGATCTAAAAAAGAAAAAATCAGACCAAATTAAAAAAACCTGCTAAAAAAGGAAAAAATTAACGAAGATTATAAAAATAAAATTTTAATTTCATGGTACCCTACGAATTACTGGATGTAAAATTTGTCAAACATTCAACTTATTTGACGAAAGTGGCATGGATAGTCGCCACTCTTTAGGCAGATGGGAATGAACGAGATCAAGAGAGAACTATAATTCAAGGAAATGGAATTTCATAGGATATTAATTTTTAGAGAAAATTTTCTGTGCTATCAATAGAAGATAATGCAGCCAAATGTTTTGTGTAATTCTTGAGGGAGATATTTTATTGAATTTGAAAAATTGATTTTGACATTAAAAATTCAATCAAACGAACCAAATGTTGCCTCCATTTTGAAGGACATATCTTCTCGGAATGGTACATTTGTCCGCATAATGTACACGATTGTTTGGTCGAAAGAAACTCCTGACAGTAACTGCAACTATTCGTATTTCTGGGTGTAGGTTTACCGCACTGAAACAATATATTATTGTATTTATTAATTCTCTCAAATTACCACCTGTTATTTTTCGTTGTCGGATCAGGTATCTGACAACAGAAAATGAAAGCTTATTATGAAAACGCCAATGGCGTTTTACTAAAATTATTTTTCAAGTACCTTTAACTATATGAGATAAAAATATGATATTCCTGAAACCAGATTATTATAAGTACAGAAAGTACCTTAAAAATAATTTTTTACAAAAATTTCAGGAATTTAGTCAAAATCGACTGCGGCTTTTTGCCTTACGATACGATCGTTACGGTAACATTACGTGTTTAGCTTACATTAAGAGTACTTTGTTTGAAGCATATCAAATTCATTAATGTTTGATATCATGATTGGCAGTTTATAAAATTTAAATATTATTTTATGAGAAATGAGAACAAAACTTTCAAAGTTATTTTCCACCAAAAGTTTTTCTTTTCTTCCAGAAACAGAAAACAGTAAAATACTTCTACCTACCGTTAAACACAACGAGTTTGGACACCGTGTAAACATATGATTGAATTGTCCGCAAATGTAACAAACGATGTTTTTTCTACATTCCTTTTCAGTATGACCGGCTTTGTGACATTTACGACAAGGAAAATACTTCTTTTTTTGCTTTGATAAACCATATTTGTCTGCTGCATTAATGTACCAATCGGAAGGTGTAGCTACAAAATGAAGGAATGGGATTAACACAAGTTGGAACAAATTTGTTACAATATTTCAAGAATGCAAAAACTCACATCTAATGGTTTTTAATACTTCTTTGTAATCAAAGTTCCTGTATTCTTCACATGGTTGGGTATAATAGTCAATCATTTCTTTAGTCCATCTTTTTGGGTAATCAGGAATTGGACGTGGTCGATATATTTCCTGTTCTGATTCATGATTTACAGAAGATAGTGAATTTAATGAGCTCAAGACACAAGTTTCGGGAGGCGGAATCGGATCAACAATATTAAGAACAATATTATTCTCTTCGAAATCACTCTCGTTGAAATCACAAGCATCGATTGTTTCAAATTGGTCGTCACTAAGGTCAATTTTCGTTATAGGTTTATCGAGGACAACGACGTCGTCATCGGATTTCTCAAATTTGTCATGGGAATCGTCCGAATCGAGGGTAATTACTTCAATAGTTTCAATAGTAGCATTGGGTTTCTGAGGGGAACCATTGGGCAGGTTGAGACCGGGAAGATTTGACTTCTTCTTACGATTTTTCTTACGTTTCTTCGGAAAAGGAAATGGGAATAAGTCCGAAATCTGGGAAGTACGTTTGGTGCCAATTATTACATTCGACTCTTGAGGGGCCATGTCTGTAAAAGAAGAATTGATAATGTATCTACAGGTGAAGTTCTCAATGATAGTACTTGTAATGGGGGATAAAGATTCAATAAGATAAGTTAGAAGAACTTACGTGACATGCATAACTACAAAAGACTGATGGGATGTACTTAGATTTCGTACCTCGCTTCGGGTAGTTCCACCGCGGGTTTTCGTAGTCGTTATGATTTCACTTCATGCGAATCAATTTAGGTTACAAATAATAAACTATTTACACTAATTACAAAGTAAATTAGTAAAAAAAGTACTAGCTTAATCAAATCAAACTACAATTATTACATTTTGCGATGTTTATTTTTCTTTCCAACTCACGTTGTTTGTAAATCATAGAATAGATAAGCGATGTTAGATAAATGATAAATCTTCAAATTGGAATGAGATTCTTTGAGATTTCAAAATTTTGACGCATAGGAGTGCTAACATTTGTAAAATTCATGATTGAATTACTGATAAGAAATGTCAAGTGATTATCAGACTTTAATCAGATGATCAAAATTTGTGTGTTGAAAAGCTTTTAAAATTTTGATTCTTTTTCAGTCTATAGTTTAATCTTCACATAATCACATAAATTGATGAATTTCCAATAGAAAGATTTCGGTGAAACACGTGTTCTTCATTACTGTATTTTGAAAATGTCCAGGAATGTTTGGCTCCAATTATGGAAAAATTTCGTCAACTCCTTCAAAGTAGAACCGCGTAAATATTTAGGTGATTTTAAAGGTGAAGATCATTTGGGGAACAAATATTTTGAGCTTCCTCCCGATCCTCGAGGTGGCCGACGCTATTCATCTCGTTGGTTCGAGGCTGAAGATCCGTCAGACACCACCCCTGAAATACCAAGAGAATGGATTGCTTGGTTGAGAAGGCAGCGTGATGTACCTCCAACTCAACAAGAAATTATTCTCAACATGGCTAAAGCACAATTAAAACAACAAAGAGCGGCTGAAATAAATGAAAAATACGGTCATAAAGATACTTCTACTGAAACACCTTTTCCTAAGTATCCGGAATACCGAAATAAGCCGTTGTAGAGAGTTTTAGAAAGCTTTTTATTTGCTACAGAAATCTTAACATTTTACACCATGCTAGTTTTTTGTTTTTGAATCGTATTGTGTAAATTATTGCAAAATATATTGTTATTTAATTCTTGTTTTGATAATTCAGTTTTCCCCTTTTTTTTTTTTTTTGGTTCTTGCAGTTACCTCAATTCTCAAAATCTCGGCTAATCTTCCCATAAAAAACAAAGGGCGAATTGATATGAAAATTTTCATTTGAGGAGAGGGGAATAGAATCGAGAAGGAAAATAGTTCGGAAAAATTTTCAGGTACTAATGCTTATACCTACTCATGAGTCATGTTTCTGAAAATAATTATGAAAAATAATCCTTTTTCTTGAAAAGTTTTCTCAGTGAAGTTATGTACTCCACATTTGAACAAGTCCAGTAATAATTTTCAAAAACTTCTACTGAACCTGCTAGCCTTTTCAATAAAAATATAGATTTCTTTAGTTTAGTTCGGACTCCTATCGTCGTTTCAAAGGATAATAGAAACAATATTTGAATTGCCAATATTATATTTTTTTTTTTTTTTTCGGACCTCAAAAAAAAATCCACTGGAAAGGAGAATATTATTCCATTCAGGAAATTCTTGATTTCTCGCTTGGGGAAAGAAAAATGAAGGTATTTTGTATTCATCAATACTAATGAACAGTAAAAATCAACTGAATGATGAAGGGACATAACAAAATGTAAGAGGAGTAGGACCAGGAACCCTCCAAAATTTATCAAAATTCGAATAAAAATCAACAAGTAAAAATTGCCGAAAGATTCGAATAGAATCACACAAATTTCACAATCAACAAAATAAAATACCCTATATAAAATTTAGTAATTAGCATAATTACCCTTCAACATTCAATTCCTCTCCACCCATTTCGGGAAAGAGCAGAGAGCACACTATTGATTTTTTTTATCAAGTTTATAATTCCCTTCCCTTGTTCTCTTCAGTCACCAGTCCTGCGAGTCAAGTCTCCGCACTTAATCACATATCGATAAATTATATATTTAAAATTATTACCGAGTAAATTGGGTGTTTTTCATGTATTTTAATATTATTAAATTACGTTTATTCCAGTTTCTTATTCGAAAATTTTGACAATTCAATTGTTAGAGTTACCCTAAAATCACCTGATATGGAATCTGGGTTGATGAGTGACAAACTTATAAAATTGGCCGAAAATGTTGCTACTACTCGAAAAGAACTCCAAAATATCAGGTAACTTCACTAATTATAGCATTCCTCAATGATTTACTTGATTCAGCTATTATACAAGTCATTTCTCAATTGATGTTTAGGAAAGAACTGCGTCGTCTAAACCAGGTCCATCAGAAAGATATGGATAATATTATCTCTTCCTTGAAAACTTGGAAATGTGAGTCTTGTTCCACATCAGACGCCGCTTCCATTGAGGAATCTTCTGCCTCTATGGACGAATCAATACCTTTCAAACCTATCGGTATTATAACCTCATCATTCCATGAAAAACGTGGAACTCCTCGACAACCTGGAATTTGTGCCAGTATTCAAGGGAAGATTACACTATTCAACTCTATATTTACTAATCCAGAACATGCTTTGGAAGGTTTAGAGGATTTTTCGCATATTTGGTTGGTACGCAATTCTCTTAATTTAATCTCAACAGAATGTTCCACTACAGATAACTATTTGGTTTCAGGATTTTATTCTATTTTCATAGAAATGATTCAACGCATATACGAGCCAAAGTTTCTCCTCCAAGATTGAATGGACTGAAAACTGGTGTGTTTAGTACTAGATCTCCTCATCGACCTTGTTCTGTTGGACTTTCATTGGTGCATTTGGATTACATAGATGGTAACCATAAATCTAAATGGGTTTTATTAGTAGTACAATCAGTTATTCGACATCTTCGTTTGTATAGGATCGTCTGTTTACTTTTCGGGAGTGGATATGTTGGATGGTACTCCTGTATTGGATATAAAACCATACATTCCACATTACGATAATCCAGTTACTCTGAACCAGCAGTGGAATACTGAAAAGCATTTGGGAAATGATATTTATGGTAGCAATAGCGAATTAATTGACCATAGTAGAATACCGAGAGAGGCTCCCGACGGTGAAGAAGAAGGTTCACCAAATGATTTATCATCGGCTGCGTCGTCTATGCAAATTTCAGAGCAGGTTTGTCCTGTCACGAGTAATTTAAAAAAGAGTTTTATGAAAAAATGTCCTCATAACTTTTCCTTCATATTAGGTGAGAGTACCAAGATGGATTTCTGAACCGCCAGCGGGCCAACTTAGTGTAGTATTCAAGGAAAGAGCTCGATCCGAACTTGAAGCCCTCAGAAGAAATCAGGAGCAAGGTAACATACGTGACGTTGATGATCGTGTAGATTTAGAATGCTCAATTGTACAAATCCTACAAGAGGATCCACGATCAGTTTATGTTCGAGAACGCTATGCAAATCAATTCTATACGTTCTTGATTGGTAAATACCACGTCAGCTGTAAATTCGATGATAGTAAACGTTTGGTTCAGGTTTATAAAATAGCCCTGGCCAATTCTCTTGGAGACACGAATGTGACAGGGCAAGTAATTGGGACTTGAAAAGTGCTTTCTCGTTGAGATTTTGCATAATTATTTATTTTCTCTTAATATGTTGTGATTGTTGTTTTTTATTTTTTACATTTTTTCTTTTGCACTTTCATTAGTCGGTGTTTTTGGATCTCTCTTCTTTTGACTTTTTAGTGTTGTAAATCAACTTTAAATGTGACTCGTAATACAAGTGTTAGTTTTTAGTCTTCACTATTATTTGTTGGCGAAATTATTCGCTGTGAGGTTCTTGATTTGATTTGAAAAATGGTACAAGTATAGTCGAATCCAATTTTCAGATTTTTTATCTTATTTCGAGGGATCAAAGTCGTGTTTCATTTTCAACAGAGTTCGCTGGTAATGCATACCGCGTACTAAGAATAATTTTTCATACTTTTCCAGTTTCAATATTGCTTAATTTATAAATTTTTCTTTAGAAGTGAGGATGAAACATGACATGTGCTGTGGCTGAACATTAATTTATGTAAGTAGCTGTCGTATACTTTGTTGTATCTGAAGATGAAAAAAAGGAAATATTCGTAGGTACCTAAATGTCATACTTTTTCTTCATTTGAAGTTATTAGCTTTCTGATTTGGCTTATTTCCTACCAACCTTGATTTCTCTCTGATACAAATATTGAAAAGAGAATGTATGGGTAATTCTGTTCGTGTCTTGTAAATTTCATCATTTAAAGAGCAAAAAATTATCCGAAACATTTTAAATTTTACTGAAATTATTTTCATTGTATTTTTTCGTTACGCTTCGTTATAAAATTTTCTCGTGAAGAATATTTTTCAAATATTATAACTTTACTTTACATAAAATGTAATTAGGCAATATTTTACGCAGAATTTGTTTTTTTTGGACATTGTCATATTTTTCATTGTAACATTGAGATAATTTATTTTCATTGTTAGAACTTTATTGTTGGATTTTTCAATAAGAATATTTGATACTGCTCCTATATAGGTGAATCTAGCTTCAAATCAGCATTATATTCTATTGTTAAATAAAATACTAGTGCTAGATAGCTAGTCTACGTTATTCTTTCTTTAAAAAAAAAGTTCGCCTGAGAAATTGACGTTGGATTATTTTGATGATATTAATGTTGAATCAGTACTTCAAAAATTAGACAGACCAGAGGATGTGATACTTCCCTCAATATTTTTTTCAAGCTGTGTCATAATCTCTGTTTAGATCTTCAGTAGAGAATTCGGGATCTCAATTCAACAGAGTTCGTTCACGAACGACTTATTAAGAAAAAAATATTTTCTTTCTAAACTTTAGTTAGAACCTAAAAATGAATCTTGGTACACAAATTTCCCGATAAAGATCACCTGACTAAATATGTGTGACTCCAACTGACACGAAAAAATGCGTTTTATTGCAAACGGAAGAAAAAACAGATGGGTAAACGCAAAATACTTATATCGGCATGTTATCGAGTAAAATATTATGAATATTAAAAGAATTGGAAAAGATTGCAAAAAACGGTCGGAAAAGTATCACATGGTGAAGATATTTACTATAGTTACACAAATTAAAATAATACCAACTAACTAATTTTTACTCAGGTCGTTCTCAACTGATAGTCTCCATTCTGTGTAATGTACCTTACCCAAGGTAATGCTTGGTATCCGCTTTTCTCGATAATCTTCAAATATCGTACCTACAAAATAATAGAAATGATAAAATACCACTGTTATTGGTTTTATTGATTCGAAATATTGAAGGAAAATTGGTTTACTTGAATTCCGGATGTAGTGAAGTATGGTATTTCAAATTTCACTTGAATTGGCGGTTTTCCTTCAGTTTCTTCGCACTCGACGCTCGGCAATCCAAAATGTGCTCGCATTAAGTACTCTTTACCTCCCTAAAATATAGAACAAAATTATAAGAAAATTTTCCAAAATGCTTCGAAAAATAAAAAAGTCGATGGTACATTTTCTGTTCTTTCTTGTCCTTATAAATGGTCTACATTAATCTCATAAAATTGAACTACGTGAACAAAGAATTATGCAATTTTGAAATTGTAATAATATTCAAAACTGAAAGACATTATGTAATTCACAAATGCGACACTAAAAATGGAAACAGATAAAATAATATAATATCTTTTCGGGAAGAAATTAAAATACGTTTTTCCTTCAGTACTCAAAAATCACTCAACGTTGAGAAATCTAACTCACAGGGAATGATTTAATGGTCCACGTGATGGCATTTTGTTCTGGCGCATACTTGACAGAGCCCACAGTGGTTTTAAATTTTGGTGAATCAGCGTCCATTGGTACAGGGATAACAACCTCTACGTTATTGGCAGTGGATCTACGCTTGAACTGAGACTTAGCTTTTATCATATACTCAACTCGACTATGAGCATGGCGTTCAATTACACTTTCAATCCATATCAACGGTTTTACCTAAAATCAAACCATTGATGAGTTTTCACCAAAAATGCAACGATTTCTCTATCGCATACATACATGTGTATTCAAACGATATGACATCAATTCAAATTCGCCATCAGGTGGAATAAAAGAAATAGTACGGTCATTCTCAAACCTGTGCATTAAAAATAAAATAAATAAAATATTTCTCGCCACAGTTTAACAAGTATTATTCTACAAACCTAGATAAACGAACACACTGGTGGAATTTCACATCTTCTAATTCGACGGACTTGGACTTTCCACGACCAGTGCTCTCGAAGAGAACTTTGTCATTAAGACCTAATCGTAATTCAGGCATACCAGATAAATAAACCCTCATTTTAATAGCACCGACGATTTCGCTTCGTAACACATTTCCATTTGCATTTGCCTGAAAATTGTAAATAACACAATCACGAGGTAGAAAAAGAAAGTGAAAATCTCTGTAAGCACAGTTCAACACTTACGAGAAGATTTACAGATTCAATAACATCCAAGAATACTTCATTTTTACGATATTTGATGCCTTCGGAACGCCAAGATACAGCATTGGTAACGGCCATTGGTATACGTGGCTGAATTTCCAATTTATGACCTTCTTGGGTAATGTACCTAAAATTAACATAAGGCAGAAATGAAAAATTATTGAGGATAGTTCTTCAACTAGTAATTAAGTAAGCTGGTCTAGAAAATCCAAACTTGCTTGACAATATTTTGATTTTATAAAAGTATGAGTGCGAACAGCCGTTTTGAAGAAACAAGGGACGACAACAAGATGTTAAATATCCTGAAATTTACGAGAGGAGAAATATTTCCAGAAAATACTATCGTAATAGGTTTATAGGAATGAATGAAGATTAAAGAACAATCAGTTCATACAAATTATTAAAAATTTTCACCAAAAAGACAACCTAATAGGCCTGAAGCCAGAGCTCGATCTTTCCAGTCGTTGACGTAATTAACTGTCATAAAGTTTCAGTTAATCCTCATGATTTATTTTTGTGGAACTTTTCGCAATAATATCGAAAATTATAGATTCGTGCATAATTAAAAGACTTACTCTTGGAGTATCTTGCTATCAGTAGTTTGTGGATAACCAAAATCTAATAATTCATCCAATAATTCATAAATGACGACAAAGTTATCGCGAATACTTTCTTCCTCTATTTCTTTGAAATATTCATTCATGACCTACAAACGGAAACAAAATTCAGTTGACAGAACTAAAATATGAAAGCTTCAATTTGTGAATTTCCCATACCTGAACTAATTTATGAAGAAATACAAAAACAAGTGCAATGTTGGCATTTTTCTTTGTCGTTGCAACGATGTACAAATTATTATACTTGATATATGCGAAAGTACACTCTGCCGTTTGAACCAAAGGCGTAACCATACTTTCTTCTTCCTTCTCCATCAAGAGAGGCATGAATTTTTCGATTACTGCCATGTCAATATCGCCGCGATAATTACGGGATATCAACATCTGAAAACAATAAAACCGTAAAAATATTATGTTCGTAGAAAATGGAAGAAAGATGTAAGAATTTGTTACAATAACTTAATTACTTTTCCTTTGACGTCCAAAATGTAAATAGCAGATGCTGACATGGTATAGTTGGAATGGTTGGAATCGATAACAAATTACTTATTACTAATAACGAGTTAAGCGATAATGAAATACAATACTTCTGACTAGTCACATGCCTATAATTCAAGATTAGAGAGTCTAAAATTGTTTGAATTCGTCAAAAACATGCAAAATGTTGAAAATGAAATTTGAATGATTGTATTAACTAAATTCCGTCAAATTGAAATTCATCGGATGCGATGACGGGATCTCGCATCATTTTTTTATCAGTTTTATTCACGTAGGTTTGTTCTTCGTCACTCAGCAATGCCGGCAAACGAACAGGAAATCAAATTGTGCCGTGCAACTGTGGGTGGTCGTGTGTGTGTGTGTATGTGTGTGTGTGTGTGTGTGTGTGTATACGATTAACGATTACAACCGAACCGATTTATTTTTATTTTTGTCTTCTTTTATCCTTCTCGATTACGGACTTCGGAGTTCTCACTTCTCACTTCTCTGTTTCATCATTTTTCTCTGATTTCTGCATTCTGATAATTTTGACTTCAAGTTCCATAGTAATCTGTTTTCACTTTTCAGGATATTTCAATAGAATTCTTTTCGAATTATATGAATTCGTGAACTTTTTAGAATAAATTAATGTACATGTAATGTACCTTCTCTTTTTATTCGTTTTTCCAGGACAGATTCATTTCTTCGTTTTCTCTAATTCGTGAGTTTTTCTCATCATTGTTCTTTCTTAAAACGTTTACCAAGCGGTCGACTTTGTCCATAACTTTTGATGCAAGTATGTTCATTATTTTACCAATAAATGTTATCTACCATAATCGAAACAACTGCATACAAACCAAGTTCAAATTACCTCATTTTTCGCATTTTTACTTGTTAAGGGAAATACCATTATTGTTGAAATTTCTAATCAGCAATCAAGATACTGATCATAAGAGTTGAACCAACGTTGGCTTAGTTGTTGAAACATTTTCAGACGCCAAAATCATCCGAAACTGAAGATTATAAAAAAAATTTTAGAATTTTAACAAATCGAATGGAACTAGGAGGCATTTGAAAACAATGCAAGTTTTTTTATTCTTCAAAGAATAAAGATGAGTTTTCCTTGCCCTTTTTTCGATTTTTTTTATATAAACCTAATCATCTTATCTATTTTATGAATTAGGTAATGGCTTAGATATAATCATATATTCGTGAAAATATCTAAATCGATTATGAAACATCTTGGTTCGAAACAAAGATGATTTCTTTTTAGAATAGGGGACTGAAGCATAAATTTTGAGAAATTTGATTTGGTATTAAAATGTCTAATTTTCTGTGTCAAACACTTCCAGCTTTACACTTTCAAGAATGTGGTCATGTCTGCCTTCAAAAATATGCTTCAACTTCCTTTATCGTCATGAAGAATCGTTGACTATTCAACAGAGGCCTAAATCTCGAGGAAATTTCTGTGCTGAATAGGTACGTTCTATGTGTAAAAAAGATTAGCTCTATTCTCACTTTTTAGAAAAAGCTCCCGTAAGTGGTGGCTCTATTTAAAAATATGCAGAACGATTTTTTTTTTAAATTGAGGTGTTCTATTCGCTCTCAAATCTGCACTTTTACTGTCTCAATGAATGAATTCTCAGTTTGTTTTTGTTTGTCTATTCTACTTTTTATTTTTTCGTTTCATTTCATTTGCTTGTCAATTTTTCTGTTTAACTAATAAATTTTATTTGAATTCTTCCCCATTTAGGAATGTTGTTTGAATGACGAATCTTCGCATCTCAAATATCCTGACTGTACGAATATGACAAAATGTCCTCAAAAAAAGCAATGATACTGCAGTTCAGGATTGCCGAATTGCAAACATTTCTGGAAACATTCGGTGAGCGAAACCTGAAACTGCGGAAAAAAGATTTGCAAAAAAAAGCATTGGCCATATTGAACCAGAGAAAATCGAGAGCTGTTAGTCAGAAAATCACAAGTTTGTATAAAAGCATGAATTCCAGTCGACGAAACACTGATACCCCGTATCGACTTCGTAAAAATGAACTCCTTTCAAAACGACTTTACTCAAGCCGAAAAATCATTCTTGATGATGATAATCCATACGATGATGACTTTTACGCCGCCGATAATTACGCTGATGCTCAATTTCCTGATTACGATGTCAGTAAACCGCTTGACCTTTCAGAAAATGCTTCCTATCTATCGAAGTTTCAACTTGTTGATGAAGAAAGCATTAAAAAAATGAAATTTCCCGACCTACCATTTTATGAGCATGTTTCAGACATAATGCTAGTCACACCTATGGTTCCAGTATCCGAAATGGATGCTCTATTCGAATTTAAAAAAGAGTTTTCGTTAAACACCGAAGCTTTTCGTCTTTTGTTTCGCTGTGATGATCCGAATACCAAGTATGAAGCCATGTTTCGCTCGTGTTTATTCAATGACAAGTTCGAAATGGAAGATTCGTTGCCTCAGAAGCTTTACTTGAGTATAAATAATAAATATTGTTCCTGTGTACCTGATCACTACAGCAGTAAAAATGATTCGTCGGGTAAACGACCAGGTGTCCCAATGAATATAACTCCGTACATCAATCGAAATTCAATAATTAATGAAATGGTTGTACATTGGTCAGTTTCGTACAATATGATGTTTGCTGCCACTATACAATTGGTGAAGAGGAGAGAAACCGACGAATTAATCAAAAAATTATTGGAAAAAGGCGAGCAAGATCCGTCCGTGTCTAAAAAATTTATTTACAATAATTTAAATGATGAAGACAACGAAATAGCTGCCACGTCTTTGAAAATGTCGCTCATCTGTCCGTTAGGTAAAATGTTGATGACTTATCCGACTAGAGGGACGACTTGTAATCATTTACAATGTTTTGATGGTGCTCTATACATTAAAATGAATGAAATCAAGAGTACTTGGCAGTGCCCTGTATGTAACCAGACATGTTTGTACCAGAATTTATTCATCGACGGATATTTTATGGATATTCTTCGTAGCGAGAAATTTAAGCCTGATATTAAAGACGTGCAATTGAGTGCCGATGGTTCGTGGGAATCAGTCGAGCCGGAGGCCAAAAAGCGACCTAAAAATTCCTCGCCTGTTAAAGTTTCTGAGAAAAAAGCCAGAACTGAAGAAGAAGCATGCGAAAAAATACTGCCCGGGTCTAACCCCAACATGCCTGAAGGGTCTTTCGTCAATGATTTAAAAGAAATTTTTTCCAGTTTTATAAATTGTAGTACAACCAGAGCTCATTACCCTGAATTTTCAATTTACGATGATAGTTTTTTTGAACCACCTGACAGCAGATCGAGCACAGTTCCATTAAATGTTCAACCAGTACCAACCAGCGCACCAGTTTCCGAGACTTCGCCTACCCAGAAGAAAGTTGTATTCGTTGATTTAATATCAGATTCTGAATCCGATGATGACATAAAATCCATTTCTTCGTCTTCAAGTGACAGCTCCATAGATTTCTATGTGGATCGCGTTGAAAATAAATCACTTCCGAATTCGAATTCTAGTATTTTATGCCCTAATCCATTTAGAGGTTTTGTAAATCCACCTTCTTCACCTCCTGTCTACGATATTGACTCCGACTAACGAAGGTATTCGTATTATTTTCGAAGATTGTTTATTTGGACTTTATGATCTGATTTCGTGTTTTTATAAATTCCTCGAATTCTTTTTAATGTTTTTTTATTCTGTCGGTCCTTTCGTTTCTTTTTCATCGGTAATTATTTTATTGTGTACTTTCGGTGATATACGTTACTTTTGTCTTACTTATTTTTATGACTGCTTTTTAGGATTATCGTTCTTTCTTTTTCTGAAAAATTTTATCGTCGTTAAATTATTTTCATTTGTAATCGAAAAAATCAATGATATGTAAAATTACTTGTGTAAAAAAAAAGGTAGTATCGTATTTGTATTATAATTCTATTCATTTTTGTGAAAAAGTTTTCAAGAAATTATTCTCTTCAAAAAATGAAAGTAATTATTTTTATTTTTTTGTCATGTACGTGCAAGAGGACAAGAGTTGTATAGTTGATCGTGATCACAATTTATAAATATTTTTCTAAGGAGGCGAAAATTCGAGGAAATAGCCTTTTTAGCACTTCACATAAAAAAGAGAAAAAAAAAGGATTACGCTCACGTTATGACTGGTTTTATTCAAAATTTAAAAATAATGCGAAATAAAATTCAAAAAACAAAATCAAATTTTTCATTGTGCGAAGAAAATTGCGATTCTATTTTACTTACTGCAGCGCTTCTAGTGAAATAAATTGAAACTAACTAAATTCCTTTGATTTGTTTGTTTTCCTGAATTCCCTGCTTTGTCTGCGACTGCGATTCTGCGTGAATGTATTTTTGTGTGAAATGTGAACCTGAAGCTGTGAACCAAATCAATTATGAAATTAGAAGAAATTTTCTGAAGACGTGATTTCGCTCAATCGCATCTATCGTGTTTCTGAAATAATTGTGGAATAATTTTATACTTGAGCGTTTTTGTGGTACTTGGCAGACGCATCATTACTATCGTGTTTCAGCTCGCTTTTCCACATCTACTTCATTACCGTACATTTTGATGGCAATATTGATATAGATCATTATTCAACCGAAGTACTTTCTCAGAATGGACAGTTAATCTTGTATATCGTGTGTGAAAACTATGCAGTCTTTAGTTTGGACGGGGAGACTAGTCAGTCGTGTATTATGGAATAGCATCAACAATTTCTCCACGGCACCCGATCCCGTCGTTGGTAAGAAACTCGAACCTCACCTACTATCCGCAGTCTCAGGTTTCCCAAAGAATTTCACCAACACCAAACTGAAAAAAGGCAAATTTGGGGACGATGCGTGGTTTTCTGCTAAATGGAAAACGTCCGATGTTGTTGGTATGTATTCTCATGACCTCTCAGTATCACTATTGCTTTTAGTCATTTGTGTAGGATGAGCGAGTAATTCAACGATAGGCTAAAACAATCCATTATTTATCATTGTATATCCTATTTGACCTTTTGAAATAGGTATGTTACTTCAAAATTTAATCTTTCCTCAGAAGTATGAGAGATTTCGGTTTACCACTATGACCTGTAGCAAGTGTTTTCATGTATCACCTATTTGAAATTTTGAATAGTATGTTTGAAAGAATCTAATAGCAGTTATATTCTATGGTAATACTTTTCTCCTGTGCAGTAAATATTATTAGAAAATACTGAAAAAGGCTTGGCTTATTTGTGCGAAATTTTCCCCGTTTAATTGTGGTTCAAATATTATAGTACACAATACAGCTATAAACTTTGGTACTTGACTCATTTTTCGGTATTTCAATTGAATTTGTAGAATTTGGGATGATAATTGTAGCTCATTTCCAGTTATTTCATTTGCTAGAATTCGTATTCTGCATGTTAAATGAAGTTCATTAAAAGGGCGGGGGCTGCGCTAAAAATCTGTGAATCTTGTCTGATGAAGGTTCGGTAGTAATGATTACCAGACTTGGTGTTTTACCATCGATCAGGGATGTAAAAATTTCAGTATTATCGACATTATGCCCGAAAAGCATCCAAAACTTTTCTAAGGGAGGGGCTGAATTAAAAAATATTTTCTTTGGATTACAGAAATTCCTTTAAAAATATTTTAGCAGTGGAGAATTATTCTTTTAGTAATAAAAAAAACACTTTAATATCGGGGAAAACACCTCATTGTTTCATAGTTAAAAAATCTGGTGGGTCGAACTTTTGGTAAAAATTTTTTGAGTTGGGTGTAGAGAACAATTAAAGAGTTAGTTTTCAGAACTGCCTAAGTCCAACATTTTTTCCAACCATCTCTGAATACAAATAGACAAATTATGACAATGACGAATGAATTGGATTGAAATGAAGTTGCCAAACATTTTTGTAGGATATTGCTGGAATACTTTTACCTAGTATAACTTAACTTCACAAAACTGTTTGTTGTGTTTTCAGGTGTAGCCGATGGAGTTGGTGGCTGGCGAGATTATGGCATAGATCCGGGAGAATTTTCGTCGTTCCTCATGAAAACGTGCGAGCGTTTTGTTAGTTGTGGTAAATTCAATTCCAGCGATCCGAGCAAACTTTTAGCTTCTAGTTATTATGAACTGTTTGAAAATAAACAGCAAATTTTCGGTAAATTTGACGTCTTCTTTGAATAATTACATAGGATTAATGACAAAATTAATAAATTTTCTGAATTTGTTCTCCATTACAGGCAGTACTACCGCTTGTATAGTTGTTTTAAATCGTGATTTGAACACCATTTATACTGCCAATATTGGTGATAGTGGCTTCGTCGTCGTAAGACATGGTAAAATAGTACATAAGTCTGAAGAGCAGCAGCATTACTTTAATACGCCGTACCAGCTATCGATACCACCGCCCCCTAATCACAATAATTCGGTTATAACCGATAGGTAATTCTGAATTGTGTAAGTTCTAGTCGCGTAAATAACCCTGGTTGTTACTAATTTGTGTGTGTAATTGCAGTCCCGAATCAGCTGATACAACAAATTTCCGCGTAGAAGATGGGGATGTGATATTATTAGCTACAGATGGCGTTTTCGATAACGTACCTTTGCAAATTTTACTCAATGAACTAACGAAGTTACAAGGCGAAAGAGATGTGTTAGAAATACAAAAAGTGGCTAATACCATTGCTCTGATGGCTCGTAGTTTAGCATTTGATGCGAAATTTCTTTCACCGTTCGCCAAGGCTGCTCGTAAACACGGCATCGGTGCACTAGGTGAGTATTTTCATTTGAATTATATTTAAAATGAGCGTTGCTCGAAGAGTTGCGAGTGCAGTGACTCTTACATTTTTCAATATGATTAACTACATTCGAATGAAAGAAAAATTGAAGTTGTAAGAAGTGTTATAAATTCTATCAATAATTTACTAACTCAAATGTAGCGGAATAATCTAGTACCCAATACGAGGGCAAAGTGTGTGTTTTGAAAACTTTTTGAGAATTTCTCGCTACTAAAAATTTGAACTTGAATCTTTATGGTTATCAGGTCTAAAAGTAGATTTAATTTGCTACCATCAATATTATTACCCCATCACTGTCAACTGTCAACTTGATAGGTTGCAAGTTAGAAAAAATGTATGTTGAAGGCTAAAATTTTATATTCTAAACAATCAGCTTTAAATGGAAACCGGTGTAATTTGTGTTGTAAAATGTAACCTTGAAGGATGTGATTGCCAAAGAATCACTATTTTCTGACATTTACGTGTTGTTAAATTATTTCTATCATTTGCTCCGTCGTTAATTGCTTTTGAAAGAATATTCTTCAACTGTACTACTTCAAGTACTTGTTGACTTTAAAAACCAGCATAGCCGAAAAGTTTAATAGCAGAATTGAGTAGTGGTAACCAAGAAGGGGATTTCTGCAAAAATACACTTGTGAGAAAAACGCATTTGAAATTTGTATGTGAGCAAAACGGATGTTGAAATCGAGCTAGGTCAATAAAATTTGGGACATACATAGACGAACTGTTGAACATTACGTATGCCAAAAGAAAAATCTGCAGAGTGCATGGTGAAAAAAATTCAAAAATTCTTTAATTAGACTGTGATAAACGACATAGCAAAAATGAATAGAACGTGATAGTGACCTTCTATTGATGTTTCAGTGGAAGTTATTTTGCACATAATTTCGAGATTCAAGTTTTCACTAGATTAAAGGGGGGGGGGAGTAGGGATTTTAATTTTGGTAACTTTGATTCCGAGTATTGTCAAAAAAATATGGTCAAAGTCTGAAACTTTAACAAGCCATATCGTGAGAATGAAAGCAGACATCGTTGGTAAAAAGTGCCATCTTCAGGATAGTTCGTACAACTTGAATCGGCACAAACACCAAAAAGGGGATTTTGACAGAAATCCCCTTCTTGCCATTCACTTCTCAATTACGAACTTCTAAACTTTTTTCACTGTAGTAATTAGTCTTTCTTCACTCTAATACATAACTTAAAACTCTGATGTGGTTTTTATTTTCTTTCAACTTTTTTTTTCATGTGACCTAGCCCGAGATAATATTTCAAGTGTCTATTCGGCTGATGCGTCATCAACATTTCTGATTTCTTACTGATTCAACCTTTGAATTATTGTGAATACAGTTTTTACTATTCATTTTTGAAGGCATGACAAATTGATAGATGTATAGAAAATGTAATTCAGGTGACGAAGATAGAAAAATTAGATCAAATAAAAACAAGTAGAAATTTAAAAAAAATGTCAATGATGAATAGAAAAAGTAAAACAAATAGACATTAAGAAACATGTAAACAATAGTACTGTCCAATGTGCATTAATAACGTTATCTCGTGCTCGGACCTAAATACTTTATTCAAGATTTTTCGTATCACTTCATCACTGATATCGGGTAAATAGAACTCATTAATTTATCATGAATGAATTTCGAAGTTCTGAAATCCGGTGAGGCATAAGAAACACATTTCGTAATTTGGCGAGTATCAATTTGTAATGAAAACAACGTTTATTATGATTTTAGGTGGGAAGCCAGACGATATTACAGTATTGTTAGGAACCGTTGCTTTCTCTTAAATTAGTCCTAGAGTTCTGGAGAATAGATTCGGTTCGGTAGACGTCGTCGTTAGCAGTCATTCACATGAATGTACGATTTTCATCAGTTTTCCTAGTTTTATATGAAGTGCCACTTGTGTATTTTCTGTACTTTTATATATTTATTTTTAATTAAACAATCTTTGTATATATTATTGATCATTAAAAATGTTTTATTTTTCAAAAGTATGCATCTTATTTCGTATTTTTGTGCACGAGAAGTTCCCTAAAGAAGATTCATTTAGAGAACCCGCAGAGTAAAAATTCACCGTTCAAAATACCCGCATTAAAAATCCAATTTGTAATTTATTGAAACAATCATTTGCTGTAAGGAAGAACAATTGAAAGTATGAAACCCTGGTAACAAAAAAAAATCAACTCTATATACAGAATACAGATACTGCTATAAAAGCAAAATATTCTTAATGTAACTCAATCCTGTGGTTGAGGTTCATTTTCGCCCCAGTCAAAACCTCCTGGTCGGTCCTCTGGAAGTGGATTGTAATCCGAATCAACTGGCTGATTGTCGAATATAGCTTTCCTGAAAATGAGTTAAAAATATTACGTGAACAACAAATAAGTTGAATAAAGATCGCAGAAACGAATGTAAAAACTTACAAAAATGAGGGTGTTTTTAAAATCTGAAAACCTCCATCCTGAGAGGGAAAAACATCTTCTAGGAAAAAATACAAATGACCAACACCCATACCTAATAAATCTACAATAACTGTATTTCCCAATAAGAGGGAAAATATAAATAATACCCAGGGCAGGAATGGAGCCTGAAAAAAAAAACGAAAAATTAGAACACTTATCAACAATAGATATACAAATGAATAACGAAAAAATTTACTTGAAAGTTCAGAAGACCGAAAAAATTCATTCTCAAGTGAGGATTTCTTCGAGACCATACGTAGACTAGCATTAATGTGAACGCTTGCCCCAGAAATAATAAACTAGTGAAAAATGCGCTGAACTGAAAATTTTGTTCAGGAAAATAATAAATAAGATTGAGGGTACCGGGTGAAAAAAAGGACGAGAATTGATGGTTAAAAAATGCGAGTATATAAAATATTTTCTGAGTTGATTTAAAAAAAATAAAAAATACATGAAGACGTATTTTCATAACGATGAAAGGATACAATCATACAAAATCCTCCAAATATGAACATAACAACAAAGTCCGCAGTTCGATTACGAAATGATCCTTCTTCTAACATTCTGCAGTACCGATACGTGAATACCATATTGAAAAAGAAATTAAAACCGAATGTGCCAAAGTAGAGGAACGTAGTTATTAAACGCCAAAACTGCAACAAAACAAATATCATTTTTGACATATGCAATATAAATTTATATTATAATGAATTTAAACAACGGACATAAAAATGACGTGTTCCTAATTTCGATATTATCAGATTTACACGAGAGGGAATATTTCAGATCAATCACACTCGTCATAATTTTTGGTAATTTTTGTTCATAAATGAGTAAAAAATGTCAAGCACTTAGGATCACAAAATACGTTAAATTTGGAGCCCTAAATTGTCAATAATGACGTGAAGATAAGTAAAAATTAATAAGCCCATTTGGTGTCTCCTAAGATTTCATCGATGTAAGTCTAAAAAAAAAATAACAGAATAAAATCATTGAAGAATAATGGACGGGGATGATTTTTCAAGTAAGCCATTCATTCAAAGCATAAAGTTTCATCATCTGACTCATTTTAATGGATAGTAGGTTCAATTGCCAAGTATGCAATAAGAACACAAAACCAGGTAGATTTTGCGACATCATTACTCACATGAAAATGTTTCAATATCAAAGTCGGATTGAAATACAGCTGGAAAGGTGATACGATATCTAATTGCTGTAAAAATACAAACACAAGGAACTTAAGTTTGGAGAGGTATTTATGTAGTGAAAAATTCATTGAATTCGGCAATAACTAACCACTGCAGTAGTAGTGAGTACACATGCTGTTGTGTAGGCTCTAGTCACTGGAGGCATTTGAAGATACTCCTGAGTCAAAGACTGATATGCCATTTTGCAAATTATTCGTTCCAAACTCTACTTGTAGCATCAATATGACGATATGTTGGTTGGTTTGGTTGACTAAATCTCTGTCACCATCATAATGATTAACGCATTTTCTGAAATAAACACATAGAAACTCGTATAACGTGTTCAGAAATCTATCTTTTGATATTTTACAGTAATGTCAGAAGAAATCAACTGAATTTTACGTAAAAAATTAAATGAAGAAATGAACTAATCCACTTGCACTTGGTAATTTCAATTTGCAACATCACTAATAATGATTTTATCCAGAAAAATTCAGTTGTCTGTATTTTAGTGAACGAATTGATAAAAATTCATACTTGCAGCACTTTTCCTCTGGAAGTAAGTTTTTTACCCCATAAAAAAGGTCAAGGTCTATAAATAGACCTTGTAAAAAGGTACCTAAGATACGGTCGTTTCTCATGTTTGAAATTCATTTACATCCTTTTCTCCTGCATAAGTTTCAGGTGAAAATACTGTACAGAAAAGACGTAGAAGAAAAATACAAACAATAAACATTAATTTTCTCAATCTACTTTCAATATTCATCTTTTTATATTTAATTAATCTCTTCGAATTCTCAATATGAGTATTGAAAATGTGAAACTTAGTAAGGAAGAACTCGATTGGATTCAACTACGAAAAGAATTAGATGAAATTCGAGGAAATGATGCAAAAAAATCGTCGTTCAGCATGGAAACTTGGTACATTCCTGTAGGTAAGAGTCGTTTGAAGGATGAAATTTTCTCAAATTACCTTCGTTTCACTTATTAGCATTTCTGTCCTAGGAATGGCTATCACTACTGCATGTTTCTGTTATGGTTTCTATCATATGAATCATCCTACGAAGAGCACCATTGGAGCATACTGTAGAATTTTCAGCCAGGGTTTTACCGGAATAGGAGCTATGTACGTGTTTCTAAAGTTCGAAAAACAAGGAAAGACAAAAAAAGTGAATATGGATTATACCGATTAAGCTTTAAAAAGTTTTGCATTTTATCATTTGTAAATATTTGAAATTTTTAATAAATAATATTTTAGTCAAAGTAGACTGTGCACTGGAGCCAGAAGGAAGAGTATTGAAAGATTACTGAAGTAAAGAATTTATGTTCAACATTCGCCGCATTATTCCAACTTACGATATACGTAGGACATGAGTGAAAGAAGTTAAATATTAATTGTTTTTACATCGATTTGTGAAGTTTACCATTTATGTTATCTTTGTCTTGAATGTTTGAAGCTTAAAATATACAGATTGTTAATTTTTTATTGTAGTTTATTTGCCCATCTTAGAATGAACGACGGCTGAAAATTCTGAAAATATGAAAAACCCGGTTATGAAAAAAATTGAACCCATAATTATGATTAAAGTAAAAAACTGAGATTTCTTGCATGTGCGATAATGTATGAACAACGTAGGGGCAGACCAAAATAATAGAAAATGATTTTGATCGTACAGTTGACTCACTGAAAATTATTCGACACGTACGATAGTGAAATTAAAAATATTATTGACTTTCAGAACTATTCAAACTTGTTTTTACAAAATGATGCATTTAATCCTCGACAATCCCTTGCAGAAACAACTTTCGGGCTGCTTTCGCTCAATTTATAAACGCTCGAGCTTGTCGTGGAATTCCCTCAGAAATAATGACATTGAAAATTAGTCTAGGGGGGCACTCTCTTCAGCCGACAATCTAGAAATACTCTTTAGTTTCAAATTATCCAAGGTTACAAACAAAACAAATCAATCAGGAACCATTACATAACTTCTCTCACACAGATCACGAGTTCATCAAACTATTAGTTTTAATAAATGAACCGCGTATTTTGAGATCTTGACGGACTGTATTGACAATTTATTAACAGTAAACTAAGAATAAAATGACGGAAGTACAAGAAATGTTGAATCGATAAATAAAAAAATATTTTACAAGAAAGAGAACAATTAAAAAAACAAAACAAACTGTACACATTAAAATAATCAAATATACACTCGCTCTGTTCATCTTCACAAAACACGTTCAACCAGAGAAGTCATTATGATTAAAAAGCTGTTGTTCATAAAGTTCTGCTTTGACAACGCGGCCAGCAAAGAAGCGACCATTCAGCGAGTCCCGTGCTTTTTCAGCTTCTACAAAAAATAAAATTCAAATGAAAAATATGAAAAAATGGTGTTTCCGAAAACGAATTTTAATTTATCTAATCGATTCCAGCCAACGGAAGGTTGTACACGTTATTTTGGATAGTTTTATTTCATGTTAGATTTTACAAAATAGGTAGGTAGGTAGGTACCTAATATACGTATATACTTTTTTCTATGTATCATAATATTACTCAATTCAGGTACAAAATTCATACCGACAACCAACCACATTTGATCAGAATTTACTAAGAGTAAAAAGGAGAAATCACAAAAGTTGAAACGATTAAACCAAGACTCACCAGACATCGCACTAAATTCCACGAATATTTTCACTATAACATCACCATCGTCATCTTCTGATTGTTTCTCATTGTATATAATAACTTTTTTAACATTACCGTACCTGTCAAACAAAGAAATGATGCGTTCTTTGCAATGAGGTCCAATAAATATGGTGTAAACGGTTTATGTAAAGTAATATAGCAACTTACTTGGAGCATTCGTCCTGAATTTCTTCCTGTAAGGTTTCGTCAACATCTTCGGGGCCAACCATGTTACGCAGAATAACTACTTTGCTCTGCAAAATTCAGTAACACACGAAAATTTAAAATTCCAGCGCTCATCATGCACGAATACAAAAGCCAAACAAAATCTACGTACTTCGACTTTTCTCATTAGTTTCTGCATAACTAGATGCCTCGCACTCTGTCCTTTGATCGACATATTCTCTTGTTGTTGCAACGTTTGCGGTTCTTCTTCATCTTCCAACAATTTTTTTTGTAATTCTTCTTGTTTCTTTTGCTGTAACACACGTGAAACAGATTGCACAAAAATTACAAATTTTTCTATCAATAAAATACGAGTAGAAAATGAATGAAAAAAAAAAAAAAAAAAAAAACCAAACACTAAAACATTTTTTTGGTAACACAGATGTACAACGCATGCTTTGATAATGACAAAATGAAAATCCTTTCACAATTTTTCTCTCTTTCAGAGATTGAGAGACATTTAAGTCAGTTCTGTTCCTTATAGATCAATATCGATACTTTAATGCCAAAAGATCATAAGTTAATTCTTAACAATTTATGAGATGGGAGAAGTGAAATGTAATTTTATGCTTTTTTTTTTTTTTTCCCCAGTAGTAATACTTCTTTAATCAATTCAATTCTCAAAACAAATGATTATACATGTAGTTTACATTTTAGTAAGTTGACAAAATTAGTATTCCCACCAAAGTAACGTTTCTTTTCTCGCCTATTGCATAATATTATTTTAAACGGACATAGCACTTTTTGGCATCAAGGTATCGATAAGATCAACTTCAACTCTTTCATCAACTCTGAGCCGGCCAGAAATCAGCTATCCAATTAATTTCTGCACAGCAATGGGAATGAAAACACAGTAGCGGACTGAATTCATTCTCCAAGCTGATACGAAAAAGATCAAGCTACGCCATGAATGTATTAAGACAAAAATTCTCTTCAACGATTCGACAGAAAATTACCTGAGCCTGAGCTAATTCCTGCGCCCTTTTGGTGGCATCGGAATGCGCTGCAGCCAAGGCCAAGCCGGGCGCACCCATTAAGCCAGGAGCCGAAACAGATAATGAGGATAACGTTGCTGGTATGACAGGAGTGGTCATTGGTAGAGGGGTGGTAATGTTAGGCGTGGCGATAACCGGCGTGCTCGGAATGATGGGTACTGGGGCGCGAATCTGTTGCGGAATTGCGATACCCGGCGGTGGAATGGTCGTTGGCAGCACCGCTGCCGACGTGACGGAGGCCGCCAGCGCTGGAGCGACTGACGGCGCGATGGACTGCAGGGCTGGTAACGCAGCCGGAAGTATAGCCGACGCGCCGAGCTGCGAGCTCAGCTTCGTAATTCCCAGGACCGCGTTCGAGGCGACGGCGTCCATCGCCTGAATTTTAGCCGTGGCGGCGGCGGCGGCCACAGCAGCTGCGGTGGGCATGTGACTAGCCGACGTGGTGGAGGCGTGTAGGGCGTTAGGCGGCGTAATAGCGCGTCCCACGCGCAGGAACTGACCACCCAGGTCGAACAGGTTCATCGAAGCGATCGCCTCTTGGGACGCTTGCTTCGTATCGTACTCGATGAAACCGTAGCCTTTGTGTCGATGCGGCGAGCTGCTCGGTTGTAATCTGCATGATTTTATCGGACCGAATGCCTCGAAAACGCTGAAATGACCCACAAATTACGTACGTATTTTAATAATCGTCGCGAAACAAGAGAGATATTTTAAGCTGTTTCCATCTTATTCCTCATCCATTCATTTCGTTTCCTTCGAGACCACAAATATTTGCAATACAACGGATAAGGAAACAATATGTATTCTTCAACTAAAGAATTAAAAAAATATATTTTATAATTATTGGTTAAATGAAAAATTGCATTCAAGTTCTCTCAAGAATTTATCGATACAACGAAACTTGTTTATAACGAATCGTATGAACCGAAGAGGTTGGCTTTTGATGAAAAATAATTCTTTGGTCCCAGTATGATCGTAGGAGAATTTCAAAACGCTACGTGAAGCGGAACCTGACTAATGTGGAAATGAAATAGAAAAAGAAGTCTTACTTAGAGACATAGTACTTCTACATTAAAATAAATAATAAGGGAAAAATAATTTTTTTTTGCGCGAATTCCTGCCATTTTAATCATAAAAATATTATGTCTACTCGTCTTGGTGAAAATACGTGTTATTTCTTTTCAAATGTACGAGTATCATTTTTTTTCCCCCCCAAAATTAAATAATGCTAAAAAATAAAATAAATATAATGCCTTCGATTAATGAAATAAAAAATTGTGTAAGATCAGCTTTTCAGCCAGAGTATAAAAGAAACCGGGCTATAATGGAAATTTTTTTCAATCCTTTGTGATTCCATTATTATGAACAGGTTACGCTGTACCTTAATTCAATACTACCTATTTAGTGCACTAAATTTGACACACATATAAATACAACGTAAATGGAAAAAGCCTCCAGAGACTGTTTTTATCTAAAATTATCAAAAATAAATGATACTTTTACTGTCTTACAAACTAGTGTTTAAGACGTTTATTTTCGGATATTTGGTTTCAAAACACACTACAAAACTTTTCCAATGTAACTACAAATTTGCAAATCACATCTCTCTTGATTGTTGAACTTGAAAGTAAGAAAAAAAAATCAGTGAGGGAACTTTTCATTAGTGAAACTTTATGAATGATAACTCATATAGACGCTAAATCGTCACACACTCACATTCACTAAAAGAATAGCAAGTAAACTCATTCACAAATGTTCGGACATTTACCTTTTAATATCTTCCTCGGTAAGGTCAGGGTGGATGGAAGCGACGTAAATACGATTATAATGTTTGGCTTCTTCGGTAATCTCGTCGATAACAGATTGGGCTTGTGGCATATTACTAGGTCGACCAACCTGTGAAAATCGATTTTTAATGTATAAAACCGAATAATTTAGTTCATAGTTGGAAAATAACGATCTTTCGCAACGAAGGCTACGTACAACTTTGATATTTCTACCACCCAACATAACGCCGTTCATTTGTTCCAGAGATAGTTGAGCTGCTTCGGGGATATCGTATTCGACGAAGGCAAAACCTTTGTGCTTTTGAGTCAACGGATCCCACGACATGTTAATCGATTTGATAGGACCGAATGGCGAGAAGGCTTGACGAATTGTATCTTCTTTCAGTTCAAAACTAATACTACCAACGTAAACCCTGTAAAAAATTAGGAACACAAGAACACGATTGAAAAAAAGTCTATAAATTTAAAATCAACGCATGAAAAAATTATCGAGGCTTTGTTATCAGCTCTTATCAGCAAATGGTCATGATGGGAATCGTGCATTCAACAGAATACGTACGACTCGACCGTTCTCGAAATTGAGTTTCATCAAATAACAATAGACAGAGCAATAAAGATTAAGAAAATTTACATGATAATACACAAAAAATTTCTCGGAAGAAATAAATTTATATCATGGACAGAATAGATCAAACATATAAAATAAAAGATTACCTGCACATTAAGGCTAAAGCTTGCTGGCGTTGAACCTGATTTCTTTGAGATGCCATTAGCTACAAAAAAAAAAAGAAAAAGAAAAATTAGTTTAATTTGCATTATACATGTACTACCACGTTAACAAAGCTTCAATATCGAATACACACCTGCTGCTGATGAGCCAAAGTTTGTTTCATTAGCACCATTTTTATGCTCTGCTCCATAGCGTACTTCTTTGCGTGATTGACAGCATCTTGTTGCTCACTATTCAGTTTAGGTAAAGGAGCTCCCAAAGCTCCCAGTATTCCATACCGAGCTCCTGGTCCTGCAATGAAGAAAAACAATCTTAGTGTACATACTATTTGCAAAAGCAAAGCAAATAATACTCTCCAGTTTCTTTTATGGCAGTAATACAAACACCACCCACCCAGAAATTACGTTGGTAAAAATTCACTTTTTTTCACCACCACATCCGAGGGTAGACTACATATTAAACTTGCAAATATTTATAAATAATTGAAAAAGAAAACTAATTCTGTAGAGAATTGAAAAAGCAAATGGGCTATTTGGTCAAAATTTGAACAGAAAATAGATACAATACGAGCGCAGTTCACAACATTGAAAAAGAATCTGTCGTAAAATTTAACGAATTTCAAACTTCTTGGATGGCTTTAGTACGAGTCATTCAACATTTTTCTCGCCCAAATCACCTTTCAAATAATTTAATACTTCAAATGCCATTTTTTATAGTCATTCTAGATTCACAATTTTCCCCCAAACATACTTTACTAGCTGTTGGTATACTAAAATTCGTTAATTCTGTCATGTTTGACAACTCGAGGACAATGAATGAAAAACTTACCACTAATCAGAGCCCCCGTTTGATTGAAATCGTAAATAGGAGCCGATATGAATGGCATAGTGCAGCCACCTGTAACCAAAGAAACAAAATTAGAAACGTATTCATGAAAATGAACGCAACACGTAATTCTATTCATCGACGACTGAACGTGTTGCAATCCAAACAACAAATTTTTGGACGACACCAACGAAATAATAACGTCCTAACAGACTTGGAAAATCCACGCTGGCATCGTCATTTTTTGAAATTAGTATTTTTCCAATTCTTTACGAAGAAATTTCGTATAGGTGAAAATAAAAAAGGAAAAAAATTGAATAAGAAAAATAAAAAATAATATTAAAAATTAAAAACGATAATCTATGTTACAGTTGTCGTTGTTATATTTATAAGTATGGACCTTTACCGCTATGGGTAGCAGGCCAGCCAACAATAGCATTGCCAATTCCTGTTTCGTACGTAAACTGAGAGCGAGTTCAACTCGAAATTTTACCACTTTATATCATGAAACACAAAAGAGCAGAAAAAATAATATAATGCAAGAGTGATTCAGAAACAATATGAATAAAAAGAAAAAAAAAGGGAAAAAAAAGTTAAAAAGAAAAACATAAACATTTATATGAAAAAAAGATTATTAGTTCACAGATCACACTCCTCACTAACTTGATATCCTACTATAAGTGTCGTCTCATTTTTTTTTTTTTCAAATTAATCTGTGTTCAATACTGTAAAAATATTCCAGCTATGAAACAAAATACGCATCTGTAATCACAAGCATACTACATAAAAATGCAGTTGAACAGTAATTACATGCAATTGATACCTAATTCAGTAAATCAAGTTTAACTTTCATAATTTTTTTAAATCAACGGTTTAATTAAGACGCAGGCTGGAATTGCTACGTAACGTGATTATGTAATATCATTAAAAAAATGCAAAAATTAATTTTTGAGTAAAAGACAAGGAGACTGAAGCAAAAAATTCGTCAATTTATAAAACGTAAATAAGCAAGAATATCACAAATTATGAATACAGTAACTGTTTCAACACTGAAAATGTTTTCTCAAAATAAGTTGATCTATAAAAATAATTTTAAAAAAATCATCGGTATAAGAACAGCCTTTTTCAAAAAGAGTAAAAGTTCCAGTCCTGAAAATTTTACGTAAGTACAGAAAACTTTTACTGGTGACAATTTGGTTGATTTTAAACACAAATTATAATCATTCAAAAAATTCGACTCATCTACTTTTTGTAAAAGACTGTCGATGTAAATTCAAAACAATAGTATCAGGTATATTTGAGCTTTGATGCTTGTTTTTGCTATTCAAATATAAGCAAATTCTTTTTTTCAAAGATTTTCTACTGAAATTTCTCAAAAATTAATTTCATTCCGAAACAATGTAGTCGTTAAAAATAATTGCTATTAATCTTCGAATAAATCGGACCACTAATTTTTCTGTCCTTTCCTCGCCTCAAGTACGCCTTAAATGTAAATCTCATTATTATAATAATTCTATCACAAACTCGCATCAATCGTCTACCAAAATTCAAATCGAGTTAAATCTAAAAATCCTAAATTCACTGCAGGATTATAGTACTGTGATGAAATAAACTGCTAAAATAAAAAGTAAATAATCATAAAATAATAACTGCTAACTCGATGACAACGCTAAAAAAAAAACAAATAACAATAGCTAAAAGCTAAACAAAAGGAAAAGAAAAGATTAATTAATGTTATTTCTTCGTAGGCAACGAGAAAATAATCGTTATCTCGTTCAGATAGAATAGCAGTTTTCGATCAAAACATGACTTCCTCAGTAAAAAAAAGAAAATAAAAAGAAGGTCATTTCAAAACTTGAAAGGAATTAGGAACTGACGAATAGGAACGTTCGCGAGTATGCATAAGGATGATCTTAAACATAGGATATCACTGGATTCTAAAATAAGATAAAAATTTTTGTACTGTAATAAAAAATTATGTACATAATGTATTCGACAATTAACTGTGAAAAGCTGTGGAAGTAGAACACGTGGGACAATTATCCTGCAACATTTTAGAAACAAAGGAAACAAAACTTGTATTAGTGTTTTGTAATCTCCAGAGATAAATCCTAATTTTACGTATATGTAGTAACGAGAAAAAATATGACTCTAGTTTGTGAAGCGCGTGGGAGGCCAGTTCACCTCAAATTAACACACATAATAATTATATACACACACGTAAGTAAAAGCTAATTCGGTTTTCATAATTATCGATTTTGACATAATTTGGTTATTCTGCTGGCAAAAAGAAAAAGTATTTCTGCAAAAAACAAACAAAAGTCAACTTCTAAAAAAGATACGTTTGTCAAAATATTACATAATATGACAAATCATATAGAATATATCTTATGCATTTAGTATCGGGGAGGGGGATATTTTAGAAAAATCGTGAATAAAATTCTCATTATTTTGCTCTAAAATGTCGAAATTTAGTGTTATTCAAACATCATTAAGTAAATAAACTGAATTCTTAGTTTTCAAAACTTATTTTCTTCTTGTAAATTAAAAATTTCAACTAAAGAAAACCAAATAATTTCATACAAATGCCTCAAAGAACGTGAATTTTTTCAACACACCTCCAGAAAGTAAAATCCTCAAATTCAATCAAGAACATATACACTATTATAACAACTGGCTGCGACGTACATTTAAATACAATTTTTCATTTTCCAGGACTTATCACTATTGGGAGTATAAATGATGAAATGTGAGAAAAACAGACCAATACGAGTGAACAAGTGATTCGTAAAACTGCGAGAGAAAGATAATGAACCTAATCTTTGGTCTTATTTTTTATTTTATTAAGTAAACATAATTTATCGCTTTAGTTCAGTTCATATTCTGCTCAAGACATTCATATAAATAAATTTGTCATTAAAAGTGAATCTAACAAATGAAAACCGGAGAGCCCGAGTGATCCAAGTCTGAATCAAGTGATAAGGAGATTTTGAATATTTTCAAAGTAGTTTACTATGCACTTCATCTTGTGAACTCAATGTTCCGAAATAACCTCAAAATTAATACCATAACGACCCAAAATGATGGAAAGGGGTGTATTTTGAGAATACTTCAAAATTTAAAATTTGGACAAGAATCAATCTGGCTCACAGGTCCGGAAATCTAAGACAACTTTCAAGCAACAAATAAAAACAGCTTTTCAGGCTGGGCTAAATATTCAACTAACCTTGTTTTAAACTTCTGAAATAATCAACATTTCCTTATAAGCTGATGGAGAAATGAGCGAAATGAATTTAAAAAGATTTAACGGAATTGGCTCGCAGATCCCATCGTTAATGAAATACAAGTTAATGATTCACCGTTATAAAAACTCAAAATACCAGTGTTAATCAATATTTATATATCTAGGACAAGTCTAAAATATTTTCATCAACCTCGAATCAAAATTAAGACTCATGGATTAAATATTCAATCATTATATTAAAGTTTAGTCATTCATTTTATTCTGAAATTCTAAAATTCAATTCCTACAATTCTCTGAAAATTCAAGATTCAACAGTTGGACTTGGATAAGTGATGCTATATCACGAAATGTACATTATTCATAACTTTCTTTCGATTTCTTTGCAGTTTCTACATCGAAATTTAAAATTGTAGTGGACGTTTGGCTTTTCAAGAAAATTCTCTACAAGATTTAAAGCCAGAAATAGCCTTTGGAGATTTATAATAATCATTTGAGCGCATAAACTTAGTTTTTTGGGTTTTCCTTCATTTCATTCGCAGGACTGAATGAACGGAGAAGCAACAAAAACAATTCAATGATTTCGAACCAAAAATCATCAAAATCGTTAATTATGAACATGGCAGCAAGTTAGCGCACCAATCCGAAACAGAAAAACGTACAAAGCAAACGATAACTGCTCTACATAATCCTAGTACAAACGGAAGTGACTACACGAAATGAACATAATTTCGATGAACTGATGAAGATCATTTCGAACGCAAACTCGTGTTACATACAGCCATCGGTGACACCACATTAAAATTTAAACCCTAAATACCCAAAAGAATCCAAGATTTGTTTACCATCTTTAGCAGGACCTGCAGCTTCCGGAGTGCCGTTCGTGACGACATTTCCTGCATTTGCAGCTACAGCCATCGCAGAGGGATGTGGTGGAAAAGTAGCTGCTGGAACGTAAGTTGCTTGCTGAATGAACAGAAACCGTATAATTAAATGTTTACTCTTTCAATAAGAGAAGAATGAAGAGACAATATGGCTACCGTAGGTGAACTCACCGTTTCTAGACCATTCATGATGGCGATAGTGCGGTAGATTTGTAGATATGAAACGTTTAGCTAGAAAAATTAAAATATCACATGCATTAAGTACTTAACATCAAAAATGAGAAGAGAAGAGAATTAATTTAAAGAAAACACCAATCTTTTCCATAACACAAAAACTTATTAGATGAGAGACGTAAACAATTCAAAACAATGCGATCTCGGCTCGGCCTCGCGAAAGTCGCGATGCAATCGAAAGTTAGGGAATTTCGGATTTTTTTGTGTAAATTCAACGAAAAATGAAAAAACTATCCCAAAGAAAACTATAACGCGCTGTTGCCAAATTGCCACATTGCAAAAAAATTTTCAGTACTTTCATCACGTTAATATAGATGTCGTTACTTGTTACTGATTTATTGTCGCTTGGATTTAATTTTTAATTTTTTAATTTTTTTCTTTTTCTGTAATAATTTTTAATGTGATAATTTAATTCTGTTAACATTTTTGAAAGTTTTCTTCAGAACATAGCATAAAAAAGTCATAATGGTTTACTAAATTTTGAAAGATGACAGACTGATATTTTCGAAACATACCAATTTTCATTTTATTAAAAACTAATTGTTCTTATTCCCTCAATTTTATTTTATAAATTAAATAACGAATTGAAAAGTATTACATTTAAATTAAATTACGTAGCCGAGGCTAAAGGTACCCAGACGTTGATATTTTTTCATAACTACAGTTCATTTATTAATTAGTTTTAAAATTAGCAAGAGATTAATTTTATAATCGTATTTTAGTTTCTAGATAAGTAAATAAATAAATAAATAAATAAGTGATAAGTCTAAATAATAATTTTAAAATTTTATTTTTAAAGTTAGCTTGAGAATCATTTGATAATCTTAGTTTCTGGATAGGAAAATAAAATATAAATATATAAATAATTGATAGATGATAAGTCTAATAATAGTTTTTAATAATCTGTTACCATCTATGAAATCTCTCAAGACTGTAAAATTATTTTTCAAGTTTTTGAAATGATACTAAATGTTCTATAGAAGATTATAATTATTCTAATTTCAACAAGAAAAAAAGTGGTTCAATAAAACTGATTGATGTAGTTTTTTTTATTTCTACGAGCCTATAACAAGTGTCAAATTAGTGTTAATTTTTATAAGCAGGTGAAATAGGGTGAAATTTTGGTTAGATGGAGCTGGAAGATTGATATGATGGGTTGAGGTTTGATACAGCGAATTCGTGAATATTGGGAAAATGTAGCCTATGAAATACTCAAAAATTTTATATGAAGATAAATTGGTTCAATCCAAATGAACTAAAAGATATTCGATAACAATTTTTGTACAAGGCCGTTCACAACGTACTTTTGCTTTTGTTTATACCTACTATATAGGTGTTTAGTGGTTTTGTTCATTGTGCGACTAATGATGATTACTATTTAGAGAAAAGCACGTTATTCCTATTGTCGGTCCACTCGGTAACTAAGGAACGTATTTTATAATTTAAAAAGAGTTTCACTTATAACAGCCAATTAAATAATAATAAGAATTTCCTAGAATAGTCCCAAGTAGCCTAAATCAAAATCCTGCTATCCTAGCAAATGACTGACAATGAGCAGAATTATTGTAGCATTTTCCAGTTTTTCAGTGTAGTCGTATTATTAAACTTAATAATGTTACGCTTCTGAAATAATTTATTTATTATATTAACTGGTTGCTGCACTGACAATGAATCATATGCAAAACAAGTTTCTACTGGCGGAGGGCCAATACTGCGTATTAAACCGGCTAATTGTTTTCTTTTCCTCCTCAGTTTTCTCTCTTTTTTTTAATGGCGATTAGGAATTGCTTCACATTCGTTTATTTGAACAAAATGAAGCAAATTACGTGGTCACATATTACGTTAGTAATTTTAGCGCTGCATTTTGAATATACAATTCAAGCAACACCAACTTCTGGACGTATGTATTTCATTCTGTTTTCATGTTCATAATTTTGAATTAAAAAAATTAAGAACAAAAAATTTTTAATGTATTGTGCACATTTTTCATGTCACCGAGTTATTTTTAAAAGTGAATGCTAATACAAAGTTAATAATTGCAGATAAAATATGTGTTCCGGAAGGTGCGAAAAATGCGTGTTTACAAATGGTGTCGGAGGGTGCCAAACAAAATGTTCAAATGACTTGTATTATTGGGAGAGACAGGTAATTAAATCATATTCATAGACTTCCACGAATGTTAATGAATCTTTTTTTTAATCTTAAATTTGAATCATAGTTTTTTGAAAATGTTCAAAAACATTGTAGGGCTAATATAGTTTTAATATAAGAGGTAGTGATGATGATGATGATAATGTTTAAGATAGGCCAGATCTACCTACAAAATCAGTAAAAAAGTGGGTAGACGTTCATATTATTGTATTTTTACATATTATTAAACAATAATATTTGTTGACAGGGATAGGGAACAGCTTAGCCATATTACTTTTGAATCCTTTTGAACGAGAGTTGTTTTACTGCGAAGAAGATTGATGTGAAACACTAAAATGAATTTTTTCATAATTTGAAGGGGGAACTACGTTCTTAACAGTTGAGCATCCTCAAATTTCTAGAGCGAAGGGCTAAGGTTGCGAAAGAATTTTCGAAGGAGTTATAATTTTTCTGGTATTTTAAAGAAAATTTAGTCAGATTAATCAACGAAGTAGGTCTAAACAATGCTGTGAATGAAAATAGTTTAATTCAATAAATAAGGATGCTAAGTCAACTAAATAAAACGGTATGTGAAATTTAAAACCAGTTGTGCTAATTTTTCGAAAAAAGGAGAGCTAAATTTAGCGTATGGAAGAATGGGGTCAGAGGGACTTGAGAAATGCTTTTAAGAAATCTTTATTATTTTCGTAGAGATACCAATGGTAAATTTATTAATTAATTAATTTATTTTTAGTAAAAATGAATCTTATTAACAATGTTTCCATGTACACTGTATGATTGACATTATAATAACAATTGAAAATGAGTTATTATGTTTTGGGAGAAAAATTATAAAGTACAGGGTGCGGCAAAGTGAGCGACTACATATTATTTGGATTTTTGAGTTATGAGCGTAAGAAAAAAGATACGTACGTAGAGACACGCGGTTAGTTTTAAATCAAAATTTATTCTTCAAGGTTACATATGAAATACAATAATTTTCATTTGATTGCTGACCATTTTGCCTAACGCATTTTTCAGGGTGTAAAACCAATGTTTCAAGACTTAGCTAAACAATGGTCATACTATTTTACAATTTTTTCTTCTCTACGTCGTCCAAGATTTACGTAATTGACTGGGGAGGGGCGAATTATACATGTGGGATATTTCTCATGGATATTTCCTTCACAGCACATAGTGGGGATTTTACCCCCTTTCTCAATTGATCCAGAAAGAAATTGCTAAAATATGATCTGCATTGCTTAGTGAATTCTCAAATTTTAGTTTTACGCCTTCAAAATGTGCAAGGCAAATTCCATATATTATAACCTCATAGAATAAATTTTAATTCAAAACCAACCACATTTCTCCATACCTATTTTACTCTCGCTTGTAATTGAAAAAATAAATGCAGGGCTGAGAATCAAAAGTCTCATTTGCCAAAAACATATTATTTTTTTTACTATCAATTCTGTCTCAGAATTTTACACTCAACAACATGGCGTGCTCAGTTTTTCACCGCCCCCTTCTCCATTTCTCCCTCAAATCAGCACCTAAAAAGTAGGGTAGGAATCCAGACTCACATTTGCGAGTGACAAATGTGAGTTTTGGCTTCAAAAATGTTTTTTTGTGTAAATTGTTGGATACGTCAATAACATGGAAATAATCAATAATAAAATACAATGAAATATTGGCTAGCTGATTTTTTTCTCGAAATTTGGGATGGGGAAAAATATAGCAAATTCCCATTGTAAAAAATGCTATATTGTCAGCTGATGGACCAACTTCCGCTTTGGACAAATAACTTTAGAAAGGGCTTATGAAAAGATGGACCTGTTTAAAAACAGGAGTTCGATTGTTTTTTCAATAATATTTTATACATCAGTCGGTGTTTCTATTAATATTTAGTAGATATTGGCAATATCAGACGCATATAAATATAACGGTAGAACAGGGACACGAAAAAAATGCATTTCATCTATACAAGTTCGCTGCTCTTAACTTCTATTTTACTCACAGATTAGACTGTTTAGAGAAGATCCATCAACACAATGCAGACTTTAGTTTCGCCGAGCCGGAGGATATGTACGTTGCCTCAATCATCGACAACAAAGGATTCACAATTTTGAAAGAAATTCGCGACAAAGATGATCCAGAAGGTAAAAGAATAATTAACGTCGCTGCTAAATTTTAGCCTTGAATAAATTCTTAACGGTTCTTTATTTGCGGTTAACGTTATATAGCTATACGTATTCTCTCATGAGAAAACACACTAATCACTTCATTTCCCCTCTTCCTCTATCCCAAACTCACTGCTCAGGTCTGAAATAAATTTCGAAACCAGAACCTATAATATATTTCGAACACTATTCATTCCTGTAAATTCAGGTTCAACGAAAGTAAAGTATACTTTTTAAAAAACCAAAACACAATTTCATGCTGCATTTATTATCTGCATAATGCTAAAAAAAAAATTACACAAACCGGTTTCTACATGTGGATTTATTTTTTGTGGCACTTTTGGGAGTACATTAACACTTTCTACGGAAATGATTAGAAGTAAGATTAAAGAAAAAGTCGAACGAATGTTTCAAACTCCTTGGCAATCAAAGTCCAAACTGTTGAGGCCCCACCATCTCATTTGTATTCTTTAACGAACTTAATGGCAATGCATTCAGAGTCTAGACTGCACAGGAGGGTGCAGTTTCACGAACTTGAGTTACAAAATTATTTAACGAGTTACACTTGCTTTTTCTCCCAATCTAATCTCATGTGGCCTGAGCTCTCTACAATAGAATAATTTAGGAGCGTCGCATCTTGAATACTCAATATATATTAAGCAACCGGTTTCGTCAACTGAGAACGCATAAAAATTTATATTTTTTGACAAGCTATCTCGCAGGATCCAGTTTCGTATGTGTGCGTGCAGGTTTTTAATTTACTCGCATTCTCAAACAATTACTTTTATAATCTCAAGCTCGTCGAGTTATATTGTCATTAGGAATGCAGCTATGTACACGTTTTATTCTAATGAACAAGTCCACAAACAAGAACGTTAAATCGATAGTACATGAATTTTCTTATCAATGAAATTTTGGTCAATAAAAAATCTCTCGTTTGTTTTTGAAAAGTAAATAGGTATATAGATTTATTAATAATTCTTAATTGGTTATAGTGCTTATAATCGTACATGTGTAGATTTGGGACTAAAATGTTGGAACTAAATTTTTTGGAATTTCAGGGATTTTTGGGATTTTTGGAAATTTCAAGAATTTGTATTGGGATTTTCGGGACCTTTTTCATCAATTTTCTAATTATTATTCAATTAAGAGATGATATTTGGCATTTTTTATCCTCGTAGTTTCAAATTTTCCACAAAAAAAAACCGGTTTTGGGAATTTCGTTCCACTCCTGGGATTTTTTGGCTCAAAGCTGCAGATATTTTAACAATTTGAGTTGGCAACGCTATATGTTCCATTTTTCTCATAATATAAACATGTTGACAAATTAATATGTCACAGTGATGAACTGAAGTTTAAGATTTTAAATTTATTCCAGCTGAATTCCGATACAGAGGTGTAGCTGTCATTAGAAATGATTTGAACATCAAGGGTATTGCTTCATTAAAAGGAGCAAAATCGTGTCACACCGGCATAGGTCGCAGTGTTGGTTACAAAGTTCCACTCACAAAGGTCAGACTTTACGGATTAAAAATGAAATGAAATTACCTCTGCAATTAGAGATTAGTAAATACTTTCCTTAGCTTATCTACCAGAACATATATTATGGCTTCGTATTATACCAATAGACGAGAACGATGTTTTGCACTTCCATTGTTTTGTTTTCTTTTTTTTTCTTTTCTTTCATAATGAGGAAATGAAATCACGATGAACATATAGCCCATACCCGATAAAAAGAATTATACAGGCCTAAATAAAATAGGCCTTTCACCGTTAAAGCCTTTGGGCGTTTGTAATTACGCTAGTACTCGTATATACCCATATAATGCTACTTCCGCAGCTTATACCTACCTATTGTTACATGTTTTTTTTTTTTTCTAATTATAAATTTTTAGTTGACTAAGATGAAAGTCATTGGACCATTAAGTGATACAACCATATCGCCAAGAGAGAATGAATTGAAAGCTCTGTCTACTTTCTTTAGCAAAGCTTGCTTGGTTGGTAAATGGGCTCCTGATGCAGCAACTAATAAACGTTTGAGTAAGTATGCTGGACAAAAAGCCATAAAATTTTTTCCCAATAGTTCTGCTGGGCTTGCATGTTCGATGAGAACCAGAAATTCAATTTTCTGCAAATCGAAATTTATTTTATGATTATTTTGCAGAGAGCCAGTATTCAAATTTGTGTGCTTTGTGCGAAAAACCAGAAGTTTGTGACTATCCAGATGTGAATTCAGGCTACGAAGGAGCTTTGAATTGTTTGACGAAAGGTGGAGGTGATATTGCCTGGACAAAAACTCTTTATGTGGATAAATATTTTGGAGTAAGTTACCTCAGATTATAAATTAATTTCATCGTCTCCAATGTAGAAGTTTTGGTAGATTTATGCTTCATCTTTATTGTTTAGTACTATCCAAGTCACTTACACATATGAGAAGTCATCTAACTTGAAGAAAGCTTAGCTAATTTTGTTGACTGGCCATTAATGAATTTTATGCTTTTGAAAGACATTGAAAAATGAGTTGATTCATTAGCTGACGAAAAAAAAAATTTCGGCTTATATAGTTACCTAATTTTATGAACTAAAAAAATAATCAATATTCGTGTTCAACTGAAACTTTGATAAATTTGAAAATTCACTTCCTACATGCATTTTATCAATTCGGCTTAAATTTAAAACCTACTATGTCCCGTGAAAAACTATTATCTAATTTTCTGCTCTGAAATGATGTTTTGGTATTTCGTATAATGCTGCATCATACAAAAAAGTGCTTAATTTTTTGGACTTGGTAGGTTTTGGACTGAGGTTAATAATATTATGCATTATCAGGTGTGGCTAAAATTTCTCTAGCTATTATTTGAAGTGCCAATTTAGCCTCAAGTATTTATTTTTTAGTATTTTCTGAAATCATCAAATTTTCGTGTTTTATTTTAGCTTAAAGGAGAAAAATCGAATGATCCTGAAAGATATGCTTACCTTTGTCCCGATGGAAGTAGGATACCATTAGGTCAACCTGCATGTGCTTGGGCTGCACGACCATGGACAGGATTTGTGGCAGATTCCAAGTTGAAGTAAACTTATTTTAAGCCTTTCTGTTGAGAAATCATGTTTACTGCAGAAAATTAATTCCTTCTTTTCAGAGGCAGGAAAATATTTTTGTTAATATTTGCTAGAATATCAACTTTTAAAACAAAATAACACTTATCTTCGACATTTCAAGATAATTAGAAAATAGGAATAACTTTCTAAAGTTTGAAAATATTTGGCCCAAAAGTAATAAATAAGTATTTTGTTAAAAGCTTTAGTCAATAATTCACATGGTACCTATTTCATTTTCAACACAGTGACACAAAAGCTCTACGTGAGGAGATTGCAAGATTGAATAAATTAGGGGAAGCACTGGCTTCAGATTGGTTTACACTTGTTTTGCAACTCAATGATAAAACTATAACAGTTGATAATGCTAATTTGCTTCATCCCAATGAATATCTTTCAAAAGGTGAGTTTATAAAAAAAAAATTCCATTTAATGGGCTAAGTGATGTGTATATTGCATTAGAAAATATATTTCTAGCAGTCCCTATATACTCGTAACTCGATAAACTACTTAATTATTATTTATTCCAGCTAAATTCTACGACGTGATTGCCAGAAATGTTGTTGCTCCTCGAAGAAGTGTCAGATGGTGCCTTACCACTGACGCAGCCCATAGTAAATGTAAATTACTAAAACTGGCAGCATTTTCTCGAGACATTCGACCAGAGTTTGATTGTGTGCAGGAGAGCTCGACTGAAAAATGTTTGCAGACAATTCGAGATGGCGGAGCTGATATTATTGCCCTCGATGCAGCAGAAGCGATGCCATTTTTGAGGTAAGTTTTCTCTGATTATTCAGTTAGAAAATTAATTTTTCAAATTCATTGTAGGTACATAATTTTTGTAAAATTCAAAAACATAGAAAGATGTAGGATTTATTTCTTTCCGTTTTTTAGCTGAAATCAATATTTTTTAGCGGTTTTAAAACTTATACATTCATAATCTTTGGACTTTGAAAATTGAATTAGGGAGTTACTGTCTTGTATATTTTGCACTTTAAAAATTGATTTTCAGGTGAGAAGAAAATTAAAAAAAAAATTTTTGCGCTTTTATGCTATTTTCAAAGCTCGTGAAGTATAAAAAATGTCTTGAGGGGAAAAAATTCGATGAGCCGAAACTTTATTATTACCATAAAATTCTTTACTGTCAGTGCTTTGACAGCAGTATCTAGTATTTTATAACCTTTGACTGAGTTTCAAAAAACCAAACTCATTTTAATTAGTTAAAAATTCACTTCAATTTTTACTTTTTTACTTTTCAGCAAATACAATTTACGAGTGATTGCTGCAGAATTATATTACAAAAATACGACTGAATTATTTGCTGTAGCTGCAGTTAAAAAAATGTCTCCTGTCCACACATTTAAGGACTTACAAGGGAAAAGATCGTGTCATTCGACAGATATGAAATCTGCTGGTATGTATTAATTGTCTTTGTTTAATGGGTTTAATTGAATGACTTTAAACAATCCTTTTTGGAAAATAGATTTTACTGGAACCTACTGCATGGATATGAACAACCTGTAGCTTAGTTTACAAGTATAAATAAATCATTACAGCTATTTTCTCCAAATCGTCAATAAGGGTGATATAATAATTTCCATAGGAAATATCGTCACCTTACAATATCTTATGACTGTACAGTTCTCAAAATGTTGGACTTATCCTCGTTGGAATTATTAACTTAAAATTTTAAGGGTTACACCATAAGGGGATGGGCTAAGTACTTCCAGTTGAAGAATTTGTTCATTTCTCCAGCTCCAGAAATGAAATACAAACATAAAATTGTTGGGATGCTTTCCCAAGGGTTGGCCCTAAACCCAAAATACGTATGTACTCGTACTAGCATTAGACCAGTGCAATGAAATTTTATGTGAAAGTGTTTTTTTTTTTGCTCTCTTGTAAAATTCGAAAAAGTGAACTTATCATTGTTCACTTATTTTGCAAATATTTTAGTACCTAAGTATCACTCGCCCCAGGTTAGATGAAAATTTAAAATTGACTAAAGAAAAATTCGTGCAGGCACAAAACCATCACCTAACCGTTATATTCTCTTCTTTAATTTATTTTTTAGGGTGGGTGGCTCCAGTAAATTTACTTCTACAGCAGAAACTCATCGACAAAGAAAATTGTGACTACACGAAAGCATTCACAGAATTTTTCGCTGGTGGTAGCTGTCTGTTTGGCATGCCAGAGGATAGTGCTGGTTATACGAAATTAACGAGTGTTTGTGGTCAAAAAACCACCAATGGATTCGATGGTACTTTCACATATTTTTGAAAACACATATACGAGTGTAAACCTTAATTAGTTTACCTATATGAAAATCATTTCATGTTCTAGATTATAAAGGTCCACTGAAATGTTTGACTAGTGATCAAGGAGACGTAGCATTTATGAGTCACGTCAATTTACTCAAATCGATAGGTAAATATTTATGAAATTAGTCATCGATTGAGTATAATGACTTTCGAGCTGGTAATAAGCACGTACGCTGTAATGTATATTTAGATGACGGTAAAACATCAGAGAATGAAATCGAATTATTGTGCCCGAAAGGAAATCGAGCATCAGCTCATCAATATGAAACGTGTAATCTTGGAAAAATACCACCAAAAGTGGTAAGTTTAATTAATTAATATGAAGGAAAATAGGTACGTTTGACGAAAATATGTATAGTGTGCCCTGAAACCAAAACTGCTGAAGAATAACGTCTTCATTGAGTAACTCTAATATAAGATGAAATATTTTGAGGTTTAAAGTATTATTTGGGGTTTTGTTGATTCAAGTTGAGTAACTTGAGTAACTTTCTGCTATTTTTGGCCAAAAATTAAGAAGAAAAAACCAGAGTTAATAAAAAAAGGTACAACTGGTTTTTTCATTGAAAATTCAAATTTCGCCCCCCCCCCCCCCCTAAAACAGAAATAGCAAAGCTAATTTGTCAAGTAGAAAAAATAATAATAAAATACCTATAATAAATCATTTTGTATTTGAATAATTGTTTGGAAATTGGGAGAAAATCACTAAAAAAATCCCTAAAGTCTCAAAAATTCCAAAAATTCTCAAAAATGTGGTCTTATCCCTGAAATTTTTCAAGATAGTAAAAAATTCCTGGTTTCAGGATTAATCCCTGCAGTGGACATCCCAGATACTGTGGCGTACCTAGACCAGAATTCTGGGGAGAGGGTCAAAACTTTGCAATTTGGATTTCTATTATATTATCATAGGTATAACAAGGTTATGAGGAGATGTCTTAAATAACCTTCTTATCAAAAATCTGTATTATGGGCATGAGAACCAAAACAAAAATAAATAAATTCTCAATAAAACCAAAATGAAAATAATTAAAAATAAATACAACTTAACAAAATCAAGAAAACATTTGCAACAATGTATAGTTTTTCAAAATCTTTTAAAAATTGGTAATCTTGAAGGGAATTCCTAAGAATTGGGTAAGTAAATAAAAAATCCACCAAATCCATATCTTTTGAAGTGCTAAGCTAGTTTTTAGGTTAGTTTTTTTTTGTATTTTTTTCACACCTTAGTAAAATTGGAACTTTTGATTATATTTTAGTCTCAAAAATGGATAAATTTACAACAATAGGTACTAGGTGTGAGAACTGGAAGGGGCAAATGTGAAATAAATTAGGGCAGCTAAAATCAAAATTTAAAAAATGCCAACCAAAACATAATATGAAGGAGAAAAATCCCAAAAGGGCTACGTCAGATGAAACGAATACCCATAAATGAAAATTTTTTTTCAAATCTAGGAATTTTTTGTCATTTTACCCAGAATATATTGGAATTCCACATTATTCAAGAGAAAAAAAAAGGTCAAACAAAACCATCTCACAATCCTCAAAAGCAAAAGAAAATTCCAATTTTGTACTTAATTAAAAGACCTAAAATATAAAAATGGTGTTCTCGGTTATTAAAGTTCTGACATAAATGTGTACTTTCAACTACACAATTTCGATTTTCTTTCTCACTCTTTGAACTTTCAGATTGTTACCAATAATCAAAAAAGTGATGTCGAAATGGACGAGCTGAAGAATTCTCTACTGGCAACTGCTAACTTATACGGACCTAAACCAGAATTATTCAAACTATTTGGACGATATAAGAAACAAAATAACGTGATACTTTCTGTAAGTGCTTTACATTTGAAAAATTATCTTGGTTTTTTATCGACTTGTTTTTTTTTTGCTAAAATCTAAATGAAATGTGCGGCGACATAAGTCATTATTAGGATTATACTGATTAAATATGACGAATGTCGAGCTAATACTATAATAAATGATTCATCGAGCTAATGCTATAATAAATGTCTCATCGAGCTAAAAATACCATATTTGCTTTAATTACAGAACACAGCCACCGGTTTACGACTTATCGATGACTTCTATTCGTTATTAAGTGAAGATTTTAAAAATATGTTAGACAACGTCGATTATTGCCAGGCTAAGGTAAATATAGTAACTTTATTCTCTTGAATATTTTTATTATCTGCTGTGTGTTTTTATTTTTACGAGATGAAAGAGAGCAATTCATTGCTGGAAGGGCCTGCTTTTGGAAGAAAGTAGAAACAATGATCGATATGCTTGTAGGTCTACCATTGGCTTCATCATAGTCAAGTGCTTCCAAAAATAAAAAAAATTATCCTACCAGGAGCCTATTAGACGCATTTCACTTCAATCGACTTATACAGTAGTTTTAAAATAATGTTTAATTACCTACCTAAATATCTATTTTTGAGACATTTATAGGTATAATATTCAGTTAAATAGAAGACGGAAAGATTGCTTTTTTTGTCTAAAAATTGCTTTTTTTGTCTAAAAATTGAAAGTGTTTGAAGTCAATCTGTGGTAGGAAAGATAAGTTATGGCCTTATGGTTAACGTCTGAGACCAATAAAAGGAATCAATTTTTTTTTCCCAGATAAATTTAAAAATTAATTGGGAATAGGATAAGGCTGCTAGTTTGATTAATACTTCATGGTTTGATATTCACTCACATCTAACCCATAAATCGAGTATGGTTGAATATTCAAAAAAGTCAGTTAGATTTACGTATAGTTCTGAACTAAGAGTAGGGTATGACTGAATCATGACTAAATTTATGATTAAATCAGAATTCAAATCAATCATAACTAAAGCTATCATTGACTGAATTTCAATAATATCAATTGAAATAATTGATTACTACTAGATTGAATTATCAGTCATGACTAATCTAGTCATAACTAATTTAGTCATCCAATTAGAAGAGTCAGTTACTTAATCATTAAACAGGTGACTAATTTTAAACTCGGAAAATATTTGTCATTTTCATGACAAATGATTGATAATCAATTGTAAATAATTTCATCATGATTGATGACTATCTACTATCTGAATTTTTATATTTTTTGTTCTGCACAAACCGGAGTTGGAATTTTATCATTAAAATAATTTATTTTACATTGGACTTGAAATGGATTTGAAAAATGTAAAATAAAATTAGAATATAAAATTGACGGCTTTTCTAATCACAACTAATGGTTTTATTTCAGTCATGACAAAGTAAATAATCATGACTGATTTTATTATGTCTAAAATTAGTCATGAAATAGACGACTAAATTTCAATTATTACTTTTCTCTAATTAGTCCCGTATATATGATATCAGTTATGACTAATGTAATTAAAAATAATATTTAATCATCAGATTTAGTCATGACTGAATTAAATATGTTTTTACGAGTTGATGACTAACTCAAAATGACTAAATGTACAGTCATAATTGTCAATCATGACTAATTTAATCACTTTTTGCCTTACATGCTGTGTATTGGTGATTTTGGAAAATAAGACTTTTTTTTTTTGATTTTCCTCAAAATTGTTTTGTAGTTAGGTCACTTTGGAGATGTATTTCTCAATTAAATAATATTACTTGAAATTATAGGCAACAGGAAGAAATACAAAAAAACTGATAAATGCTGTCAAAAATTAGATTTATTCACAACCTACTCTCATTATTACAATATTATTCCAATACTATTTTTCCTGCATTAATTTCCGTGTTTACAAAAGATGAGCCCGCATTGTTCATTTTAAGTGAAATCTTTTCCTGTTACTTATAACTTCGACTTGAATGGATGCCTTAACTGCTAAACATTTTCTTCTCTTTTTTTCAGGGATCCCTGTCAGCAAAATCTCCTTTAAATGTTATTCTTTACTAGCCTGGCGTCAAAAATGGCCTGATGTCAGTCGAATTTTATTTTTAATTATCGTTGAAATACTCGCAGTAAAATATTTTTGTACGCATTTTTCCTTTATAATATATCATTTTTATTAATGTTACCTACTTTCATTTGCACGATAGTAAATAAAAATATAAAATATAATTCTCTAATTGAATAATATTTTATCAGCTGAAGTGCCTATCAGTTCTCAGTGGCATTCGTCTAGAACTTTGTTCACACAAGTTGACGGAAATTTATGAATACGGTATTTGTTTTTTCATTTGGGAAATTGTTCGTGTAATTTGGCACACTACTCATTCGACTTAACAAACCAACTTCACCGTAATTATTGTTTCAATTGTTGACTGTGACGACGACATTGACGAAAAACTAAAAAAATGAAATTGCGGTGGAGACAAATATTTGTAAAAAAAAAACCCAAAAATTTATTCGTTATAATAAATAAAAAATACATAATAAATTAACACAAAAATTGGTACTCGTAGGTACATTATCAGTCGTACCTGTACTCAACAGGGTGTACAGGTAATTAAAAACGAAAAAATGAAAAAAATTTAACCTTCTAGGTTATACGTAAATTCCACAATTTAATATCGTAATGTGTTTCTCACTAATGTTTCATAGTGGAGAAATTTTCTTGGAAACGAAATCGTAAAGAACAGAGATTTTAGAAAATTTAAAATTGTAAATGATTTTGCTGAAATATATCAGAAAGCATGTGTTTGAACTTTTTTTGGGGATAGTATCAGTTCAAATGTCGAAAGAGGAATTAAATTTATTGATACTAATGAAAGAAATTTTGAATGCACTGACCTTGAAAAAATTTCATCTATGTTCAAGGCCATTTTGAATCATCTTCAAGATCAAACTGATCCGGTATTACATTACATATAGTTATACTCGATTTATGTAAAGGTAAACCTGCCAATTATTTTTTATTATGGTAGATACTTACCTAGATATAAGTACGTAAATATCATCAAAAATCGTATAATAGGTATGTAAAGGTAAAACCAGCAGAAAATCTCAGGCAAATTATACAAAAAAAAAAAAGTGTTGCTAACTAAAATGTACAAATAAAAAATAAATGGTTCAATTTTAGCTATTACAGACAACTATATTATAATTTGAGTCAGTCGGGCAAGAAAACAGGAACTGTAAGTTCATGGAATTTTCAGTTTTCTTCCAGCAGCTGGGTCTGCTTGTAGATGAAATAAGATAAAACCCGTTTTGAAGATACAATTTTTTTCTATATATTCTCAAATGATAGGGTGGTAATGTCGAGTCAGAAATTGTCATCACTAGAAAGTAACCTCAAATTTTCAAATTTAGTCCATCATTTTTATAACTTGAAAAAGTTTTTGAAATGTTGAGAAAGTTATTAGCCAAGAGAAATTACAGTTTTGTAACTGAAACCCAAACCCAAGTCCAAAATAGTAGCTTTGAGAAAAACACGGTTGAAGCTTTCAAAATACACCCATTTCCCTTGTTTTGAGTACTTCTGCTCATCATTTAAAGGATAATGAAGGGTAACACTGAGTTCACAGGATGAAAGGATAAGGTAAACTACATCGAAAATAGTCCAAATATTTTCATCGCTAAATTTAGACTGGGGTCTCTCTGGTTCTCAGCCACAGAGTTCAACTTATCTTTTCATGCAAATTGATTGAAATTTATCAGAAAATTAACTCCGCAGCACGACAGTTTTACATTTTGATTGTGAAATTTTGCAGTCCGACCAAAAAATATTTTTATTCACAGTTCATGGGCTTATTCAAATCTCGAACAACTAGCTCCCAGTTTTAATGAATAATCTTTACAGCTAATTATTGGCTTACGTTAATTTCAAGAACGTGATAATACATACATTTCAAGATTTACTTACTACGCACTATTCATTTAATTCAGTAGATAATCATTAAAGAGGATAAAATTTTATAAGAACATTTTCCTCGAAAGTCTTTCCATTTATATGTATAATAGGTACTCATCAACTTTTACATAATTATTATGTAACAATTGTAGCCAAAAAATCTTTTTACTTGGGTACAGTTTTTTTTTAATGGCTCACTTGGCTCTTATTAGGAACTTGAAAACTGTAAACAAAATGATAACTGTATGACTCAAGTGGACTCAAACTTTTTCATCATTTACATACTTTTTCGAAAGTTTTCATTTCAAAGCTTCTGATTTTCTGAAAAAGTTGAAAACTAAAGCTACTTTTGAAATTAGGAAGGTTCTTTATAAAAATTAGCTCAGTTCATTAGACACTTTGAAGGTTCACCTTTAAATAATCTCCAGGTTCTACCTAAATTATCATAAAATGTATTAAGAGCAAATGAAAATCCTTGTGTTCGGATAATTTTAATCCTTTATCTTAATATAAAAATTGACGTAAAGAGGTCGAAAAGAAACTGAATTAATCAGAAATAAAAAATAATAATACCAATGAATAAGCTAATTATTATATGAACTAAAAGCTCTTTATATCCAAGCAGAATTATGCTGTCACTCAATTAAATGAGAGCCATTTTAGAACCTTTATGAATGGTAGCTTGAGTGAAATTTATTTTGAATGAAATTATCGACAAATCAAATAAAATATGGATTAAAAATATTTGCTAAAAATATTAGGAACTACATTCAGAGCAAGGTTGCTCCCTTCTAGGGCAGAAACACAGCGAAGCAATTTCATTCACTTCCTCCTTACTCCTAAGGGAAAATTTAAAACACATTTTTGGTAAATTCGAGAACATTTTTTATCAAATGTTGACGGGACATTGAAATTCATACAGAAGACATTGGTAATAAGAATAACGAACCATTGTATTTTAGTTCTCAGGAATATTAATTCTAACCAACTCCACTACGTGAGTCAAAACTTTAATGAAAAACCAAAATCATAGAGGTCAAATTTATAGAACCGGTTTCCATACAATCCGCAATAAGCGTCTCCAAATGATATTTTAGTCCAGGAATGTACCTCGTGGTCACGCGATACAATTTCTAACCACAAAATTTAAGGGTACTGCGTAAATTCATTAAAGAGCCTGAAACCACGATTAGATTCCAATTTCTAAGCATTTACCGGTGCAGAAATTATGAATTTGGCTCTATAATTGGAAGTTATGTCATACATTCAAAAACATTTTTAATGTGAGAAAAACCATAGACAATCCCATTCTACACGTTTTACAAGATAGGTACCTATCTACAAATTTCTGTCTTGGAGACCAACCTTGTATCATAAGCAAAACAGCAGAATTTTCTCAAAATACTTCGGGAAATTTGTTTCTTCTACATCTCCTAGTACTCTTATTTGTTTCTTCTTTATTAAGGGAGCGTGTTCTATAATTTTTTTTTGAAAATTTCTATCTTCAAATTCCTAGAAATCTATGATTTATGGTACAGTTACAGAACTAAATATATGTATTGACAAATCTTCATTCTAGAGGATTAGCCACGATAGACTCACTTTAAAATTACAAATTTTCTTAAACTTTATTTATTATTTCCCTCATCTCCAAAAATTTCCACAGTAATGGGTATAAGAAAATTCTCAAGAATAATTATCTTTTTTGAAACTTTTAAAACCACCAAAAATTGAGAAATTAGCCTCATATCGTTAAAATTTCAATCTTAAATTTAACTTTGAATAACCACTCGGCTAGAGCCTTAGCTAGAGTAAAATCCCAAGAAGGGCAAACTGCAGACCAAAGAGGGGATATAACTAGGAAATTTTGCAAAAAAAATTGATTTATTTTGATTAAAAATTGAAAAACATTGTTAAATGGGCTTCTTTCCTTTTTTCGAAATTCAGGAAAAGAAATTGAAAATTTTTCCGAGGGGGGATACAAAGAGCACTGCTAGGGGTGTTGCCCCTGCTGCCCCCCTGGCTAGGGGCTTGCACTTGGTACTATCCATAGACCTTCCGCTTACAATAGCTTGAGCTTAGCGATATGAATACGATGTGAAAACTGAGTTTAAAGGATAGTGGGATAATGAAAGTGTGTGTAATACGAAAACATAAATAATAACTGCAAATTCTTATACAAATTACTGTTGTTCTTAATGTTAGTTGCGTTTTAAGCTAGGTGTTGCCAAATATTGACAACTCTTCAATAGAATCAAAAAGTACCCTCTATGTCTACTATAAAAAATTTTGATAAAATTCATTTTCTGTTAGGTGGGTTCTGACGTACAAAATTTTGGAATATGGGCAATTATTATTAGAAATACAGATAAAAAAAACTATTTTTCGATTGCTTTTATCTCCTTTGGTGGTTCTCATTCATTTAAGCGAGATGAAGAATGAGGAAAAATTTCAAGTAAGTATTTTTGAAAAAACAAAATGGACGATTTTGAACATTTGTCTTATTTCTCCTGAATGAAGGTAATTTGATTGCTACAGTATCAGGACGAAACACTGAAGCTATATTTCCCTAAAATAAAATCTATCTTTACAAATCAACTCGATATTTCCAAGAAAGGTAAACTGTGAACATGTCATCACTATGAGGAGACGGAGGAGGTGGAGGATCTCAAGCACTTTTATATTTAACATCATACAAAATTCTTGTGCTTGATTTGCTCATTGGATACCAATAGTTATTACAATACAAAGCTAAGAATGAAAGTCAAATCAGCGGTTCCAACCAAATCGAATTACCTACTTCGAAGTAATATTGCAAGTCTACAAAACTCTCCCCATTTCAATCAATAATCGATATGGCATTCGTGAATTGAAACTGAGTCTTGACCATGGTAGGCGTTTTCGAGCTGCTACTGCCAGGGCCTCCATCGCAGAAAATCTGCCTAGTCAGCGCTTTTCGCTGTCGCGATAAGAACCTCATGCGTAAAAAGCATTTTCTAAAATTCTCAGACATGACTCCGTACAGCAAAGGGTTGACAACCGTGTTGAGTAGCGCAATCAGCAGCGTCCATATAAAATGATGAGATCTGAGGAAAAAATTGGTATCGTGGTTAGGACGACTGCCATCCACATATATGAGAAACATGATCACAGTAATGGGCAGCCACATGATCAGCACCACCAGCACATTCAGCAGCAGTATTCGAATCACACGCATATGCCTGTTCAGTCGGATCTCCTCCTGCTGGCGCAGCACATCTGGCTTGTTCGAGCCGAATTTGTTCTTGTCATTGTTCCTCCATCGATCTTTGGTTTCGTTTAGCTTGCGAAAGATTTGCTGGTAGTAGTAGACAAACATGGTGAGAGGTGCGATGCAGGAGAGTAGCAAAGTTGGCACCAAGAAGAGGAGGGAAACATTGACGGTATCATTTTTGGGGAAGACCAGGGTGCATATGCGAAGATTGTTGTCGGTGGTCTGCTCACGAAACCATAAAGCGACGGGCAAGAAAATGACGGATGCAATTAGCCAAGTAATGGTGGTGAGTAGACAGGCACGCTTGGGGGTTAGTTGGGAGCGAAATGGAGGCACGACGATGCACCTATATCGATCCATGCTGATCCACGTTAGTGTCCACAGCAGAACAAAACCGCAGACAAACTGAAAGAGAAGATAAAAATTATTAAATTTGAACGCACACAAAATTTACCTGAGGGAAGAATAACTGAACTGAAAATGGGAGGAATATTTGGAGCAGTTTTCGAATTAAACTATTATAGTTCAGTCAAATGAACAGGAAAACAATGTAAAAAAAAAATTGCGCACTCTTAAGGGTAGGTAGGTTTTACCAGAAGCAAAAACCATATCAAAAAGTAAAATTTTCCCAACTGTTCAAGAAGCCAATTTTGAACAGTTTGCTAGGATTCTCGGGTCGGTTGCCATGAATAAAATTTCAAAAGTTTCCACCTCCATCTTTCTTGGGATTTTAGGTAGGGGGGTTGAAATACCCCTAAACTCAGTGTTTTGCTGATATGAACCGCTGTAGAACCGAATGACGTCAGTGCCATTTTTACGAAAAATGAATTGGGGTGATATTCATGATAGGTTCTAAGTTTCAAAAAAATCTATCAAAACGTTGATTTTTCATAGATTTTATTCTTTTCCTAATTTTTTTTTTTTTGAAATTTTTCCAAGCCGCTAATTCCGTAACCGTGAGAAATAGCGAGAAATTTAAAAGAATAATATTTCTCATAGAAAATTTAATTTTAAACATTTTTTGTTTCAACACACTTGTTTTCTTAAAATCGATATTTGCGAAGATATAAGCGAAAAATTGACCTCCCAACCAAAATCTCAAGAGAAATGGGAGTGGAGACTCTAAATATATGATAGTCGGGGTGACCCAACGATCAATCCTAGGAGGTTAAGAATGGCGTGCTACTTTTTTTTGTCTCATTTAACTGGATTATTATTTAAATACGGTTTTTTTAGGATGAAGTCAAGTCCAATATTTGCTAAGAATTCGAAAATTTTGACATTTTTCTTACACAATTCTTAGCATTTCTGCAATTTTATTTTTATACTGCATATTTTTGAACTCATCAATTTTCAGCATGATTCAAGGTTCTCGCCCCCATAATAAGAATTGCTTATGTAATTGCATCAATTTTTCCAAAAAAGAAGTCTATTTTCAAAGTGAATTTCCTCAAAATTGAGTTACTTAATGGCTCAACTCTAATCTGCATCACCTTTGTCTATTTTTAAGACAGAAAGATGCTGTTAACTTAAAATCTAATAAAATGAAACTTCTTTTAAAAATTATTAAGTATAAAATTCAGTTTCTATCGTAATATGGACTTTCAATTCAAGGTCACATAAACACTTCTGTAATCCTTTTATAATGTAGAGATAAAAAAAAATTTAATTCCCTTTATTTCAAAACGCTATAATTAAAACAAAATAAACCACTCTTTATCTATCAAAATAATGATACTGAAAATTTCTGTAGTGTTTAAATTTTGTATTTCTTGATAAATGTGTAATGAAAGTTGATATTTCATAAAATTCATTGAGGAAAACGTGATGGAATGATGAAATTATTAGAACAATTATTAGTTTTGTACATTATTAATACAATATTGATGAATTTTGTAAGGAAAAAACACATTCGTTGTTTCACTACTTAGTATAAATGAATAAAAGGCTACGGTATTAAAATTCCTCACATAAATGAGTTTCTCCTCCCCTTCACTAGCCCACATGCAGTTTTCGTTACTTTCAACTCAGAAGCCACAAATTTAGTGGATGGTTAATGGTTTACAACTTGATTTTTTTCAACTATCGCTTCTGGTATTGCGGTTTTTGTGGGTAACTTGAAATGAGGGCCAATTATACAAGTATAGGCGAATAAAAGAGTGTCGCGAGAGGAGAAATGTGGCAACCTTCGTTAAAACAATCATTTTTAATTTGACTACAGTACTTGGTTTAATTGTTGCTTGTACTCTCACTTAATGCAAGCTCATACTTAAGGTGACTACTAGCAAGGGTTACGACCTCACCATGATACTGTTTATAGTCGCCCAGACAATTAAAAATTCAGTTGACATTAATTAACTCCCATAAAAATTATTCTTCCAAACGTCGTTTCCTTTTGCTCATACTGTGGTATTAGCATATTTAGCTATGATGAATTTTTCTTATGCATAATTTAAGAAAATTTAGCTGACGACACACGAAATTGACACATTTCACGTTTCTTGTGTTAATTAATCTCTGCATACGTAAAGGTGCTAGGTTTGAAAAAATGTAAAAAATATACATGTAGATAAAATCACGTTTCACTAATGTTGTACGGTTTTCTTAACTATTTTCTAAGAATTTCGTACCTGAGTTGGGTGAAGAAAAAAATTTTCCCAAGAAATGAAAGAAAATCGAGGAAAATTTTGATTGAAACGTTATGGTAGTCTGATCAGATGTGGATTGTAGTCAGTGTTATAGTTTTAGTTGGTATCTTGCGGTGTAAAATATTCGGAGGGGAGGGGGTCTGGGAATATCTCACCCATCCAGTGCCTATTTTAGTCGGCAATTTTCAGAATTTTTGGTTTTTTAGAGCTATTATAGTCGACAAACTCTAACAGAAATGCTGTAAATCAGTTCGTCTGTATTTTTTTCCTAAGAAAATAATCTTACAATAATTTTTTTTTTCTTCGATTTTTACTTTTTTTTTTCCTTACTTCTCTCCATTAAGTCCGGATTACTTTCTGAAAAAGAATTCATTTTCGAAGATGACTGTCTGAATTGATTAGGTTTGTTTTCATTTTGTAAGCTAATTTCTTTTAAAATAATTTAATTTTTATAAGCTTTTTACTAAGTGAAACTTTTATTATCAAGTGCTCCGCAGACCTTATTATAAAATCTATTAAATGAAAATTGGTAAATTTCACAACACAGTAAAAAAAATCTGCATATCAGATTATAATCATCTTGACAAATGATTTTCAGTCAAATATCATTTAGATTTTATCCATGACTACCTAAATAAATCATTATTTTTTAAATAAGATTTATTTCGATTGGACTAAAATACTCCTACCTTCACAGCGTTCAATATTATACTTGAACAGTATTCTTAGTTCGAAAGACCACACCACGGAAATATCATTTTCAAGGGTGTAGTATTTCAATGCGTGCTTCAACATTTACGCGGTAATTCCGAAAAGATAACATATCCGAAATTTCCAGTTTCTACATGAACCAACCACAGACTAAGCCACAGAAGATAAAATATTACACTGTTTTGCCTGAAGAAACAAAAGTGAAAATAACACTGCGAATACGTTTAGCATAATTATGGATGTATTATAAATTGTCTCGATTCCATTTAAGTTTGAAAATCCATTAAATTTTGTATAGATACTAACCTTAATTATTTTCATAAAAAAGAAGAAAAAAACTGCCATTGGATACCTTTTTCTAAAAAAAGTAAATCATAATAATTACTTATAGCAGTTGACGTCAAAAGCTGATACAGTATGCTATCTAATTGTTGATTGGTGTAATTTTTAAAATACGAAATTGGTGAGTTCATCACAGCAGAACTTTGCAGATTTTTAAGTACAGGTGAGTCTGAATAAAAAAAAATTTATTGGAGTCAACAAAAAACAGAATTTTCATCTCTTCGACGAGAAACAAGCCATCTTATAACTTTACTTCATAATTTGAAAGACTAATTTTAAGTTCCTGGCAGAAGTACTCGTAATATTACTAAACGTAACCAAAGCAATTTTATACGTAGCATAAATAGGCTGACATTTTGGCAATTCTTTATGCATAAAATTGTGAGCCAACAGATTCAAAATGCAGAAAACAGATACAAGTAAAATTTTTATTGAAAGACTAATAGTGGTTTTTCTATTTAGTGAGGCATAAATTGGTCCAGACTCCAGAAATTGCATAAAATGGGAGAAGGGAAACTACTTAAATGTCAGATCAGTGGAGAAATTTTATTGCAATTTATGTTCAAAAAAAAAGAAGAAAAACTACTTTTCACTTTTCTCTTTGGAGGTTGAGCTATTTTCCCTTCAACTTGAAAATACATTTTGAATAGTCCTTTGCAAAAGACTGTTCGTTTGTTATTTTTCTACTTAACTACTCTACTATGCATAACTTATGAAGGTCTGGTTCTCTTAACATTAAAAATTACCTCGATTTGGACCATTTTTAATGAATTATCTGACACTTTCCTTATTTCTTTCACAAAGGGTTTCTCTCTTAACTATTTTTGACGATTTATAAAATTTTTCTCGGGAGTAAGAATTGTCAGTGTGTTAATTTTTTCAATTTGTTTTTTCATTTTTCATATTATTGTCAACATCCTTATTTTTAGGGAGAGGAGAAGATAGTTAATTTGAAATAGAAACCGATTGTTGTTTGGTAGAACTTCACAGAGGATTTTAAACTCTTCTCACAGGAAGTTGGATCCTAACATTCACAACATTTGCTCAAAATAAAATAAAAATCAGCACCTGATGGATTGAATTATTTGCTCGATTTGGCAAATAGGAACAAAGGGCTTATAATTAAAGTATAATAGGAACTGGTAAACTTTTCCTAGTTTTCAAAATCAAACCAATTTCCTAAGAATATAATTAATGGTCTCTCTTTTTTATTTGGAACTTGTTTGAAAAAAGTGTCCAACTTTTTAGAATAATCCAATGAAAATGACAAACTAACCTGCGAATATGGTAACAGTTTACATGCAAAGTTGCCCAATTCCCACTCATGATTCAGTCTGGTGTAGACGAGGGCCGGTATACCAGCAACAAATGCGATGTCTGCGGCTGTCAGATTCAGCAAAAAACAATTTGTAACCGTCCGCATTTCTGGATATTTGAGCACAGCAGCAGCTATCATCAGGTTGGCAATAAAGGAAAGCACGAAAATGACGACGAAGAAGGACACCTCGATGATCATTCCACTTCTCCCCTCGCCATATTCGCTGTAAAAGCTGAAGAAGTATCTGGGTCCCCATCCTGAGATGGTGTCGTCGCCGAAAAAATACGAAGAATTGTACGACATCGATGGTACTGCCCTTTGAAATCTGGAAATAAATAAATCATAATTAAGCCTCACATGAAATTTAAAAAATTACATTGTGTCACGATATCTTTGGAAGCAGAAACAAACAGTTTTTCAACTTGGTGATTTTCGGCTCCAATTTTTATGCTGGGAAGATAATGTTTTTCAGATAATCTTCACATCTAACTCAAGTCTCTCATACCAAACTTACTTAGTAAAGTGCCCATAATATGTACTTTATTTTTATTCTGGCTTTACGTGCATGTGTCATACAAGAACTAGGTTATAAAAATGAGAGTGAAAGTCAATACATTTATAAAAATTTAAGTATATATAGGCCCAGTCTACTTGGTTATTTCTTCGCTTATATGCACAAATTTCAAGTTTACCTAGATATTTACTTGAAACATGTAATTTCAAATTGAATGTCACTAAAATTTTCTTGAAAAAGTAACAATCATAAATTTTTACAGTGAGACAAGTTTTAATAATGGAATTTCTTAAGTCGTTTAGCTTCAAACAGGTTCCTCATCCGGATTTGACAAAAGTGTGAAATCAAAGAGCTAGCAGTCAAGTTGGACGTTAATGGAAAAACCCCTTCATGATTAGTAATATCTACTAGAAGAATATTGTACATTCTAGTAAATATAATATTTCTATAAAACGTTAAGTTCTTCCAAGTACCTAAGAATGCACTTCACGAACTAATAATATAAATATCTTCTCATATTTTTCTGCCAATATTAGAGAAAAGATGGAGACGCACGTCATGGATAATTTAATTTTATTTAGTTCAACGTACTACCAAGTATCAACTTCTATCAGGTATAAAAAAATTATTTTTTTCATCTGAATTTATCTACGTACGGTAGTATAGAAGGGCTTAAATTTAGAATCATTTTCATTTTTAATAATCAAATGGAAAATTGAAAAAGGTACTCAGAACTTTGTAAGAGCTGCAGGTTTCTATGATAAATGGAGTTGAATATTAGAGCATAATCACTCATTTAATACAACAACGTCACAACTCAAAAAATCAAAATTTTTGAGTTAAATATATGAAAAAATTTTTTTTATGTCTGCTTTAAGATGGTATAACTTTTAAAGAAAATTGAAAATTTTGAGATGTGGCGTTGTTGTATTAAATGAGCTTATGTCGTCGTTACCTTCCTACACTAAGTAGTCTGTTATGTAGTGGATCTGATATACTAGCCACTAAATACATATTAAAAAATTGGACCTGCTTTGGTACATAATAAACATATTATGTACCTATTAGCTAGACTTTTCCAAACCAAATTGTCAATTTTTCAGCCAAGATTTATGGATAAATATTTAAAAAAATAGTTTGGTATCACATTTTTAAAAATCTAAACCTAAACTATAAAGTCAAAAGGAGGAGCAATTGGAAAGATGAATTGTTTGGCACCAATTTGAATGAGCAAAACGATTATGGTACAATTACCTGAATCCAATTCCCTGAATGTCTTTTGTACGTCTCCAATATCCTGAATGCCATTTTCGGGAATGGCCATCTACCTAAATCATAATTTTCTAACATTAGATTTATTTTTTACTGAATTTATCCATCTGATATTGCTGTTTGGAGTTGAATGTTTGTAGGATATTGACTATTGAGAGATAAGTATTTGTGAATATAATTAATTTCCTTTGAAAGAATCATCTTTTGTGCAAAATCTGGCTGTTTTTTGAAGAAAAATAATTCAAATTCAAATTTTCATTATTATTAAAAGAAAAATTGAATTGGTGAAAACTACAGCAATTGGTGCCGTTCAAAATTTATTTGGCGCCAACTGAACCAACTTGGTGATACCAAAACTATTTTAGCACCAACTGAAGCCTTCGGTGCCATCCAAAATTAAGTTGGCGCCAATTGAACCCTTTTAGGTGCCACCAAGAATTTCACCGGCACCAACTTATCTGATCTGGTATAACCAAAAATCAGTTGGGTACCTCCCAAAATCGAATTGGCTCCAACTGACGCCATTATAGTGCTATCTAAAATTGAATCGGTGTTAACTAAACTAATTATGGCTACTCGAAATCAACCAACATTTAATCGGCGTTGGCCCCCACTAAAGCTATTTGGTGCCATCCAAAATTGAATTGGCGCTAACTAAATAGGGACTACTCAAAATTAAATTGAAGCCGACTGATCCAATTGGGTGCCACCTGGAATTAAATTGGTACCCACTGAACCAATATTGTTTATAACAATAACTTTTGAATAAGAATTCTTGAATTGAGATTCCAGTTATGACATTATTTTAGATACCACCAGAAACCAGTGGCTTAACACTGAAGCGAGGCATTAACTTCTTACCCAACTTGATGAAAATCGTTGTCATAAAAATAAAATTATTTTCCTGTAGTAAATTGTTTGTATCGACTCTTCCTTTCTTCCTTGCCACTTTTTAAAAGATTATTAGACTAATGACGTATCACAATTCCGTAACTGCTTATCGCCATGCATTTCCGCAAGTCTTAAGAAATTATCGTAAGCTATGGTAATTTAGAAAATGAAAAAAAAAAAAATGAAGAAACACCCAGTTCTACAATAATGCAAATGGGTATTTCCTTGTTCAATAGCCAGAATGAGCAAACACGTTCGCAGCCACTGGCATGAAGTTTGTTTTATTTAATCAAAAACCTTCAAGCCATTTGTAATTCAAGAAATGTAACCAATCTATGTAATGCTTACAAATTTCAACGAAGAAGTTCAAGTTGGTCAAGCAAAGTTTTAAAACTCATTTTTACACTTGCACTGGGCATGCTATATACTTCATATAAGAACCCCAAAATTTTCAAATATTAACATTGATTATAATTAAATTTTGCCAAGATAAAATTTTGCATGTTAAAGTTGAAGAAATTTTCGTAATTGGCTTGAGAATTATTTGAATTTACAAAGCGTCCTACGTTTTATCTTCATAATTTATTTTTATAATACATACCTATAGGTACATAAATTTTTAAATCTGTGCATCAAAAACAATTTCTTATCAACTGATAAACATTTTTTAACGATGTGGGGTTATAAAAAAATGAATTGGACAGGAGAAACAAGGAGAAAAAAAATCTGTTGGTATAATGAAGCAGATAAATCCTCCTCTTAAGAAATGCATATTCGTCTCATATTTGGATGTGGCTTTATGTATAGTTCTTGAGTTTGGCACTTGAATATTTTGTACCTATAGTTGTTCTTCAAATTCTGGTAATCTTTGAGGTCGAAAGGGGGAAGGGTGGTAATGAAGGATGATTTTTTGAAAAAAATATAACGACTTTTTTTACTCTATAAATAAGCTTAAAATACTTCTTCGCAAAAAAGTACCAGCGTATTATTTTATTTCAGAGCCTCTTTTTGATGGCAATTTGAATGAAAATGAAACTTACAAAAAAAATTATAGGTGACGTTAAAAAATTAAGTCAATATTCTGACTCACACATTTTTCAGAAATAATGAGATTTAATGACTGAGGTTAATGTGTCATTGGTCAACTATCACGTTCTTCTAAACATAAGTAATGATAATTATGAATGACAACGGAAACCCTTTTTTTTTTCTTGCTTCGGAAAACAAAGCTGGGTGTGAGAAAATATCACAGTTTTCTTTCAGGCACGGTTTCATGTAATTGTACGCAAATTCTACGAAAATATAAAACGCATACTAAGTTATTTTACATTCAGAAGATTTTCATGGAAATGGAAGAATCAGATGCCCATTCAAGGAAAACAAAAAAATCTTCTAACACCGAATAGGCTTCAATCTACTAATCAAGTCTGAAGAAAGCAATTGCGGAAAAAATAAATTGCTTCGTTCATAAAAACACGTAGGAATGATTAAGAATGGAACTTACATGTAAGTGAGAAAACAAAGGAGAAAATTTTGTTATGTCTACTGAAGGTGATTGACGAAAACCGAAAAATATGCAAAGCTAGGTTACCGAAAGAAAAAGAAGTTGTACGAGGGCTGTCCCAAAAGTAATTTTTGGCCCCAGGTTACACTGGGGAGACGATTTTCATTTAAAATATATGTTACTCGACCTTATCATAGAAATTTTGAGTCGCTTCTGTTGAATGTCTTTATTAAAAAAAAGTCTAATTATACACGATAATGATAAATCAGCCTTCCAAAAATGAGGTAAGAAAAATCAATTAAAAGAACCCATCAAGTGCATACTTTACTCGCTGTTGTTACAGTCGTAAATTTTATTCAAAATTACCAACTCAACATTAAAATAGAGAAAATTTCCTCAACATCATTGTTATGGAAAAGGTACTCTATCCGAACACTTGAAATGAATACATTGATTTATGCCAGTTGATTTCAATAGAACGTTGTTTAACTGCATGTACATAGACATAATCAATGATTATAACATGCTAACGTAGCCTTCACGCATGGTTTTAAAATGATAAAAAATTCAATTGCTGAACTAATATTTATCGCATCGAACATTAATTATCAAGATAATCTGTACAATCCCAAGAATATCATTGAAATTGTAAACTCACAAATGGTTATTATATCACGAAATAAATAATATTTAAATAGACCGAACATTTTATCAATGGCACAGGGTGTAAAGGTCTTATCTCCCAAAAAAAATGAAATCCTTCAGGCTGAGCTAATTAATAATTCCATATTATGGTATTCCTTTTTTTTTATTTTTGGAAATTGTTGAAGAAAAAATTTAAGTCAGGTGAAATGGAAGAGAGTGAAACTTTTAAACTTTCAGAAATTGTTTGAAAAGTCAGATTAAAAAAATTGCAAGTCTAATAGCATTTTTGTCCTCAGTCGGTTCTATGCCTAGTATTTTCAAAACAACCAACAAATAAAATTTGTTTTTCTATCAAGGATATATTAGCTCAAGACTTTTCAAATTTTGTGACGGATAGTTTTCGATTAAAAATAGCGCCAAAGAAACTAATAAGACATAAAGGTGGTTTTCACACATTCCAATGAATTATTATCACGATGATTTCGAAAATAGTGCTTAAAACCGTTATTATGATTAATGATTTCTGAGTATTTTGTTTCTACAAATGTGCAGCTTTACGAAGTGTTAATGATATGCAATAAGTTATACTTTATTTTTTATTCGTACAAAATAAAAATGTTTTTCACACTTCTACTGATGGCGTTCTTTTTGCCTCACATCAATATTCAATTTTATTCGCATTCATTTACGTTTTAAATGTCGTAAAATTTTACAAAGTACATACGTAGCAGACGATATGAAAATTTTCATAATGATATTTGTAACACGTAATAAAAAAGTTGGCGAGAATATTTTATACTAAAGGGTGTGAAACAGTAGATTATGTCTACATAACAAGGTTTGTGTCCAGAAGAATGTATGAGAAAAATTTGGTCGGTCGGAAAAGTGAGTGAAGGAAGTTGAAATATTGAAATAAACTTTTGTCTGGTACCTGCGGTTCTTCTTACACGGACGAGTGAAAATTACTTTTACTAAAATGTTGATAAGTTCATTTTTTCAAATACATATTACATAGGAGAGCAGAAAAACATTTTTATGTTACATAGCCTTTTTATGAAGCAACTTGACTTAGAATATTTTGAATTTTGGGACATAATATTTTTACTGTAAGGATGGCTTGGTGTGCATGAGTGAATTTGAGTTTTGAAAAAAGTGGACATTTACTCTTCTTGCACATCACGGTTCATTTTCAAGGGGAAAAAACCTGAATTTCAATTATAGCAAAGAGAGAGGGAAGGGGGAAAGTTTCCCTTTGATTTTGTAAGCTCAAGCCTGCATGTCAATTTTCCACATCAGGAGGAGTGAAGTAAGGCCATAAGTTACTGAGGAAATATCCAATCTAATTTGTGACTACGGTATCGCCTCCATTCTCAATTTCTACACTGAACTTTTTTGGTACATTTAATAAGGAATAATTTTTTTTTCCGCAAATCACTACTTTTACTTCAAATCTATTTTTGAAAAATTGACGATAGTTGAAAAGTTTGTAAGCGAAACCCCGGCTTTGACCGCCTCCAATCCACACCTGGGGGCTTAGCATAAGTGAGAGGGGGCAGAACTTTTAGTAAATTCATAAGGGTATAAAAGTTACCCACACCCACAAGTCTTGTTCTCTTTCATTAATATCTCTTTAAAGGCCATTTTTGGTCTAATTTTCCAGGTCCATTATGTAAGCAATTTAATTATGTTTACAATTCGTAGTTGTCAGCTCTCTTCAATTTTTTTTCATAGGCATACTTGTTATTGAATGTAATAAGTTCTGCTCATCATTTTCTTATAAAACCTGAATTCTTTAATTTAAAACGCTGAAAATATTTCAAGTTTATTTCTGGAGATTTAATTTAATTTTCGAGCTCTATAATATAATGTAATGCTACGTAAGTTAAATATATTATCTACTTTGAAGTGGTGTAACTTGAAGAACTCAAATTTGTTGCCACAGAGGCTCCATAATCATGTTCATATATAATTCAATGAGGACTCTAAAAGATCTTATACATTTAAGTAGAGGACTTGAAGATTTCTAAATTAGATTTCTCTCGACTTCTTATCATTGTCAATTGGATTAAACAATTATGAACTTGCACACTTTTGAAGGGGGTGCGAGCCGAGAATTTTTCAAATAGCTGAAACAAATACCCCACTAGAGGGAAGGATAATATGTTATCAAGAAAAGTAGGCTTTGGCACTGTTCATCATTATATCTAGCTCACAGATACATTCCGCAATTTCCGTAGCTTCGCAATATTCCACTCGAATGCTCGAAAATGTATTGTTACACCTATGTTTCAGCATTGCTCACCTGTTTCTACAAGCAGATAAGATCCAGTCTTACGTAAACCGGCACCAAATTACGATCCCAGCCATGAGCACACATTTTAGAAGCTGCATTCGTTTAACGTAAATAAATCACATCACGTTCTTCAATTTCATTAAACAATTAAAAATTTTTCTGTTTTTCACGTTCTGCAAAAGTATTTACATACAAATAATTTCATGTATAAACAATCAAAAAGTTTAAAAACTTCGGGTTAAACAAAAGGCACCAATAAACACGAGAAACACTCGGAACACACACCACACATCCGAACATCAATAGAAATATTCAACATTTAATCGTCGGTTTTTTTTTTTTGTTCGAGTAGAAAAATCCGCATGTGACTTCGATGACGAATGTTAATTAATACGAACACGAGTGACGTCACTGATGTGTGAACCAAGAATTTGCCCAGCTTACGAGAGCGTATGAACAATATACGGACTATAGGCTAATTGGCTTCGTATAACAAAATGAGAAATTATTCGTCCATTTGCAACCAAAAAGGAATCAAAGATAGACCGTGAAGATCCACTGCGTTAATTATCAGTCACTTCACATCCCTCCTCCAATTATCCCCCCTAAATAGATTACATACTCGTGCACCCGCACAACGTCATAATTACGAGCACATAAATTAAAAACATTAATAATGCGTTAAAAGTGTACGTTTCGATGATTTTTAACTACTCGAAACGAGTTTATAGCAGATATAAATTATAATGTTCGTCGAACAAGGCTCTAATTAATCAACTTATTTGCAGCTACTGAGATTAAGAAAGCAAACCAGGAGTTGGAGCTTGGAAAGGATCCAAAAAATTGAGGAAAAGGGTTCATTTTTTACATCATTCGAATCTTGTAGGTCTGGGCTAATCACTTGAAAATATAACATATACTGCTATCAATTTAAAAAAAAAATTGATTTATTAGTTCAATGTCATAGCTATACACTTCTGTTTCATTTCTCTCTCAACTCCTAAAGGAAATACAGAGTGTAACTTTTATTTTGTTGTAATGTGCCATCTGTAAATCAAACTAACTCGGCACCAAACCCTAGTTTGCCTAATTAAGTAATCTAAATTAAGTACAAAATCAGGTCTCAATGGAGATAAATAATCATAAGTCCTCATGAAGAAAATAGAAGTATGAAAAATTAAATTTCATAATCAAATACTCGTACCTAAATTACATTGAGAGAAATGAATATCCAATGCTGAATACTTGAAGTTTTTTTACTCATAGTAAACTCAACTACGCCTGGTTACTTGATTCCATACTTATGACTCGACTAAAATTGTTGTATAAAAAATCAAAATTCCCTCTTGTTCTTAGAAATACTTATCACTATCCAACTGGTTATAACCTGTTTTGCTATACGTAAGATTGAATTGTGAGTATGAAAAAACAAATTCATTTCACTCACTTTACTACGAGTAGTATCTACCTGAATTTTCTCACTTAAGCGATATTGGTATTACAAACCAAAAATTGTATACTCGTACTTATGTGAAAAAGTATACTTATTACGAGTACCTATTTGAGCATTGTCATTATTTATTACGTAGCAAGAGACAAGCACACGTTTGTAGACTTGTAGTTTTTTATCATTGTCTGCTGCATAATATTAGTTTCATAAAAGTGAAATGACAATGTGCTTACTGTCTGTTTTACCACAATTATTCATGCTGTGAGGAAATTACGACTATATATGATAGGTCTTTATAAACTTGAGTCATTTTTCTTAGATTAAGTTTTTTGAATTTAACGATTTTATGATCTCATATTTTAGCAACTAACTCACTCTTTTTACTTTTTTCATTTTGAGTTATTTGAATACGAAAATGTTAACACATAAGGAACTGAAACTTGAGTTTTCAAAGTTTTTAATAACATTATGTAAAATTATTTTTCAAAAAATCTTCAACATTCTTGGATTTACATAGCCTACAAAAATAGCATCTTATATTTGTCGTTCTTTTCCGTTTATTTGATTGTATTCAGACTAATGAAGGCGTTAGATTGAAATATTTGACGTAAAGAAAGATGCTACTAAAATTATGAATATCATAATATTATGTACTTGTAAGTGATTATGAGGTAAAAAAGAGAAATACATTAAAAAAACGGGAAAATTGCCCAGTTCTATAATTTTAGTCTAGTAATTGGATTCAAAAATCAAGATAAATTGGTAATGATAAAAAAGTTAGTCTGAATAGTAAGCCAGAGGTAATTCAAAGCCAGTCATGAAATGTACAAATGAAGCTGCCAGCTATGAATTATTCGATTTTAATTACGTGTTGAATAATCATTGTCAGTGGAAAGCTTCATAACTCCGAATATTGTCATTTTCTATTCACACAAAAATTCTTCCTGAAATAATAATAATAATTTATAATAATGTTTATTTGAGTATAAAAAGAACCGAAAAATGGTACACTTGGTCGTATAGTAATAGAGTTTGACTTCCTTGGACGGTGTCAAATGGTCATAATTAAATTATTAGATTTAGCTACATAACATAACCAATGTTTCATCATCTCACTTCACCTTTTTCGTCTGGATTAAAGAAAACTGAATGTAATTGCTAGTTATAGCATTTATAAGTATAAAAACATACTGTCATCAACTGACAAGAGCTCTGAATAGTGGATCATTATTATAAAGAGGACCAGAAACTTTCGACTGTACAATTTCCAGGGCTGTTGTGGTTCTATGTATTTTATGCCAATTTTATCGAGTTTAAAATTGTGATAAGTGTTCCTTGGTTTGCGTAGAGGGGCAGTGAGTGACCAGAATTATCAAAACATATGATGTTGAAAAGATTTTTTGATAAGAAAAATTTACAGATTGGTCATAAAGTTCTTGACGGGTAAGTGGGGGAGGAGGTCTGTTTTAGAAATATAGGTTGATTGCAATTATTTTTTCTTTTCTTCTCTGCTGGTTCACCTTTAGAAAGACATTATAACTATACCATTAATGCCAGAAGTTACTATGTCCATTTCAAAAAATTTACGAGATGTGAGGAAAGAAAACATTTTATTGAACGTATTTCTTTGGTATAATAACTATTTTAATCAACTTGAATTTCAAGCCAATTGATTATAGTCTTCATCCAAGTGGACAAAAACAATAATCTGTACCACCAAAGTAATGGTGGTTAATTTCTTTGTTCGCCTCTTGTACATTTATTTTAATGGACATAACACCTTTTGGTATTAAGCACTAGGAATTATTTGCTGAAAAATCTCTCTATTTTCTCTGTATATTGAAGGTAATGCAAAATTTAAACATTTCGACCTAATTAACTGTCACGATTCTGATTTCCGATGCTAATAAAACTAATTTCTTGAGAAACTGGAGGCTCTAAAAAACTTACATCACACAAACATTTCCTAAACATTCATTCGATATAGGCTAATTGGTGACGGTAGATCAGAAATATAACCACAATATTATAATCGTAAATTCCAGGATTTAATAGAAAGACGTTTAAAAAAAAACATAAAAATTAATAAGACAAATAAAGAATGAAGAGCACCAGAAAAGCAGGTTTTCATCGGTAATTCAGGCACATGTTGAATTTTGGAAATTATAGAGAAGAAATAATTTTGTTCTCTGCTATCTTCCGAATAATTTTTGTAGAGTTGGACTGGAAAAGTCATATTAACTAAAATTCTTTTCTTTTATCACTCGTAAATTAGATGACCTTCCTTCTTGATAAATCCAGATGTCTTTATTGAGCTCTCTGACATTAAATCTAAAATCATTCTTTTGTTCTTTCACTATTATTGAAATCTTATTTTTGGCTTTGTACCTCGAATTCATTGTTTGTTTGGTATGATTGTAAATTGTATTTCGTATTCTGAAGTTTGCAGTTCTACTTTGGGCTCTTTCTTCATTCTTTTGTTTTATGCTTATCTTGTGTTTTATGTTATGTTGAAGTATGGACGTGTTCTTATTGAGCTCGTCTCTTTTAATTTTCTTTTTTCAATGTTGAAAGTGTTGTTCCATTTTATTTTGTGGTTTAGTCGTTTTTATAATATACGTTATGTTGCGCTTTTCGTCAATGTATTCTGTTTAATTTCAATCATCGTTAACGGTCCTCTCCATCTTTGGAAGGAACCAACATGGAGATGGTACTTATCAGTATTCCGGGGAGAGCTCGGAGATTGGTGGTAAAATACTATTCCCCCAAATAATGATTTAAGTTTCTGTAAATGAGGTAGTTGGAGACATAGGGATCTCATTGTGTGTTCGAGTATGAATGACCTTAAACTCGTGTCATTCAATTTAAGATAAACTTGTGTTGTGAGGGCCATGAGGTGTCCTTCCTGGATCTTTGGTATGATTTCTTGGGTTTTCCGTTATGTAGTTATGAGATTTTGTGACTTACTCATTTTCAAACACTACAGAAATTTCAAATTAAGTTTCATGGCGCCCGAACAGGGACACCCATATAACTCACCACAGTCTATCTATCTTTCGACTTTCATGTTCTGTTCTAATTTTCTTCCGTCTACTGGACGTAAAACATTTTCTACTAGTCTTAAGTCTTCTGAGCATGCCGATGTGGCAGCTCCCTTGAATATGTAGGGTTATGCGCCTATGCTCGCGAATAGGGGCGCCCGACTCACCTACTGCTCTCGCCTCTTCAGGTCATTCTTTAATGTGAGCGGTCGATCACACTTTTGGAATAATATGATCTTTAAACCCATGTCATATTATTCACACGCCATGTCATCCGTTAAGGTAATTTAAACCCCCCAGGCATTAAATTTTATATGCTCTTTTAGTGGCTTCAATCTACAGTCGAGGTGACGGGTTGGAGTCACCCCCCTAGGGAAAACTTAATAATTGTTTTTCCCTGCACTTCGGAGTCTTCATTATACTCGCACTCCTTTCCACAGTGACGGCTGGGGATCTGAATAAATAGCGATCCAGCCTAACCACTGCCTTTAATACAACAAACGCCGTTAAACGCTACTCTTAATATCGTGGTAGTAATTTCACCTTTTTCACCTTTAGCTTTTAAGTTTCAAAATTTATCGTGTACACATTGAGGGTCTCGTCTACTGATTACCTCATCTTTTAATTTTAATTTGATTTAATTTTAACCTCAAAAATAAAGTCTTGTGAGCTCGTCTTGTAAGCAGCTTTCGATTTAGCTCTTAGAGCACTATTTCCAAATCGACGTCCCGTGACGTCATCTATTCTGTTAATGCCAATGTGGCAAAATGATTATTTCCACATTACCGCGTTGAAATAGTCATGTTCGCTAATTTAAGTTAGTTTAAGTTATTGTATTGAGAGCTCTAACGTCATCATCAACACCTCTTACAAAATTCCGTTAGGTTCTCTCTTACATTGTCACGAGTAGAGAAATTATTACCCCCCCTCTGCCATGACACTTTCTCTTATCAACCCTTCCGAGCGCGTGGTGAATTCCGCTACTAGCGCGCTCACCTTCTAACCACAGCTTTCTTTTGGCGCGAAACAAACTCGCCTAGTTATCGTGACCATTGTTATTTCTGAAACGCAATTCGTGTTCTCGTGGTTATGAAGTTTGAAAAAACAACTCTCTGAGTATCTTCGATTTAATTAATGTGTTTTTATGCAAATTCGTACGAATTATCACTTTTCGTAGACTTTTAATCATTGTGCGTCTATACGTTTCTTCAGATTCAACGTAAGTACGAATTTACCAATAAATCTCATCACACCATAGTGCGTAGCACGCGGTCAGCGATACATCAAAATTATTTTCCCTTATTTTTATCGTATTCTATTGTTTAAATTCGTCATGGTAGATCCCCTGCTGAGCTCGTGACAGCTCTTTCGATATATCCATTGTCCCATTGTATGTTACGCGTACCAGAGCCGTGTTTCTTCGATCACCGCGGGTGGTTCGCTACCGCTTCACAGTTTTTGGAAGACATGGATCCGCTAACTTACAGGTAATGATGATTGACGTTATCTTTTCAATACTTGATTATGTCTCTTTCGCGATTTTATCGTTGATAACCTTATTGTGTCTTATCGAATTATGTCGGTGTGTTCTTCGAGCTCATCATTTAGCAGGAGTTACGCACCTGATGATCTCAGGATCTGTATTCGATTTCCTAGGTTCGGATATAGCAATTTTGAGCTCTCATCAACCTGATTATGTCTTGATGTATGTCTTCTAACGTTAATGTTTGTAAACTTTTGAGATGGCCTCAATCTCTTTCGAGTCTGGCCGAATCTTTCTGATACTTGTTAGAGCTATGTCATTCTTTTTCTCTTTAATTATTAACGCAACGCTATTCTGTCTGGCCTCATAGTAGTTTTCCGTGTAACGTAACGTAGAATAATATGTCTTTTTCATGTGTAGAAAACTATGCATGTGAAATACTTAACGTAAAACCAGCAACCGATTTTCACGTTAATTTGAGATGGCCTCCATCTCTTTCGAGTCTGGCCGAATCTCCCATAATTAATGGTTACTGTGTTCCCTATTTAGTCCCTTCTGAGTGCGTTGAATCTTCAAAATATAATTCTTCAGCAACTTTCGTTCGCCCAGACTAAGATTTGCGAGGGTGAACAAATATCTTCACCACAGCCATTTTTCATCTAAGGCATAGGATAATAACGGAGATATAAACAAAAAATAGTTTTCCCATTATGTCCCTCTTTTATACACTTCGAACGATGTAATTCCAAATAAATTATCGTTCGAGCTCTTTGTTGAGATATCAGATTACCTAGAAATCTGGGCTCGTCAGCAAATTCTTTTCCCTGATTTGTCGTTCGCGTGGTCTACAGCGATAATTGATCACTATTGTTATATGATTGTGCGATCTTTTCGATATGGCATATTCCATGTCGTTTTACCCGATTCTTTTTGTAACCAAGCTTGGGGAGGGTATGTTTGAACCGGTCAAACGTCAGTCTCCACCAGCGCTTTTCTTATCACCTAATTAAGATAAGATTACCAGTGAGCTCTCCCTTGCTATGTTCATTCAACGAACCATAAACGCTGACCAATCCATTTGATCGTCGGTGCGATGTAGAGGACGCTCTCCCACCATCGACGGCGCGAGATGGACACGTTGCAAATTTTCACGATTTCAACATCGGAGAGACACGTGTCATATTTACTCGATTATTTCCTTTACCTTGATAATTTGTAAACGCGTATATGTTTCAATTGCGATTTGTCAACACGCATTAATCCGCAAAATTTCTACATTCCTGTGCTCCACAGAGACTCGCTTAGTCCTCCGGTGGGCGCGTACGGCCATAACTGTGAGCGAACTGGCGACTGTCCGGAATGCTTTCGCATTTCTGAATACTGTGAAGAGCTCAGTTCGACCATCGATTTCGCTATCCAACGAGTGGAGGTAACGGAGGCGGAACGTGACCACCTTCGGGAACGAGTACGTGAGCTCAGAACTGAGCTTTCGCAAGCCCGCAACGCTCTGAAATATACGTTTTTCGAGGTCTGGGACGACGACGGCACGCCGCTCACGCGTCGGGGCATGCAGCCTATTAAAGTCGAGCAACATGCGGAGGAACAAATCTATCGTTCGCCGACGCCGAAGATTCCTGAATTCTTACATCGTCCGGCGACTGCACCGTTTCAGCCACATATGATGAGCCCGTCCGAAAACACTGAATGGGATACGAAACAAATTCAACGTTTCTCCTACCATCCGCGTCACATTGGTATTGACGCGGGGACTGAATATGAGACGGTCAGATGGCAAGCACGTGAAGCTGCTGGTCGAGAGTTCAATGCGTTACGAGCTCAATATGAGACATTGGCTGGATCGGGAATGCCGCTGAAACCCGACCAACAGATTCGGTTCGCGCAAACCCTCATTAAAAACAATACAATGGCGCAGCCGATCATAATCCATGCGCCAATCGTGAATTATTTAGACGGTATCAATCACACTCGAATAATCGTTGATACCCGCGAAGAAGCTTTAAGTATGGCGTCATTTAATATGTTTCAAAACGATGACGGCATCAGATACTTTGCCCATACACCATTTGTACACTATCCCTTCGAGCTCCCTGATGCAGAGCTCGCAACCCACGATGCAGAAGTAAACGTGCAGTTTGGAACTTTTAACTTCCACGACGACATCGCGGTGGGCCTCACCAAACGTTGGAAACACGAAAGAATCGTTCTGGGCATCAATGATTTCATGAAAGTCCTGGTCGACATCGACATGGAATCACACGTGTTGGAGCTGTATCTCGGTGGTAATGTTTATACTTGCCGTTTTTATTGGTACTGCGATCATCTATACCGCAGTGCCTTTGAACAAGATAGACTCATTGGCCGAGCTCTTGCACGAGAAAATGTCCACGCGCAGATGAATTATCTCTATGGCGGTCGCCAACACACCATGAACTCCGCTGCCCGCGTGTCGCCCGTCATCATCGAAGGTCCGTCCCAGGCACCAGCTCCGAGTCCTGAATTTTCACCGAGCTCCACTCATGTCTCAGCTACCCCTGAACAATCGGAGCGGGGATCTGACGACGATCATGAGTACGAATCCTTCCTCACGCCACAACCATCGTCGCCCGCGAATTCTTCCACTGCAGACACTGTCGTCTTAACAACTTTGGAGAATATTGTTCCGAGTCCAAGTCAGGCAGAATCATCGGACTGTCTTGCCGCCACGTTACCTCCAACTCCCGGCGGATATGAGGACATCAGCGAAGATGAAGACCCACACAATCTGGCATGGATTCCCCTGCCAGAAGATGCTTATATGCCATAATGGGCTCACACTTCGCTCTAATCCCGTTTTTGGAACCACCCTCGTTTTATACTAGTCATTTTTGTTTTATTATTGTTATGACGTTTTTACTTTTACTTGCGTGGCTCCACACAATATTACTAAGTTTCATGGCACCTTCTGTATTACTTTAAATTTTGTGTTATTTTTTTCATACAGCGATGCCTAAACCACCAACTAACAACTATGTCCACCATTGCTGCCGCACATGGGCCTGTAACGAGTGTTTCCTAGCTCACGACCATTCCATCGAGCTCTGTCAAACCCTTGATGTCACAGGGAACTTCGTCGAATCAAACAAAGAAGAAGTTGACAAGCTCGTTGCAATTCGAACCGATCTGCTTAACGAGGTGTTTCAAATTTTGTCCGTATTAGAGCACACTCCATTCAACCGTTGGTGGATCGACGACTTTCTGTGTCACAGAGCAAAACAAAGAGATTTTACACCTCGCGCACCCGTACAAAACCCTCCACATTGTCGGGGAAAGGTGTGTGAAGGACATTGCGGACTTTGACGCTATGCCTAAGCCGCCGACTAATAGTTACGTCCACCACTGTTGTCGCACCATGGCCTGCAACGAATGCTTCTTGGCCCACGAACATGCAATCGACCTTTGCCACACTCTGGAGCTCATTGGTGTTCTAAATGAGAAGAATCAGGAGGACGTCGACAAAATAATTGCCATCCGCAAGGATCTCCTGGATGAATACTTCCAGATTCAACACGTATTGCGGCTCTCTCCATTCAATCACTGGTGGAACGTCGACTTCCTATCCCATAGGGCTCAGCAACGCAACTTCCGACCTCACGCACCCGTGAAAAACCTACCGCATCGTCTGGGGAGGGTGTGTGAAGGAAAATGTGGAGAAAATTCCTCTTCCTCTTCTTCTTAAAAAACTTTTTTTTTTCTAAAATTCTTTTAAATCTTTTTCTCTCTTAATTTCAAAATTAGACGATGCAGCAAAATTGTTTCCTGGCGCTCTTGTCTTTCGAACTGACATTTCAAAATTTTATATTTTCTCTTTCGATCTTTGTCAGCACAGATTGCTTAATCTGATTGTTATTCATTCCTTTGAGCTCTCTTAGTAATATGTGGAGCCACCCATAATTTTATTGTTATTCTATTCTTAAGATTGTAACACCCATCATGTGATTCGTGAATTTCCACTGCTTGTTATTTTTATGATTTATGTTTATTGAGCTCTAGTTTTATAAGTATCCTTATACTTACTATCACGTGGTTTCAAATGTCTCGACCTTTACATTATCATGATAGTGCTCTCAAAACCTGGATGTGACTTATTTTTATAAATTACTTTCATCAATGACCTCACTCTTCTTTTTCATTTTTACATTCATTTACCTCTTTAATTCAGTCATCATTTTTTTTATATTTTATTTTTCTACTACCTTGTTGACTGATTATCTTGATCTATCGTGAGTCATTTAATCGATTTTTAATTTTATACTTTAGATGTTAATCGAGCACTTCATGTGTTTTTATACTTTTTTACTTTTATAAATCATAAAGTTTTCTTTTCATCTCTTAATTTTAGTTCTGCGCAACAAATAACGTAACTTAAAATCCTATTCTATTTTGAGCTTTATGAAATTAAAACCTCAAAATTCTAAATTTTTTACTTCTCCATCTGGCTTTACCTTCCCATACGGTCATCTGGGGAGGGTGTAGAGTTGGACTGGAAAAGTCATATTAACTAAAATTCTTTTCTTTTATCACTCGTAAATTAGATGACCTTCCTTCTTGATAAATCCAGATGTCTTTATTGAGCTCTCTGACATTAAATCTAAAATCATTCTTTTGTTCTTTCACTATTATTGAAATCTTATTTTTGGCTTTGTACCTCGAATTCATTGTTTGTTTGGTATGATTGTAAATTGTATTTCGTATTCTGAAGTTTGCAGTTCTACTTTGGGCTCTTTCTTCATTCTTTTGTTTTATGCTTATCTTGTGTTTTATGTTATGTTGAAGTATGGACGTGTTCTTATTGAGCTCGTCTCTTTTAATTTTCTTTTTTCAATGTTGAAAGTGTTGTTCCATTTTATTTTGTGGTTTAGTCGTTTTTATAATATACGTTATGTTGCGCTTTTCGTCAATGTATTCTGTTTAATTTCAATCATCGTTAACGGTCCTCTCCATCTTTGGAAGGAACCAACATGGAGATGGTACTTATCAGTATTCCGGGGAGAGCTCGGAGATTGGTGGTAAAATACTATTCCCCCAAATAATGATTTAAGTTTCTGTAAATGAGGTAGTTGGAGACATAGGGATCTCATTGTGTGTTCGAGTATGAATGACCTTAAACTCGTGTCATTCAATTTAAGATAAACTTGTGTTGTGAGGGCCATGAGGTGTCCTTCCTGGATCTTTGGTATGATTTCTTGGGTTTTCCGTTATGTAGTTATGAGATTTTGTGACTTACTCATTTTCAAACACTACATTTTATAGTTGTATTTGTTTGTTAATTAGGACTCCGAGACAATTGGTTATAGACTTTATCATTGATAACATTTTTCTTCTCAACTCTCATTTAAAAAAAAAAATTAAATAGTACAGTTTTGCTCTAAGGTATTGCGGATTTTCGTTTCGGCTGCTAAAATGATAAATTTTGCGAGTTTTAAGGTCAAAAGAGTACTTTCCAATTACCATTCCTTTCACTGAGTTTTGCACCTTCAAATTTGGATATATTATCCTTGAATATATTTTCTATGTCCAGACGAAGTTGTTTTTTCATTTTCATTTTTTTCAATGTTTTTTTCAAAGCTCTAATAAAGGCTGTAGACTACACCCTCAGAACATTAAAAATGTAACAGTGATTAACTGAAACCTGCGTTTTATTTTAGCTGATTTTCTCTTGGAAAAGTTGTTTTTTTTTGTTGTTTCAAAATTATTATCTGAAAAATTACCCCAGCTGACTTATTCTTTTTCCTACATTGGAACATATTTCTTAATACATAATTCTTTTATCTCATTTGAAAGACATTAATATTTTTATGAATCATAATGGGAAAGTTAATGCAGATATATGGGGTTTTCATTTAGCGATATAACTGAAAGCGTCCATAGTGGTTAACATTTATTGACAGTGAAATGGTTTTGGTGCTTTTCATTATAATCTTCAGATTTAATATTTAATAAAGTTGAAGATTTATAATATAATTTTTTTTTCTTTTGAATTATTTCAACTTTTTTGTGTTCATTTAATTTTTTCTGATGGGCATTGTGATTTTTTGATGCAGTGTTTCGAATCAGCTTTTATATCTAATTATTTACAATTTAAACATTTTATTCGATTTTTAAGAAATTTTACGAAAAAATTACTTTTTTTTTTTCAACGATGCAGACTATTATATTCAATCTTCCGCACTCCCTTTTTTCCTTCAAGTTATTATACATCAGCTTTATTAATTTGGTCAGTTATTTTATTATCAGTCTAAATTATCTCACCAATTTATATACTTAAGCTTACATGTGATTTGATTTCATGTGATTTCTCTTACAGATTTTAGCAGCTTTATGTTCATTCGGAAGAGAAGCCGATCCAGTGATATCCAGTAAAGTGTTTTAATTTAGGCTACAATATAAAAGTCTGAAGTATATGTATCCTCTAAATACTCCTTTTCAAATAATTCAAGAAAGGTAAAGCCAAGATGCCCTGAAAAAGAATTTGAAAAAAAATCACATGAAAAACTTTCATTTGAGTTATAATGAGAGTTAAAAAAATATATAAAATTCTATAATTAGGTATTCTGCTCCATTCATTTTTTTTAACATTCAGTTTTTTGTTAGTTATTTGGTTGAGTTTCAAAATTAACTTTATTACACCTATAATATAATACGCAGGCTATTATCTGTAAAATATTGAATAAGGCAATGCCCATTATTTAATCAAACACGAATGTTAAGCATTCATGTGTTACATCCCCCAACCCAAATAAGTGTTTCGAAAGTCCAGTTGGCAAAGTTACAAAGCTCCCAATTTCCAATACTTTGACGAGAATGCTTTATAAAGCTATTAATTTTATGCTTCATATCTTTTCAATATAGCTTCAATCTTTTCGACTTATGATGCTCGCGCAGTAGAGACTTTGGCTTACATTTTCAATGGAACTACAGCTGCTACTTCAGTTATCACGATATTTGGCATCATAACAGTAAATATAAATTATACTCGTAGTTGTCCAGTTTGTCTTAATTTATTTGTATCGATGAACAGATTCTTTTAAAATATGACTAACTATTCTGTCAACCTTACAGTCCAGTCGATTTCTAATAGCTCCATTATTAATGTGGGATATCTGGAGGCTTTCACTCATCACGTATATTGAAACTCATGTTCGATCTGAGCACATTTATCAGATTTATATTGGTGAGAATATACTTTTTTTTTCAATCAATCCCAGTTGAAGGTACACAGTTGGAAAAAATGTAGTCTATACATAATTATGTTGTGTAGTGTACAACCATTTGGTAAACTAATAACATACTTATATTTTTTTCAAAGTTTTTAACTTTAATGTGGAGCAAAATGTAGATATACTCATAATATGGTGTCGGGTGTCGTTTTGGTTTCGATTTTGGTTAAAGGAGTTTTTTTTTGCAGTTTTTACTAGTTTTGGTTTTGCTCCACGTCACTGTTTTTTAAAGGTGAAGAACTTGACTTAAAATTGAATTTTGAGGGATTTATTTCACTCGTGTTGTTATTGCTAAAATATTACATCCAGGGGACAAATAGCCCAGTCACCCCTACTGCTGTGCCATTTTTACTATAATTGTCGTACGGATCATTTTTCAATGAAAATTTCGGCTCCATTTGTAATTAAGTTCAACGATTTATGGTCATTTTTCTGCTGTAGTGTGGCTGCTGATTTGTCTTGTCGTTGAAATGTATTACATTGTCAAGCCTCAAAACCAACAATTCACTCCTACCTCGAGAATCATTGCCGTAATAGAAGCGAACCGGATTTATAACTCCCGAGCGACATTCGACACCAACTATCATTCAGCATTTCAGAATACAGCACCGCCATCTTATTCATCGGTCATGGCTTCAAAAAGCAACTCAGCTCAATCAGAAATTTCATTTCCCGTCGGCAATGCCCAAGGATCTTCCAGTGAAAACCCTCCACCAACCTATGAATCTCTGGGCTACAGCTACAATCCTCCTCATCAAATTTCTAGTCCTGTATAGTTAACGACTTATCCGCCCCAACTTCATGAACTAGTCCTATTTTAATGAACTGGATTCTTAAGTGGAAACCTGCTAAAATAGAATGGATTCGTTTTCGAGAAAAATCACTGAATAATCGAGATGCGTATTCAAAGTAGAAGAGTGCAAAAAGAGGACTTGAAGTTCATTTAGTTTATTACGAGATAGCTTAAAAACAACGAAATAAGTATAACGACCTAATTAAACCGTATAATCCAGAAAATTCCTCACATGAGAATGTACTCGTATTATAGTCAAGATGTAATTCCTTTTTCGTCTTTATTTCGCATTCATGGCGAGAGAACGGGAAGAGGAGAGAAGCAAGCAAGAATTCGCACCATTTATGCAGCAAATGCCATTTAATGAGTCGAGGTGGACTTTGCACAAGATAAAAATAAGAAAATGATAAATATAAGAGCGGAAATATTATTCTCAAAATAAAATTCACAAGTCTCATTATTTCATCTCGGACACTCATAATGATTATTTATTTATTTTTAGTTGGAAATTCACGGTCGTAATTAATTCTACTTTGATATAGTTTTAAAATTTTATTTCCGTGCGAATAAAAGGAGAAGATACAGAACACGTTGAACATGTTCCAAAATAAATTTCGTGTGTATTCTTCTTCACCCAGGACAAAGAAAATACAGAACTCGTTGCGAAAGTGTTACACTAACATAGATTTAAACTGAATTTAATGATTAATGATTTTAATGACCCAAGTGACTAGCGATGAACACGATTTAAAGATGCGGGAAGTCAATTTATGGAAATCTGGCCAATGATGACGAGGATAGATCGTGGGAAGAGCTTTAAAAGGCTGGATGGTCGAGAGAATTTTAATAAAAATGAATAAATAATCGTCGCAGTTACATAAAAATAGACGTCTGTGCTGACAAAATATGATGAGAAACTTCTAAAAATCCGTCATTTTCAGTTTCCTGTCAAAGAAGTAATTGTTTGGACGTCAAATAGGTAGCCATATTTTATTTAAATGAATTTTATAGTCAAAGGTTTGGTGATCTAACGTCAAATTGCTGTTTGCTGATGAAAGAATATTTTATTGGAATAAAAATGGATTAACTGAAACTTGCGTTTTATTCTTTTTAGTCTGTTTTTGTTGATAAAATTTGATGCCCAAGCGGAGTCTTTAGTCCCCCTACTCCCCACTTGAATTTTTCAAATTTTACAAATGATTCAGCCAGGATGTTTTTTTTTTAGCATCTAAGGGCGGTTATAAACCGAAAACCCCCTTGTGGTTGGCTCTGCTCCAAGCCAGGAGTGTAGCTAGGAATGTTCAGCCTCCCTGATATGATCGTTCGTCCTTACAGCAAAATCCGCCTCAGCAAAATTCGCCCACCAGTGGTGTACCCAAGATGAGGTTGGAGGATTCAAGTCTTTATCAGGCATCTTTCACTGACAAAAAATACCAAATGAGAAAATTTTCTGCGGTTTGCGCAGAAAAATTGGTAATTGGAAGACTAATTCCCCCCCCCAAAAAAAAAAAAAATTAATTAAATTTACCCACTCGACTGAAGCAGCCTGGCTACACCCCTGCTCCAGACTTTTAAAATGCAGATAAACCATAAATCTTCAGAATATCTAAGCTTAATAAAAGATTTATTGCGATCTCTATAAGAGATGGAAAAAATTCAGCTTATCATCAACGACAAGATTCTCGTCGCCCAAGTCAAATTATTTAATTTCTTCCAAAGCTGTCTTCACGCAGCAATCAATCGAGTCTGGGCTGCATCCATTTTAAATCCTATCTCACGCTCCTACCGATCGGAAACGTAATGATTATTGATGTCCCCTCCATGGCTCCCTCCCTTAAAATGCTGCCGCTAATTTAGATCTAACGGTACGATAAATATCGACTATAGCCAGTCTATGGGCTCGCATATGCTGCCCTGCTATACGTGCAGCAATAAAATTAATAACGGAGTTGGTGTACTTAATAGGTAAATCGTATAGGCAATATAGTGGGTATAATTTTGTGAAACGACTTCAAACTTGAGAGACGTAGAAGCATGTAGATGCCTGATGAACTCAAGAGGAGAAAAAGTGATTTGTGATGAATTCGTTAAAAATAGCCAAAAGTATGTTAAATTTAAGGAAACGTCTATTGCTCCATTCACTTAAGTAAACGGTTCAAACGTTTAACACGTTTCAAACAGTCATCCAACTAAGTCAACCAGTTAGTTCGCTTCTATAAATATTATTATTGTCGTAACGGTACTAATAAACCGTTTTGGTTCTCTTACCATCCGACAAGCCGTGCTTTTTTTCCTTCTCCTTTATTTTTCGTTTTCCTCATCATCATTTTCATCTCGAAGCAAATATTAATTGTTTTAAAAGGGTGACCATAACTTGAATACCGTAACTCGATTGTCTCCTGTAGCCATAGACCCATGTCGATTTTCAAGATGGGTGCTGGGTCTACATGTAGACTACCATATTTCAATGATTAAAAAATATGGTCAGCTAGAGTTGGAAATGAGAAAAAGCATTTATGACTAAATGACTACAATGAGCTATAAAAGGTGCCTACGTAGTTTTACTGACCTTTTTCGTGTGACTTCTATCATGATTAGTTTTTTTTTTTGACCTTTTTACATTAGAAACTCGGTTCGGTGGATAACTTCTCATAATGATATTTATCTTCAAATGTCATTCTAGGATTTTACATTTAATTACAGCCCATTGCGTGCAAAGTACATTTCTGAATAAGAATAGTCTCAGGGTTTATATTCTTGAATTTGGCCTTTTGGACTGAATAAAGTTCTGCTTCCAGCAAAATAATAGGGACAATTCGGATAACGTGAATTAGCCAGACTTGGAAAATTAACGTCTAATATTAAACTTATTTCAATATACTTATAACCAATACATTCGCAGGAATTTATAATTATACCATATCGATGGTACGGCAAGAAAGAGTTTGATGTAATTTTTGTCACGTTTTTGTTTCTCTTACCCAGAGTATGACACTGTAGAAAGAACCAATTATTTAAAAAAATGAACTGTGATTTTGAGTGGGGATAAGTCCACTTCTCCAAGATTAGTAGCAAAGCGAAAACCATTTTCATGTGAAATCCTATATCTCACTGGACTGAGCCAGCATGATATGTTTGAGAAAGTATCTCAGCAATATTGTGTCTGTATATTTACACATCTGCAGCAAGGATAGAAAAATAGGTCAAATGGAAGGACTTACCCACTTCCTGCGTATAAATCAAAAGTGAAAGTAAAAAACCAAAAGGGATCGGTAATTTGCTGTGTCAACTGTTCTGGTCTTCATCAAGGGAGTAAATTCAGAAATTTTAAAATCGATTGTTCTTATATCGACGAGCATGTCGCACATTCAAAGACAAATATGATTTTTTAATTCTGAATTACATTAGCTCCTATTAAACTTGGAAAGCTAGAATTAGTCTCATTAGAAGGAGAAAAACTAGAGAAATACTTTGTAGGTTGATGTAAAAAGTTTGTCAATTAGATTTTTTTATTTGTTTTTAAATGATCAAAATGTTATTTTAAATTGTGGGTCTTCTTAAAAATAACTTTTTAATAAGTTATTACTTAGTATTTTTGTTTTTCAGAACAAGCGTTTTCAGAACAAGCGAAAGCAAAAATCTGTCGAAAAACTGCCAGCAAAAGGTTCAAGGGCACTGCCCTTGGAAATTCACCAGACGTCAATTATTCATATTCGTGATGCTTTAAATCAAACGATTTTTTACTGCTTCATTATGGACAGGTTCGTTTTTCGAAAGAAATGATACAATCTTCACATATTTCCTCTTCTCACGTCGAAGGAAGATGCAACTTAATAACCATACCATCTGGAGAATTCCAAGTACCAGCCACTTTTGATGGAAATTCTCCCATCGAAGTGCTATAACCAGTTATTAGCGCAGTCGTTATCAAAAATTGATTATTCTTGCCTTTTCATTTTTCCGAATTCTTATTTTGTAAGAATACTAACAATAGGTTTCAGAGATTTGCTTCGATTTCGAATATAATTTTGCACTGATTCAGAATTATAGTTGTTAGGAGCCACTTCATTATGTAGGCACTTGTTTTTACTTAAGTAGACGAACTCGCAGCGAAAGTATGAAATTTTATCTGCTACTCGTATATGAGGTGAATATCCAGCAGTGAAAAAAATAAGAAGTGGATTCGGACTTGGAGTAGATACGATTAGGTAAAAGAGGTATGTAGGACTCAGTTAAGCTGTCATACACTTGTTGCTTTTAAAGCCCATCCTCTTTCTCTTTCTCTTTTCTAGTATTTGGTCCATTTTTCAACGATTCCTCGTCTTAACTTATATCTAAATGGTATACAAGCATTACCAAGAAATTGTGGAATTCAAAGGAGAGATCTGATTTAGTAAAAAAAAAAACTTCTTTCATAGGTAAAAAATTTGTGAGACGTATATCTGAAGACTATTTGAAGCCCAAAACGTGCATAGAGTACCTAAAGGAAGTCTGATAGTAGGATGGTACCACACGAAGCCCACTTCTGAGCTTCGTATGTACACCATTGAATACATTATTATATCAATTTTTTCCCCTAAAATAAGTAATCGTGCTGATTTAAAACTGCAGAGGGGGCGTTCAAGACGCACATACTCTCCGCAGTTTGCAGAGGCACCAAAGATATTGCGAGGGAAAATTTGGGGCAACGAAAAAAAAATTAGGGTGTCAGAAAAATTGCTAGGATGGAGGAAAGGAGGAATGGGGTACTAACTAAAAACGAGCACCAAAACATGTCTCTGCGGAGGCAACCCCAAACTTCTTGCACGCCCTTGGTGTAGTATAGTCTAATATTTCTTTGTAAACCTGCTTATTCTTTCCAGCTACCTAATTAAGTTTATTATATTGATTGACTAAAATGATAATCGACGAATTAGTGAATTTTCACTTTTATCGATAGTAATTCTGTCAAAATCATCCTTTAGAGAATAAATGAAAATCTTTATCTTTACATCAGGTTAATATTAGTTTTATTTTGACTCTGCATCAACCATTGTTGATCTTTCGGATAAGACTGAAAATCTAATTTATTAAATAGATTTGAAAGCTTGGCGCATTTGTATCGATCTTGATAAGATTTTACTGCTTCATTGAGAGAGCAGACCAAATTAAAGATTCATTGAAGTCTATTACAAGCTTTCTTTACTTTCATTTTTTGTTGTTGGAGAAAAGAAGTCAACAGTTTGAGTGCTGGAAAAAAACAAAAAAACAAACACTAATTTTATGCAGTACTTCCGGGATAAAACTGACTTGAGGAAGAATTTGAAAAATAATTCAAAGAATGGAAGAGGAAACAGATGAATTAAGAATGGAGAATGGAATCAAAATATTTGGAAGGTATGCGAAACGTTTCACGAAAATGGGGCCAGGTTCGATAAAAATAATTTTTAATGTGCTGAATTTATGGAATCTTATTTTTTAAATTTTCGAACATCATATTACTGGAAAACACGAAACTGAAGGGATAGAATTCAGTTCACATGAAACTGCTAATTCCAGTATTACTTTGAAGTATTTCATTAATTAGCACATTTTGTCGGTTTTAATTTTGAACGTTTTCAATTCCAAAAGGCTGCTATAGTTATCGTGGCCTAAGTGATACTATCACCATAAGTCTAAAACCTACCAAGTCCTAAAAAAAAGTACATATATTTCTTTTCGAAATGATGTTTTGGGGCCTGATAAGGCTACTTGGCCAAAAATAGGTAATAATGTTTTTGGGACTTAGCAAGTTTTAGGCTTACAGATTTGCATTTTCCACATCTTGCTCTAAGATATATTTATAATATATTTGTTAGATTTGCCACAAAAATGGATTCAAGTCTAATGTGAGTATCATTACGAGAATTTGATTAGCACTTAGTATAACAAAACTTTGTGTTCAGTATAATAAAATTGTGTGTTCAGGTTGAAAATTTTTTGTGAATAAAAAATATCGTTGAATGGGCTTTCCTCCTTTTTTTAAAACTCAAGAAAAAAAGTGAAAATTTTTCAAGGGGGCCTTGCCCTCACCCTCTACCTGGCTACGGATTTGCTTTGGGTTTTAGAGTTGAATTCAAAATGTACCGGGTGAACCATACACATTTTTCTGTATCAAATCGAACTTAAATATAATATTATATTCTCACTACAATTCTCACCATGTGACCATTATTCGTATTTTTCAAATCAATTTCACTATATCAAATATTTTCCAAAGAGTTGTTTTTTTATTAAATTTTGCAACAGAAATTTATTAATTGTTAGGACGGTGAGTGATTTTTTAGTTTCTCACTCTTTTCAATGAATTTTTTTTTTTCTACCGAAGACTGAACTTCGTGTGATTTCAGTTAAACTATTACACTTTTTTCGAGACTAGATCTTGAGCAGTGTTCTCTTATAATCAAACGAATCTTTTCTGACGCTCGTTTTCCTTCTATAGCAGCCAACAAGTAGGCCCATCTCGTAATAAGCCTAATTTATCGACATTTTTTCGCTTGGCCAATTTCCTTATTATCGAATAGTTCGTTGACGGTCACGAACGAGTCAGACACTTTTTATTGTCTATCTTGTAAAATCACTTTGGTGGACTGAATGGAAGAGACGCATCAGAGTTTGGTTTGAGAAAAAGTAATTCAACGACTGTGTGCTTCAATATCCGAGTGGAAACAATGACGAATATAGAGGCACTATAGTATAAGAGACAAGCGGCTGGTGAAGAAATTTTTTTTTTGTAGGTATGACTACCGTAGAGATCAATGACTCAAGATGTCGATGATTCTGGTTATACCGATATAATTGGTTAAATACAGCAGGTGGCTCGATAAGAATTAATGGTAAGCATGAATAAAAAAAATAAGGCAAAAGATAAAACGGTATTTAAATTTTTCCTTTCTTATATTCTTCATGAAGTGGTAATTGATAGACGATGATATCTTCGACGACTGGCTAAATTTCTTAATTATTCGAGATGCAGATGCAATTGGAAGAATGTAGGTTAGTGCAAAAAGATAATGGGCTTGGTTGAAATGACCACAGAGATATTGATTACATTTTATCCAGTTGATTATTAGGTATTTATAAACGTAAATTAGACAATAAATCTAGCATACCACGGAATAACTAATATATATAAGTCAAAAATCATATTTTTAGAAAGATGGTTCTTAATATTGGTATTTTTGGACTATTTTTAGTATTTCGCATAAGTGTTAGTAGTCTAAATACATTTTTGAAATACCAACTGCTGGTGAAATTGCACAATTCTGGGCAATGAAACATATTCTTTAAAAAAATTGGATTTTTGACTTTTTGCTCCTTTCTGGCAAACCAGAAAATTCCATGTAATTCCTATATTTAAAAAAAAAATAATGGTTCTCAGTACATGAAATTTAAATAACCTGTACAAAGCTCGCAAACTTGATCATACTTTGGGATCATTTTTCAAGTGAAATATTTTTTGAAAGACTCTCTGAGAATTGAAAAACAGTTTCCAACTTTGTGTAGATATCTCGTTTTTCTAATCTCATTCTTCAATACACCAGTTCACATTTTAGGTCAAGTGAACTCAATATGAGCAATTTTTAATTTTCTCAGAGGATGCTACATAATTTAAAAATTTTCAACGTTTTTTCATGAATCAAACGGAAAGCACTTTTTAGTTTTTTCCCCCATAAATTTTTCTAAGGAGTGCAAGACTATTTTTTTATTTTTTTTTGGGGGGGGGGGTACATATGTACTTCTACACCCCCTAGTCATCAGCCCCGAATGAACTTGAATAAAATATTCATGAAAATTATTGGTACAGAACTCTAGTATAACAAGATCCCTTAAATTCGTGTCTTTACAAGCACGTATTCAAATTTTATTACCACTTGGAGGGAGGGGGGCTCTTAATTAAGCCCCAAGTTGAGTAAGTTGAAAACTTGAAGAAGAAATTCCTAATTCCATACCATTCAACAAATATAAACCTTTTTTTTCCTGCAACATTCATGTTTTTCGAAACTATTGATTTGGAGACTTAAACGGTGGTATACAATAGTTCGATTTTATTAATTCATTTTTTCAGTGCAACGATTTTCGAACAAATGCGTAACAATTTCAGCCGGTGTTTCCTAATAGATCACACGTTTCTTCCTGATCCTATATTTATTAAGCAATCTTCCAAATCGATCTGTCGATTTACTGGAATTTCTAAAAATAAAGTTGACCTTTGAATTTGCAGTACTTTTCCTACAGTAAAAATCGTAATTTTCTCAAATGTGTTCAATGTTTATCAAAAAAATTAAAATTTAACGCTTTTTCAGCCCTCCATAAAAATCTTCATGAATGAAAAATCATGCTAGAAAAAGTTTATCTTAACTTTTGCTTAATCTTTTAAAAACCTCTGACAAGACTGCAAATTTTCACTGAGGTACTTGGTATATCATAACTTTTTGGTGTCAACTTTAGTACTATTTTGATGACATATTGAAGAATTGTTATTAAAATAAAAATACTACTTGGTACGATATCTTTCATGAATTACTGTCGACTCAGTTTTTACTTCAGTTGGTCTAAGATCAAGACGAAAATAGACATCATAATCTGAGCCAATTATTTACCAGACAAACATAAATTAAGAGACCCCTTTTTCGGGCGATTGTAATTTACGACTTAGCTACGCGACAAATTGCTCGTCCCAATTTTCGTCCAATTTTCTCAATAGGTTAAAATATTTGAACAAAATCGTCGTAAAATTGAGCTGAAAATAGGCCATTTAAAATAAAAGCATCGTAATTAGCGAGTATGTGTATTTCTTGTTGATTTTTTCCAACCTGCATCTTTAAGATAAAATATTATTTAGCTGTGTATAAGTTCGCGCCGAACAAAGAACGTGTGAACAAGATTTACGAGAAAAATGAAACAGATGATTACTTATAGCTTCTGGCGGACGTAGGTACATTTCTTTTATGTGCTTCCGAGAGGAAGATATAAAACGAAGATTTTTATTTTATTATGGCTCTTTTTTTTCTTCCACCACGTCAATTGTCCAAAGAGGAGAGCACGTACAGCCATGAGAAAGATTGCTGACCAGCTGAGAAACAGAGGCGAAAGATTTTCGTGCCCATGTGATAAGGTACTTTTACACGTGATTAAGGTGATGAAAATTCCTTTTGAATTTTTTCAAACGCTGCTGGATATGAGTTGTTGGCGTTTACACGTATCCACTGTGCTTATAATATAATGAAAAGTGTGAAGTCACTGCGCTGAACCAATAGTGATATAGCCTACATTGGCAAATGATTGCCAATTTATGAGAGGGAATCCATTTTTCTTTTCATTAGAGATTTTTCGCACTGCATAGACAGTAGATTTACTTCTTTCTCAATAAATGGCCATGACCGAGAAAGAGATATACTTCTGATGTCAAGGTGGGTGCGGATTAATATGTGGAATATTTTTGATTTTTTTCTCTCTCAGCTGCGAGCAGAGACACAGGTTTTTTATTTTTAAGGATCTATAATTATATTGTTCATAGACATGGACATTAAAAAAATTCATCATTTGACTATAAAAATGAAGATGCGTATAAGAAGGGCTTAAATAGGAAAATATCGGTTTAAGATATTAACGTTAGAAGTTTTTGTTATAGTTGTATATTAATATAGGTGTGAGATTGACCACTGACAGGGTATTAGTATTTTTGTTTAGTCTAGTGACTATATACAATGAGATATGTGTCGTAAATTTAATATCCGTAGAAATGAATTTATAGCAATTTAGCTAAAACCCTCAGACTGTGACATGAAACTATTGCAATTGTATCCCCAATTATACAGAAACATTGAAAATTCAGTAAATTATTAAAAAACTGATCAGTGAAAGACATATCACAGTATCCCAAAAAAACCTAAAGAAAATTTTCCTTAATTAGCGTTGAAAAAATGGAAAAAACTATAGCAAAAGAGCTGATTCAGGTATTAAAAACATGCTGTAGCTTTATGAATTGTTTTAGATTTATGTAAATGCCAAATACATGACATACACATTATAAGCTATAAATACTTCGGACACAACTTGATAATTTTAACATGTATGAGTATACTTTTCCAATTTTGGTCAGCTAAAGCACAGAATTGATTGACCCACCAAAATATAAATAATTTTTTGCCCTTGTAAGTGGACAAAGAGCCTTTTCTAATGATCAGTATAAGGTACTGAAAATATTGTACTTCTTCCAGAAAGGTATTGATATTACACTGAAAAAAATTTCGATAGTAATTTTTATTAGGTACACATTTGTATGAGAAAACATGTACAATTCAAGATGTATAGTAGAAATTACCACAAAATAGTAAAATATACTATCCAAAGATGATAAAAAGTACTACAAATACTACAGGAATATCGACAATAAATCCTGAATGGTCCCTCTTTTTCTATAAAAAACAGTACAAAATATAATTAATTTCTTCCAGTTCATTGATATACTCGTAATTTTTGGGCTAGATATTGATAATTTCAAAGAAACAACTGAGGCAGTAATATTTTCACAAGCAACAACCACAAAAAAATTAAGCTCATGCAAGTAGGCCTACTCTAAGAAATGGAGTAAATTTTTACACAAGTGCTGAGCACACATTTTAATGTAACTGCAAAATGTTAAGAATGACATTTTCCAACGAACCTTGGAGAAAATCATCATTCCACCATATTCACCCATTACCAACTGTAATCTTCCGATACAGTAGTCTATTTATTTATTTATTTATTTTTTTTTTGTAGCTCAGCCACCAAGACCTTCTATATCAAATGACATTGGCATTGAATAAAAAATGACACAATTACCCCGTCAATGTAAACGCATTTTTTTTCCAAGTCAGAGTAAAAAAAAGTCCTACTTGTGGTATTACACGCGCGATTAATTCCGCAGTAATTAGTCTACGAGATGATTTTTTGACACCGATTCGCATGCAAATAAGTGCGCTAATAGAAGAAAAAAAGGAAAGGAGTAGACGAGCATACCAACGAGTATCAGTAAGTGCTGTATAAATTGTTGTAAACAAGATATATATGATCACATTTTGCAGATTTGTTGGTGGCGAGTGAAAAAAAAATAAAGAAAAAATGGTGACAAATAATATACAGAAGGAAAATAGAAAAATGGTAATAGAAAAAAGCAATCGCGTGTCTACGCAGTGGGAAAGTAAAGTTTCTTGTAAAAGAGCCTTATCTTGTGGCCACCGTTTTTTCGCTGGGTCACCCAGCCAACCAGAACCTGCAGTTTTGAAAACCCAGCCCTAGTGCTCTCGTCAGGTTCAGCTTCTTTTCTCTCTCTCAGCTTTTTTCTTTCTTCTCTTCCTTATGTCTTTCTTTTCCTCCTCTGGCTGGTCTGTATCTTCTTACCATGGAGGATCGTTTTCGATTACACTCGCATTACCAATTTGAACTCGCTTGCAGATCGTACCTGTGCATAGGTTGATATCATATATTATTGACAGTGCGTGACGTATATACCAAAAAAAATGATCATGTTCGTCGAATACTTTTTCATAACTTATTGCTGTTTCGTGAGTGCCCGTTGAAAATGTGATATTTTAATTACTAACAATAACTGAACTCGTGGTGTGTATATCAGTGGAAACATTATTGGATGTTGACAAAATAAGACGTAAGTATATTTTATTTACAAAGATGTGTGCTAACCCATTGGAATTTGAAACCACTAGAAGAGGTCAGCAAACTTTGCTATGACTGTAGGCTGCAAAGTGAAACCTTTTCACATTTCATTTATTATAAAAAGTACAAGAAAACTGAGATTCAAATTGAAAGCCAACGTTTTCACAGTAAAAATCTCATGTCATAATTTCAGTTCGAATAAAACAAAGAATTAAGTAAGTTTTTCTCTAAAAAGAATAGTTCACCCCATAACCCAATGCTTACCTCTTTTATCTTTTAATTATTCTGGGAGTGCTCTATGATCCCCTTTACTCACAAAAAAGTCTACCTTGAATTCTTGAAAATCCCCCCCCCCTCTAAATCCAAAATAAAAAAGAAGAAAATTCGTCAGTTTTTCAATTGGATTTTTGTTTTTTACAGAAAAATCTTCCTTCCTTCAATTCTAAAAAAAAAAAAGATGAAAATTTGTTTGTTTTTCATTTGGGTGTTTGTTTTTTCAAGAAAAATTCTTCTCTGGCAAACTACCATTGACTGGACACTCGTCAAAAATATAGTGTCAGAGCACCCCTGATTATATCAAATTATCATTGAATTGAGCAATAATTAAGTTTTAGTGAAAATTATACGACCATTTGTAGCAGTTTGACACAAAAGCGATCACTTTTGGAAAAACGCAAAAAGATGTTCAGGTCAAAATTAGGGCATCAATTTTTGGTTTTCAATGGAAATTCATAGTTCAAATCCAGTAATATCAAAACCCAACGAGTGTTAGTAATGTGCTCAAGACTCAACAGATGGCACAGCAAGCTTTATTTAAAAATAACAGAAAAGGGGCAACACGTTATGTTGAACTTAAAAGAGGTCCTGAACTCCAATTCTGCCCCTCCCACCATGTTGAATACCTTGACCAGAAAAATCTAATCATGTACAAGAATATTCATAATCAACTCATTTCAGTGGCAAAATAAAATAGAAATTATAGATAATTTTCAAAAGGTTTTATAAATTTTTAGTCATTTTTCCCAAAAAGTGTTTTTTTAAATTTCTCAACCTTGAAACATCTGTAACTTCACAAATTTTTGAGGTACAAGGTTCCGGTTTAGTCTCATTTAATGTCAAATTTTACGTAGTTTTACATAATATGGTTTGCTTAAATCATTCTTTATCCGACCGACAAAGTGGCCCTTTTTGAGTGAGCCTGTCACATTTTGTAAAAAGGTTAGGAATTTTGAACCAAAATTACAACTAAGTTGAATTTATAGAATTGATTAGGTACCAAACTACTATCATGAAAGTTTTTTTGAGGTTAAAGAAACGACCTTGTTTATATTGGTGTTGATATTTTGGGATTATTTTTAGAAATTTTCATGAGTTAAAATTCTAAGTTTTCTAGCAAAAGTTATTTTCAAATACCAATAGCTATTCAAATTGCATAATTTTTTCATATTCGAAAGACCTCTTTTGAAAAATCCAATTTTCAAAATACTCAACAAGGATGTAAGAGAATTATGGGGTCAAGTTTGTAGTTGAGATGAAAACTACATAAGTATGTAATCTATGCCAGTTTCTTGAAATACATAATAAATTTATCTCCTATGGAAATAAAATTCAACTCTTTTCCTGAAACCATAACTGATTTTCTATCAGCAATATGCACATCTGCTCTTTCACAAATATTTAAATCAAAATCAATATCTATATGTATTCGAAAATAATCTAATTTGTCTTCTCCATTTCTCTCCTCTTGTATTTGACCTTTCTCAAACAAAGTGACCATTTATCGTATCTACATCGATTAAGTATAAGAATTTGAATGCAGAGTCTGCTCAAGCTCAACCCTATTTTTCGTATGTTCACATAATGTATGAAGGAGAATGTATCACCTGTCTTCCGGTTCCACTTTTAAATGGTGATGAATTGTAACAAAAAACCCACGAAAAAAATGTTAATTTGGTACCTATATATTTGGTGGGAAAAAAGCATGAAAAAATTTATAGCTCTGTAAATTAATACGTTAGGTTCCTCCTCATGAAAGGATCATAAGGTGTAGGTCAGACGTTTATTAAACCAGTAAAATAATTTTATAGCCTCTGAAAAAATGACAATAAGAATTGTAAATTTCATAATTAGTCGTATAAGTGTCTTTTTACATATTTTATGGCGGACAGGATATTCGTCGAGACGTAAAAATTACGATGGATGCTTGTCATCAGCAACGTATGCATGCACACTATGCATTCGTGGAAAAGTCATTGAACTTGAGAATTTTAATTTACATCGGAATTGCAACAACTTTCACGCAAATTAGTATTTAGGAGTTCACGCTAGGTTATTGTTTAAAAAAGGAATCTGTGTTTGCTCAAGAGATAAAAATTTACCAGAAAAGGGTGAAAGAAAAAAGTAGATAGAATGCAGCAGCATTAAGAGTTTTCATTCATATTATTAGAAGGTCAAGATTTCCTGTACTATAGATATTAAAATTGTTGTAGCTCGTGACAAACCGTAAAAAATGAACCTCCATCAACTTGGTTCAGTCTGATTTATTATTATAGTGACCTTGTTATCGTGGAAGCATATAACTGAATTCAAAACACATGGTTTTCAAAGGAGTGGTAGTTTTTTTATTTTTGGGAGGGGACTTTGGAGGATATAACTGGATTCAAAATAATCTCAGAAATAAAAAATTCGCAAAGAAATTTTAGTTCAATTGAAATTGGTTTGCAAATTATCACATCATCTGTCTCTAAGCTACTCAATAATAAAAAAAATTTGGCTAAAGAAAAAAGAGTTCGACGGGATATTGCATAATATTTTAAAACATGGCTGGCAAAATGTACAACACGAGAAATTCTGTGCGGTGCAATGCACCACATAAAAAATTCGACATAATCGAAATTGGAAAATGTAGCCAGAAAATGAAAAAAAAAAAATTAATAAACGAAAGATTCTTATTATTTATCAATGTTTTTGACATGTTTTCTGAGTGATAATTTCAATTTTTTTTTATTAAGGGGAGGGGGTTCGTTAGTGAGTGAAGGAAATCAGAGGAACTCTGCACCACACAGGAAAAACAAGTCGTCAGCCATGTATTTGGCAATCCTACTTCTCTGTCTTCAGTCTCACCTCTATGTCACCAAAATAGAGATCCACAAGCTCAATTCATATACCAAATGGAGCTGATCAAATACTTTCGAGTGTGACGTAGCTGTATATATAATTTTGTACGTTCATGTATTCTGAATTTTGATATACTCGTAGGTATAAAATAGTTTTACATAATAATTTCAAAATCCATACATTTATAAAATGTAAAATTAGATGGCTATGGGAACAATGTATTTATAGAACACTCTAGTTATTAAATTCATTCACACGATACGAAGGTTGAAGAAGTTCCAAGAATTAACCTGTTTTTGGTTTTACTTTCGACTGGAGTACCTACAGCTGAGCGCTGATCACCATCACTATCAGTTTGAAGTCACTGACACTGCATGTGGCACCGAATAACTGTCACTCGATTACTGATATTATTTTTCTTTTCCATCATAGATTGAAAATTTTTTTACTCACCAACGTGTCTATTACCCAATGGGGAATAGACTTGGTTTTTTATGATCATTTTTTTCTCTTTCATTTTCATTTTAATTCCTGTAAATAATAGAGCAAATACGTGTGAAATAGATTTAGTTCCACATACGTTCAATATACGCTTCACAACGTAATTTAATTTTTAACACCTTTAAGCCGGCGATCAAATTATTACGAGATACGAAAATGTTTGCTAAATTACGTATTGAACCGAAAAAATATCGTACAGGCTATGGTGCGACGAATAGCCCAAACTATTTTACACCCATTGAAAAATAATCGAGGTTGTACCTGTTTGTAATAACATGCTAAGGTGCAGGAAAAAAAAAAACATAAAAAAATGCAGAGGAAAATTGGAGAGCCGAATCTTGAAAAAAAGTTGAATAAAACCGCCTTCATACTCGTATACTAGCATATATTTATATGCAGATAGGTATCTACAGGCCAGGTACCTTTTAAGATTTGAAAAAAAAAAAGTGCAATTAATGAGATATGCAAAAATTGTTGGTTCATTTACCTTTAAGATAGCATGACTATGATTCGAATGTACCAAACTTCAAACTGTTATGATTATAACTTAATTTTCTACCTAAATTTTTGCCCCTAAATGAAACCAACTGGGTCTTCTTACCTATAAAATTAGTGAAGCTACAGCATTTTCATAAGCTGAAAATTTTTTTTAATTACTTACTTTTTGAGAAAGAAATGACTTTAAAGATTGATATAATCCTTTGAAAATTGTCTATAATTTTTCTTTTATACAACTAACGTGGGTATTATTGTATGTAAGTCCTCTGGTTAGGGTGGTTTTGTTCTCAAAATCACATTATTTCATTTCTCAATTTTGATGGACCACATCTCAGTGAATTTTTGGGTTAGAGAGTTGAATTTTAGACTTATATAGATTCGTTATTTAATAAATTTACAAGCATTTTCAAATAAATCAGTTTTAACCTCCTTCATATTAAAGTAGGTTTTCTCATATTTCATCACATTTATTTATTAAGATTATTGGCCCCTCCTACGGCCAAGACTGACTGAAACAGTAAGGGCCACGTTAACAGAAAAACTCCATTGAGTGTTTCCTATGAGCCAACTTTGGAGGGTGAGGGGAGGGCTGAGTTGACCACAACTAAAATTCGCCTCCTCTCCCAAATTTCAAAGGAAATTAATAAATTGGACCAACTTTACATAAGTCGACTTCTTTTTACACTTTTGGTCTATTAAAAAATTGTAGCCACATACTCAAACATATTAAGCAAAGTTAACCTTTACTGTATTGTCTCTTGTGAACAGTATAAGTATGTTCCTTTTTTTTTTTTTAAAGTTTGAAAAAAAAACAACACAATACGAGTAATACATTGCCTGATTGCAAAATATTCGGAACCTTAAAACGGCACTTAGGTGCTAAAGTTACCCGCATAATTTATCGTCCTCGATTAACCTGTCACCAGATTTTGGTGCAACCAGTTTGGAAGGCTTGCGGTACGGTGTCATCGACGTCCCAAAAGTACAGTTGATTCTCGAGTTGCAGTCGTAGTCGACCCCCCTGCACCCTTCCTCTGACTATCGTTACACCTGTCCAACATTCTTCGCTAATAATAAAATGTTCAAAACGGTTTTTATACCTCCTGTGCGAACAATTACAAATACAACCAGTACACTAAAAAAAAAAAACATGCTCCATGGAATGAGCGTGATTTTCATTCATGCTCGAAAATGGTCGCCATTTTGCAAAAGGGCAGCGAAAATTCGTATTCAAAATCGTCGCCGCATTCCAGCAGTAATGAACACGTATCATACCAGAATATTCATTCGTCATTCTTCCGCAAAAGAAGCAGAAAAAAGTAGTGCCATTACAGTTAGGGAGTCAACTGGTTGTCGTTGCTTCTGGTTGGACGAATTGTTAACAAGATTGTTTTAGATGTTACAGCATTTTGTCGCTTATTACCAGAAGAACGAGACTGTTCCGGTCAAATACGGTGTACAATAAGAAGGTATTTGAAAGAAGATGAAAAATAAGACAAAAAACTGAAACATCTCGCTGATCTGTGTTCAATCAAGCAAAAATTGTAGGATTTTTGAATTACCATTAGAATACGCGTTTGGAATCCGATAAAAAGCCAGGCATTAGAATGTCATTAGTTTAACAAACGGTTACAAGTAATTGGAAAACTGTGTACGGTGCATTAAAAAAACGTGATCCTATCTAGACGTCATTTTAATTGCCCGCTTACTTTTGCAATACTGACCTCGAACTAGCTCTGAAAACACGTGAATTAGTTTATGGCACTGCGTTTATTGCACTCCTTTGCATGGCATATCGAGGTTTATGGCGACGAATACAAAATGGGGCTAAAGTAAAATGTTGGTCAGAAATTAGGTATTTGACAAGTCTGACAGCGGCTAAAATTACAGAGTTTAAGTGCTGCGTGTTAGAAGATTTAGTCTTAGTTAAACTGAAATAGGTAAAAGGAGGACTAGGAATTTTACACCAAGAAAGCTTTTAAAAAAATCTAGTGAAAAAGATATTCGATACTGAAGTCAGAAACAGTGACGAAAAAATTTTATTTTTTGTTTTAATAAAATCTGTCACACGTAAACACTATAAGGTCATAAAGGTCTTTCTCAAATGAAAACACCGAAGTCGCCTCATATCAGTATAAAATTTTGAAAATAATTGACATCTCAACTTCATGTATTAGTTGAAGCGAGTAACATAGGTACTAAGAAGTATAATGACCAAAGGGATGAATAAAAAGGTGTAGCGAGGATGTGAGGAATAATTTGAATAGAAAATAAATTTTTTTGTCAACATACATGTATTCCCTCCCTCTCAAGAGAAGACAGAAAAATCCATTTGACCTAAACACGATCAACCTTCTAGTTTTCGGTTTCAAATATAAATGAGAAGGTTGTTGAAGAAATTGGACTTGAAATTTTTAAACATAATTTTGTTTTCAAAGTAGCGAAACGTTGCGACGCTGATTTCACAAGAAAAATAAATTCTCTGACTGATAGAGAAATGGAAAATTTACGTGACATGGCGATACAATAGCCTAATAAAAATGATTTCAAAGTCCAAAGATATGACAGGAAGGTACCATGTGGATGGTCAATGTATAACTTTTCGTCCAAATGACGTGCAAGGCATATTTTTCATAAGGATAACCTACTTCTCTATCGACTGCACTAAAAAGTGTCCAGCTGGCGACAAAGTTGGACAGGTCGATGGTGTCCAGCCTAAAAACTAAAATCGAGTATGCAAATGAAGGTTGACCATTGACCGTATTTCACATTGACCGTGAATTTAACTTCGTGATGGAAAAAAAACTGTTGTTTCATCGTGTGTACTATACTCGAATTTCAGTTAAAACTTGAACGTGTATATTCACTCACTTTTTTCTCATTTTGTCCATTCTTCAATACCTTTCCGGTAGAGTGGTAATCTTATACGTGACAAAAAGTATTTTCTTAGACATTCTGTAAATAAACTCGACTATTACAAATATCTGGTACATTGACATACAGATGTGAAAAACTCACACTGAACTGATGAAAATAAATACAGAAAAGATTATAGAAATGAGACAAATCGCTGTTCTGAGTATCTTTTTTTCCATTACCTTATCGTGTAAGAGGTATCCAGCCCATTTTTCATGAAAAAATTGTTTTAAATGACAAAGTACATCTCGAGCCTTGAAATTGAAAAAGTAAATTAAAGACTTAGATGATTTGTAATTTGGAAAGGCTATATTGTAACGTCTTATTGTTTAAAGTGATGGTTATATACCTAACTTAAATAATTTTAGCTTGATTATGTTTTTAATATTACGAGTAATTTAATGTATAAAACATATGTAGGAAGCTTCTGAAACTCTGCAGTATTACTGACATAACTGAATCATTTTTTTTAAACGTAGGAAACCAATTTTTGAATTTTGCTGTTGGTAATTGGTTTGAGTTTTATCAGAACCTTAAAAGTTCAAGTGTGGCACTTTTTTTTTTTACAAATATAATAAATCTAATAATCTGCTAGGGACAGTGCTTCACACGTATTTCTGCATGATACTATAGGATAACTTTATAAAGTTGATCATATTAATAGTTCACTTTTAGTTTTCACCAGTATAAAAAAAGAGTAAGATAAATTCAATACACCTATAATATATGTATTAGCAACTTGTTCCATGGGAAAATTTTGGCTAGAAATTTCTTAATTCTAAAGTACCCAATTTCCCTTTAAGTTAACTTCATAATATGTGACAGAAATTTGAACGAAAAAAAGTGAAATTTTGATAAACGTAGTGTAGATGACAAAATTCTCTCCCACATTAGCAATTAATATTGTCATTAGTCATAATTACATGTCACGTTCGCTGGAAATAATGAATGACAATTATTGTATTTGTCATTTGAAAGAATTGATTTGGCTTCTTCTCTCTAGCATCGATTGTTCGTAAAAATACTCGCAATAATTGCACTTTTCATCGTCAACTTAATATTTAATAATCGTATACATTTATTTTTATTGCAGTTCAACTGAAATGGAAGTGAGTTGGTGGTATTGTTGGGTGACAGTTATATCATTAGTCACGAATTTTCATGGCTGCTTGGGCTGGCCAACTCTTCAACCACCACTACGACCGGTCACATCGAAGCATGAACTAGATTCGGATGAATCTAGGAAGGTTCTTGGATCTAGGTAACGAGTTAATTTATTTTACGCTTCGTCTTATTTTCACAGACTGGGTGTGTGAATACTTTGCCAACGTATACTCAGCTGAAATAAAAAATGGCGATCCATTCAATTTTTAAGAAATTTTTTTTTCCAATTTTTCTGATTAGTTCAAACTATTTGGCCACTTAGAAATGAGGCACTTACACATAAAAGTCAAGTGGAAAAACAGAAGCTTGACAAAATTTTCCATCAAAAATATATACACATATAACCTCAATTAGCTGGGTGGTGGATTAGGAATATTAAGCAATTGGTAGCCGAGGGTAAGGATTATACGTTACATTTAAAAATATTGGAGATATTACTAAACCACTTGCTGAAAATGAGAAGTTTATATGAGTAAGAGCCATATGTTTTTGCAACCCATAGACCGGGGTAACTTTAGAATCAAGGGGTAACGTCACCGATTTTTATTTCTCTACCTTAAGGCAGCACTGAATAATGATATAGAAAGCGTAGATTAATAGAGTAATGAATAAACAGTGTTGAAAATTTAATTCATAAAGTCACGGTAGGAGTTTTTTCAATTTTACGAGAATTGTAATTCTTCGTGAAAAATTAGCTAAAATTTCATTGTTGGGAATAAGGTTCACAGAAAGTCAACTAAGTACCACAGAACAATTTTTTGGACACACCTATTTTTACCGTTGAAGCTTCGGATTTTAAGATTTGGTTTCAACCAGTAATTTTGAGAAACCTGAGTTGGGGTAACTTTACTAACGCTTTTTTTTTTCTACTCGTATTTCAATGCTCAAATAATACTTTTCATGTTTTTTAAATGCTTTTATTCAACTACAACGCGGAGTAGAAAATAGAGTTTATACAACAAACTAATTATTACGCATGTAGTTTTCCAATATCTCCAACAGATAGCTCAGTGTAACCAGTCAAACTTTCAAAGTATCCTAAAGTAGGTAGTCACCTTGATTTATGGTACATCCATTTGAAAAAAATTATCCACTTACATAGGTACCTATACCTTGGCTTCCAAGCACCACCTAAACCTACTTTCCAGAAAAGTGAGATGAAACAATAGGTATAGAGGGCCTTTTAATCGGGTTTCATGCATCTTACCAGAGTTATGGTAGAATTTTAAAATTTACAAACTCAAAATTTAGAAAAATGAAAATGCAATAATGTAATATTGGAATCGTACTCGTATAATACATATTTGAATTAAAGGCATAGAACATTTCTTATGAGAATTCATTGGGCATGAAATACGATTTTTTCTAAGTCCTCGTTGACTGGACTATATTTTATCACGCTACACATTAGTTTTTTCTCATTTCTACCGTTTGAGGCTTGATCCTATAAAACAAATAAAAAATCTTCTTCCATCGTAACGGTAATTTTTCAACTCTTGAAATTAATTTGAGAAGCGCAAAATTCTGATTCTGACACGTGATACGTGTTAATGAAATTTAATTTTTAATTGTCCGTTTAAGAGTTTGTTAACCGTGCGTGAAAATTACTTGTAATTATGACCATCTTCGTCAGTTATTTACTATACATGCGTAAAATCCGTTACACTTCGTGACTCGTTTCGATAATGATCCCCATTTGTTTTTCAAACAGGGATGAATGAAAAGATTTTTATCATTGAATGGTCGGGTTCTTTGGCTTGAAACTGGTTTACAAATTGAGAACCATCCGTTTTATAACTTTTCAAATGAGGTTACCTCCATAGAGAAAGAAATTTCTACACTACAAAATTTAGGTAATGCAGCCTATACATATGTGTATAGAAGGATAGGGTCAATAGTTGAAAATAAATTCAGATTCTAAAGAAGGACCAATCATTAGTCCAGTCAATCTCAAAAATCATTCACTCTATAAGTAGGCGTAAGGAATTTTCATGGTGTGTGGTCGGTTTCCCAAAGTGGAGAATTGCACACGCATCTGATATACTGATCATATGGAAAAATAAAATAGGTAGGTACACTGAGAGAAAACTGCAGATTAAATTTTAATACGTACGAATCTGCATGTTCAAGTTTTACATGAAAAATTAATACGAGTAAAACATAAATTTTAATATTTCACCTCTGACCTCCAATTCAGTTTTCATTTTTAATCAACAAGAATTTCTGAGGTTATGTTGAGTAGGTCAGTACGAGTATAATAAGATATGGGAAGCATATTAGAATTAACCAAGTTTTCAATTATTTTTCGTATGAAAGCTGAACTGGGCTTTGGTTGTTGCACAGAACACTCACCATTAGTTTTTCCATCCTCAGTGTAATAATTAGTCTCTTGGGTTTTTTCAGTGTGGTCACATCAGTTTCTGTGATCATGGATCATGGCAATGGAACCAAGACCTTCCTCTCAGATGGCATGGAGAATCCGGAGCTGAAGACAAATATTATTGGTAGCCCAGGAAATCTCCTTAATCCAGATAAATATGAATTCTACACCTTTGATGAAACAGGAGACTTAGTCAAACGACTAATGACATGGGATGAGATCCAAGGTTTAATAGCTGGTGGCGAAGGAGAAAGTCTTTTGGGCGAAGCATCTATGCCAATGTATTACAGTGATGCTTTACCAGATAAAATGGGGTCCACACATATTACTGCCAATGATTTTCAAACTTCAGACATCCAAGGTGTGCACAAAGTAGTTGAGAGTGTACAGAACGTGTTAAAAAGTGAACTAGCAGCATCACAGAATAAAATTCCACCAGTTGCCAAGCCTCCATTTATTTCAAACGCACCAAACTGGTCACTCTTCTTACCTAGTATCTTAGATAATGCAGAAGATGGCAGCGAGCTAAATAATTTACCTGGCATGCTGGTCAGTCCTTCAGCCCTTCATACATCTGTGACAACAGGTGAAACAGATAATGCATCTAGCCAGACAGCATTATTAGGGGCTACAGAGGTTATGCCATCCGATATTAATAGTACTGAAATACCTACTACTAATATTGTCACTGAAATCACTACAACCTCATTCAAGGAGTTTACAAAGAAACCAGAAAAGCCAATCCGTCATAAAACTACCACTATAAAACCAGCAAGCCCAACTAAAAGTACATTCATACCACCATCAAAGGTACCTAGCCGTCCAACATCGGAAATATCTCCATCTACATCAACCTATTCTTCAACTCTTTTCAAGAAATATAGCACTACAAAATATGGTGGATACTCCAGTAATGATCATTGGTTCTCTACCAGTACTGTACAACCATCTACTGTTAAGAAAAATGATAACTGGTATTCCACTACTAGTTTCGTGCCAACATCATCCAAAAGAAATGAATATTGGTACTCATCTACTAGTACTGAACCAACAACTTCTAAGAAAATTGAGAACTGGTTTTCAACAACTAGTATATCTCCAACACTACCAAAGAAAACCTTTACCTCCTCAAAATATGGAGGCTATTTAGCTAATGATGATTCTAATCTTTCATCCAGTCCATTTCCTACAAGGAAAACCTCGCTACCATACAATAAATTTGGAGAATCTACAACTGATGAGTATGGCTGGCCTATAGCAACTACAGAGAGTACATCAACATCAAGAAAAGCTCTGACAACATCAAAATATGGAGGATATTCAACTAACAACGAATTATTTGCTTCCATTGCTAATGTATTGCATCAGGTCACTGATGATACAAAGCCAACTGGAGTTTCAGCAGGCTCCTCTAATCCAACCTTAGCCAGTAAGCCAACCACTCAGCAATATAAGATTTCAACAGAAGCTAATCGATTCACCACTTTTAATAAATATCAGTATAGGCCTTCTACTGAGTTGAATATTCCAGTTACAAGCTCTGAAAATAAAACAGGATTTACTACAGAATCTACTAAATCCACTGCAGTACCAGAACTACTCAAAACAGCCAGCATTGTACCTCAGAAATTTTCAGTTGAGCCAACTCGATTTACAGTTACTTTAGAAAGTCATCGACCTTTGCCTTCCCTATCTCATAAATTCACAACAGAAAATTCAAAATTTACTGATAAAAGCAACCCATTCAAACATAAATTTACAACTGAGTCATATGTACCTTTGGACAGTCGTAAAACAGTACCACCATTCAGTAAATTCACATCTGCGACACCAAGTAAATATTTTACATCAGATAGCCTTAAAATTGTATCATCTACCTCGCAACGAGTTTCTACAGAACCAACAAGGCACACATCTCTAAATATATTCAAAACATCTCCAAGCCAATACTCATCTGAGGGTACAACCAGTGGAATTTCTGCGTCAACTGCACGTATAGAAACTACTTCAGTTAATTCTGTTTCAAAAGAAACCAGTTCAGAAGCTAATACTCCAGGAGGATTCAGTAATTATGTACCACTCAGTACTTCAACTATGAGGCAGAATGACATTTATAAGACCACAAAAAACTATTTATCATCAACAATTCTACCAATGGCCCATGTAACTTTACAAAAACAACCTCTCACAATGAAGCCATCTAAACCCACTAAATCTAATATAACTAGAGGAACTATGAGACCTTCATCATATACTTCAAGTATGAGTATAACTCGACCTCATAGTACCATTGCTACTTCTACAGTCACTGAAAAACCATTGGTTTATGTATCTACTCTTACCTCAACAACTGGAGAGCCTACTACAAGCCACCCAGAAACATTGGTCACATGGATTTCAACATTTCCACTAGAAGAAATGCCAAGTAAAGTAGCCTTGAATGGTGTTTTTGATTCAGATAAATTGGTTACAGAGCAGTATGTATCTAGTCATCATAATAAACAGCCAACAGCTGAAGACTTTTTCAGGAATGTTACAACAACCAGTACTGTGAATGAATCTGCTCAAACTTCTACCTCTGCAGGTGCATTTATTACTTCAAATTATTCAGAGTCATCAGCAATATCACCATTATCCTCATCATCACCATCTTATAATAAATTGGGACTACATTTGACAACACTCCCACAAAGTAGTAGTAGTAGTAGCAGCAGTAGCAGTAGCAGTAGCAGTAACAGCAGCAGCAGCTATACTAGCATCAAGAATGATATACCTACATCTTTTTCACCTACTTTTGAGTCATCCCATCCATTTCGGACTTCTGAGCGACCATTCTACACAATCGAATCAAAAACTGATCCCATAAATCTGAGTACTGTTTCCCATCACCCAAATCTCCATATTATCCACACAATACCTACCGAGTATACTGCAATAAGGGGTATCAAAACAACATCAAAACCAGTTACAGCTCCAGCTCTTTCAACTTATAACTATTCATCTTCAGAAACTGTAATGCAACGAATTCCAACAATAAATCCACCTAATAAGGTATATTTGAATACTAGTAATACTAGTGGACCCAAATCCAGCACAAAACCTCAATCTCTATATACAGAAGCTACAAAAAATATTACCCAAATTGCTGTTATGCTAAATAAATCAAATGACACAAGCTCACGCTTGGATATACAGCAACGTACAAAGGTAACCAATCGACCTACCTTCGAGACAACTAAACCAATTGATTGTATTACTTCGTCAGTACCTAATTCTACTACTGATAGCACTCGATTATCTACTACCTCTCATTCAACTTCTAATCCTGGAGTTTCCAGTCAGAAAGAAAATTCTCATATTTATTACTACAAATTACCAGCTATAACATCATCTCCCCAACATGAGTTACATATATACCATCACAAGGCAACATCCACCTCAACAACCACCAATGCAGTTTTAAATACATCTACACCTCTTACTCAAGATCAAAAACCAGAGGCAGATATAGTAGTAGAGCCATCGACTGAGAAAGAATATCAGAAAATAACAACTGTAAATCACCCTAGTAGTGATATTATACAAAATGGTATTTCAGCTGTGACTAATATTTTGCTACAAACTGAAGGTCGAGTACCAAATAAAGAGTTTGTTGATTCTGATACAACTGGAAGTGCTGCTAGTAGTACTACTTCTGGATTCTCTGGTTTTACTAGCTCTACACCAACCCGCCTCATAACTGAAGCTATGCTTCGCACAGAACCAATCCAATCACCAACCAAATCAGCTGCTACAAATTCCAGTATAGATTATACAACAGCTGGGACTATACCAGTTTTTGGTAGCCAACCAGAGAATCACACAAATCCAATTTTGGCCAACATATCCTCAACTACTATCAAAGTATTAGAACCCATTTCTACCTCAATTAAGCCGAGTGCTATAATATCAAGTTCTACAACTATATCTTCTGTAACTTCAGCTTCCACCACAACTACCAAAATAACAACAAACAATCCCACTACCACAGAGGTAATTATTTCATTGGACCTTGACAGTGAGATTACAGCAGTACCAACTACTACTTTGAGTTCTGATTTACACAACAACTTTGTGCTGGATGATGGTAATATTACCCGTGAAGAAGAGGAAGATATTAAAAATTACCATTCTCAAACTTTATCTTGGGCAAATCGTAGTGGCAATGTTATTAAAAATAGTACCAGCCTATTAACAACACCTCCAACCTCAACTCTTGCACGGACAGAACCTTCAAAATTGAAAATAACATCCACATTCAGACCAACTACAAATATTGCTACTAGAAATTCTTCAAACTCAACTCGTAATACCATATCTACAACTACCTCCACTACTCCAACCCCTGCAACAACTACAGTAGCTCCAATCAACTCTACAGTAGCCAGTACAACCCCTTATATTGATACTAAAACTGAGAATGTGGTAAAAACAGATAATAAAAGTGATACTTCAGTTAATGTACCACCTCCACCAAGTGCATTCCGTAGTCCCACAAATCCTACATCCAAAGTGCCAGCTTCTGGAAATACAGGAAATGATGTTGAGCTTCATCCAGCACCACATGAAAGTATGGGGTTGGAGGCAAGTGTTGCTTATTTGGGAGACGATGTGAAACGTTTCATTGACTTTTGTAATGAACTTTCTTTCAAAATATGGACTTCACAGACAGGCAAGAGTTTAGTAACATCGCGTAGTATTGTCTTATCTCCATTTGCAGTGCTTTCTACATTAGCCATGATATTTTTGGGGGCTCGAGGATCATCTTCTGGAATTATGAATGATTTTCTTCGACTGGACGATATGGTCACATTCAATCCTCATCAGGTGTTGCAAAATATTACTGAATCTGTAGTCAATGCCAAAAATATTGGAGTGGCAAATGCTGCTTTTGTTCGTGAAATATTCAGTGATAAGGTGAGAGAAATTTATAACCATGTTATTTATATTTTTATGAATAGCCTTTTATAAGAAGAAAATAAGGTACATTGTTCAACTATCAAGAGCAGTCTGAAATTCATGAACATGTTACATAATGGTAAAATCATTTGTAGCACTTTTGTTAAGTTTGTCATATGTGTAATGCGAGTTCTAATTTTTTTTCTTCTTAAAAGACTATTCTTATAATTCATGAGGTTTTTTTTCTTACTTTAGTTATCAGGACTTCATATTGTAACTGCAATTTGTAACTCTATAGATGATTCAAGTCATATAAAAACTGTCGAGTGTATGCTCCGGTAAATAAAGTTAAAAATTACATTCTACCACTATGTTTCAATGTGGTGTGATCTCAAGGAAAATTTTATTAACATCATTTGAAGAGCTATTTTATTTTTGACAAACAGATTATTAATGAGGAAAAGAAATTTTAAAATTTTTCATTAATTTATTTGTTGAGTCAATCGAATATTGGGCTCTCTCCCTGTTGCTTAATATTTTCATCTACAAAATAAAATATTGTTTGATGCCTATGAATCATTTTTCATGAAAATCTTTTTTTTTCTTTTTTCTTTTTTAATGAATAAAAAGTATGATTAGTTGACTTGAAAATATTCTCAAGTTGATTATCAATATCCGTTTGGTTTTTTACAGAGCAAAGGGAAAGTTCTGGACTTTTATAAAGAACGACTTCAGCAGTATTATGACACCCATGTAGAGGAAATCACATTCAACATAATCGGTGATTTGGTTAGAAGAAGAACCAATCTGCTTGTTAAAAAGCAAACACAAGGAAAAATTCAAGATTACTTGCGAGGATCAGCTTTGGTACTGAAACCACCATTAGCTGTTTTGACAGCTAACATTTTCCAGGTTTGTTTCTTTATAGCAGAAGCAAAATTATATTTTATCAGTAGAATTTAGTACTGAATTTTTGTTTGACTTGGAGGAAATTTATATAAATTGTGTTGAGGAAGGATTCTATTTCTACGGATAATCCAGCAAATGTTGCTTTTCATCCAGTCTTGATATCTGCTCTCATTCTGAACCAGTTTCAGTTTCCCACTTACCATGTATTTTGATGATATTTATAAACAAAATCATCAGAATGAAAATACCTTCATTCAAATTGTTGAAAATTGTGACTCAAAGAAATGGGTATAAAATCTTTCACTAAAACATGAATAGATAGCTATTAGTATGGTTCATTCATTTTCACACGGTAATTCATTGCAGTCTCAATAAAGTGTCTTTAGATTTTGTACCGCTACAAGACTAGTATGTCCTTAAAAGCAAACATAAATTAGTGGACTGATGTTAGTCGTAAAAATCAAAAAACAACAAGAAATCGATTTAGATAGCTTCATATGCTATTAGCAGTGCTCTGCACATCACCAATTATTCTGCTGATTTAGATTGAGTACAGGAAAAAGGACTCATTATTTTCGGACTTGATTAGATGGAATGAAGCATGATGCAACATACATGTTATTCTCATTTATATTCACTAAATTAAGAGAGTAAAAAATAGAAACCATTTAAAATAAAAAAGACCTCATAATTTCCAACTTGCTTTCAGACTGACTGTGACGTAGCCTCAACAGAGGGCCGTGATGGTGAAATGTACTTTGTGGTCCGGCCATCTACTCGCCAACGCCGCCTTGTCCCTATCCCAGCAGTTGTCTATCGCAGCGGATTCCTGGCTGGTTATGAGCCCGGTTTGGATGCCACCGCAGTTACCCTAAACCCAGAATCCGCAGTCAGTACCATTCTAGTCCTCCCCGGCCAACAAGGTCAAGTGGCTCCTGGTGACGGTCTGGCACGCTTGGAGCAGCGTCTCCTAGAGTCTTCATACCGACGAGGTGCTTGGTCCAAACTACTTCGTAGCCTTCTCTTCAGACCTGGTTTGGAGCTGCAGATACCTCGCTTCTCCCACAAATCAGTGCTGAACTTGACAGCTGGACTGCAGAAAATGGGCATGGCTGACATCTTCACCGCCGACAAAGCTGACCTGCGAGGCATCAGTGGTGTCTCAAACGAGCTGCATCTGTCAGATATCATTCAGGTGAACACCTTCAGCACCTGTGGCGAGGAGACAGTCGACGCACGTCACCACATCGAAACTTACCCGTCATCCCCTCAAAGGGTGGGCCGCAATGGTGAAATATTTGACCACACGTTCCTCGATGACAGCGTCAACAATTATTACTCATCCTTACCATTGAACCTGCGACCCAGACAGGCTCGACTGCCAGACAACCCTAGATTAAGGTTTGACAGGCCATTCCTCTATATTGTACGCCACAATCCAACTGGTCTCATATTATACATAGGTAGATTCAATCCAAGACTACTGCCGTGAAATTTGTAGCCTTCTTCAACCTATTAGCTGTGAAATTTTATGTTAATTTGACTGTAGCTGAAAATGCATAAGTGTGCATCCATAGATTATGTAGAGAATGAGATGGAAGCTATTTGAGGTTAGTGTGGCCACTTTTAAGACAATAATACGAGTAATAATGTATATACATAAAAGGCACTATTTTACGATAGTTACGTGGAAATGTGGCTGCAACAGCAAATTATATGGTAAATGAACCATATAGAGCTGGTATGGAGTACAGGATATTTTTGCTGCCAATGGGAAATGACTATTCAACCTCGCCTTCATTTTGGATGTAATTCACGGGTGCAATTACTATTCAACTTATTTATTAGGTAGAATTATTTCTACAAATGCAATATGCCCTCTAGTGGCCATGGACCTTATACATACAGTGTACACATATCTACTAACCGTTGCAGGTTTGGAGAAAGAAAAAACAAATTTTAGATGGAAGTATCCATTTTCTTTAGTGATCATGAATATTCACTCATTAAAAAATCAGCACTAAGACTTGAATTTGTTAACGCATAAGGCTTTCATATAGTCCTGTAAGAGGGTACGGAAGAAAGATCATAAACAAGCAAGTATTATTAGCCTGCAGTGCAAATTATAAACAGAGAACTTTGAAGGGACAACAATTCTGTTGATTCTATTCAAAATTCATTTCAACTACTTACTTCTGAATTGCAATAAATGTTAGTCATGAACAAATTCAAAAAATTCTTCACCAAGCTTATTGGCTTGAAAGTAAAAAGGAATATTACCCTAGAGTATTTACAAAAAATTTCACATTCCATGGGTATGTCAATAACATTTTAAAATAATAATATCTTACTTTCAAATATTTAATGAGATGTTCATGTTCACTGCGCCACATTCAAAGCCAACCACGACCACAGAATTTCAAACAAAGAAAAGTTACTTGCATTTGTAAATTAATCTCATGGTCATGAAGAACCTAATTTTGAAATATCAGCATTTCCTCGTTTTACCTTAATTCAAATCTATTATTTTTATTTTCATTTTTTCAACATAGGTACTTAAAATCTGAATAAACCTGTTCTAATTATTTTGTTTTAATGTGTCTGGTCCCTGTTACTATATTGCCTTCGCGAGGATCAGTTCTACCTTGAATAATACGATGAAACAATTTAAGTGAAGAAAACACCCATTTGAATTATTATTTACATTACTAGTTTATAATTAAAGGAATCAAATTTAGATAAAATACATTTACTTCATCTGATTTTCCTTTAACTCGTAACTCAATTTGAGAGCCTATTTGATGTTTTTTTTTTTTTTTTTAATAAGTTAAGATATTTCAAATTATTTGTATAAAAATGTAAAAGTCAGTGTGTATAATATTATTTATTTTATTATTTAAGTTGGACAGAAAATTCTAAGTCAAAAATTTCCGTAATTTTTTTTGATTATTATCATTTTAATGAGTGTCATTAACATGTACAGAAAAATGAAATGCATTTACCTACTACTGTAGTTCGTTTTTTAAAATTAATGTAGCCATCGCGCATGTTGAAAAATTATTTTGCACGTTCCGTTGCATAGGTACTGTTTTACATTTTTTAATTTCCACACGAGAACAGTAAAATAAACTATTTATTTGAAAACCACTTTTTTTTCAGAATCAGAGGTAAATTTAGTAGATACCCAAGAAAAAGAGGGTAACTGGAATGAAAGTTTTCACTTGCCCCCACAAAATATGCCGCCCCATGTGAAGGCTTTTTTTCTCTGTTTATCTGTGTATTGAAAATAGTTCAATCCAAATTCAAAATTAAAAAAAAAGTTAACGAAACTTGTAACTTCTGAGGATAGTTAGCTGGGTGGACTGTAGACTGTGTACCTTAAACTTATATATTAAAAAGCTCATTCTATATTTCTCCTCCCATTTAAGATCAGAGATTGCGAAGCATTCCCAAAAAATGCAGCTTTTTGTATTTATCTAAGCCAATTTTAACTTTTCGAGAGAAAGTGTGACAAAAAATATGCAAAAAGCAAAATTTTTTCTAAATGTCATAATCACCGATTCCAAAGAAAAACAGCTATGAATTGTATTAGATTGAGTAAAATATTTTTGTTTGAGTTGAAATCAACAATAAAAAAATTATTTGAATGACTGTCAGATGCCAGAATGGAACTAACCGTAGTCTATATTTCTGCAACTCAATAATCATAAAATCTAACAAGTAGACATTCTTTTGTCAAGAATTTGATTCTAGGTATTCTTTGTTAGTAAAATGGAATAAATAATCAGAAAATACCAACTTCAGATGAATTCTTTTCGAATTTTTATTCATAAAAATAATATATTTTACTCCTTAAATAATGTTTTGAATATTTTTTAGAGAAGAATAAAGGAATAAAAGTGAAAAACAATCGAATGATTTTTAATGAACCATAGGTTTTTTTTCACCAACAATAAAGATAAACCTATATCGCGAACATCAAAAGCTCGTCTTGAATGTGATAAATTCTAAGCTGATTACAGGATATCAGCAGTAAATTACAATGACTTGGAAAATATATTAATTACGAATAAAAAAAAAAAAATATTACTCGTAATATACGAGTAGGTACTCGTACAATAAGCAGGATTCCATTATGAAAACTTGCAGTAAAAGTCTGTTAGAATGAATGTTAAAGTCAGATTTGAGCTCGTGATGTATGAAATAGTCTAATTGTGGTTGCCAGAGAAATGAAACATTTTTAGAAACAATTATAACGTCATCTATCAATACTCGTACTGATAATTTCGTAGTTAGTTATTCCCAAGAAATATTTACACGTCATTTTGAAAGAGCTCAGTGGTTAAAAAGCCAATAAATGATGAATTATACTATGAATGGAAAGAATCTTAATGAATCATACTATTGGTGCCCTCTACTCTACCGTTTTGTTAAATTAACTATTGAAAAATAAAATTATGAAAAACTTGAAATTGAGAAATATATTAAGTATGGTTCTTGTAAATTGTTGTGATCTAATTGTGATTTTTTAGAAACATCTTATGTAGATTGGAGTTTTGTTTGAAAGAACTCAGAAATGGTTTTTTGTTTTGTATTTTGTTCACCTTAAGCATGATATTGAGATAATAAGAATACAGCGCAGTTTGAGGGAGTCTGGGAAATGGGGGGGAGATAAAAGTATTTTAAAAATGAAACATTTTTATTAATAGCTTAGTGGCACCGAAGAATCGAAATTGTAATGAAAACCTGCTAAAAAAAACTTACTTCCCGGGTTTTACGTGCCTTAAACAGCTACAAAGGGCACGAGAAAAAAAGGCATTATACAACATTTTGTGAACTATTTGGTATTCTTTAACAAAAGACCAGATCTTGTTAATCAACGATTACCCAAAGAAATAGCTTACTGTCTACCCCTTCACTATATTGAGTAGCTGAGTGATTTCACAAATTAAGTTTCACATTCAAGGTCAAATATTTTTTCATTGTGATATTGATTTCTTTTTTTCTTTTTTTTGTAGACACAGTTTATCAAGATTAGTTTGCGTACCTACTCTCAAATAAACATATAATGGCGGTTAAAGTTCAATTGGAAAAAAGAAAACTAAAAAAGATAAGGTAGAAAAAATGAGAGATTTTATAGTTACTTGGTCGAATATTTTACAACAGATACTTAAAACCCAATTAGAATTTTTCATCAAACAGTAAGTAATTTTTATGCGCAACGTATTTAAAAAATCTTTTTCGGTTTTTTTAAATCTGATTTTCGATAAATACGAGTAAATACATGTACAAAAATGATACTGAACAAAAAGTTTATTCTTATTTCTTCTACAAGATTACAATTTTTCTTTAGGTAAATTTTACACATCATTGTGAAAAATTCTCTTTAAATTGACTATTAATGACAAACTCTTCAACTATTGTAACCTCATTGGAATGAAGCCAGCGATGTTTTTATTAAATATTCTTTTAAAAAAAAATCTGAAAAACAACTGGAGCAAAAAATAATTGCGACATAATTTTACATGAAAAATAAAAAGCTTAGGTGTATACCATAACCTCTTATCAAATCAGAAAAACACTAGTTTCTATACAGAAAATTCTTTAGCAGGCTTTCACTTTAAAAACATATTATTTATTTTTTATTTATATCTGCTTATATTATAGTGACCTTTTTTTTGTAATTTTGACTCCCACCTTTCAAAGTGGTTCTATTTCATGAAAAAAATTCTACTCAAGTTTCTACCCCCTCATTAAAAGGGGAGTGTGGTGGCTTAAAGTCTTTCTCTTTATTGAGAATTATAGCAAAATTGGACTTTTTAAACTGATAATAGGAGGAGAGGTCGGAGCAAGGGAATTGTCTTCCTTTAAAAGGTTCATTTTATGATTACTTCCACTCATAATAATAAATAAATCATTTTTCAACTGAATAAACACAAATAGTGATTTTTTAGTTACCTTAAGGGTAGGTCAAAACCCTCTCCGTTCCCCCCGACCAATTTTTCAATCACTTCACTCGGTTGTGGTAGTAAGTGAAATGAGAAAATACATATTTTCATGCAATGCTGATTATACTCGAAAAGTAAAATAATGTTAATTTTCGCATATAGGTTCAGATTTTCAATCCCCTTAAGGCACCACTATTTTTCAACCTAGGGAACTGAAATTTTTATGGAATTTTTTTTTTTTTCATGAAATGGGAGAATTCTGCAAGGTGGAAGGAAAAAATTCGAAACTTTGAAATAAGAACCATCTAAAGTAACATATTTTCGAAAAATTTCACCCTCGTTCTACAATATACTGTTTCAAATTTTTCTCATCCGCTCTAAAGAAAGCTAAATATAGGAACTAAACGTAAATCATTCCACTTATCACAATGAAATGTTTCCCCCTATTCACTTCCTCTTCGAAAAATTATTTTTAGCTCTCAAGGAACTGCAGTGATTTTTCGGAATTATGATAAATAACGTTCCAAAATTTATCTAACTAATAGGTTTGGTACAACGCTTTCATCTACGAGTATAATTTTGCAATCTCGAATTGAAAATTGTCTAAAAATAAGTATAAATTTCGTCGATAAAAATCATTAGAAAATGAAATAAAAATTTCTTTCCCGATGAAAAAGCTGCAAGCCTTTTTTTTTTATCTTGTTATTCTTCACAAATCACTGCGTGACTGTGATAAAAAGCAGCATGTTATATGAATTGCGTCAGTAAACGTAAATTTTTCCAACAAAATGAGCACAACTTTTCGATGAACCCTATGAAACAAACAGAATTTAATGCGTTGTGTGTACTCGTTTCCGATAACACATTTTAGATAAACAAGTATTAGTTAGATTCGATGTGAATCCAGTCAGGTATACGAATCATTCGTATTGTGACCATCAAATTAGAAGGTTCTCCTACACGGTTCAAAGTGCTTTACCTTCGTGAATACAACAAAAAAAGTTTCAACTCGAGCAGGCTTTCGATAAACGCGAACAAGTGTTTTTTCAAAGGAAAATTTTATATTTTCCAAAATTTTTCCAATTTTTCGGTACCTCACCAAAACGCATACAAAACGAAATCCTACGCTGAAATTCGGTCAACCATTTGAGAGCAAACATTGTTTACGTGCGCCTAAATCATTCGTCAAATTGGAGCCAGAAAGGGATTACGTAATTTTGGATACAGGTTGAAGGGGGTCAGACTAAAGAGAAATTCGGGTCAAAATGATGCTGAGATCTGAGAACTGCAACATCGAAACCGTCGGCTTTTATCAGGTTGGTGAATTATTTTTTCAAGTAATTTTGTGAATGAAAACTTGAATAGAATTAAGAGGTTCGACGTAGGACTGTCAGTCAAAATTCGTTATCCTGCAGATGACCTTGAAGGACGAGAAGAGGTATTGCAGAAAGGTGATGATGTGGCAGTATCATTTTTACAATGGTCAAACACTGGCGGAAATAGGGGGAGGCTTGGGGGGGCTAAGCTCCCCCAAAATTAAAATTAGCCCCCCCAAAAATTTTTGAAAAAATTTATTTACGATTTTTTTAGATTTATTCGGGGAGGGGTGAGGTAGGACCGTGTGAATATTTTTTACAAACAAACATACGTACAAACGACTAATCTTCATCGGGGCTACAGCCCCCCCAAAATCCCGGGTCTATTTCCGCCAGTGGGTCAAATAACTTTTAGGAGGAGTACTTCCATACAAAGGTAGTAGATCTAGGACGAGTCTAAAAAGAATAGTACATCACTCTTGACTTGAGAGGGAAATTAGAAATGGGAAAAATTGAAATGTTTGTACAGAAATTCGTAGGTAGAAGTGCACCCAGAAATTTTTTGAAGATGAGGCTAGATCTTGAATTTATCGCTAAAAAAGATAAATTATATAAATATTTTTTAAATGAAATGTAATGCTTAAATCCCACTTTAGCCCCCTGGGTTTGGATGCGCCACTGTCCAGAAAGACTTATTTTTCCTTATCTATTATAAAGGAATGACCAGCTTCCTGCTTCTTTAGAATTATGAAAATTTTTTCACTTTTTTGAAAAAGACACTTCGCGTCAAAAAAGTTTCGCCATTGAAATGAAACTAAAACCAAATCAATGTACCGAGAAAATTGTAATACTTCGAAGGATCCGGAAAAAGGTGAAAAGGTCTGTTGGAAAAAGTTGAAAATTTTTCAGCGAATAAATTTATCTTCCTTCCACCAAGAGGTAATAAGAAAAACCTGTCTATAAATTCTGTTACTTGAGTCCGGATTGCTCATTTCAAAAGTATCACCAATAAGAAAAAGAGAAATAACCAAAAAGAAAAAAACATTTCATGATTACAACCGCTGAGAAAGAAAGTCTGCAATATTAGAGAGGCTTTTACCATCCCCTAAAATATAGTTACCTCATAGACGCATTTTTGATTCGCGAATGAAAGTTGATAGAAAACCAATGTCTTCACATACCTAATCATGTTAATCTAAGAATATAATCCGAAGTTCATGTTTTTACAGTGAGTTTTGTTTTCGCTAGCTCTATCAGTTATTCGTATGCAAATATTTAGTAAGAAATTAAAACATCATTATGGTCAGCGGCGCTGACGAATTTGTCTCAAATCATCGTTATAGAAGAATTTTATATTTTTTCTACCCAGCCATGCGTAAGCCTGTTCATTTTTAAAAATCCTACTACCTATAGTCTATACGTAACCATAAAAAATAAAAACTTTAAAACATTTTTCTGAACCTTGTCTATACGTGTATTATGACCTTTTTGTACTAATTTTCAATGAAAAACCGTCCAGATTTTTTAAAATCATACTCGTAGTTGTCTTTCTGAGGGGAAAAAAATGTAGAAGTTCTTTTGCAAATACATAAATCAGTTGCGCTGATGCACAAAAAGGACCAAACTAAAACTGTTGAAATCGCAAAACTATAAAGAGCCCTATAACAATTTTTCACACAACATTTTCACACCAATTAAATATGAGATAAACAAAAATGTGTATCAACTTGGATAGAAAAAAAATTGAAAGTTGAAAAAAACTATTTAGATGACTTGAACAGATTTGATCTTTGAACTTGTTTACCCTTCTACGATAAGAGTATCTATACTTCTTAGAAAATTCTTGTTCACATTTTTGCAAATAGCCTCAAACTATGATAATATTACTCTTCGGAATTTCAAATTACGTTCACACAAAAACGTTAGAATAACACTTTATTTCAAATAATTATGCAAGATTGGATAAAAATGAGAGTTTTTTCTCGAAATAGGAAGATATTAAATATATTTTCACGAAACTATATTATGGGCCAAGTGCCAAACGTAAACGCACTTGAATGAGAGCAAAAAAGCTCTTTCAATCTTCATCACTTGGATCAGAGCAATTCAAATTAGGGAAGAAGTTTTTCTGAAGCTGACAAAAACTTAAAAGAAGGAACCAAATCAATGATTTTTGAGTTTAAAAGCATCAGAATCTCTGAATAACTTATCATAACCAACTCCTGCTTTCGATCAATTCCTCTCAGTGTAAAATATTATAATCAAAATTTTGGACTGTCTTAGAATCTTACTTTCATATTGCAATATTTGAACCAGCTTTGAAGGTATATATGTTACCGTTAAAGTATTAATTCTAGTTAATGTATGAAATCACCAGTTAATTCATGTTTTAACGGGATAGGTGTGTAATCAAAATACTTTTACACTTTAACTGGTTATTTCATACATAAACTAAGTGCGTTCCGTTGATGTTTGTAAATAGCCTGACTATCTTATCTTGACAATCAGACTCGTGTTTGTTTCTTGTTGTTATGTGTATTTGACATAGCTTAGCCTACCTATATTACGTAAACTGGGAGCAAGAGTACAGAGAGTTTATGATTCCTTCTCTGGTTCCTAATTTGTAAAACCCATCTTCAGTTTTTTCAATTACGCATGCTAAAATGCTCCTTGCATCTGTATCCGGATGTTGGAGATACCATACGTGTTCAAGTTCCTGATGTTGACAGGGGTAAAACAGATGCAAGGAGCATTTTAGCATGCGTAATTGAAAAAATTGAAGATGGGTTTTACAAATTAGGAACCAGAGAAGGAATCATAAACTCTCTGTACGCTTGCTCCCAGTTTATTCTCAGCCACGAACAATTTTTCCAGTTCGATGAAGTACCCATTACCTCCGCCACTATTTTGCTACAATCAGTGGCTTCCTCACAAGCTACAGGTAATGGTCAAGGTTTTGTGAGATGTCACTGCATGTAAAAGTGCATAAATAAGCGTTGTTTGTGCGTCAAGAATGGAACAAAATGTAACTCTAAATGCCATGGAAGTAACAGCTGTTGCAATAAATAACGTGTTTGGTTTGTCTTCCCAAATTTTGCCTCTAGTACTTTTAAATCAAGTTTTGTTTGCACTTGTAACCGTACTTTTGTGATAAAATTTTTTATAAATGGTCAATTTCATGATTTAACTAATCGTATCTCGTCAATTTATAAAATAACTAGGTATTTCATACATTATCCAGGTAAACTGTGAAAAATTTTCATACTTTAACTGTTTCGCTGTTAATTTATAAATTAACTAGATATTTCATGCAATAACGACAGAAACACTTTAACAGTAACATATATATAGCAACAGTTTGTACCATTTTAACAGTGATAAATTATTCTACCACAATAATTTTTAACGAAATTTTTAAACCCCTCCCTCTCAGACTATTAGGCTTATGATTTTATAGGACCTCATAAATCCACTTCCTGGAGGAATGAAGATGAGCCAGTTGAAGGGTTAGTGGGTGAGATCATGAAACTATAGTTTACAAAAAAAAAAAAAAGGTCAACATGGCACTCACCCCGTAAAACAGTTTCACGCTTGTTTTCCTATTGACAAATCTTAACGGTACAAAAACCATCTTCCGAATAATATTAAGACGTAAAACGCTTGTTGTTTTTTTCAATTTTATTCGTCAGTACGAGATATAAAAAATCTTGTTTATCATCCTCAACGGAAAAATTTGTAGAAACGTCCTCGAAACCGGTTACTTTATTTCCATAACAAAATAATACACTGACCTGATCAAAGTAAAAACAGACAGTCTACTTTCGTTAGTCATGTAAGGCTTGCTTCATTCGTCAATTAACAACTATTTATTGAAACAAAAAAAAACAAAAACAAAAAATTTTTTTTCCTAGGTCAAAATCTATGATATTGGTTTCAGGGGCGAAATGCATTTAAAAAAATAGGTACTTAAAGAGAAAAAAAAAAGAAAGAAAAAAGGGCGTACCTGGTTTTTGTAACTAAAATTTTAATTCAAATCGAAGGGAGTAAAGGGTCTGGCAGGATAAGATACCCAAAATGGCCCTTAAACCGATTTGGCTCGTTTGTGTGTCAAAATGTCGACCTTGATGTAAAAACATTTTTTGCAAAGTTTTGGACCCCTACCTCCTCCCTACATGGAGCTGGAGCCTATTTTATGCGAAATCTTTGAAAAATTCCTGCTCCATGTTCAATGAACCAAATTTTTTCAAACTTGGGTCAATGATAGGTACCTATAGGGCCTATCCATAGAAAAAAAATTTTTTTTTTTGCTTCATTTTTTCATGGCTAAATTCACTTTTGAAATTTTTAATGCCCAAAATGACCCCTTTGCTGAGGACCGTCCACTTTCTGACTACCCTCAAAAAGTAGGTATTTTTATCTAGTATTATATGCCACCACCCTTGATACCAAAATCGATGTCCCAAGGGATCAAAAATAGCCATAAGTAGCTAAAAACAGCTATTTTTATAGGTATTGTCACTATAAGAAAGTAGGGAAACCAAAATTTTTTGTAAAATAGCTCTAGGCCATTGTGTAAAACTACTACCCTTCATATCACCCCTCTTTGTTCCCACAGCAAAGCCATAAGGGTGAAAAAGGTATTGCAAATGACCATTTGCAACTATGTTCCAATTATTTATTTTTAAAAAACCCTTTTCCTTCAAAATAAGTTCAAGATTATGAGTTTGCATCAGTTAACCCTATATTGCTACCCTTGGGTCTAATTTTGATGCCAGTAGGGGCCAAAAACAACAAATCATACTTGTTCACAGCTATTTCTCCATAGAAAATTGTGAAAATTGGATAACAAATTGTAACATATTATTTTATTATTTTTAACTCATATTACACCTCTCAGTTCCTTCTGCAATGACACCAAGATCATAAAATAACCATAAATAAGCATTGTTGACAGCTTTACAGTGAATTTGTGTATCAAAACTGATGAATCATATTTTAATTATTTTTGTCATTAATAGACTATGTGTTGTTCTATCTAATTGAATAATTGAAGTATAAATCAAACAAATTATTGTGAATGTGGTTTCTTCTGTGATTGTTGTGATGTGAATTGCATTGGAAAGGTTTACATTAAAGTCAAGTATGTATACTATTGGTACATCTTATTTTTGCTGGAAGAATTTAGAGCTGATCAGGTAAGTATTTTAGTTAATTGCCCACTCAAGCCCAAACTAAGTCCTAAAATTAGTATGACCTTTGCTTAGGCTCATTAGGATGGTCCTTATTTATACAGAAAAAAATTTTTTTTGCAATTTCTGCTCCCACCTCCCAGATTTTTTCCATTTTATAAAAGAAACCCCTTAATTTCAACCTAGGGGGCTGAAATTTTTATGGAATTTCTTTTATAAAATGGAAAAAATCTGGGAGGTGGGAGCAGAAATTGCAAAAAAAATTTTTTTCTGTATAAATAAGGACCATCCTAATGAGCCTAAGCAAAGGTCATACTAATTTTAGGACTTAGTTTGGGCTTGAGTGGGCAATTAACTAAAATACTTACCTGATCAGCTCTAAATTCTTCCAGCAAAAATAAGATGTACCAATAGTATACATACTTGACTTTAATGTAAACCTTTCCAATGCAATTCACATCACAACAATCACAGAAGAAACCACATTCACAATAATTTGTTTGATTTATACTTCAATTATTCAATTAGATAGAACAACACATAGTCTATTAATGACAAAAATAATTAAAATATGATTCATCAGTTTTGATACACAAATTCACTGTAAAGCTGTCAACAATGCTTATTTATGGTTATTTTATGATCTTGGTGTCATTGCAGAAGGAACTGAGAGGTGTAATATGAGTTAAAAATAATAAAATAATATGTTACAATTTGTTATCCAATTTTCACAATTTTCTATGGAGAAATAGCTGTGAACAAGTATGATTTGTTGTTTTTGGCCCCTACTGGCATCAAAATTAGACCCAAGGGTAGCAATATAGGGTTAACTGATGCAAACTCATAATCTTGAACTTATTTTGAAGGAAAAGGGTTTTTTAAAAATAAATAATTGGAACATAGTTGCAAATGGTCATTTGCAATACCTTTTTCACCCTTATGGCTTTGCTGTGGGAACAAAGAGGGGTGATATGAAGGGTAGTAGTTTTACACAATGGCCTAGAGCTATTTTACAAAAAATTTTGGTTTCCCTACTTTCTTATAGTGACAATACCTATAAAAATAGCTGTTTTTAGCTACTTATGGCTATTTTTGATCCCTTGGGACATCGATTTTGGTATCAAGGGTGGTGGCATATAATACTAGATAAAAATACCTACTTTTTGAGGGTAGTCAGAAAGTGGACGGTCCTCAGCAAAGGGGTCATTTTGGGCATTAAAAATTTCAAAAGTGAATTTAGCCATGAAAAAATGAAGCAAAAAAAAAAATTTTTTTTCTATGGATAGGCCCTATAGGTACCTATCATTGACCCAAGTTTGAAAAAATTTGGTTCATTGAACATGGAGCAGGAATTTTTCAAAGATTTCGCATAAAATAGGCTCCAGCTCCATGTAGGGAGGAGGTAGGGGTCCAAAACTTTGCAAAAAATGTTTTTACATCAAGGTCGACATTTTGACACACAAACGAGCCAAATCGGTTTAAGGGCCATTTTGGGTATCTTATCCTGCCAGACCCTTTTATAAAAATTTCTTAATTATATTTCTACTTAGGATAAAATTAGGTGTTTTTATCATACTTAAGCTAATTTAAAATGTGATTTATTCACTTCAACCAGTTGGATTGATAGTATCAATTTATTTAGGTTTTTGGTTTACTCCCAAGGAGGTATGAAATTATGAATTCAGAGATTCTTAAATTGTGGTAAAAGCTTTAATCGTCTTTGGCCCTTTTTTGAAATCTATCAGTTTCATAATCTGTGCCCTTTCTTTTTGCTACAGAGCCATCATTTAGCCCACTATTTCAAAAATTCATGAAACTACAGCATTTTTTTAATGGCTGAGACAGCTCTATTTCTTGAGTTTTTACTATTTTTTTAACACTGATAACGAAAAAATTTTTTGTCACGCTTTTAAAGAACTATAATCGGTCTTCCAGAAGTTGGTTTTTATAATTTACCGAATTTTTAATATTTTTAATAGTTAAGGACACAATTTCAATAGTTTCATCATACATTTTTTCTTTTGACCATATAAACTTACAGGTGTCAATTTTTAATGATTTAAGAAAGTTTTGTTCTAGTTTCTATAATTACGGTGCGTCAAGTTTTCTGCTTTTTAAAATATATTAAAGTAGTTGTAACTACCAATATGCCTTCCATCTATTTAAAAAGTTAGGTATCATGAAATTTGTCTGATTTCACAAGTGATTTTGGATGGAAGACTGACAGGGTTTACGCTTATTTTTCTACAATTACTTTGTCAGAAAGTAATTAGACATCATTAATGTTGCAATGGAGAACTTTATTTTCTAACTTGTTCCACAATGAACTACTAGGGAAATAATTATATACTCATTTCTGTAATTATAGCTGTTCTTTGATGCATCTATTAAATTAACCATAAAATTCTCAATCAAAATTTCAACATGCTATATCAAGAGACTTTTTAGTAGATAAGTATGTTAAAAATATATTTCTATACGTTCTTGAAATGAAGAAATTGTGTCAGAAATCTTAATGTTCAATTAGTGTAAGTAATTACAACTTTTCCTCCACTTTCATTTTAGAGTCAATTTAGGAACATTATTTTTCGAATTTGGACGGATATATTGTATAATCATTATGGAAAGCGAAAGTAGGTATTTAGTTCATTACCGCTACTCTTCCCATTGACAAGCATTCTACATATGAAAAGATAATTAGATACAATGACTATTTCTGTGATTAATTTATTGATAAATTCATATAGACTTTTCTATACCTAAGTATGATTTTTTTTCATATCATCTGCTATGAATCTAGACTAGCCTTGTCAATAGGGTTTATTAATGAATTATTGTTCGATATTTCAAATCATAAATTGAAGGATGATAGTTCAAAACAGTAAGAGTCAATTTGAAAAATGAAAATTAGGAAGCTGAAAAACCTGTCTGGCACAAAAGATTAACACTCATTTATATAAATTTTTTTCAAGGTGTCTCGGATATAAAAATGAATACCATGAACAGCCTATAATAACGAAATCTTTGTTCTTTTAATTCGACGATCAGTTGTTTGAAAAGTGATAAAAATTGTAATGAAGTGATATTTAAAACGAGATATACGAATTCTAACAATAGCTAATTTTCTCGGTAAATTACCTAAGTAAAGATCGGCAACATCTTCTTTGATTTAAATAAAAATAAAAATAATCCGAACTTTATATAATTCTTTGAGTAAGATAAGCTACAATAATAAAATACAATGATAGATAGCCAAAAAGGGTCCATCGACATATAACTGATGAGATAAGAGCAAAACTTATAGTGCTTTTCTAATAATAAATAAAATCGAATGGGACTATTATAAAAACTTTTATGAACTCGTTGATAAAGGCATCAACCAAGAATAATATTGAGGTTATCCTTTCAAATATTTATATATTAGATATGAATATTATATCTTATCAAAATAAAAATAGAAGTAATGGCGAGCCTGTAACGATACTAATTGAAGATGTAATCTGCACCCCCTCTGAACTAATTAACCGGTTAATAGTTTTATCTAACAGCTCTATAACACTTTTTACAATTATGAAAACACTTATATTTGAAGTCCACAGAGCATTATAAGCATTCAATGTTATAATTTTGTGTCCTTATCTTCCATTTCAATGGACATAATCAATTTGAAACAGTGCGAAATTATGCAAATTGTACCATTAATTATCTTCTTAAGAGCAAATATTCGTAACTTCTACTTTCGCAAGGATTTCATAAACATGAAATTAATTGCTATCAATTTATGAGAACGTGCTAAGTGAATGAAGAGATAAAAAAATTTGCGACGCAAAATTTTCGTCAGTAGATATAATTTTGTACGTAAATACGGGAATTTTGATAATAATTAGGTAAAAGCAAATATTATTTTCATTAAAACCGTCTTACATTATGATCATTGGAAAGGTCAATATGTTTATTCAACTGCATAATCAATTTTTAATTAGTTTCTGGGTGTGACATCAACATAATTATTGATACTTACAGATAAATTTTCCCCCTTGGATTCAATGGTTTGATTATCTATCTATTTCAAATGGCCTGACATTGATTACGAATCAAAATAAAATTGATACGAGTGAAGAAAATACGAATAAAATTAATATTTATTAAAAATACTAATGATAATTGTTCGAGACAGTGGTGCAATAGGGTGAGTAAAGGGTACCAATATTTTGTTTCATTGCTTTTGCGAAGTTTATGAATTTGGAGTTAGCAGGTTTTGATGGACTTTGGCTGGCTACCTACAGAATTCGCCCAGAATTTAGTTTTTATTCATTTACACATGTGCATCCACAAGTAAATAAGTGGGTCATTTGGACCCTTCAAAATTACCCTTGCTGACAGTCTAGTACCATATGGCTAAAGGCTCAATTTAATTAATCCCTACTAAGTTACTAAATCAAACAATTGGAAAATACTGTAGAAAATTTGATAAGCAAAAAATAGTTCTCACAAAAATTAAATTCATTCAGAATTTAAAATTATCGCTGCACAAGCTTGCAGATAAATCACAATTGAAAAACCGAAACATTCTTGTTTGATAAAACTTTTAAAAAAGTTATACGTCAAGGTCAACATGACTGTAATAACTGTCCTGTCAACGTCAACTGATGAATACGTATAGTTTACTGTACTGAAATTTCATATTATATTCAATATTCATTTCATCTCCATTAATTGGAAAAATTTTTAATTTTTTTCAGCAGGAAAGAAAGCTTAAAAAATGGCACCGGTATGCCGACATATTGGTACCACTGATCACCTTACCAATGTTGATTTTAATGGCTCTCTACTTGAATGAGTATGTGAATTACACATCCAAATCTCCCGGAGAGCATAATGAGAGCAAATGGAAAATGGTAGTAATATGCATTCTCATGCTGACCATCAGTTTCACAGTATTCATTTACATTTGCATCAGACTGAATGCAGTTCGTGGGGGTCAATCGAAAATAGGAATTCCAATGTTCAGAAGTAGCAAGAGCAATGTAAGTATAGTTTAAAACCATTATTCTGTATTTTAGGTAACCAGTTTTCACCTAGAGGAAAAATATTGGATAATATGAAGGTTCTCTTTCGAGTTCATTATTAAAATAAATAGATCTCGGTGAGAGGTAGATTCCAAATCTTGATAGAAATAAGACTTTATAATCTACAGAACACGAGGTAGAAAAGTCACATGTTTTGCTATTTGAAATTTATAAGCTTACCCTCGTCTATAACTTGAGCATACCCTCTTTACCAAATTTGAAAATTGAAAACGTCCTTTTATCCTATTAAAATGGCCATCTAATTGATGAATGACATTATTCACTGATAATTTTGATGTTATCGCAGGTGCACAAATCCCCAGCTTGGAGCACTGGGCCATGTGTACATTGATGGCCTCTGATAATAGAAGAATTCAAATGGATGTCAATTGTTGGCTATCCTGAACTACGATTGTTGCTGTTTTGTTGTCGTCTCGTCATACGAGCGTTGCATGCGGCTAGTTTTGAGAGCATAAATGAGGGGTTTGGTGGTATATTATGAATATTGACTGAAGTGGTTGGTTGAGAATGTGAACTACGTTCTTTGACTCTATCATTGCAATAAATTTGGGCTTAATTCCTCGGATTTCCTCTTTTTTAAATATTTACAATTTTGTTCCCAATCCCAAAATTTATAAAATAGGTAGACCTAATGGAAGAAATGAAAGTTAAGAATTAACCCTTTCACTAAACCGACGCTGTTTTGAAGATATTCATAATAGTACAACATCACATACAATACAAAATTGAAATATCAGTATTTTTAACTGCTAAGCAATGAAAAAAAAAAAAAAAAAAAAAAAAAAACTTGTAACTTATATTATGTATAATATCTTTATTTACGATTCCTTAGTGGTCAATATAAATTCAAAAATTTCAAAACCGAGTGTACGTGATATTGGCCTGCAAGTGGATTTCTCAACTGATTTTAAGAATTACGTTGAGTGACATATCTATTCTATCCCATTGTTGATAATCTGTGGTCTTATATTTGCACTTGACAAATTTTTGCTGGTAGCTATAAATGTATTCCAATATTCTTATTTATGAGCTATCAAATTTTGGTCCTGATTAATATTCTCAACTTTCACTTTTTCCACCTACCTAAAATTAATGAGCTCCGAGAAAATACAAGCCGTCAAAAGAAAGAGGTACCATGTCGAGTTTTTGAGCTGATATAATGCAGAGAGAAAAATTTTTCCAACATTAAAAATAAGTTTTCACCGCTAACAGAATAGAATTTCTGTGTAGATCAGCGATATTAAATTGAATAAATGAGAATATCAGAGGATAGGTTAAAGGGATGGCCAGTCAGATATCCAAGCTGGGTGCACTGTGCCGAATCTTCTGCTTGATAATAAGGGCAAACTTGTAAGTTGGCTCTTCTCATACAAGATTTAATTACAAGTATCTTATTAAAAGACACATCACTATTTTATCTTAGCTTCTCAGTAATCTATAATTCCATAAAAATGGCACTAGCAATGAAAATATTATAGTCATGACTACAAGTATCTATGAGACACAGTCTTTAAAAAAATTGTTTCACACAGGGAACTTGTCAATTCGAATAATAGGTTAGTCAAATACCTGTAAAGATGAGAAAAAGATTATATTTGAGGGGATTTTGATAAACTATTAGGTAGGGTAAGGAATGTTTTGAAAAAAGAGAAACAAGATAAGACTTCTTCATTTTTCAGAACATTCTACCTACTACCATATCTGATAAAATTAGACCGCCAACGTGTAAGGGTCTACCTCTTCAAAATTTACCATACCAAGTATTTAGCATATCTTTTTTTTTTCAGGCTTCATTCCTTCGATCAATCAACAGCGATTTACAGAATGCAGCTCCTATTAATAATTACCCAACCACGTATGACTCCATAACCTTCAATGCCCCAAGGTGGATACCAATAGAAAAAAGTACAATTCGTGTGTGAAGATCAATGGTGCAAAAATTTTTGGAACAGGTACTATGGCTGCCACTAAGAGTTAACAAATTAAGTTAAAAATAAGAAAGAAGAACTCTACTCTATGTAATGAAAGAACAGCAGGTCTAAGAAAAATGGCAGTTGAAGACTTTCGTGATCTACAGAATAACAAACCTGCAGACATTTTATGTTGATGACAAAGGATTTTCGTATAAGTATGTTTTAATCTCAACTGCTGCGATTTCCAAATGAAAAAGAATTTCGCATAAGAAATGATACGAGTATTTCAGAAAAATGTTTCCATACTTGCTGAAAATATTCGAACCTACAATGAAAAGATTTTTTGATGGAAAGAAAAAATTTCAATCTAATATTACAAAAGCAAAAGATTATCATGAAAATGTTCGCAGCAATTGAAAGTATCATTTAAATTAGAACACTCAAATTTTCGAGACAATTATTCTCGATTATTCACGAGTTCTTTGATGAAAAATTTGGATTTTAAGCGTGTTTATTGATGAGAAACTTGGAGGTTTAAGGAATTTTCTGTTTACAGTTCCTATTATACGATTTTATTTTTTCTTACTTTTTTCTTTTCTTTTTTCTATAAAATTAATGGAGATTATTTAAATAGATGATTCAAGTTCATGAAGAATTTAACAGGCAATACGATTTAAATTGTCCCACTTTTTTTTTTTGGCAACAATTTAAATCATATTGAAAGTTATAAATGTTTAGCAATTTTATTAATAAATGGCAAAATGACTAATTTTTTAAAAATGTCAACAACCATAAAATAATGTAAAACTATGAACAAATCTTATTTTAAGAAAAGTAACCAAAGTTCCTCAAGATTAATTCTGGTTTCTCGTCAATAAACTCGATTGGTTACTTTAACTACTAAGACTGTAATTTAAGTGTTTTTTTATCTGTTTTAACGAAGACAATTCGTGAATTCAATTATTTGTGATTCAAATGGTGATTTTCTCAAGCATTAATTTATAGTCGACTATATAATAGCACATGATAATATTTTTTCAAGTAAATTGTAATAATTTTTCATTAAGTTAATTTTTTGTACCTGTTTTTCAAATATTAAAAATCGTCAGACTAAGTTCAATATTAAAATTATAATTTTTTCTCATTGTCGTTATTATGAGCAAATCTTATAGATAAAATTTTTAATTAATTATAGTTGAATGATTAGGTAGGTGCTATTTTAAAATTTGCTATTCAAAATAAAAAAATAATCAAAAATTAACAAATTAATTCAGTATTATTTATTGGGTATAGCAGAAAAATCTTATTATATCACAATCATATTATACGTATAAAATGACAAGGGGAGCTGAATTGTTGAAAAAAAAAGTATTTGTCTACTGGTATAAATGAAGAATTCTGGCAATAAAATCCATCAAATTAAAATCGTTTACAAATTTTAAAACTAAAAATTAAAAACCAAAATTCCTAATTTAAAATTAGAACGCCGAGGAAAAATACACCTGAAAATATTTTCAGAAATTAATGAAAACTTTGGTCACTTTGGTCAGGATTTTTAGTGACATGCCACACATGAATATAACTCATGGTTTATTACATAATGACTGTCCTAAAAATTTGCTAATGTAATCCTACGACAGATATCATTATTCTATCTTGAAAATTCGTCAGGGAATTTATGGTATAAAATATTACAGAATAACTCCACAAGCTGATGAATAATCAGATTAAAAAAATGAATTTAACGTCGACTTTTAGATACATATTTTTGAAAAAACAGATTTTCATTATTCGTAAAGACAATATACTTTTTTCCATATCATTTAGTACACAATTTTTTAGTTTTTTCCCCTTAAAAATTTCAAAAATTCAAAAATTGAAGGAAATGGAAGCCAGAATTAATAATTTGTCCCAAAGACTTTTTTATGTTAGAAGATTGAGGATTTTGGCAGTGTAAGGTACGTAATTTTTAATGGATTAATTAAATTCATATATCACTAGTAAAATTGCCATGAAAGTACGTAAAATAAATATTTTTAAATATATTTTTCAAGTAAATAGTTCTCCTGATTCAAAATAAATAACAATGTCATCAGAATTCTTTTAAGGAAGTTGAATAAAGAAGTTGAAGCAATTGTAAATTGAAACGAAGAAAATGAATTAGTAAAATTTTGATGATAGTAGTGGATATTTTCCTCCACTCTGCAACATGTTTTGTTATTTTTAAATTTTAGTAATAACAACTAATCCATTATGTATTCAGTTTTTCTTCCCAATTTTCGAACTGAGGAATATTCCTCCCTTCCAGCTCAAGTCTGCAGTCAGATAGTGACCATACGGTGCGGAGTATCCCTCAAACCAAGTCGAATCTCCCCTTCAGATATGGGAAATTAGAAGTAAGGAAAGGAGGGGGAAAGCCCCTGGTGTGACTAGGGTGAGCTATCCTTTACCAAATATCCTAGTTACGATGAATATCTTTATATACCCTAAATGGGGGTAACTTGGCACACTTTTTCACTGTTTTCCAACTTCAACTCTCTCCATTTTCCACATGGCAAATCACAATCTATACTTCAAATATATCAAAATGTGCGTTGAAGGCTCTACTTTTCAACTATGCTCTCAGAAATTTGATTCATCAATTTCAAGTCCAAAAATACCCCCTCTCTTTTAAGTGTGCCATGTTACCCGCAAAATGACTAACTTGGCACACTATAGTTTTTTAATGCAATTGGTAAAATTATGGAAATTATTCAAACAAACTTCGATTGAAGGGAAATTAGGTCTATAAAGAAACAAAATGGTGGTATAATAGGTACAAAGATACTGGAAACGTCACAATTTATGTTAGAAACGGGTAAAATTCAATAAAATAGAAAAAAAAGTACCAAATGTGCTAAGTTACACCCATTTACGGTATTTTATGTCCGTGTAATTGTTTTAAACAAACATAAAAATAATTATCATAGGCACTTCATTTTAAAAATAATTTTTTTATTGAAAAAAAAAAAAAAAAAAACTAAATTTTCAACAAAAACAGTACGTTCCTTACAGTACCCAACAAGTAATGTAATAAATTGAATAGATTATTCTGTAGAGACATACAGATCTTTTTTCAATTTCCCCATATTCATGCTCATCACAGTTAACTTTTTTAGGTTCCATTATTTACGATTATATAATCAGAGGGGAGTTCGTATTATAACTAATTTCTCAAACAATGTAGCTAACAAAACACCAAGAAACTTTCCATAAATTGTTTCAACCAAGGAAATCTTTGTTAGACAAGCTGCCAATATATTATTTTTCTTATAACTGCTCATTTGGTATTCACGTTTGAAAACTTTCATGAGCTTTCTTTAATTATTTTAAAGGTGCCCATTCGACCGCATTTAATGGGTTGAGGGCCTCTCACTAATAACATTTATTTTTTGGTAGCCCATTCGACCGACCATAGTGAAATAACAGACTATACACTCAACATGAATATTTTTAGTCAGTACTTGGACTCGATATCAATAAACTTTACTATAGACTAGAAAGTAAAGAGCAAAGCAAAAATAACATCGTTGCAATGAGTTACCCATTACAGGAAAAAAAAAATATATATTCGAAGTAAAAATAATGTCAAGACGATTTGGTAATAGTAAAAATGATTAACCTCCTCGAGGAGTCTGGTAAAGTAATTTTCAAAAATTGAAGTCATACTTCACGGGAAAATAAAATTGTCCATTGCTTACAGCGACGTATGAATAGGATTTCTACATAAGACCGATCTGACGTCATGCACAAATCGCATAGCGTCCAGTACTGGAAGGAGATTTAATAAAGCCTTATCTGACTGATCACAGAACCACGATTCTATTCGTATTGCATTATGCGGATAGTTTTTATACGCAAAGGGAGAGTTATCCAATATAAAGATACTGCTCAAATCATTCGTGATTACTGACAGGTCCTTGCTAAATAGACCCGATTCTGGGGTACAATGACGTCTGTAATATTTTTGCTTAAAAATACCACGATTGTTATCTAACCTATTGGTAATTATTTCACCATAAGCGTCAATACCGGCTGTGAAGATGACTACGTTATACCATTGACTAACTATTTCAAGAAACTTATCGACATGAGGTCTTTTGAAGACATGAAATTTCACCAAGTGCTTCTCGATGATAACTTGCAATTCGAAATCTGGATCCAGAGTAGGAGGTTTCTTTTCGCTGCTGTAGGCAGCATTTAGGGGTGAGGAATGGATGAGTGTTTCGTCTAAATCTAATACAAGAATTTTCTTTTTTACCAGGCTAAGACGATGACCAGAAATAGGTGTCAAAGGGTATATGTTGTACTTCACCGGTTCGTAGTATCTTATTCTTTTGAACAGTCTTCTTATGCATCGTAAAACATATTTGCATACTGTGGTTAACGTGGCCAAAAAAGTATGACTTATAATCTGTGTGAAAAATAAATAAAAATATAAAATCAGTGAGCACATTTTATTGGGAATAAAAGGATTAATAATCATTTTTCAAATGGATTTTTAACCAGTAATTCTGTTTACTTAGGTATAACTAAAAGCTTTGAAAGGGTTAAATATTTAGAAATAGCCTTGCGGGTAAGTAGTATGTCAGTTATTGTGGCATGAAATAACTGATGGAACTATAAACTGGCCACTATTAAATATACTTATCTCTAAATTCAGTTTTTGATTTTTTTTTGTTTTCATGCCATTTCCTAAAATTTAAATTATAGTCTCAAAATTTACATTCAATCCTGCAAATGTCAGCAAGTATGTATACTCGGTTCCAAAGGATGGATGGTGACACTACAACGTTGCCACAGAACTCAATTTTGTCAAATTTCATCATTAACATGAAACGCTGAATTACGGTTTTCGGCAACATCGCACAATATTCAACGAATCTGATTGGTTAATACGAAAATTTTCCAAGTTTCTTCACCAGCCATCATAATATTTAGATCAGAGTATAGCGAAGTTCTTGGTAAAATTTTTTAATCCAGGACCTGCAGCTCACTTACAAGGTTTAATGTATTGAAGAATTAATCGACTAATGAGTTCAACTTATCCTGATAAAGTTCAATGTGAATGACGTTACTACGGATTCATTCACTTTAACTATTCACAAGAAAAAACTTATCTTAATACAGAGAAAGTAGGATACTAGGAATTTCTGAGCAGTGAAATGAACGAAGATTACATATCAGCCAAGTATTAAAAACATGGAAAACTGAAATCCATAAATTCTAAGATGACAAATATGATCATAAAGAGAATCATTCTAAATTTTATAGAAAACATGCGATAACTCAATGAAAAATAAATCTGAGTAGTTTATGACATCTGATCAACGTTCTCATTATCAAACATGAAGGATTACGAAAGAGACAAGGTAAGACTTGTCATACTTACATCTGTTACAACCATTTTCAGGGTTCCACTTCCATATGAATCAACGTGACGAATTAATTTCGAATACAGTAGACCACTTGTGAATTTAAATTTTCTTATTTTTAGTTGCGTAACAAATTTAAACAAATTATACGAAAACTTATTTCAAATTTGATTTCGAATTATTCAACACAGTCATGTTTTTATCATAAATCAAACCACTGATAACACGAAATTGCAATTTTTTTTTGTGTACCTATTCTATTTACAGCCCAATAAATCGAACTGTTCTCACAATTTTTTTTCTCGAGAGAATTTCACTCAAAATCAAAGGTGACAATCACAATGAATGAAGTAAGTAAAATACAGTAACCAATTTTCACTTCACTTTGGAGCTGGTAATAGACTTGAAAAATAAGAGGATTATGATGCAAAAATTTCACTTGAAATTGGGAGTATATTTCAGCCCAAGAATCTATGATTAAGAGTGCTTAGGTAGACTTGGAGGGGGGGGGGGTGACAGGGATCTAATGTGTAAGATTCGTCGAACAACTGAAAAATAATAATTTTAAGCTCTTATGGTTTTTGCAATAATTATTACAGTACCCAATAAGGTTTTTCTAAAATACCAAACTATTCAATGATTTAATAGATTTTCACCTACGTTTTTGAAAGTCATTTCTCGAAAAGAAAGTTAAAGATAAATGAGGAAAAATTAATCAAACATCATAATATATTACATTTTAAAATACAGAATGAGTTTACAAACAAATGAGAACAAATTTAAAAAATAAAAAATAAAAAATAAGAAACAAAATATGTGTTACGAAAAAGAGTCACAAAACTTGGAAATTATTTAAAATTAATATTATTAATAAATAATGGAATAATTACTAAAGATTTATATTTATTTTGTTAATACTTTTTAATATCCTGAGGGTATATGGTCTAACGCTTGGGTTCTGATGCCAACATTCGGTTATTAAATTAATCAATGAACGAATAACCTGAAACAATAAGACATTTCAATAGAAAGTTAATTTGAGTTTTGAAATGGTTAAATTTGCACCAAAAATCGTAAAATCAAGTAGAAGTAAAAACAAAATGGAGTCAACAACCTATATTGTAGACTAATTTTTAACATATGTTATCTTTAATAAAATGCTTTAATATAAGTGGCATTAAAATTTAAAAGAGAGCACTTCGTCGGTTGGATGGAAAATGACTTTAACAAACCAAGTTAAAGTATGAGCAGGCCTGATGAAAAGTTGTTGAGCCAATGTAAATAAGAGTTTTACCTCAAGAAAAGAACAAACTTACTGGATCAGTAAACCATCGATCTGACATTATTGGTCTTCGTTGGTCAAGGCAAACGACTTTACGCATTTCTTCGAAACTTGGATCAGGCCCAACACAGTCGTAAAATGGTGGATGATATTCGTCGACGATACCATTGGAAGACGTACGACAACAAATTTCCCATAAAACAAGCCCCAAGGCATAAACGTCTGCTTTTTTGAAAGAATCAAACGATCGCGTGTTTATCCTAAACCGAGAAAAAATGCTAAAAATTCTCAATCATAATACTACCGTAGTGATCATTTTGGAACATACTGACCCTTCGTCCAAAATTTCAGGAGCCATGTAACGTTTTGTACCTACTCTTGGATTGGGAGCAATCGTAAGTTTGTCAGTCTTTTGATAATAAGTTACTGCTAAGCCAAAATCTGCCAAAACACATTCTTTATTCTGGTTTACCAATATGTTCTTACTTTTAATATCTCGATGAGCAATAGCAGGTTTAGCCTGCAAAAAATTCGTAGAATCAACATTCTGTTACACAGATTTTTCAATTTAAAGGTACACGATTAACTTACTTGCACGAAATTCACTCCAAATATTTCTGTATGCAAGTGATTAACACCAGTAGCTATTCCGGAACAGAACTTCAACATTTGCTCGTAATCCAAAATATTGCTATTCAAGTAATCATACAAGGAACCAAAAACATGGTATTCAGTCATCAGCCAAAGTTGGGTGGTTGAGTTACGTGATGTCATGTCAGATGCAAAATAAGTTAGAATATTTGAATGGCGAATAGCAACAGTGCTACAAAAATATTATTCTCATTAGAAAATACTGACAGAATAATATGTACAGGAACGCAGAAGAAAAGTGCGAACTGATGAAGAATCTGATGAAAAATTTACAGGCGCTGTGGAAAGTTGGAAAAAAAAAACATCAACAGTTCCTCACTTTTTTCTTTATTTAGAACGGAAATACTTTCACGCTTTAGAATATTTTGGAGTTCGAGAAAGTTGAACAGTTATAAATCGTCTAATTTGTCAGACAACCTTTTTATCTATTTAAATATTTTCTATAAGTACCTGTAAATTTCAGTTTCACGAGCCCACGATGCTTCATCCTTTGAAAAGAATATTTTCACTGCAATATTTTCACCATTCCATGTACCTCTCCATACTTCGCCATATTTTCCTTTGCCTATTAATTCAACTAGCTCGATTTGTTTGGCTAAATTTCTTTGCATCAGAACAGGCAATCCAAATCCTGATCCAGAGGAAGCAGATTGATCAACGTATTCCTAAAATCAATGAATATTACATGATTGAAAAAAAATGGTCATCTTGAGCTGAACTGAATAATGTGATACGTTTCAAAGAGAACAACACTCTTTAATCCAAAAAATATAAATGTTTCAAACTGTAAAAATACTGCAGAAAAAACTTTTGGCCCAGAAACGTCAGCGATCATCTCCAGAATTACCCTTGGATAAGTCTCCTAAAACTCATTAGACGTAACTCCCCCTCCCCTTGCAATTTAGTCATTTTTACCCCTGTTGGTAAATTACATAGATCAGTGATAGACATCGAATTTAGTTTGTGATACATAAACAATATTAGTGTGGGCCTTAGCACCAATCGAGCATTAGCCCTTAAATGTTAACAGCAAAAAGTTCAAAGGGAAACTTACTTTCAGAGAATCATCACCAATTTTGGGAGTAATTTGAATCAACTCATCTGGATAGTCTTCAGAATCGAAGGATGATTCACTGGCGAGTATTTGTTTTTGACGCTTTTTTCGTAAATACAACACAAATAACGCTGACACTATGGCACAGAATATAATGATAGCCCAACTTAATTTTAGTACCGAGCCCGAATCGTCATTTTCACCTGCGATAGTAAAAATTTGTAGAGAACGAGTATATCTTGTATCATAACCCGCATTAGCAATAACTGATATTTACGTTTGTAATGCGAAGAGAGAGACGTAAAGGTTCCATTATTACACCAGTTTCCTTTACAACAGTATATGGAAAGCAAACCTCCTCTCACAAATTTAGCAGTTGATGGATTGCACAACTGCAATTTTCCAGGTAATGAGCAACCACGTTGAAGCTTTTCGATTCCATTTTCATTCTTTGTGATGGATGTGTAACACTAACGAAAGAAATCAACTCAAATAAGACAGAAAGAATCAATATATGACAAATTCAACTTTCATTACCTGATCAGCTCCTTCACAGTGTTTTATTTGCGGTAAGTCTAAGCACTGGTCGTAGCAGTCGTAGCACCTGAAGAAGCTGGATTCCTGATTTGATTTGGATGTTTGAGACTGATATTTATTGAAATTACTACCATCCGGAAGCATTATGATAGATGGATGAACGAAAGAAGAGTCAAGATTCCCGAACAGTTTTGTTGATAAGAGAACTGCAGAAGGATTTTTTACTTTGACATTGCATCTCGTAGTCTAGTCTTCACCCACATTTAGGAAACAGCAACAAAACGAAACAGCTGAAAACAAGAAACTCGAATGAAACAAATGATGAGACACTTTTATAGAGTTGAAAAACTTACGGATGGACACGAAAACCTTAATATATGTCATAATATGAAATTAAAATTAAAATTAAAACATGAAAACATGATAAATATTTTTAGCGTGTTTTTGTTTACCATTTCTAAACCTGAAGAGCCTGAAGCACATTTCTAAACGTGAATATCAAACGACAAAATTCGATACAAATCGGAAGTGAATGACCTTGTAATAGAAAAATTCATGGGCTGGCAGGAAGGGAGGGGATTGGGGAGCCGGTTTTCTTTGTATGTCTGCAAAGTTGTGATTTTGTGATTTGGGAGAATCTTGATCTCTTTTAATGAAGAAAGACAAGGACTTGATGATTTATTTATTTTCAATTTTTCGCGTAATCTGCTTATGCTAAATTGATGTTCGACTGCTCATCGCTAAACGGCTAAAGGTAATTGATCTGTAAGGATTCACAACCATTTTTACAATCTAGGTTAAAGATAAAAAAGCCTAAGCCATCTCCATCAGGACCTGGATCTCCCCTGTTACGCACTAAAGTTCATCTATGAGATTCTGAAGAGTCTAAAATCGAAGAACAATTTCAACCGGACCAGCATCAGGATCAGTTTCACTTTCATCAGGTCCAGTTGCTACGGCTGTGCTACGGGTCCGATGGCGAATGCTTATTCTTTTGTCGTGTTTATTTCGCTGTAAATTATACCACCAAAGTGTTCTTGTCGTGACTCATGACTGTCAATTTTAATTAATTAATTCCTATTCAAATAGGTCTTATCTTCATGAAAATTCATCACATTGCGTTACGTTACAGTACGTTAAAACTGTACTCATACTTTTTGCGTTCAATTGCCCATAGACCACCTCATTTGAACAGTTACCGTTTTCTCGTCACCGAAGTGAAGATGAAGAAAATTGCCATTTTTGGTGCCAGTGGAATGACCGGCATTTGTGCTGTCGACGCAGCTCTCAACCAAGGTTTGAATATTTCCATTTCAATAATTTTGAATTGACAGTAGTCTCAAGCTTTCTGCCAGTATCTCTTTTGGTCGTCCTTTTTTAGGTCTTCAAGTTCGAGCACTTCTGCGAGATCCAACTCGTTTGCCTGAAAAATATCATAGCCAGATTGAAATTATTCAAGGCGATGTTCTGGTGCAGACAGACGTAGAAAAGACCGTTAAAGGACAAGATGGAGTCGTAGTTGCTCTGGGAACTCGGAATGATTTGAGTGAGTAGTAAATAGAATTATAAACACTCCAGCTTTTGCAAAAATACTCATTTGTAGTTTTTGTGTAGGTCCAACCACTGACATGTCCGAAGGTTTGAAGAACATTGTTTCGGCTATGAAGAAAGAAAACGTTGAAAAAATTTCCGTTTGTCTGTCTGGTATGTGAACTTGTTTGATTTCTAATTTTATGAAAAACTAGTGTAGCCTGAGGGGTCTACGCCCCCTCTCCACTCAAATTTTGCTCATTCCCGCTCAAATTTTGTTCAATCCCGCTCAAATTTAACTCAATTTTGCACAATCCTACTCAAATTTCTCTCAAATGCCGCTCAATTCCGCTCAATTCTGCTCAATTCCACTCAAATTTTGCTCAATTCCACTCAAATTTTGTTCAATCCCGCACAAATTCTGTTCATTCCTCTCTAAGTCCGCTAAAATTTTGCGTTATCATGAAATGATTGTGTAGTAGTGTAGAATAGAATTCTTAGTTATCAAAAGTATTTTCATCAGTAGCTGTGAAATCAAATCTCTAATCAAAAAGATTCATATATCATCACATTTCTGAGATTTCCCTCTTTCTAATGGGACAAAATTCAGCTTTCTACGTTGAGTAAATGCAGAGTAATCGGGAAATGAATAATAGCGTGAAAAGTAGCATGAAGTTCATCGTTTTTGTGGAATGTTTTCATCATTAACAACGAAGTAAAACAGTAATTCGATAAAATTTATACAGTGATAGATTTCTGAAAGTTTTTTCTTTTGAATGACACCAAATGAGTAATCGCAAAATAAAAAATAATCGCGAAAGAAAAAATGACGTGAAACGTAGCTTGAAGTTCATCGTTTTTATAGAATGTTTCAAGTATTTACAGGGAAGTATGATATCAATTCAAAAAAGTGTTCGTAGAAAAAGATTTCTGATAGTTTTTTCTTTCTAATAAGACCAAATTCAGCTTTTTACGTTGAGTAAAAAGAAAGTAATCGCAAAAGTAAAAATAATTTGTTTACGAATTTCGAGTGTGTGACAGACGTCCGGATATTGGATTTTATTATATAGAAGATTAGTAAAAGGAAAGTAATCGCAAAAGTAAAAATAATTTGTGTAACAATTTCGAGTGTGTGACAGACATCCGGATATTGGATTTCATTATATAGATAGAAGATTAGTAAAAGGAAAGTAATCGCAAAAGTAAAAATAATTTGTGTAACAATTTCGAGTGTGTGACAGACATCCGGATATTGGATTTTATTATATAGATATATATTTGTTCCCACCGCTTTTTAATGTCTCAACAATTTTTTCATCAGCTGGACAATGAAGCATACAAAATATCGATCCCCAAATTTTTTTCAAAAGAGAACCTAAAGGATACAAAATTTGATGCAGGATTAATTACTCTACAGAAAAATAAGTTAGCAGAGATGATAGGTCAGTTCATTTTATTTGAGTTGTACAAAGCTCATGAATTGCTTCGGAATATTCCAAATAGACGTTATTTATTAATCCGGACAATTATCAATTAATGAAATAGTGGTTATCATAATTATCTGTATGTTAAAAGATGAGTCATAACCATTTGGACTTATGGTAGGTAAATTTAGATGGTCTTGAGTAAAAGAGCTTTTCCTTTTCCTATTTTTTTGTATGAAATGAAAATTTGAACCATGTTTGCTCTTATTGTTCTGAATTAATATTCTTACTATTTTTTTCAGCATTCTTGTTTTACGATCCGGAAAAAGTGCCAGCCATGTTTAAAGATTTGAATGCCGATCATCAACGTATGTTCGACTATCTTAAAGAGCAAGGGACTCTCAAGTGGATCGCTGTGTTGCCCCCTCATATAGCAGATACTCCATCCAGCCCTTACACTGTTAAGCATGATGTCTCCCCTGGTCGAGTCATTTCTAAACGCGATTTAGGAGCATTTTTGGTTGAGAGCTTAAATAATCCGGAACACTATCAACAAGTTTGTGGTTTAGCTACCAATGTACAAGCGACGAGTTCATAAAATTCGGGTAATATTCTTCCGGCTGATATTGATTTTGTTGATTTGTTGGATGCTCAAAGGAAAAAGTGATATTTTATTCGCAATCATTACATAATCGTATTTATTATTTATGGTGCTTAGAAGAATTTATAAATTTTTATCGATCAAGGAGCATAAAAGATAAGAGTCCAAGTCTTATATATGTTAGAAGGTTTTTGAGAAAAAGTAGTAATAAAAATAACATTAATTTAATTGAAAGTATCATGCTCTCAGGGCAACAATATCTCTTGTTAGCAAAATAATCTTATTGATTTTGGTCATATTATTATTTTGAGTTTCAACATTGAATATTTAAAATATTTGAATACGTTCTTTAATGTTACTGGATATTTTCTATATTTTCACGCTAGTAAATATTACATTGATTCATTTACCAATGTTTTATGCTCTCATTAATTATCGTAGCTGCCAAGTATTAGTAAAGATAAGGCTATGGATGTACCAGCATTATTCTGTAATCTGTAAACATGCAAAATTCAAATCATCTTTGAATTTGATGATACATCCTCATATCATTTAAAAAAGAAAAAGAATATTTTACATTTTTGGATCTTATCTATTTGTACTCCTCGAAGTTTGTAAGCTATAGTTTTCATTTCCATTTTTCCAATGTTTTAGTACCTTTGTTATGGATTTCTATCAATAAACTATATTGTTGGCAAAAATACGTTATCATTTAGTTCAGGTAACATGATATTTTAATTTTTCAATAACTTTCTCTTGCAAGTTACAATTGCTGGAAATGAAAAATAACTTTTGTTTATTTTAAGCTGCTGCTAAAAACAATGTCTTTGAAGATTAAATTAGAGTATTGAATATAAAATTTGAGTTGCTTCAATAGAACTATTCATAATAATTATGAGAAACTAAATAGTATATTATTCAGTGCTCATTCATTAAACATGAACGAAATCCAACAGAAGCAGTGTCGAATATTATCAAATATTCTTAACCCTGCTCTTCATCATTTGAAAAGAACCAAACATATTACGGTGAAAAAAGTGAACGAAAAATTAAAAGACATAATTTTTATTATAAAAATATGTCAACCACAACAAAATTAGGAAACAGTTCAACAATTACCTAATAATCACAGATATACAAATGGCTGAATAATATACGTAAGAATATACATAGATTAAGAACATTAATCTAACCAATGAGATAGAAAAAAAGCAAGGTAACTTTCAAAAACAAAAAATATTTGTTGGAAAAAATGAATGGTATGTATTAGATATTTCCATGTTGACTGGTGAAATATTTTTGTACCTATTTGACATTTCAAAAAAGAAGAAAAAAAAAACTTGCGCAGTGAATTTTTCAAAAAACAATAGTTGATATAGTACGAAAGTCAAAAGAAATTACATTCAAAATTTAAAAGAAGACGAATAAATTTGAGCGAAATCAAAAAACCAGGAAGCAAGAGGTTATAATACGGTTTTTGTTTTCAATACCAACACCTTGAGAGTTTCCTTAACATGATCGTAAGTAGCGAAGCTTATGCCCACTGCAATCGGCCCTTTGATCCAGTTCATGCTCAAGCCTTTGAAACAACCTTTGAACAGACCTCCTTCTCTGTAGATTTGCACCAATGTACTAATAATCGAATCGCATCGATGGCCTGTAATGGCAGAAGTCTGCATTCGTCGACGAACTAGGTCCAGCGGATAAGAAGTGGTCTGAGACAAAATGCCCGAAATGGCTCCAAAAATCAAATTCATGCCAGTTGGGGCAGTTTCACCAATCTTATCTAAAAAAAAAAATTTTTTTTTAATTAGGAAAATGTTTGAGAGAAAAGCAGAATAGACTATTGACTTAAATGCAAAAAGAAAACAAAATATAATCTGTTAAAAAAAAAATAATTTTCAAGTTTAAATTTGGCCACTGAGAGATTGAAAACTACTAAGTATTCAATGGGTTCGTTCTCTTTGTAAAATACGGGCGAACTTGTAGGTACCTTTAAAGTTTTGTCAAGTTTTTATAAAAATCCATACCAACAACAGAACTGAAGATGGAGTTCCAAAAAACTCTTCTCATTAAAAAGAATGTACAAATCGTGAACTCCAAGATAAATAGAAGAAGAACGAAAAGTGGGGTAAAACAAACAAAATAATGAAAACTCAGAACTCAGAACCTAGAACTTACTCTTCGTGTGAGTTCTAATAGTGCAGAACTTGACCAGAACCCAAGTTCTCGGGTCTGAGTTCTAATGGTAAAAAGAACAGTAAACTAAAAAAGAAACTATTTCCATCCTTTTTTCGAACAGAACAGTCATTTTGAGAACTTTTTTGAAAAAGTGTCGAAAACACAGAATTTTTTAGCGAATAAAACGAATCTAATATTATTTCATTTATTTGTACCTTCAACATTCGGATTTACAGATTACTTTAACTACTTTGTGGCTTACTATGAAGTCTATCATGTATTGTAGATGATTTTAGAGAAATGTAAGACATGAATTATTCAGTAAGAAAGTATTTAATACGCGTTAGAAGGAAACTTTTTTTCCGAGAGTGAAGCGCTTAGATGTCAACTGATAAAATTTTAATCCTAAAAAATGAAATTAAAGTAACCATTACATCATTCGTAGAGATAAATATGACTTATTCGTTTTCCAACACTCGAGTATACTTATACCATTACAGTAAATAATTTCAATTGTTTCTCGACTTTAAGAGTGTTTGGATTTCATCATTCTTTTACTTCAGCATTATTTTAGCTGGTTGATTTTGAGAAACCAAAAATTATTCACAAATTTATTAAAGACAAATTTTGTCATCTTAGGACTTGAAAAAAAAAAGTACGTAGTGCTTTGAGTGGAGTTTTAAACAGTACTAGAGGAAACTATTTTCGATTAAGCGGTTCTAAAGATTTTCAAATCTCATCTATATTTACTCTTTTTTTTCATCTGAACAAGTCATTTTCAATTCTCAGGAGATTTTTTTTGTAACCAGTATTGGTAATACTGGTCTACAGATAACTTCAAAAATGCAGCAGTATTTTTGGTTTCCTGTAAAATTTCAATTTTGACTTGAACTCTAAGGCACTCCTCCCTCAACAAAATTATTTATATTTTCAAAAAAATTCAATTTAATCCCTGTAAATCAATAATTTATCTCAATAAAATTTCAGCAATTTCTTTTTACCTTTGTAAAACTTTTTCAAAGTTCCATAAGTACAAAAACTGGTTCCCGCGTATGGAATAATGCCGAGCATGGTTGGAACGTATCCTCTGTAAAGTGCAGACAAGCCCTCGGTATTTTTAATGTGTACAAATACCTGAAAATAGAATTTTAAAAAAGTGTCAATTGTTTAAGTAATTATTTCGTCATTCGAAAAATAGTATTCATGCAGTTAATAAGAGTAATTTATTGCATTGAATGATGAAATGTTACTCACGTGTATGAGATTTGTATACTGTGTTTTTGTGGTGACAGCCATTCTAGCTCTGGCCAAATCTAGAGGATACGTTAAGGTCTGAGAAGTTACTCCAGCCAGGGATCCAGCCAAAAATTTTCGTAACTTTGAGCTGAAAAAAAAAAAATTAATTCGAATAATTAGTGGGAACGGTGTTTATGATTTTCATTCATCATCACATAATTACTTTGAAATTTACGGTAGCACTAAAAATACAAAGTTTATTACTTTATTCAAATCACTTTTTACTCCACTGAACAGCTGTTGGAAAGTGGTTATAAGAGTAGTGAGGTTCAATAGGGTTCAGTCATAATGAAAAAGTAAAAGAAACAAATGATTTCAAGGAGAAGAAAATTCATGGTGATTAGTGCAAATATAGTTGGCTGATCATTACAGATTTTGTTTCTGTATTAGAGAGCAATTCAAGAACTGGAATTCTGTATTAAGTTTTTGAGATGATCTAAAAAGAAGTGAATTAATTCTAGCCCATTTCAATTTTCCAAATAATTGTTTATCAATCACGAGAAAATATTGAAAGAATAGAAAATTAGATTAAAATAATTGAAATTAAAAGTATTAAAGAATACAATAATAATATTATTAATTATTTAATTATTATTTCCATTCGTTAATAGAAGATAGTTATACTATAGGTAGCCACTACAGGCAACGTTCTAAGAAATTAGTGATGAAAAGAATGAACTTTAGACCAATATTAAACTACTTTATGATAAAATAATGGCAAGAAAGTTTGTAATAGGTATCGAATCAAAGTCAAAGCAAACCGAAAAAAAAAATTATACATTGAAACGAAATTCTTTCATGATTAAGAGGAGTAAGATATCTTATTCAGGAATTTCTTTAAAAAAAATATTATTAACGTTTAGTATTAAAAATGGGAAAGACTGCTGCGTGAAATTATAATTAAAGGGATAATTATTCACAAAAATAATCTAATAAAATTTAGATTTTTGAAAGCTTTGTGAATTTCGACACAAGAACTAAAAACTAAAAATAACTTACAGCGGAAATTGTTAAACCAAAGTTGAAAAAAGATTAAACTTGAAATTTTACCTTATCAATTTTTAAAATGGTATTCATATATTCCACATTAGAGTACCTATGTTGATGAAGAAGAAATAACATCAAGTAGGAGGTAGAAATTAGTATGCTATAAATAATAAAATGGTAGAAGATGAAAAATTTTCAAGTACTTGACCGTTTTTTCCGCAATGATTTTGATGTTCAATTTTATAAGTTTTGATAATTCCTTTAATTCAACTTGAATAAATATTGAATAAAAGGAAATGAAGTGTAGTGAGAGAATGAGTACATTACAAAATAACAGCTATCAATGAGAGAGAAAACCCAGAAATTTTTAAATACCAAGATATAAAATTAATTTTGAATGATCATTGATCTTTGGAAAATATCTAAAACTTGTATTTAAGATGATGAAATTTATGGAATAAAATATCTAAGCCTGATAATAGCTTCGGATAGCGAACATAACAAATTTGACACCTAATTTATATAGAAAACAACAATTGATAAGAATACCTAAGTAAACAAGACAACACAAATACATATTTTTTGAAATGAAGCCAACTAAAATATTGACCTTGTATTTTCGAAACATGAAGTTATAAACGAATGAATATGGACGTCATTGAAAAGAAGAAAAACGCTAGAGGGGTCGTAACGAGTAAAAATGAAGTCGACGGAACCTTAAAAGGTACTTGACCTCTAAAATTATCATTCTCATTACGCTAATTAACTCGACTGGAAAAAAAGTCACACCTGAGAAACTTACTCTTCATGATCTACTGAATCTACTCTCAATAATTTCTTCCATTGTTCATGGGCAGTAAACTGGGCAGCAGCATAAGGAATAATTCTGGCCATTGTGGCACTATTCCCTCGCCATAAGTTGAAGAATCCTTCATATTTATAAGTATTTCGTAAAAACAACCAGGCTTTTCGAGCCGAATATCTTTCTGAAGAAATCTGAAAATGGAAAAAGTGATTTAAACGATTTAGTTTATACTTTGCTTTCGGTACCCTATAATTGACAAGCTAAACAAATTAATCCAAATCTGTCACAGAAAAGATATAGACATTTTCATAAATAAATTTCCATTTGTATTCATCATTGAAATTCTTTATAAACGACATTTCAACGATGAATTCGCAGAGATTTCTCTTAGAATTTCTATAACTCATCTGTGATAAATTCAGATTAACTTTGTCAGTAGATAGTTTTTTCGTTTACTTGGAAACTAATTTTTGTCCTATCCAACGGTGCAATAGTTGTTTTGGCACAGGCTCCAGCAAATGCACCAGAAAGTAAACTGCAAACGACGAGCTCCGAATTGGTCAGCTGTAAAACAGGTTTAATAACAGTTTAATTACTTGTTAATTCTTGCCAATATATTATATTAAAAATAAAGCCTTATTTACTTGATGAGAAGAATTGCTGTCGTCTGATTTGGAAATCATCGTTCAACGATGTTCATTGCGATAAGAATTTGTAGTTAAACTCAGCAGATGCGGAAACAAAAACAATTCGAGTTTAATAACAGAAAGACAACATTGTGTGGTCACGATGAATGAATGCGTTCTACTGCAACAACTTTTTCTTGGCTAGAGCGTCATTTGAACGTTAATTACTTTGTTTGTTGAGAAGAAAGAGAAGTAAGCTCGACGAAAGAAGCAACAGAATTGATAATCAACTTCAAGGTCTAACCCAAGTGACATATAATAGACAATTCAGATGAAACATACGTTCATTTGTCAATGATAATGCTTACTTCGTACTTAATTTTTCCGACCCGAAAGCCCCAAACATGAATAATTGCAGAAGAGACAAGACAAGACTTGTTTGACTTACGTTCATAAATCTGTTTGCAGAGCTAAAGCGAATCGAAATAGGTTGAAATTGTTTCTGGTGATTGATTGTAGAATGTTCATCTGTAGAAATCGGAAAATACTGAAATTTTCTTTGAAAATTCACAATTAAATAAAATGAAAATTTGACTGAAAATTACATTGTTATGTCCTTAGAAAAGTTTTGACCTGATAAAAAAAAGTGAATAAAATCATTAGTTCTCAAATAAACACAATGACAGCGCTGTTTTCGCTGACATCAGTTCACGGTTGATGCCGACTTGATACCTTAGCTTGATACCGACTACCGACTATTTGACTTCACGGATACCTGCCGGAAGCCAATAAACAATTTTCACAATAATCCGAGAAGAGAGAAAAATGCAAGTTGTTACATTACTAGAATTTGCTTAAATCATCTTGTTATAATTATTAAATTTTATTTAATTGTTAATTTTTGAAGTTTTTCATCTAGCAAAATGGTATTAGAAAGTACTATGATATGGTAAGTTTTCTCTCATTAACATATACTCAAGTTTGAATGATACAAATTCCTTCTTCTCTTGATGCTTTCTTCGTTTTATCGATACACAAAGGCTTTTCAATTCTGAACTTTTGGCTTCAATAATTTCAATTTTGCTTTCAGTGTGGATAATAGCGACTACATGAGGAATGGTGATTTCATCCCATCCAGGATGCAAGCTCAACAGGATGCTATTAATTTAGTTTGTCATTCCAAAACTAGATCTAATCCGGAAAATAACGTTGGATTGATTTCGTTAGCCAAGTACGTGAATTTTGGTAGCCGCACTTTTCATTACTTTCTCTGGTTGTGAGATTCATTCTTTAGTCGACTTCTGACATATCTGCCTAAGCAGACATTTATTGAAATTTTATCTTATCTATTGACATTTAATTTCTATCGACAGATTCTTGAAACACTTGCTCTTGCAATGTATAATGTTGATCATTAATTGATTCTGTGTTTCAACTGTGCAAATGAATTAATCCGAAAAACTTGACAACAAATTTTTTTGTAATCAATTCCGTATCTGTTATTGTTTTATTGCAGCCGGGTTGAAGTTTTGACAACTCTAACAACGGATGTTGGTAAAATATTGGCTAAATTGCATCAAGTTCAACCGTGTGGGGACATCAACTTCTTGACAGGGATGCGAATCGCTCATGTAAGACTGTTATGAAGTTTGTAACTATTCTCATTCCTCTCCTAGTCAAATTAATCCACAGAATAAGGGGTCTAATTTTGTTTAAAATGATTTGACTAATTTTTTTCTCTAGCCGTATTTTTATTTTACCTGAAAAATAATGAGCCGTAGTTTCTGATTTTTTTCTTATTTTTCAACAGCTCGCACTGAAACACAGACAAGGAAAAAATCATAAAATGCGAATTGTAGCATTTGTAGGTAGTCCTGTCGATCACGATGAAAAGGAAGTTGTCAAAGTTGCTAAACGTTTGAAGAAAGAAAAAGTTAATGTAGATATTGTCTCTTTTGGTGAAGATGTACGTAAATTTCATACTTTCGGTCTAGATTTTCAAATTTCCAGATAAATATTACATATACTTTTGTTCACAGTCAGCCAATGCACCAGTTTTAGCTTCGTTTATAAACACAATAAATGGCAGAGACGGTAATGCCAGTCATTTGGTTACTATTCCACCTGGCCCTCATTTATCAGATGCTTTAATTTCTTCTCCTGTAATACAGGTTCGTTTTGAAATTGTATTCTTTCGTTATTAATTAAAATGCAAGTTTTATATTCGGTTATTTAACTGTAGGGTGAGGATGGAACTGGAGGTGCGGGTCTTGGTGGTTCCGGATTTGAATTTGGCGTCGATCCGAATGAAGATCCAGAATTAGCTTTGGTAAGAAGTTCGTTTAACGTGATGTGTATATATTTTATCCTTACTCTAGCCAAGAATTTTATTATAGGCTCTACGAGTTAGTATGGAAGAACAGAGACAACGTCAACAAGAAGAGGCGCGTCGTACTCAAGGTTCATCAGATACACCAGCAGCTGTTGGCGCCTCAGCCCCATCTAGCCACGAAGGTACAAAATGTCGGAACTGATTTCTTGAGTGGGTTTTTTGGATATGTTCTAAATTTTTATTTTTTATGAATAGTGTCCAGTGACGAAGCCATGCTCGAAAGAGCTTTAGCAATGTCCATCGAAGACTCATCAGCTGGAACATCAGGAACTGCTCAAGCGGAACCTGATTTCGGTGCTATGACTGAAGACGAACAGATCGAATTTGCTTTAAGAATGAGTATGCAGGAATCTGTAACCACGCGTGAGTTTTTCCTACCCAGCTAAAGTTACGCTTCTTCGTAAAAGTTTCTCTCAAGTAAATGGCTGATAATTGTTTTTAGAATCTTCCCAAGACGAGTCCAAGAAAAGTGAATCCTCTGGGTCCAAGCCAAAAGAAGAAGCAATGGACGTTGAATATAGTAATGTAACCGATACCGATTTCTTGAAAAGTGTCTTGGAACAGCTACCGGGAGTTGAAAATCAGAATAAAGGAGAAGATGCGAGTAAGTCAAAAGATGATCCAAGTAAAGATAAAGACAAGAAAAAAGATGGTAAAAAGTGAGGTAATATGTAGTTTTGTAAAAAAATTGCTATCGTTTATTCAAATATTTTCTACGAACGGTTTAAGTTAAAACAAACGATGATTTTCCATATGTAAAACCATGTTCTTATTGCGAAAATAATATTAAAAATTCTGCCTGTTCTTTATCTAGCTTTCATTTAAAAAAAATAGTTGAGTCTTTGCCATGTAAAATTTCTGTATGGGTAAAACTTTCGCTTCCCAATGCATTTTATCAACTTTTTATCAGCGAAAGTCCCTCAGTGTAATATTAGTCTCACTTTATGGTTCAAAACGTATTATTATCCTGTAATGAAAATTTCAAGATTTAACCGAATTAAAATGAAAACGTATTATTTTGGTCAACAAAGGTTTATTTAGAAAAACAAAAACAACAACAACAATAATGAGATTCTTCACTGAGTCACAATTAACTGGCACAACCTACATGTCACAATTTATTGTGAAAAAATTAATTTAAGAGAGTGAAATTTACGAAAGTACAAAAATCTTGAAAATAAGGTAAATGCGAGGAACCTTTTAAACATTTACGTCGATGGTGTGGAAGAGTCAGATAACTTGGAAACATTGATAATGATATGGTCTGCGCTTCTAATGTAAGTCCCATTTGTTGATTTGCATAGGGTTCTAGCCTCTGTGTATTTTGGTAGAGTAGCAGGGCAAGCAACTGCTGAATATGGTGGAGGTGAAGGGAAAAAATATTTCGAATCTTGTATCACAGAATCATAGCTGGGTGGATCTCTTAAGAATTGTTCATCTAGGTGTGCCTGTAACGTGAAAGAAAAATATTAATTTTGTGTACAGTACCAATGGCCATGGTGTTTATGATAATCATTAAGTAGGAGTGGAACAAAATGATGATAGAATTTGTTTTTTTGAAAATTGTATGAATATAGAATTATTTTCCCTGAGAATCATTTTTTGTTTCTTAATAATTGTTCCTTCTTAAAGCGTTGTAAAAAAAAAAAGAAAAATTATATAGATTGCAAAGGTTGGAAAAAAATTAATGAACGAAACTAAGTTTAATAAGTTTGTATTTTTCAAGTTCACCATAAGTAGACTAGATTTTCCTTTGGTCTGTTGAAGTTGAGTTGATTGAGAAATAAGAAGCTCGAACTAATAGGAGGGTTCATTTTTAGAAAATGATAAATGTCTACAATTTTTTCAAAAGCAACTACAAAAATGTTTAAAAACTATAAAAATGGATTATACTGCCCTATTTACAAGCTAATTCACATTTGTCGTGGAAACGAATTATTGTATCGATTCATTAATGAATTCATTAAAATTAATTAACAAACCACATACAAATTTCTATGCTGAATTCTTGTCAAAAGGGTAGCTAAAAGTACTCCTGAACTATTCTAGAATTATTTCTGAAGCTTAATTTCAGTTCAGGTTGATCATATTCGTCATAATTTAATTTGTGTTAAAAAGCGATGGAAAAAGTGTTGGATTCTGGTCGTTCTTGAAATCGAATCTTTTTACTTTGATTTTATGAGGTGATCTTATTCCTTGCAGTAAATTTTTGCCTCATTTGTTTCTTTTTGAAAATGTAGGGACAAAAAACTTCGTTAAAATTAATATCCACGTGCATTAAATTTTAGAAAATATTTTCCTGATCATTATGAAAATAAAATTTCAATTTTCCATTTCCATTATCCTCGATCCCAGGTGTCTTATCTAAATTTTTATCCTCAATTTTTTATCTGACTGCTAATGACTAGGAATTTTTTTTTGGTTTGATTCTTCAAGTATTTACAATAACATGTGTTTTATTGTAATGAAAAAGCACTTACTCGTACTCCAATATTTCCAATATCTGCTACTGTTGTCCAGATGCTGTCGTTCATCCCAGCATGTTGCGTTGCATTATTTCGCATTAGAGACGTTTTGATCATTGTAATTGAGAATACGATGAAAAACATCATTAAAATTAACAATAAGCCGATACAAATGTTGGTAAAGTGCTCGTAGACCGACGCCACGGTCAGTATCGACGTTATTAGAATCATCAGTATGAGACATGTCACACTTCTTGTTATAGAAAGCAAATTCTACAACAGAAAAATAAATGGCATAATGTAATATGACGTAATATAAAATCGAATTCTTATAAAATTTATCCGTTAATAGAGGAATGAAATTGCTAAATGAGTTACTCATTTACGAGTCAATTGGTTCTATGGTTCATTGCTAATAAAAGTGATGTGAAGGTAATCGACTGAAAACAGTTTTAAATTTTCATAAATTGCTATTATACATTATTATTATGTGAGACAGATTGGTGAGAAGAATCTAATGTAACTTGGTCGAGGCTATTTGAATTTTTCAGAGCGAAGGGGGAGGGGAAAACTACAATACCAACTGTTACATTTGCCCAAATCAATAAGTTTTATTTCATCCATTATTCAAAAATTAGAATGAATTTTCTTCGAATGTGACTATGATTTGTTGAACTCGAGAGATTCTTGATTTTCACTTTTCTGAAGATTTTAGTGTAGGTAAGATCTTTATACAGAAAAATAATTATAACTGTGCCAGGGTAACCTATATTAGTTTGGCGTTCTTTCGCTGATCAATTATTAAAAAAAGATTTACCTATAGAGAGAATTTGTACTGAAATTTGTGACACTCTAAATTTTATTACTTGTTGGAATGTCAAAGTTAGCTTATCATTTATTTGCTTTTAGATAAAACAGTCAAGCGTTCAATCATTTTAAATATCTATTGTTTAATAAAAATTTACTTACTGCCATTAGTGAAGTTGTTCAAGCAATTATTTTCTCTTATATTTACTTAAGACAGATTCATAACTCCAAGAATTTTTATTGGTTCTTCGTAAACATTTAAATCATACTTGTTTTTCAAGTGGGTATTTACATGTAGGTGCTGTTTCCATAACCATTAGGTTCGAATACACTTCACGGTACACATGTGGTTTAAATAATGAATATTACCTCTAACATGTAAGCGTTCATGTTATCAGTTTTTCTCATTCGCATTGGTTTTTCTTGGTTCTTTTTTTGAATATGAATCATAGATCCAACGATTTACTCTGTTGCGCAATTAGTTATTAGTGAAAGATGCAAAAGTTTTGAAAAAAGAAGAGCAAATCACATCCCCTAAAAACTAAAAATGCGGAGAAAGTTCTAGAAAATTCATGCGACTTTAATTATATCCCATCTAAAATCTATGAGACATTAATATATTTTCATGAGGAAGAAAAAAATTTAAGTTATTTGAATTTTATTGCTGTAGGATTTGCATTTAGCTTAGTTGGAATAAAATAAACGATCTAAATTAATAATTTCATTTTAGAATAAGCTAGAAAGGAGCTATTGGATGGATTCAAGTTTAGATGTTGGTCTTGAAACGTCATTTAATTTTCTTTGTGCTTGATGAGGTGTATCCTATTTTTAAGAGGTTTGTTTATTCATTATGTACGTTATTGTAATCTATAAAACTAAGTTTTGCTAATTTTGAAGTTGAACCAAGTACCTACGAATTTAACCTTGCATTTTACTTGTGTTGGGTATTTAATGCATTGGTAAACCTTGGCTTAGTAAAAAGAAATTAATTTGGGTATCATTATAATTTTATTTTTTAAAAACCAATTTTTATAAATGTGGCTTTTTTTTTAAATATTGGAGACGATTAGATAATATAATTATCACATTTGAAATTTTTGTTGAAAAAATAAGATAGTGATGACATAAGCTGCAAAACACAAAATAGAACTCAATTTATGAAATTAAATACCGTTATTTTCATTCCAATTTCTTGAATTTAAAAAATAAGAGTTGACCATCAGATCTTCGGATGGAAATATTTTTGTAAAATGCTGCATCTTACGGCATCATAGTCAAATTTTTTTCAAACAAATCCTTCTCTTGTAATCATCTATTAATGCTACCTACGTAATGTCAGTTGGTACCTAAGCTACAAAATGCCAAGTTATTTTGCAGAGAGAAAGTATAAGGAGGTCAATTTTGATTTTATGTAGGAGTAATGAAGAGAAGTGTTTTCTATCTGTCCAAACAATAGCAAAGGTCAATGTCAGTTCACGTGTATGTATTACTTTTGCATTTGGCTCATTCAGCAAATCAACTCTAATTTTAAAAGCTACTTTTTGACCTCTGTTGTATGATTATAATTAGAGATGGGAGAATCCAAAAAATCCAAATTACTTGGGAAATGAATCTGAATTTATGAAGAATCCATCAGCATAAGTTTTTCCATGTTTTTCAATAACATTGCGAGTTTCAGTTTTTTTGTCATTTTCCCCCATTTTTAATGTAAAATTTCAAATCGGTGGATTTTGTGAAAAAATAAGTCAACCGAATCTAAATCCAGCAAAAATTACTAGTCCATCTATGAACTGGATTCTGAATCCGAGAATACGGATTTGAATTTAGATTCTTCTGTTCCAGATTGAGATTATTTAGTCCCATCACTTAAGAACTAGGTATAGTCTCTTCCAATTGAGAGTTCCATGACGCCATAAGGATTTAAAGAAAGCGATTGGTTGAAATCAAAAATATTCTGTCCTCATTTGTTGAAGCATTGTGACGTCACGGAAATCTTAACTGGAATGGACTATAGGCTATTCAAGTCTTTTGAACACATTACTCACATTTTTACATTATAAAATTTTCTATCAAGACCAAATAATTTGTGTAATTATTATAACTGATTGGACAAATAAGGTACAATTTTAATAGTTTCATTACAAAAGATTGATATTACATTCTTCTTGGGCAGATGTATGAAAAATTGAGAGAAAACATTGATAATTAAAAGTAATTTAAAAAGTTAATTTTAATAAGTTAAATTAGATAAACTATACTAAATTCAGTATGACTCAGAATATCCTAGAAAAATCACGAGTTGAAGGGTATGCTTTACCACACGAAAAAAATGTAAAAAACCGAATAATCCTCTCGACTGATTTCTGCCCAAGTTTTTAACTTGAAGATACGATTTTTGAATATGTTATAGTTATACGAGTATGATGAACTTACGGATGTATAGAGTTAAATTTTGAATTTATATTTTCTGGTAGGTAGCTAAAATTAGATATCAAAGTTACATCAACTTTGCGTATCCGTAGAAGCCGCTGTTTAGTTTTAAATAAAAATCTAACTCTACCCATATATGTCATGTATAACAGTCATATTCAAAGATCTTATCTCTTAGATAAAAACAGCTAAAAACAGTTGGGAAAATTCCCTAATTTTATGAAAATATTTTTTTAAATATCGTTTCATTTGACAGTTGAAAAATTTCGTATTGATGGAGCTAATTGAGACGTTTGATTCATATTTTTCCATATTTCATTCTCAGAAGTTCCTCCCATGAGACATTCGTAAAGCCGAATTGTGGAGTTCGGGCATCTAGTAAAGCGTACCCTTAAGGCTCATTTAATTTCAGGAAGTAAGCTGTGTCTTCGAGCCAGTGTTATAAAAGACAAACCGAAGGTTTAATTTCATATAGTTACGATGTCAGTAAAATATTAATATACTTTTTTATTGAAGAAATAAATTCCATTTTAATGTGTCAGGTTTACCATAGCATTGTTTCTGAAAAATTTATAAATTTATGTCGTGTTGTTAAACTATAATAAAATGGGTTTCGAAATGAATTTTTTTGAGGGAGGGGGAATTTAATTGGAGCAATGAGAAGTTTAACTCACGTTCTTTTTTATTTTTTCCTCTTAAAATTGGTTCAAGGTTACAGCAGAAATCTGAAAATCTAAGACTGCTCTCGTCAAATTATGAACCCCCTCACCCAAGAGAAATAGAAATTTCACTTCGTTCTATGTACGTTTAAAATAAAAAATCAGAAAATACGAATATTACGTCTTGTTTTCTGAGTTATTTTTATTTAGAATTAAGTGAAAAAAAAATCATTAAATTATTTTCTAATTTTTCTAATAAAATAATTTTACAATTACTTACCCTCGTTGGTGGCGGAATTTGACGAAAATCCATTGGATCTGTTGCCATAAAACGCCACATATTGGACATCGCTAAGACATGAAATTTCGGTTTGGCTCAAGAACTCTAAAAACTGTTTGCAACTCGTAATATGGTTGACTAATTTTTTTTTTTGTGTTTGTCGTTATTACACAAACTTTACTCAACGAATTTTCTTCTGTTATTTCTTTCAGAGGCGTAAAGATAATAGTGAAGCATGATAAACAAAATTTTAAGTTTTTATACTAATTATCATTATCCTCTTCTGTAGTTGTTTGTTATTGGATAATTTCGTTTCAAATTTTATCGTAAGTGGTTTATTGATTTTATAATATGTTTCGGTATCGTAGTGTTTATAAAATTTTCTCTCACTTATTTTTCTTTTAATCCTTTCGATAAAGTTGTTCTTTAAGAAGCATGTTATGAACTGGTTGAGTCTATGTCACCGATAGTAAATTCACAATAGAAAATTACTCACTTTGTTCCCCTTCCCACAAGTCGAGGAAATACGAATGAAGGGCGTTGAAAGTACTTGAAATTTGTGTCTTTGAGGCTGAAAAATTTTCCGTGTTTATTGTCTGCCAATAGTGATTCACTTTACTGTTACTTTCGAGATGGGTGTAAACAAAATCGACCCATAGGGGTAGGGAAATGACAGGGCAAGCGATGCTCTTGATTATGATTTTGTCTTCATCGAGTATTTGGAAAATTTTCAATTTCAATTTCAATTTTATAGCCAAAATTTCCATTGATGCGTGAAATTGAAAAAAAAGTCTGCGAATTTTTTTCCATGAGAAGAGGATGTTCGAGTTGCATGTCGATTATTTTATTTATTTATTTACTTATCTACTTAGCTATTTATTTATCTATCCATTTGAAAAGGTACTTGAATATTGACTTCTTTTTATTTTTTCACGTGTCTAATGCAGCTATTTGGCTAGAGACACAAAGAAACCAGGTTAATCAATTACTATTGAATATGTAACCTAGGTGTAATCTCTTTGGGTTAAGTACCTAATATAATATCGATGGCATTGTGCAAAAAAGTCGTATCTCAATTTTCCCATTATATTGAAATTTTCGTATTGCTGGAAAGGAAATTTCAAGCTAGCTATCGTCTAATATAAATAATATACCACACACTTTCAACAGCAAAAATAAAATTCAAAAATACGTATAATTCGATTACATATAACACCTTAGTGAATGTCAATTTTTTTTTGCACTCCTTGAAAAATTTAATGAAATGGAGATATTATGCTTTTTTGCACTGTGCCATCGATATTTACTGCATATAACCTGAAGTAGTCTACTCTCACTGTAGTCTGTCCCTTTCTTCATGATATTTTCATCACCGTGTTAGGGCATACCTGCAATCTGTGTCACAGATTTAGATTTTATCACAGATGTGTGTATCTGCAGTCTGGACAGCCAGATATCTGCAGTCACATATCTATCGATCAATATGGGAAATACTATAAGCTACTCGGTTGATGTATACAGTTATAATTATAGAGAGAATGAGGGTATAACTGAGGAAAATAAATGTAGAAGAAAAGAAAGATAGATGAAAAAATATCATCAGAAACAACAGAGATACGAGTATTTACTTTTCGAGAGCCATTTGAGGCATTTTACCTATAATATATAGTCATTATAACGATCCTATTATTATTGTTTCTTAAAAATTATGATTGATTATATTTATTTACTCGTATTAAATTGTAGAGACCTCAGTGCTTACCTCAGTCTTCTATAGTTCGAAAAAAAGAGATATAGTTGATGTATGCAGTGAAAAAAATTTATTTATTCGAAAATGACTCATTTTTTTTGTCATAAACGAGATTATTACTGTCGTTAACTCTGCCGCAAGTAACATCAGGTAAAGGCTTAGACTGCGAAGTAGGTTTATTGTTATTTATAGAGATAGCTGAGGAATATGATGGGGGTGCTATATCAGCAGAGGTTGGTACTTGTATCACTGAATCATAACTGGGTAAATCCATTAGAAAATCTTCAACCTGTTGCAAGAAAAAAAGTTAAGTCAGTTTTTTTCACTTACGTATGAGTTGATTTGTTGGTATCGATCAGGTATAGATAATGAGATGAGCTATAAATATGATTTAAACAATTTTTTTGTCATGTTAATGCTTTAAACGATTTGAATACATTTTTGTGGGTGGAAATTTTCAAAATTGCTTTACGTACTTATTCAAAACATGATAATGTCTCTAGTATGCAACTAAATACAATAACAGTGTCGAAAAAACACAATTTACGATATTGGTGATGACCTTAAAATAGGAATACATTCTGATAAGTTATACCCTGACGTAAGTAACTAGTTGAAACTCATCGGTTTAACTAAATATTAATTATTGATTAAATCAACTGTTAGTTGGATTAGCATTCCTAAACAGCACGGTATAACTAGGTACTTTACATTTTATCGTTAATGATCAAAAGATTAAAAGAGATCCAACCTAAACCCCTGAAATAATCATTTAAAATGTCCTTTATGTTATTGTAGTGTTGTTTTAGTAAATTTGTATTTGAAAATGACTAAGTACAATTTTCCTATTTTCCACAACTGCTTAACCATTTACTTCAAAATTATAATTCAAGGACCATGGGAAGTCTAATAGATATTGGAAGTTTAAAGTTGTATGAGTGCACTGAGAGATCCTTCAATTAAAAAGATAAATCATAGTAATTGAAGTAAATTGATTAGAGTCAGAGAGCAAAAAGTATCAAAACAATCCTGTCATATTTTTCTGTATTTCGAATGATCGGTCTTGAAAAAAAGAAAAGAAAAAATTCATTAATTCTTACTCGAGTATTTCTTTCGACGCAGTGGGTGTTTGTACTGTCATTCAATTCGTCACATGACTGGTTTGTAGCTTTTCGCATTATTATTGTTTCAATGATCAAAATTGATATAAAAACAAGAAATAAAAGGATAAAAAATGTGGCGGATAGAATACTAATGAAATAATTATACAATACACCTACAGTAAGTACTCCCAGTATGATTAGAACTAGAAGCACGTATGCTACTTCCCTTTTTGTTGACAATCCAAGCTGTAATACAATTCGAAAAATATATACTATAAATAAAGCCACAAAATAAAAATAAGCACAGTATCAAAATCAGTTTGACTTAGGACTAGGTTAAAAAGTAACATGAAAAATAAAACTAATATTATACTCGTATGACTGAATTTTATTCTATTTACCTTTCTTTGAGGGCCTTGTTGCTCACAGCTGGGTATATACTCTCCAGCATATAACCACATTCTCAAACAAACCTACCAGGATTTCATTCTTTTTCAGCTATAGAGCTTTCTTTTGAACAGTTTTGAGCAAATTTACTTCAAATCCACGTCTGCAAAAAAATTACGTTTGACTTATACTAGTTTTACAGAAATTCGAAGCTTCAAAAGCTCTAAAACTTCTAGTTGATAAAATGTAAAGATAATGAAGAGCCATAAAGAACTAAAAATAAAACGATATTTCTCATAGGTAATTATTACCTTTGACACGGTGAGATGGTCACGTTACTACGAGTACGTATAATATATTCATAGGTTTTTTGTTTGTTTGTTTGTTTGTTTTTTTTTTTTTTTGAATTTTTGGAAAAAAACAATGACATTATTTGGAAAGATTGTGAAAAGTTCTTAATCTACACCATTTTTGAATAAGGTATCTAATAATAAGCATTATTTTTACGACGGTTTGGAGGTGATGGTAGTGGAATGTTTACGAGTGTTGTACTTTTGGAGGCCCTAGTGAAGCGAGGATCCAAGGGGTGAGGCCCCTACTTCATAACAGAAAAAAAGTCCTACAAACAATAAGATCATGTCCAACTATTACTGTCGTGCGGCGTGGTGGCCAGAAGAGTTCATCTACCCTTCCATAATGAGAATAGACATTTTGTATATAGGGATGCCACTTGGTTTTTTATGGCCATGCACAGGGCAAACCAAGAAACCACTAACCTCCTGTCTCGCACAACTGCTCTTTCAGGGGTATGAGAGAGCTCACTAATTCATACCCCCAAGGATCAATTATTTTTTAGGCTTGACCCAGCCATTAAGCTTGCCCTCCTTTTTCTAAAAAATGCCTTAGTAGCCCATGCAAAAATAATAGCCAGGTTATAGAAAGCATATAATCACACGTCAGAATATAAAAAGGAAATCAAAAGTTAAATTAAATTTAAATTCAAAAAAAAAATGAATAAACACATTACATATATATAGATAAATATTGTGTCACTTACCCATTACCGGAGCGCTCAGGTTTATTATTTTTTGAAACTTACATATACTGAGATACCCCCCATTTAGTTTTCTGCTAAACATAATAAAATTTTCTTGAAAATTTAAATAAAAAAAAAGGTGTAATGATGGATCTGGCAGGATAATAACATTCGTTCGAAGATTTTCTCCATGCGCCATGACTTTGGTTGGCTGATTGTTGCTGGACTGGCAGTGATGTCGCGAATAGTGGAATTTTCTGGTGTAGGCAAAGGGGGATGAGTGGCTGCCCCCTGGCAGCCCACCGTTAAAAATTAAGCAGCCATTATTGACTCAAATGCTACGTCATAAACATGAAAACAAGGCTGGTATTCGCCCATTTAACTAGTAAAAAATATTTTACATCAGTATCTGCATATGTTGCGTATACTCGATAATTTTTATAACTTTCACGCAAAATGTTTTCATTGATAGCCCTTACTTGGGCAAACGCAAAAAAAAAAAATTTAAAACCACTCAAAATGTATATGGTATGTACAAAAACTTTGTGGCAAAAATAAATTCGATCAGAGCACCATGTATAGCAATAGATGTAGCCACCAACAACTTATGAAGCCAAAGCACTAACTAACTAACATTCAAATCCTGACAGACAAAAAGCAAAAGTCATCCCCCATTATGTTTCCCTTCTTAATTTTGATTTTGTTCATGAAGATGGAGATTTCACCAAACTGTTAGCCAATGAGAGCATTATTTAGTATCCTCCAAATGTAATTTAGCTCTCTAGCCCTTCTTATTGGCTGCCACTATTTGAGGGAAGGTGACAAAAGGGTCAGCCATGGTAAACCAGTTACCACAGCCAAAAATCTTAGAAACACACAAAAAAAATATATAGGCAGGGTAGATGCACCCGCGGTCAGTTAAAAGCAAGAGAAAATATGTGTAAAATTTCAATAAACGGTACAAGTACCCAGAACCCTGCTGAGATGATAGGTTCCTTTAGGTTTTTGTGAAACGTGTCTGTACATCTTTATTTGCAATCAGTGATCCTATCTTGTCAAAACACCATTACTGTATAATGTGATGTATTTAGAGAAAGTATACCCAAGATCTAACAGCAGAATTAAAAAGGAAATAAAAAAAAATTGATTCTTCATTGTAAATAGTGTCCAAGGGTACCTATTCTTTTCTTTGTGATTTTTTATATGCTTCCCAAGTTTCTTTTCTTGGAAAGGGTTTCATCATTCAGTCAATTAGTTATGGTGCACCTGCATTTCTAACAGCATTCATATTATCCCTCACATCATTCACCAACAAAAGGTGGCCAAGATAAAAATATAGCAAAGGGCAGAAGAAAATATTTGGCGGCCCATTTAAAAGAGTTAAATTTGGTCTCTCTGCCATACCAGGCAGAGTATATGTTACCGACATCCTGACATCCTCATTCACGTAGCAAAATAGCAGAGTAATAAAAAAAATAGTATAAAAAATAATAGCAGCAAGACATCAAATGTGCCTCTCCAATTCGATACCTTTCAATAGCAAGCACAACAAGGATATTTGGGAAATACGAGTACCTTCATTTATAAACTTAAAATCCGTTTTTTGATTTATTCTTTCATCTTCATTCGCACCCTAACATTTATTTTACTTTTTTTTTTGTAAAAGAGATTGAAAAATAGAAAGTATAAGGGAAACAATTATTATACTGATGAAACCCCTTCTCACTATATCCTTTACAAGGTAGGTACTACCCAGATGGCTATCAGTACTTTATTTATTTGTTTTATTCTTATAGCTAAGAGATGAGAAAGAGAGCTGCCGCAAAACCTTGAAAACCTTTTTCACGCCACTAGGTCAAAATAATGATTTAAAAAATGTAGTAACATTTTACCACGCCACATTACTATAAAAAATTTTGAATTAGTTCTATTCCTATCCAAAGTTTAGTGCTGTGAAATTAGATGAAAAAAAAATCAATGTAAATTGTCTTCGGACTTATTTGAAAATCAACAAAATAAATTATTGTAAAAAGTGAATGTAAAAGCTTTACTTTTTATTAAAAGAAAGAAGACACAAATTAATTAAAGATGAATTCTTTTTACTAGACGTTTAGTCGAAATTTTGTGTGTCCGTGTGTGTCCAATTTTATCTTACGATGACGTCATCATAAATTATATAAGCTTGATGACGTCATCAGAAATAAGCTTAATGAGACTCGTAGTCGATTTTGTGCGTGTTCTTGTGTGTCCAATGTTATTATATGATGACGTCTGTCCGGACGAAGTTTTTTTTTTGCTCCCAAATTGAGCTTGCAAATCGAGCTTACAAATTGAGCTACACATTGAGGTTACAAATTGAGCTAGAAATTGAGCCAAAAATTGAGCCTATAAAATTAAGCTTAAAAATTTAATTCAGTCTATTATTTTTATATAAAACATGAAAAGTTGTAAGCTTCAAGTTTGATTCGAATAATTTTCTTCTCAAGAAAAGTTGATGAATTTTTTTTATATACTTACTCGTACAATTGATTTTAAAGAGAATTCATCTTCGCCTTCACGACTCTTCGTGAAGGCTACAGTTATTTTTGCTACTATTGGGTATCTACTGCTGCGAATTTGTGACAAGCAAAAGGTAGAACAATGAAAGGTCAATGTGTATAAAATTTAATAAAAGTAAAATTACTCGTACTTGACCATCATTCCATTCCTTACAAATGGAAAGACGAATTAAAGTGCAAAGATACAACAAACACACGATTTCAAATATTTTCTGCATGCGAAAGTGCGAGTGATATGTTTTCTCTCTTTTTTTTTTCAGTCACGAGCCACGCTCTTACTTTTTGAATTCGGTTTATTGTAAAAATACGAGTAATTGCTTCCATCACGAAATTATCATCTCTGTTATTAGTTTTTTCTCTTTATCACAATGGCACACTCCTAAAAACTTATATTATATTATTCTAATCACGACAACTTGAAAGAAAAAAGTGAGAAAAGAAGAGGAAAGAATTTAACATCTCACAAACCTAGTTAGGTTCATTTCACGCTCTGTTAATTGGAATCAAGTTTTCCTCGTCTTTCTTTTTTATGTACACTTCACGTATCTTGAATGAATCTTTGATATTAATTGCAAGAACAAAATAAGAGAAATGGAGAGAAAAAAAAATAGATCCTACACGTTTGTACCTTGCGATTATGATTTCATAGGCCCATTCAGACAATGTCAATAAAATATTGTTTGTTTTTCATTTTAAACTTTGTAAAATATGATTTGAAGATGAAATGCGTTTTTATGGTACAGAAAACTCGTATGAAATTCATTTTATTGCTTAGATATACCCTCAGGTGAATTTTGCTTAATATACTTAATAGGCGGGCTAAACTTGTTGGCTTATTACTATCACTGAAAAAAAAAAGAAAAAGAAGACAATTTGATAAGAAGCAAAAGTATGAGAAAAAAAATTTGCCACAATAATGGACTACTGTTTTCCTAATACTTCCCTTACTTCTAATTTTTCAAATAATTAAAGCTAGTATAAAGGAAAAAAAAGTCGAACCAAAGCAAACAAGTTTTGGAGGATCAAATAAAACAATAAACAACCAAATTTCTTATAAATTTTCCTCATTCTGCCAAATTTTGCTCTCTCATCTAACAGATTTTGGTATGCTAGTGTAATTTTAATTAATTTCTACTTCCCTTTCTTCCTTCCTCTTTTTTTTGTTTTTTTTTTTGATTGGCAGCAAAACAAAAAATTCAGCCTTTTCATTTAACACGAAAATGAACGAATACTTTGAAAAAAATTTCAGTTCAATTTTTTTCGTGCTTGTTAAAACTTAAATTCAGAAGGCGGTTGATTTGCTTTGGGTGCTGTAATTTGTTCGGTTTTCGCAAAAAAATTTTCTATTTTTTCAGCTATGTTTGACGAAACAGGACGTAACATTATTTTCACTTCAAAAATCTAAAACATCTGAACTGAAAATTTGAATCTCAAAGGAGCCCAGTTTTTCATTGTCTGTCTGGCATTTTATTTTCAGGATTTTTTTTGCTGTGCACAATAATAACGAGTAGACATTTTTTTTGATCATTTGTATAAGTGAGACTAACTTTTTGAATTTTTTGTTTTTTACAAAATCATTTCCAGTGAAGGCCATACTCGAAACTCTCTGATGTATCACCCTGTAGAAAAATTTTTCCATTACTTGAATTCAACTATAAGCATAATTTATAATTTTGATTGATTGTAGTCATAATTAATTCTGAAGACCTCTGTTACTCGAATTCACAAAGTTTAATGAACGCAGTCTTTGTAACTCGATCTTCTATAATTCGACAGCCTCTGTAATACGAGTATATGAATAAATCAATCTCTTCCATTAGGTTTTAGTAGATCTCAAAGGGGTTCGACTGTTTTAAATAAATTTTTCTCTAAACACTCGATGAGCCCTAAAAGAAAGCCAAGCTGCTTAAAAAGTACTGATGAGCCCAGTTCTAATTTTTTTTCTTCTATACGATAATTTGACTCATGATCCTGGTTTCTATATGCTTAAAACTGAGAGCTGAGGGGTTTTTCGGCCGATGCTTTCATGATGGTATTTAAGAAAAATTTCAAAAATATACACAAGTTTTTCTTAATCAATAGTATCTCTAGGGAAGCAAAAAGAAAATAAGCAGTTATAAGGAATTAAAGGACTAATTTAGAGCCTTTTTTTTTAAAATTATCAATTTTGAGTTTTATCACTTTCGTAGAGGGGATGCGATTTACAGAATCTCAGCCCGGTTTATGCTTTATTTTAGTTTCTCTTTAAAATTAACAATTTGTACCCAGCATCTTGGTGAAATGAAGATTTTTCCACTAATTTGTTTTAATAGCTTCAATGTTTTTCATCGTCTATTTGACTAGGTACCCAAATAAATTCACTTTTAATCGACCCTGTGCTCAACTACACATAACAATTACTCGTACTTTTGTAATTTTACACACACTAGTCGACTTTTTCCTTTCGAAACCATCAAGTGTGTCACTAGTCACTTATTTAGTTAGCACTTTCTACGTCTCATCTCAAAATATGGCTGCCAAGCCACCTATATGAGTGCATGGGCAAATAGAAGTCACGCTCGCCGATTACTCGAATGTGGCTTCTGGATGAGAAAAAAGGCTGGTTGTGGAAGCACTGTCATAAACTGCACATTAGTCTATTAAAGATAAATTAAAGAAGTCGGCTCTTACACGCCGACCTATTATATTATCATAAATGGTGTAATGGTACCTTCACAATTTTTCTCTTTTTTCACCTTCTCCTTATGGAGTGAGAACATTGTTCAAGCAGATTTATTTTATGTTATTTTCGGTCATAAGTCTGCTGTCTAGTATGTTGTACATGTGATTCGAGTGCTGTGTAGAAATTCTAAAAAAAAAAAACTCGTGAAAGAGGTGAAAAAACTCGAGGGGTAGTTTAATACTCTTGCGTTTTATTATGTCAATATAACAAATTTTATTCATTTTGATGTGTTTATTTGTGCGCATCATATATCCAGCCATGAAAATTTGGTATTGAAATTCAATTTTGGGGATGATTGGATTTGGATAGAGTGAATACATAATTTTCCCAATGGAAACCTGTTCCCGGATGTGGTTATTCGCTGTCCTATTGTTTAGGTAAGTTATTAAGTTTTTTTTTTGTTTGTTACATTGAAATATTGGATATCAGCACGACGTTAGGACATCTTTTGCTACTCACAAAATTATTAGAAAATTTAAAAACAAAAAAATTAAAAGAAAAAAAAATCAATAAACTATAATTTTTGGCACCAAGAAGTTGAGTTAAAAGCTTAGTTACTGGCTAATCAGTCACGATGTGATCTTATAGAAAAATGTCAAATGTAACCAAATTTTTGTGCAATTTATTTAAGGTAGCTCTCTCTTTTTTTATTTTTTTTTTGAATTGAAGAATAGCTAATAAAAATATTTTTCTCACTGACTCGATGTAATCTGAGAAACTTACTTTTGTTGTATAAGCTTTGTTTTTAAAATCCGCCAATAAGTTGTTATATTTTGTTTTGGATTTTGGTTTCTTTTGTTTTGTATCTATACTTTGGGTTAGAAGAAAATCTGTTCTTCTAGCCCACCTGTGCTGCTTCAGTGTTATGAACCAATCAGAAATCGATGGAATACAAATTCTTATCACGTGCTTAAAATTTTTACTTTTACCTACATATTAAAGATATTATTTAGTTGATGCATATAGTCATTTTAAAGTTCTACTATTTTAAGTTGGTTGAAATCTACTCGTATGAATTTGTAAATGCATTTTTATATTTTTAAATTCTCCAAGATGAAGTTCAGCTGTTTGCCATCACGCTAATCATTTTTAACTGTGCAGATTATTCAGATTAGGCTTAGGCTCCATGTATACAGCGATATTAGATGTGTCTATAACATAATAAAAAAATGTACGCTTCACAAACTGAAATCGAACGAAGTTCTATAGTCACGTTTACTCAATTTCTTTTCAAATTGAAATTAATGAATTCTTTTTATTCATTTCTCAAGGCACAACCTTTGACCTAAAAATTTGGACTCGTCACCGTCCACTAATCCTTATCAGCAAACATTAGAATGCTTTTATTTGATTTCCTCGTATCATCTGTTTATAAAAAGACTATCCCTGCGAGAAAAATTCAGCCTTTGCTCGTATAGCTTATAAAATTTCACAAACGTTGTGAGAATGACGAAGCAAATTAAATAAAGTTGACGTAAAGGGACGAGATTAATTTTAAGAATTATGGCAGTTATATAACGTCATCGTTCAAAATTAAGTATTAATTTTGTACGTGCACCGAAAGGGCTTATTAAAGGGTTATTCAAAAAATAGTGCTGTTTGTGTTTACACTCCCTTGTGCGAAACGGCAAAGTTCAAAAATTTAGAAGCTGGCTGCAAAATTTACGTCCTATTTGCATAAGGTAATGTGTCAAAGCACCCTTTTTGTGGTGCTATAGAGGAAATGCAAAAACAAAATTTGAAAAATTATCAAGTTTTACCATGCTGTATTTAGCTAATAAAGAATATTTGGCTGAATAAATAAAAAACACATTTTCTGCCTTTTTTTTTTGTGTGTGTGAATTTTAGCGTAATTTCTTCAACGTCGACGCGTAAAGTAAATATTTTGTTTGCTAAACAGGAGGGCTTAATAAAATTTTCTTCAGCTAAATTTTCAGAACAAGCACGTAGTTACTTTAAGCTTTATCAAAAAAGTTCACCTTTCCAGCTTCCTCACCGAAAATATAAGATAGTCATTACTGAAGTTGATTCGCTTCCCCGCGAATAGATTATTTGAAGTAGCACACACACTGGAGAAATTTGATGGCCTTCAAAGTGGCGAGCAGATTTATTAAAAATCAATGAACTGCTTTGAAAATTATTTATAATTTCTATTTTATGTCATAAAAAATATGAATTGGATTTTTCCGGTTAAGGCTATATACTGAAAGGATTTTTGGGTGAAAGTGGGGGGTGGGGCACCCGTTTGAGCTGAAAATAGTTCGTTTTTTTTTCTGTTATACTTAGGTACTCGGTAATATTCGTATGATGTTTAATATGCTATCTATATTGAGAACGTTTTACACTTACTCTCCATAGATTCTGATGGTAGAGTAATAATTTATGTTGAAAATTGAAATTTGATAATTTTAACCCTATAACCTTATTATTTGCAATTTACCCAAAAATGCTTTGTGAAAAAGTGGTCACTTTTGAGTAAGAATGGTGTATTATCCTATTCAACAGAATAAATTATTGTTATTACAGTGAAACTTGTATAAGACGAAATCGCACGGGAGCCATATATATGTATTTTTCCGTTTTGGACAAGTTTTTGGCTTCTACAAAGTATATGTTACGGCTAAAGATGTAAATACGACAAAAGACGTTAATGACCGGCTAATGACTGATATTTACCGGTGAGGTGGAAAGTAACGTAAATGAGTAATATGAAATGCAACAAATAACGTTCCTAGCTGGTGAATGACGTCAAGTAGGATGAATACTGGTCAATAACGTATAGGTAATGAAGGAATACGACAAGGGATACCTTGCTGGATGCGGAAGACATCATAGCATCAGCAGGTGACACTGAAATCACTATTAGAGAAGCGGCAGGTCATAAGAGTGTCACAGGGTCCCAAGGATATAAAAGGTGTAACTGTAAGTCAGGATGCACGAGTGGACAGTGCACGTGCAAAGCACTTAATTGCTTATGTAATTCTAAATGTCATAGTAGCTTATCGTGTAAGAACAAGTAGTACATATGAATAGCATTATTAACTTTTAAGTTTTAGTTATCATTTGACAAGATTGTCCACATTGCTTGTACATTAATGTTCTTCGCCAATTATTAACATGAATTATAATCATTTTGGCCAATAACGTTATTCACCGGTTATTGACGTAAAAATTAAATTTACATCTTTATCCGTAACATATATAAAGTCCCATATGAGCTGCTGGGAATTGGAAATATTTTCGTTTTGAGCAAGTTTTCGTCTTAAACACGTTTCGTATTATACAAGTTTCGCTAAATAAAAATAAATTTATAACAAATACAAGGGATGTGAATCAATAAACAAATTACAGTACTCGCCGGTCATTATAATAGCGGTTAATGGAATAATTCGCTTAATATAATGAATTTTTGCCAGTCCCGATTGCCCCATTTAAAATACATTATACTTTATCTGGTTATAATGTAATAGAATTTCGGTTATTATAATGAAAATCCCCTGCACGAGTAAGATAAAGTGTGGTTTTTTCATGTTAAATTTTGTCTGATTTCATTCGTTTTGCCTTATCATAAGTCTCTTGATTTTGACTTGCATTATAAATATGAGAATTTTGTTCAAAGTTGTATTTTGAATAGTGATACAGAGAAACAAATTAATATTACTGACTATTTTTCAATTTAACTTAAAAAACTGGCTTTAATTTGACTTTCATTTGAAAAACTTCTTAATTTAAATATAAAATATGCAAATGTGTCTATTTCTATGTGTTTTTTTTGGGCGCCGCTTTATGGAATAAGCCGCTTATTATAATGATTTTCCTCTGGGCCAAAAGCTATTAATAATAACCGGCGAGTACTGTAGTAGTAAAGTGAATGAAAGAGTTAAAAGAATTTTCAAGAATGGCTTAATTATTCTTGCTCACGTCAGAAGTTTTTCCTTATAATTTCAGTCAGAGTTATTTTCTGGAATAGGCATATTTTGTAATGCTTCGTTGAAAGGAATCTGTCAATATTATTGATTTCAAGATTTAATATTTTCTTTCCACCAAATCCCAAACTTATCTATTATTTCATGAAAAAACCACTGTTTAGGTGCTCGCAGAATAGTTTACCTACAGATTTACATTGCGAAGTTTTTTCCTTTGTCATCATTTTATACAAAGAGATTACGAGTTTTAGGCTGTACATAATACACACATAATCAGCCTGCTATTTATCAAAGACAATAAAATACTTTTCAGTGACGAAGTTACCTCTCCTTTAAACGAAAGCGCACCATTGTTGGCGACGAAAACTTTGTACCCAGTACATTGGCCAAAATGTAAACTTTCTTGTGTGCTCTAACTTTATACTATCTGTGCGAAAACATAAATAATATTGTATTAAATGTTTGTGTTTTAAAGTTTGAACTTCGGTTCGTGTAAACAAAGTACCCTCCCTAATGAAGCTTTCGGTTTCTCAGATTTCTTTAGAGAACGCATTCCTTTTACCCGCCAAATTTGGGTTTCTGAGATGTAGCTTACTGTGAAAATAATTTCCTTTGACATTTTTTTGTTCAGTAATGGGTGTTATTGGGTGAATTGAGTTTAATTATATAAATTCCTGTTTGCGATCGAGTGAATGGAAAACCAACTTCGAACACTTCTAATCACATTTTCATATTTTTTGCCTTTCATAAAATGCTCTGTGAAATTGAATGCTGATATCAGAAAAAGGCCTGTGTCAGAAAATAGTATTGTGAATTATTAATATCGAGAAAAAAAATTTTGAAAAAAAAACAGGGGTTAACCTTGCCATTTTAGCCAAAATTAACGATTTTTAAAATTTTCCAGGAGACATGTGCGCTGTATGTAATTTTTCACGCTGAATCCGAATCTGCAGCCTGTTTTGCTCTACGTTTCGATTTAGACCCATTTTGGAGCATTTTTCACTTTTTTTTTGGCCATAATTATTATCTCGCCGGTCGAGAGTCGCCGCCAAAAACGGCTACTGGATTATACCAGTGCTCAACTTACAAATTTATTCCCTGAGCAGAAATCAGGAAATGCAGAGTTTTTGAACATAATTTTGGTTCAATTGAAATATATCAGCAAATTATCGAAATAGCTGTCTCTAATTCATCGCCAAACTGTTAAAACCAAAACTAATTGCAATGAATGAGCAAAATTTTGAACTGTGAAAATTTTTGGGCAGTGATTTTATACCAAAATACGATTCCTTCACAGGATCAACTTTTTAAAATACCTTTCTGTTATCTTGATTTCCAATTTTGGTAAAAATCTTTAATGAATTGGCTTCAAAAATTCTCTGTATAGGTAGGTACTTATCAAAATGAAGACAATCTTGACATTATACTTAAAATCTTAGCTTATACTGATCAGACTACAAAATTCTTGGTTTCTTTCAGCCTTATCTCAATATCCTTGAAATAAAGAGAAACTAGAATAAAATGCTATAAATCGTTATAAAAAGAACATGTTAAGACGAATAAAAATACTCGTAGTATGTCAAAAAAAAAATCGTCACTTAGTTATCTGAGAAGAAAAAAGGTGAAAAAATATTGCCCAGTTTCTCTCATATTTATTCAAAAAAATGAAGAAAAGAAAGGAAAAGACTCTTTGTGATACTAAAATTTTTCATTCTACTAGAAACTAGAGAGATTTAGGCACCGTCCTGCCATATAAATCTGCCTTACCCGATTCCTTATGTGACAATTTCAGAATCCTCTTTTTCTTCTATTTTTGTATCCTCTCTGCTGGTTTTCTCTTTCTGAAAATAGTAAAGGAAAACAATCCGGCAGTATGTCCAACGTAGTTTATATATTTTTTTGAAAAAATACCGTCGAATAAACCTTTTATTCTTTCCTCTTATTTTGGGGTGTTCTCAAAATGCAATGTGCAAACGAAATTTATTACCGATTCGGTATTCTGGTCATGTTCATTCGCCATTTGTACTCAAAAAAGAAAAAAAAATGGCGTAAAAAAGCAAGAAAAAAAGATCTTACCGACTTTATTCTCTTTGTTCCTTTTTTTTTTAACGATAGGAAATTATTTGTTAGCTCTCTGTGAGTGAAATATTATCCTTCATCACGTACATTTCAAAATTATACACTGTGTTCACACAGATTGAATCAACTTTATTTAAGCTTAACTATTTCGCAGATTGTATCAGTAATTTATCCTAACAATCGATATATTATAGTCGGTTCCAGTCAAGAGTTCCATGACGTCACACGCATCAGAAGAAAGCGATTGGTTGAAACACGTATAAAGTCAAAAATATTTTCTTCTCATTCGTTAAAGCATTGTGACGTCATGGAACTCTTAACTGGAACAGACTATAGATTAATATTGCAGTTATAAGTGATATTTTTTCTGATATTATAAATAGACTCACGAGTTGTACCTTATAGCCCCTCTGCTTGACTCTGCTGAAGACATAATTATTGTCGGCTACCAAAAAATTGAAGAAGCTAAACTGCATCAACTTGTATTTTGTTATGTTTGCTTATCAAATTTTAAAAGCACGTGTTATGCCTCATTTTAATTAATCAAATAAACTCATCAATAAGAGGCAATTATTTTTCATTACCTCTATTCTACACAACACTTACCTCCTTAATCCTCTGATATGAAAATTTGATCTCAAGAGTTGCTGATAAATTTCTCATTTGTGTGATTGAATTGAAAAAAAAAAAAAAGGTTGACGCGTAAAATATCGAATGTATGAAGTGGGTTATTTTATCATGTTGCATGATGAAAACGTATAATTTAAAGTGTATTAACTTTATATAATGATGTTTTATCAACCGAATTTTATTGAAAGTAGAAGTTTTCTGTAGGTAGTTTGAATTTTTCTACAAGCTTGTGTAGCCAATGTGTCACGCCCACGAATTATTTCAATGGTGTAAATCTTTTGTCAAAGGCTATATCATAATATTATGTTGATCTACTTTCGTATTTCTTTGTTTTTTCCTTATAACTGAACTTTTCATCTACCACATTATCTCATATCGCATTTACTGATTGTATACTGATAAGTGGGTACTTTTACCAATTGGTTAGGTCATTGCTCTATTTTGCCACGTGCTTCATGTTCAACTCGACAAAGTGAAAAAAAAAAGAGATTGACATGCGGCTATGTCTTATGACTGGGAGTGATTCTGAAAAATTCATCCTCAAAGCAACGTGTGAGAAAAACTCAAGTTTCTATAGTTTACCCAAGTAGATACATTATATAGTGTACATACATCTTACATGAAGTTGTCAGTTTTAAAACTTATTTTGACGTTTGTCTTTAGTCTGACGATTTTTTATTTGAGCGCATTTAAAGGCGTAACTTTATAAGGACTGACATTTGGAGGTTCATTGAAGTGTAAAAAATTGTCTGTCCAAATTTAAAACATAATATAAGGAGTACTTAATTCAACAATGAAAATTTTGGCCAGTAATTTCAAGTCATTTGTAAAATTTAGAAGTTCGAATTTTTCATAAATGAATGAAATTGATGAGATATCAGTAAAATGCTTTTAGAGCTCTGTTCATGTAGGTTAACTATTCGATCAGAGAACTTACTTAGAGACGAGCTCATAACGGCTTATAAGGTCGTCAATATGCTATAAGGAGCTAAGCAGACTCTAACTGATGTAAAACTATAGTATAGTGGAATCTATCAGACATTAGCACAATATTTTTTCAATAATTTAGAAATTATCCAAGCTGTAGTTAATTATTATCTGCGATTAAAATGATGTGCATGTGTGTACAAATTTTTGAAAATTATCCAATGCTGATCGTTATTGAGAGTAAAATAAAATTTTTAAAGCCATATATTTTCACGTAGAAGAAATTATCGATTATGTGACATAAAATTCCGCAATATTACATCAAAATAAGCTCTTAACTCGATGAGTATAATTGTTGAACATGTCAGTCAAGATAAAATAGTCAAGTGTTGATTGTCATGAAGTCTGGCTGCCTCTATTGGTTCATTCGAGGGTGTATGATTTCATTTAAAAAATTACATTTTTTCCTGATCGAATTATTCTAAAAAAGCCAAAAAACATTTTGTATTTTTTTGTAAATGAAAAAAATGAGTCTATGCAATTGCTACTTTATAATGTAAATATATAATTTGTTGGAATAGTGAATATCGCCAAAGAGTTCCAAGTTCAGAGAATGAATGTCCTTTATAGCATATTTTTTGAGGACATTATCAATCCCTGATTTACTAAGGATGAGAAGTACTTGACTCAAAATGTGTCATAATTCTTACAGCATTTCTATTTGATACTTCCATTTTATGTAAAATTCGAACACATATTTCTTATGAAATCTAACCAAAAACTGTAATCAATTGATAACATTCGGTCAAATAGAAACTCGATTTAATGACAATAAAATGGAGTAACTGCCTATTCACTTGAAAACTTACGTGCTAACCATCATTATTTTGTTACCTCTCGAGGATTATGGAATTAAATTATTTTTTGAGCAAATTCAATCATTTGCCTTAGGTACCTATAGCGAAAAAATTTCACCCACTTGAAACAAAAAATTGATTGACATCGCAATGCGTTGCATTTAATTTGTCAAAATCACTGTCATCTTTTTTTTTTGTAGTTATGACGTGACCTCACAAATACACTGAAGCACAGTTACTTCAACCAGCCACGAGTAATTTTCATTGTTTAAGGTACGTGCCTACTGATGTTTATCCTTTGGCACGTGTGTTTCTGAAAAAACAATCGAATGCATTCTTACAGGTTTTCACAAAACGTGGGCAATTCCAATGTTTCAGCTCAAAATTGTTGTAATTGAGCGATTGTATTTATCTTTAGTTGGGCTTTATATTTGACATTCTGACAAAATAATATTTGGTATGCTTTTGAAAGCCTATTAAATTATGTTCGCCCATCCAACAGGTATAATTTGATGAAAAATAATTTTCCTTTCCTATTTTTCTTACTCGAGTTTTCGTTTTTTTTTCGATAACTAAGAGAGGTAACTGTCGGAAAAAAATTGTCTCAAATTTCGATTTCAGATTTCTGAAACTGAGCTGTCATATTGATAGGGCGTATGTACGAGTTATTTTTTTTCTAGCAATCGAAAGCAAGTTTATTTGAATGCGACAGAGGCAATGAAAATGTGATTGTATCTTGAAAAATACCCCCCACAATCACAGATGGCTATAAATTTTATTCTGCTAACATGAGCAAAACTTACTTATCTTTCTCTCTTTCTCCTCTATAAATTTTCTCTTTTTTTATTCTTCAAATTTACAAGGGCCATTCTGCAAGTAATTTTTTTTTTTTTTTTTTTTTTTTTGCTATAAGCTTACCTGGTAACTCTGGAGAAGATTGGCAAGGCTTTAGTACAGCAACGTTATCCTACTTTACCTTGCAAATTTTATTTTTCCATTTTTTATCAATATTTTTATTTTACACAAACTTGAATACTGGTGACGTGAATAATCAGCCCTCCAAATGTGAGGTAAGTGAAGAACTGACTGAGTTTTTATGATTAGAGTTGAGGTAAAGGTTATAGAGGGCTGGTCGTGATAGGGTTACAAATAGAACGGACTTTGAGTACCCCACGGCCTGGAATTTTTCTAGCAGGAAATCACGTTAACGCATCAATTCATTAATTTTTAATTTTCGACGAAGAGCTAATAATGATCGAATATCTGCGCTAGTAATGCTGTGACAAATTTTAGTGTGAATGGATGCCATTTATCCTTCAACCATTTTTCGGTTATTCTTGAACAGGTAAAACCATGATTATAATTATATGAGCTGAAGTTAGGAAATGCTATAACTATAGGAATTCTAATTTTTGAGAGACTGCCCTAACACTAGGTAAAAGACTCATCCTATAAAATGTAAGGAACAATTCTGTTAGGTACTCGTAATACTCATTTTTTTAAAAGATCCACTACTTGGTGTTTTTGATCACTTTACCGTCTTTCCCCTCAAGTATAATGTCTCTTTTATTATAAAAATTTCCTTCTCTTCTTACAGCATCAGGTTTAAATTTCCCCAAAGAATTTCCATAAACTTCGGCCCCAATTTATGAAATACAAATTTTCTGTAACTTGGAAAAATATTATTATCTCTCTTATTGTACGAAATGATAACAGCAGTGCTGTTTACTTATGGTAATGCGGACGTAAGTTTTAGAATATACCGAAAAAGCCTTTTCTGTATTATCTTGGAAAATGGCGGCGGAAGGAACTTCGTCTACCGAAATGAGGTAGCAGCAGCGACAGATGCAGCATTTGTCTCATATTCAGTTTTCGACTTCCGACCAAGGAAATCGTATATTATTTGGTGGGTAAGGGAGGACTGGAAGAAATACACTTTCACTTAGGTCGAACTTTTATGACTGTGTAAAGAATTCGAGCACCGCGTTTGTCTCAAGAGTGAAGGAATATTTTGTAAAAATTTAAACACAAGAGCAAACTACGTTAAACAGTTTTTGGAGTGTAGTTTTGCCATTTTATGCATAAATATTTATGATCGCGGATATTGCGAGTTTGAGAAAAAGGCCGCCAGCATTGTAAACAACAAATGGCACAGCTTTTAGTAATTTTGCCGTCATATCATGCTCCAGAAAATGATTTTTAGCTACTTGCCCTTCTACTCACCGTTTAACGCGGGTTTTTATTTCCTCCTTTATTTTCAGCTTTCTACAAATTAATAAAATCACGCGAATATTCGACGGGTTCAACTTTTACTTCGTCTTTATAGAAGCATGCGCCTGTATAGCGAAAGAGAGAAAAATTTTTATTTTCCCAAAATACGTTGTGCTAGATGTGCTGATAAGGGTTTCTTTCGTATGTCTTTCAGGAAATGTAAGCCTTGCGAATTTCTATCATTTAGAAAAATAAGTCAAATTATTTTCGTTGACCTGAGGGACATTTCGATGATGTAGTCACGTGCATAAATAGTTAAGTCTTAGGTCAAACTTTCATAAATACCGAATGGTTTTGATCTCACAATCTTCAATCTCTTAAAATGAAATTCGTTTGGCCTCTATTTCCTGTATAAAACTTGTTAGCGAACTTGTATTTGATTAAGGACGAGAGAAGTACCCAGTAACAAGTTTTAAAAAAAGCAAAAATAAATTTCTAGTAAAATTCTAAAATGAAAAACCAACTGTAGTTCTACGCCTAAATTTTCAGTTTTCAGGTGTTTACAGTTGAAGGTAACAAAATACACTCTTTACCCCTCATAATGGGGTACCAGTGGCATTCATTCCAAGGACAATGAGTGGTTCTCTTGCTATACTGAGTCATAAGCGGACGTTAGAAGAGGGGGAAGTAGTTGTAAAGTTTGACTACATGTACTATCATCCTAACTCTAATTTATTTATTTCTCATTATTATTACTTCTTTGAATCATACTTTCTTACCTATCATATTATAATTAAATTTTATTTTCAATATTACATTTACACAAATACAATTGGCTACCAAAATAAGCGCAGTTTTGGTGAGTCAAGTTTTATTTTTCCTACTCTTCGTTGTAATGTCACTTCATCCTCTTTTCATTTGTCATGAAAGTTATGTCAATATATTTTTCTCTCTTTCAAAAAAAACTTTTTTCCGAGTAAGAATTTCACTTTTGAATTTATTGAAGTTTCCTGAGGTAAGTAATGAAAGCTGATTCCAATCAAATGTGCTGCTATGTTCCTGTCAGTAAGCAATGGAAGGGATTAGCGAAACAATATATTGAATATAGGGAAGAAAATCAATGCCAATCATTAATACGAGAGCAAAAAAATATTATACTTTTTTTTTACATTTCTGATATTCCTAGCCCCAACTAGAGAGAGAAGTCTGAACGGTTGGAGTGAAGAATGAATATAAATTACTTTAGAAATGTTGGAAGCCTGTGAGCCTATACTTTATTACAACACGAAAACAAAGAAATATTTCCTGCTACAATTGTACAAAGGCAGGCATATATTTCCCATATTACCACTTCATCTGCACACATGATTTTGGTCGGAAGTCGTAAATAATACAAAATTTTTAATACACAGATACACTATAAAATGTAGAGGCAAAAAAATTTATACGAGTTCTTTTTCATGTTCATTCTCTAACGAACTGAATGGTTTCTATAGTATTTTTCTCTTAAGAAGTTAGCAGAATTGGTATTGCAGGAATATTAAATTTTTGAGAACACGCCCCAGCAAATTATCGTACACCCTTTCGCGAAGGTTTGGGCTGAAAAATAAGAAAAAGAATCTCATCCTTGTTTATTTATGAATGATTCGACAAGGCGAATTTTATTGTTCCGGTTTTGGGGCTTGTTTATGTTTACACGATGAGAGTACGCATAAATTTAACTATAAATTAGACCTAATTTTGTTGCTCAGCTTTTGAATTATTTGGTCATTAAGGAGAGCTTGTTCGCTCAAAATAATTCCGCAGATTATTTTTGAATAATAATACGAGGCTTCGAGGAAATCCGCTGCTGTATTCGTTTTCTTTCTTCTCCTTTTAGTTTTCTTTTTATTTCACTCTCTCATATATTTTGGAATCTTCTTTTTTCTTACGTAGCTTAATTTCATTTCTTCTTTTTCTTTTACGTCGGCGATGTCAAACTTTCAAGTTTTATAGATTACATTCAGGTTCAAAAGGTTCTTTTTCCAACCACAATTTGTTCTCTGATTAATTTTGCCTTCTTCTAAAGAAATGCTCTGATAAGAAGTGCGGAATTTGCAAAGAAAATTTCTGAAAAATCTCAAGGATTTGTTTTTGTTATAACTTAATGCGTAATAAAAAATATTATTTGAAATTCAAAAGAAGAAAACAGTTTTTGTAACATACACTCTGAAAATCTGATAAAAGAAAATCAGGCTTATCTATGTTTGATCAATCTTTTGTCAGAGTTGTTCTAAGGTTTTGATGTGAAAATAATTAAACAGTGATATGCAAGACGGGAATATAAGTTCACTTGGCAAAAGTTGGCAAAAGCTGGCAGAATTTGGTTTAAAAATGTATTTCTAAAAGAAACACTTTCAACATGCGGTATTATTCTTGACTTGGGCTAAGAAAATTAACCTGAATTACCTTTTTTGCATTTTCATCACTAAATAATTTTCTCTATTTTTTATTTTTTCATTTTTCTAACAATGGGTTGTGTACCACTTTCTATATTTTTCCGATTTTATGGCTCGCAGAAATTTTCCAAGTCACTGTTTTTTGGTCCAACCCTGCATTTTTAGCTCAGCTGAAAACCCGAGAGGCTTAAGTGAGGAAAAACTGTAAAGTACTAAATTTACTTATTTTCTTACGAACACGCAGTTTTTAATTTATTCTCCTTTTTCACGACATTTTTTTCTGCTGTCTGAAAGCATTTATTTGTGGATTTGAAAGGCTTTGACGGTGATTTTTCTGGAGGGTTTGTGTAGTCGTTCTGCTCGCCGTAGGACAGCATTTTTCACATGGCTTATTTATGGAGAAAAAATACACGTTAATTGCTTAGAAGCAAATCCCTGTGGCATTAGTGGGGTGCATTTGCCGCTTAGTGGGAATTACTTTCAAATGTTAGCTGGCAAAATTGTGTAAAAAAAGCATTTCATATTCACATAAAAAAATCAGCATTCAAGATTCGTAAACTTACATTAATTTTTTTTGGAGTCTAACTAAAGTCAGTTTTATGTACGCTTAAAATTATAGTTAAATAATCCTCTCAAAATCATTGTATAATAATTTATTTAATTTTAGCTATTTTTAGCCATGAAGTTGAAACAAAAGTTGGTTGATGCACATACATTACTGTGACGTTTAGGGTGATATCTTCCATTGGAGATACTTTTTGAAAAATTCGGTGAACGTAGAGCAAAAATAAAGTTTTACTCTTCTTTTTTCAAAAAATAAAATTAATTGTAAGTTTTGGACAGTTTGCATTTTTGCATTTTGATATCATTTCCTGCATTTGTTCTAAAAGAAGAACTTTTGAAATTACATTACTTTAATTGTCTAATAATATTTAAAAGTTCATTTTACCACTTGTCTTGAAAAAAACTTTAGCTTCCTAAGCTCGGATTATCCAAAACCAGTCAATAATGAAAATTAATTTTTTTTTCGAGTAATTTTATTAATAATTAATTAATGAAATAATATTGTTATAAGTCTTGCAAAATTTCCCATCTATTGATCGACTTGAAAATTTAAAGAAAGAAAACGTTGTAGATGTTATGCAAATAGCATACATGTTGCGCCGTAAATAATTGAATTTAAAATGTTCGTCTAATTGTAAGAATTTAATTTTAAACGAATATATGCACATATATACGTACATGTATGCAAGACCCAATGTGCAAAATCGAGACTGTTTTATAAAAAAATTATAGATTTTGAGTTAGCAGGTTTGGGATTTTGGCTAGTGATGTCTTAAAATATCAACATTGCCATTGACTCTGAGTACAATTTTTTGTGACGTATTTATCTGCGGCTGCTAGGTAGGGACAGTAGAGTTGTTGAGGTTTAACGATTTTGTTTTTTTCATGAATGAGGATTGAAAATTATTCTTATAATTTCTACAGAAATTAATAAAATTAATAGTTTTAAAATCACTTTAATTTTGTCAAAATGCAACATTCAAAACGAATATACTTTGAAATATAAATTATTTTTTTGTACCATCAATTTATTCGCAGTCTTTCAGAAACCCTTCCAACTTCAATTCACGAGCTCTTTAATGTAAGGAATTTTTATCTTTTTGGAAGAGAAAATATTTATGGAAGAATATTTTGTTCACTTAAGAAAAGTTTTTTTTCTCGATTTAACTTTACTCTATTCAGTTTAGTTTTAAAATATCTTAGCCAGGTCACCGGAATTTTTCGTTTTTAATAAAAATACGTATTTCCTAAAAACGAATAGTTGTACGAGGAAAATATTTTAGTGAAAAATTGAAAACTCAGTCAAATATTCAAAGTATTTTCAAATTCTTAGCTTTTACTCCACGAAATGACTGGTTTTTTCTTTACGAGTCATGAAATTATTACTGGGTAGGTACCTATATACTCGTAAATTCCATTCAATTCAAGCTTGTTTTCGAAACTGAAAAAATAATTTATACTGATGGGTATGTGAAGTTCTATATTGTTCCAACTTAGGTACTCTAAGTTTTTCAAACAGACGGAAAACAAACTATACTTTATCTTTTAAAGGCATTTCGAAACTTTATTCTCGTCCCACTATATTCTTTCTTATCTTGAAAACACCAGTGTTTGAAATTCTTACCAAGCTTTCACCTAACTTTTTATTCACCATTTAATTTGGCTTTGACATTCACATATTCCTAAATTTAAAATGTTTTTCTAACTCGTATTTTTTTTCTTCTTGAAAAGTTGGATATTTCTATTCCCTGTCTTGCTAAATGATTATTTAGGCAGGTACTAGTGGGAACTACGCAGACCTTAACGGAGGTGAAAATGCAAAAAATGATAATGTCAGTTATCTACCAGTCGGTTTTTTTCTTTTTTTGTAAACATAAATCAGTTTTTAGTAGATTTATGTAGAAAACCAGATTTTTTCCAGACGGGCTAATAGGAGGAGGTGGTGAATCTATGGAGGTAGAATAGAAGACTAAAGGACATAATTGATTGAAAAGCATTAACAAACATAAGATAAGAAATAAGGTACTTCCAATAATTTGGAGGTCCCATAAGAACTTCGTTATATTATCGAGGAGAACCTCCAAATCGAAAAGTCTCAAGGCGTGTTTGTTTTGTCACGGATTTATAGAACAATGTCATGATTACATGGCAAAAGGAACATTTTTCTAATCACATCTTCGTGAATAAAAACTAACCCATAGCAAATGAGTAATGCCTACTCCTATTCTGACTGCTTTAAGTTATAGTTCACCGACGTCAATAATTCGGAAATAGATTAGTTTGTACACTGAAAATTGTCTGTAAATGCGTTGCTTTTCCAATCGTCTGTCGAAAAAAATTTATAATTCCACAACACAATTTTTGAGGTTATTTCTCTTTGTAGTACTTGAACAGTATCCCAGCTGTGATAATCTCATTTATACGTAAACACAGGTTTCTTCATTTTCATGACAAGATAATCGCGATAAAAAAGAAAATATTGATAGAAAAATAAATTGATTTAAGTTTAGCTGTACGATCTGTCCGGAAAATTCACTCATATTGATGTTAAAATTATTATATTGAAAGACCCCCATTGGTACTTATATTGCTAACATACATATATATTTCCTTCTTTCAGAATGTCGTGTACAATAATAACTCTGACCGAAGCTAATTTGATGCCAGAAAATCAATATCGAACGAAAACACCTATGCGAAGAAGTCATGTAAATATTAATCGATATTTTGCATCAGAAGAACCAATGCTGATGAAACGTCGAAAACCAGTCAGAGCTCAACAGGCTCAACGACGAATGCAAAATAGTCAAGGTATTTTTGACGAATGACGGGGAGGGGGGGGCGAAATATACGAGTATTTCTGAAAAAAATGCGAATAAAAAGCAAACTCGAAAAAAAAAAACAGAATCGCTTTCTTTTTTTCTTTTTTTTTGGGGAGGCTGAGGGGATTCTTTTTTAGGGAGACTCTTAAATGTATGAGGGGATCAAAGCAACTGCCCATGGGTCTCTTTCCATTAGTTCTTAATCGAATCATTCTTTTCCAGTTTATGAACTCGACGATAGAGACTCGATTGTCGTTGAGGCCAATGATACTATGTTCAATGAGATTCCAGATGCCATGTTCTCTTTCAATCCTGCCGACTCTAAGAAGAAAATCGAAGCTGCCTGTGTTTCAAACAAGAGTGACGGTATATGTTTAAGTAAAGATGTGTGCCATAAACGTGGAGGTACTGTTGGAAACTTATGCAAACGAGAGAAAAGTTTGCATTGTTGTACCTGTACGTATTCCCAAGCTTTTTTCTCGAACTTTATAGAGGTAGGAGTTGTTTAACTAAGTTTAATATGAAGTTGATTTGACTGTCACACATTTCTCTCAGTTTACATAACTGTACATAGCGAATCCATTTGTGAACAGTTATAATATATTAGCCATCTGTATGATCCAAAATCAACAAAAAAAGCAATATAATTATATTATGTACTCGTACTTGGCTATTGAAATTTTTTGAGAGTTACCAAAAAATTGGATCTGGGGTTTTGGCTTTTTTTTATTCATCTAAATTGACGATAAATAGCGGTTAAAAATTTTACCTTCTCATAAATTACCAACTTTATTCTCGTGTGATTTACTCCTTATAGTTGTCTATACATGTGGAGATTCATCCAGTGAATGTGTGTCATATTTTCGATCTCCACCCAATACGTCGTCAAAATCACAAGGAAGTTTGGCTTGCGATTACGATATTCTCATCCGAAAGGATACTTGTGCTGTCAGGTGAGAAGCATTATCGATTGTATATCATATTTTCAATCAACCAAAGGTAAAAGTGACATTTCTAATGTTCAGCTCGAATGAACATACGCTTAAAGATGAATCCATATTGTGCACTCTCTTGTCATCTTGTCAAACAACACTTCGATGATGCTTCATAATTTTTCAATTATACCTATTTATATTTTCTGATAAACGTACCTATTGTAATTTAACGTATGGTAAATATGTCATACCAGCTGCATAAGCCGAAGTCTATACATGTTGAATGACAGCTTGAGTTATTTACCTGGTTACAGAGTAGAATATACCCACGTGAATTTGGCCCGAAAATTAGGAGGAGTTTGTGATATCGACCAAATTTACATTCTAAATTCAGTGGATGGACCAACCACTGGTCAGTGTGGGCCTCTGAGTGGATATGCGAGTAAGTCTTTTCACTATAAAGATACTCTAAACTATTTTATTCAAATTTTTTTAAATGAAATCTTATGCCCAAAAAGGGCTTCAGCTTTCCAAGCCTTCCACTTATAGGTGCATCACTGAAGAACAAACTTTATAAGGGGACTAACAATTAAGTCTTCGGCCTCTTTGGCTACACCTTTGGCCCCAGGTTGCCACTATCAGGTTATTAAACCTCCATTTAAAATAGGGTTGTAAAAATAATAAATCTAATTGGGAGAAAATATTAGGAGAGGAAGCTAAAAATGAAAGAGAGAGGAAATAAACAAAAAGTTGAATTGTCTAATATTCATGCGCAATTAGACGAAAAAAAAAAACACGATAAAATTTCAAAATATCCTGCAAGAAAAAATGTTTGCGCAGAAACTTCAAGGACCATCTCCAGCTCCTAGAAGACTTTTAAAATTCACCCACCGTTACTCTCCCAAGGAGTGTCAGATGTATTCATAATATTTTTTATTTATTTTATTTTTTTGCTACAACTCCCAAGCAGTATGGTGTAAGTTATGGAAAAATTGATTTTCACAAAAAATATTCTCAATCAAATTATCTAAAACTGTTATTCATATTATACTTTTTTCGATATCTGTCATAGAAACAGAGGTAGAGAATCCCAAAGAGAGGCACTTTTTGTTCTTGCTGTTATTTTTTTGAAAATTTGATGCTACCTGATCCTGAGACACTCTTCTCCCCGTCCCCTTTCTTTGAAATTTATTTCGTTTAATTTTGCAAAATACGAGTAAATTTTATGACGATTATACAGTAAAATCTGACAAATATTTTGCCGTGGGTATTCTTCCATTAGATAAAATATCAGTAAGATTTACGTATACAGGCAGGCAAATAGAATTATCGCATCCTGCTTTTACATAATGATAAGTACATGAGGCATAGTCATGTAGTAAAACATGAAAAAGAGCAAAAGAGGAAAGGAAATAACAAGAAATGTAAAGACGATAGAGAGCTGACTGTGTGTTACATTTTCAAACAGAATTCCAAGGTACTTGGCATACATAGAAAGCATTACTTCATTCTCAACTATTTTTTTCTTGTTATCGATGCAGCCACTGTAGCAGTGAAACCAAAGCAAGACAAACCATTAAAAATTGCTTTGCTCATTCAAAATGATGTAACATTCAACTGGGATATCAGAGTGTCTCAATTATCATGCAACGATGTTTACAAATTCAAAGGTACATATGTTTTGATTTTATTTACATTTTTCTATTACGAATGAAATTTCAAAGAAAAGTTGCTTCATTTATTCAACTTTTTTATAGTGCCACATCCCTGCGGTATCACCGTAAAAGAGTCGACGCCGTCGGAAAATCGATTCACACCTACTTTTACTCGTTATAGTTTTTCTTTTCAGTCAGAACCAGACGGAAAACCGAATAACGATGTGTGGTGGAGTTATCCAGAACCTATTTTCAATATGTATTATTATTGTAAGTTACTTTACAAATCTGCTCGTATAAGATACATTATTGTAAATTAGGATAGTAAGCAGGGCTTAGTCTGTATAAAAAAAAATCCGAGCATACTTTTTGGGGAAGCCCAGGGTTATGCTCACCATATACCTCACCAATGTCATAGTGGGGACCCTGAAAAATGGGGGCTATAGGTACATCAACTTCTGAGAAATTTTTTTGGGCGAATTCCATTAATTTTCCTCTTTATTTAGGGAATGGGAAAGGAGAGGGAAAGGCTTTGGAGCAGTTGCTACCTCTTTAAATCGCTATTCTACTGCTCTGAAAAAACTCTGAGCACTCCCATAGATGGCCCACATGGAGAGGGTTGCTGTCAATACCTCTGTTTTGAAAACTTTTGGAAGCATCACTCTTTTAATTTTGAGGTGATCAAAAGAGACCACTAATAGTATAAGTAGTAAGGGGGCTACTTGAGGACACGAGCATTTCCCGTTGAGAGGAGGCACCTTCCCAACGGGAAATTACTGCTCATTTGCCGCTCAAGGCAACAGCGGTGATCGTGATCACCTCCGTTGATGGATAGCCCCATCCTACTCTTTCATTTACGCCCTTATGTACCCCGGTGTTCCGGCGTACAGTTTCCGTTGACAGAAGCCAACGTCATGCCCTCCCTATCACCGCCCTTATGTACCCCGGCTCCACCGGGGTACAGTTCCGTTGGCTGAAGCCAACCTCTGGGTATAATGTATATGGGCTCCCGGACATGTGAATATGCTCGTGAAAATATGGCTATTTTCTGGCTGAAAATCATCCGCCGATCAGTACTCCGATGATTGGCGTTCCACTTACTGTTGAGAGGTGTACTTACCCAACGGGAAATGTTCAGCCGAGCACCGCTCCTCAGGAAAATTAAGGTTAGTACCTTCATTTTTTCTTGATTTTCATGTATTTTCGAGATTTTTAGATATAATGGCGTAGTTATATGATATTATTATTACCCCACCCTTTTTTCTATTGGTGGGGCTTGTTGAGGACAAAAACCGGTTTTTTGAGAGAATATGGCGTAATTATGTGAAATTACGATTACCCCCACCATTTTTTCTATTGGTGGGGCTTGTTGAGGACAAAAACAGGTTTTTTGAAAGAATATGGCTGAATTATGTGAAGTTATGAAATTTTGTTAAAAATATTTTCACTTGTTAATTTTTCTATTTTTGCCAATTGTGTGATTTTTTCAAAGACATTTTCGAGAAATATTATTTATTTTTTCTCGAGACTGTACTTTTTTGTCAAAAAATCTAAACTTTGTCAAAAATTATTTCACTAGAAATATTTTTCACTTTGGATGATAAGATTATTATGAGAGTGATGAAATTTTGTCAAAAATATTTTCACTTGTTAATTTTTCTATTTTTGCCAATTGTGTGATTTTTCAAAGGCAGTTTTCGAGAAATATTATTTATTTTTTCTCGAGACTGTACTTTTGTCAAAAAATCTAAACTTTGTCAAAAATGATTTCACTAGAAATATTTTTCACTTTGGATGATAAGATGATTATGAAAGTGATGTAATTTTGTCAAAAGTTAGTTTTCGAGTAAATAATTTTATTTTTTCTCGAGACTGTACTTTTGCCTAAATCATCAGATATAATTTTTATTATTATAATGTAAATGAAGATAGAAGTTAGAAGAGAGTTTTCGAGAAGATAATTCTTTATTTTTTATCCGGACTGTACTAAGGTAAAAAAGGTGATTTTCGAGTATAATTTTTTACTTTGTTAAAAATAATATTCGTCATCCCCTTTTCACCATTAGAGAGTATAGATGAATAATATACTTGTATGTGGCAGCAAACTGTTCCTCTCCAGCTGAGTATTCTTCTGTTGACTGAGGTTATAACCTTACATACTAATACAAACACCCGAAGGCAACCTTTTTGCTACCTGAGCCCACGCATTGCTAATGAGGTTTACCTTTTTGCAAAGAAGTGTGATTGAATGGAAAAGTTTGTTGACAGCTAAGTTTTTGCCAATAAAATATATTTTCGAGAATAATTTCTGTCTTAGTGAAAAATATTTTGAGATGATTTTTCTCTAGACTGTACATTTCTCGTAAATTATTATTATTTTCATGTAAATGAAGATATGATGCAATAAATAAGATTTCGAGAATAATTTCTGTCTTAGTGAAAAATATTTTTGAGATGATAATTTTTTCTCCAGACTGTACATATTCTCGTAAATTATTATTATTTTATGGGGATGATGATATGATGCAATAAGTAAGATTTCGAGAATAATTTCTGTCTTGATGAAAAATAATTTGGGGATGATAATTTTTCTCCAGACTGTACATATTCTCGTAAATTGTTATTATTTTCATGTAAATGAAGATATGATGCAATAAGTAAGATTATTTCGAGAATAATTTCTGTCTTAGTGAAAAATAATTTTGGAATGATTTTTCTCCAGACTGTACATATTCTCGTGTATTATTAGAGAATACTTTTTTACCTTGCGAGTATAGAAGAATATACAAGGCAGATGTTGCCAAATTTCTGCCTTTTAAGGCACATATACAGATACATATGCCTGAGGCTATTTTTGCTACCTGAGCCCACGCATTGCTAATGAGGTATACCTTTTTTGCAATGATGCGAGATTCTTGACAAAATAAGGTTTGCCAATAAAATATATTTTCGAGAATAATTTCTGTCTTAGTGAAAAAATCTTAGTTTTGAAGAGATGATTTTTTCTCGAGACTGTACTTATTTCTCCAGTATTATTTTATATTTTTATGTAAATGAAGATATGATGCAATATGTAAGATTTTGAGAATAATTTCTGTCTTAGTGAAAAAATTCTAATTTGATGATGATTTTTTCTCTTGACTGTACATATTCTCGTAAATTATTATTATTATTATTATTATTATTATTATTATGTGAATGAAGATATGTTTGAGAAGTAAGATTTTTGAGAGTAATTTCTGTCTTAGTGAAAAATATTTTTGAGATGACGATTTTTCTCTAGACTGTACCACTCAGGCTCCAGCAGTTATTAAAGGAGAAATACTACATCCTTTTTGAATGAAAGGGAAAAGATATTTTATTTGTTACGCTGCGGGTCACATAGAGTGACGCAATGTTGCGGTCTTATCACACCGATTTTAGTATAGGTTTACTTTCTCAGAATACATAATGATACATGTTAGTATGCAGGTTTCATCCAAATTCGGCTCCATGTTTTGTAGATTTATCTCAGAGTTTTTCAGGTCTGAAAAGGCACACATATAAGTGCGCGAATAACTTTTGCTTTTAGAAATAGATGGTGGGGTAACATTTTGAACAAACAAATGTAAATTAAAAACAAGGATGTTAGAGAGCCTGTTAGTAGCTATCAGAATGTCTGGTTGTGTAAACGGTTCAACTAACGGTTTGTCCTCTTTGGAGGCAACTGGTGAGCAGAGATTTTCATTTGGGAAGATTAGCAAGGTTACCAGTTTAGCCTCTTCAGTTTTGGAAGCGGAATATCCATCTGTTTCACAAGATACAGTTGGATTGTCAGCAACCAACTCCGGAGAGGTTAAAACAGTATTCTGTGAGGTAAATTCTGTTGTAAAAGAGGGTACAGTCAAACCGTTGTCTGAAGGTGAGGAAGAAGAGGTTGAGTGGACCGTCCTGGCTTTGAGTGATAACTTTGTTGTCACTCAAAGCGAGGACGATCCGCTCAACCCCTGTTCTCATGAACTATCTGACTATGGTTTGGATGTTAATGTTGAAGAGCTACGCAAGTTTGATGAGAGGCTTAGCGGTAGTGGTAGGAGACGCGGTAGACCTGCTCTCTACCCCCGCGGCCAGTCACCCTGGCTTCGCCGTTCGGTTCGTCCAGCTGGTCGTCCCCGCATTTACCCTGTGGGGAAACGACCAGTGTACATCCGAACAGGTAGACCAGCGGGGCGGCCACGGAAGGAGAGTAGGTTACTGAGGCAGTATAGCTCTGATGAGTCTTATGCATCATCATCATCTTGAATACTTTTATTTTATCCAAGAAAAATTTTATTCATGAAGGAAAAAGATTTTACCGAAGAATGTTAATTTTACTAGAGAAATATAATACTTTTCATCAGAAAGGTAAATGTACGAGTTATGAGGCCGATGGATCTTTTATTTTATGCGGGATAAAAACGAGGAACGTATTCCGGCCGATATTATTAATTTATTAATTTCTTTCAGGATTTTTTTTGATAAAACGGTCCTTTTAAGGACCACCATTATTAAAGTCCCTAGCGGCATGAATTAAAAAAGGTGATTTTCGAGTATATTTTTTACTTTTGTTAAAAATATATTCGTCATTACCTTTTCACCATTGGAGTATAGATGAAGAATATACCTGTATGTGGCTGTAAACTATTCAGTTGTATGAGGTTACAACCTCACACAAATACATATGCCAGAGGCTATTCTTCAGCTACCTGAACCCTGGCTTACCTTTTAGCGATGATGCGAGAATGATGACAAAATATATTTTCGAGAATAATTTCTGTCTTAGTGAAGAAAATCCTAATTTTGATGATAATTTTTTCTCTAGACTGTACATATTCTCGTAAATTATTATTATTATTTTATGTGAATGAAGGTATGATGCAATAAGTAAGATTTCGAGAATAATTTCTGTCTTGATGAAAAATAATTTGGGGATGATTTTTCTCCAGACTGTACTTATTTCTCAAGAATATAAGGTTAACTTCAGACATAAGGTATCTCACTCAGAATCCCACTTATTATACTCATACTCCGAGTCAGATTCAGAATCTGACTTATCAGATGGGTCGGAATCTTGGAAAGTTTCAAAATTAATACCTCTGATCCAGTCATGACCAACCTGTTCAGCATCCTCGTTACACTTGATGAATTTTTTTATAGCCTCACCTGTCAAAACATATTCCATTATCACAAAACGTTTATGATCACGTGATACCTCATTCACATGATCTATTACTTCACGTTTCATACCGAAACTTTTCACAATGAAAAATTCTGTACTATAAAGATAATTCATCAACTTCCTCATCAACTTATCAGTTACTGTGTTGTCACAGGGAAAAAAATAATTTTCCACATATGAGTGTTTGTAATGTGTGTATTCGATTTCCAAATATTTCACATCCATGGTTATATGTGTGAACAGTATGACGATGGATAATGAAATGTGAATTTGATTCATTAATCAGGCTATTTATAGCATCCTTCGTATGTAAAAATCCTTATTTCAAGAGGGGTGGGGGTGAAGGGGAAGGGGTGAAAGAATACAATTTAAAGAAACGATGTTAATTAAAACATCGTTATACATATACAGATACACCAGCACCAAAAGTGGCGATTTTGGCCTTGGAAAAATACGTTAAAATGTAAATTAACTTGTATATTTCCCGCCAAAAGTAAGGTACCAAAAAGTGGCGATTTTAACCTTGAAAAAAACCGTTAAAAAACCGTCATTTTCAAACCAACCAATGCTGTAAGTTATATTTTCGGAGGGAAAAATATATCGCCTCTATTGGGCAGTTTGAATTGTAACGGACTTTTTTGGCAGTTAAAATGTAAATTAACTTGTATATTTTTGCGCCAAAACTGTTGTAGCTAAAAGTGGCGATTTTGGCCTTGAAAAAATACGTTAATATGTTAATTACAAGGGGTAAGACCGAGGCGAAGGGGTAAGGGGTGGGGAGGGGGGAGAGGGGGGTAACACTGGGACGAGACTTGGGGAGGGGGAGGGGGGAGGGGGGTGTGAAGGGAGGGGGTGAAAGAATACAATTAAAGAAACGATGTTAATTAAAACATCGTTATACATATACAGATACTCCAGCACCAAAAAGTGGCGATTTTAACCTTGGAAAAATACGTTAAAATGTAAATGAAGCTGCAGAATTCGTGCACCAAAAAGTGGCGATTTTAACCTTGGAAAAATACGTTAAAATGTAAATGAAGCTGCAGAATTCGTGCACCAAAAAGTGGCGATTTTAACCTTGGAAAAATACGTTAAAATGTAAATGAAGCTGCAGAATTCGTGCACCAAAAAGTGGCGATTTTAACCTTGGAAAAATACGTTAAAATGTAAATGAAGCTGCAGAATTCGTGCACCAAAAAGTGGCGATTTTAACCTTGAAAAAAACCGTTAAATAACAGCCGTTTTTCAAACGAGCCAATGCTGTAAGTTATATTTTCGGAGGGAAAAATATATCGCCTCTATTGGGCAGTTTGAATTGTAACGGTTTTTAACGGTCTTTTTTGGCAGTTAAAATGTAAATTAACTTGTATATTTTCCCGCCAAAACTAAGGTACCAAAAAGTGGCGATTTTAACCTTGAGAAAAACCGTTAAATAACTGCCGTTTTTCAAACCAGCCAATGCTGTAAGTTATATTTTCGGAGGGAAAAATATATCGCCTCTATTGGGCAGTTTGAATTGTAACGGACTTTTTTGGCAGTTAAAATGTAAATTAACTTGTATATTTTTGCGCCAAAACTAAGGTACCAAAAAGTGGCGATTTTAACCTTGAGAAAAACCGTTAAATAACTGCCGTTTTTCAAACCAGCCAATGCTGTAAGTTATATTTTCGGAGGGAAAAATATATCGCCTCTATTGGGCAGTTTGAATTGTAACGGACTTTTTTGGCAGTTAAAATGTAAATTAACTTGTATATTTTTGCGCCAAAACTGTTGTAGCTAAAAGTGGCGATTTTGGCCTTGAAAAAATACGTTAATATGTTAATTACAAGGGGGCTAAGACCCTGGCGGAGGGGTAAGGGGTGGGGAGGGGGGAGAGGGGGGTAACACTCGGACGAGACTTGGGGAGGGGGGAGGGGGTGAGGGGTTCAGGGGGGTGTGGAGGGGAGGGGGTGAAAGAATACAATTAAAGAAATGATGTTATTAAAACATCATTATACATATACACGTAGATACTACAGCACAGAAAGCCAACCAATGAGCATCCTTATATTTTTCTGGGGGTAAAATAGTATCTGGAGGGATGATTTCTACCCCCACACAAATCCGAGGATTTCGAAGGGTATAAAATGAGCTGTTAGAGAGTATATTCATCACTTGCTCTCAGGTTTAGATACCTTCAGTGTTTATCACTGAATCCTGAGATAGCTATTTATTGTTATATTTTGCTGTTGCTATTCAGTTTTTGCTGTTGCTATTCAGTATTTTGCTGTTTCGAGTTATTTTATTCGGTTTTTATTCAGTATTTCGCTGTTTCGAGTTATTTTATTCAGTTTTTACACAGTATTTACGTGTTATTTATTATAACACATTTATTTATTTATTTATCAGTTTTCTCTCGTTTGTTCCAGTAATTATTCCGAGTAAGTACATAAAATTAATTTATTTTACACGTCATTATTAATCATTTTCAAATAACAAATGACGTATTGTAGTACATTCTGAATATCATTTTGGTTATTTCTTCTAAACATAATTTCTGTAAGAAGTATGTAGTTGGTAGAGAAGTGACGTAATAATTTTTTCAGATTAATCTTTCTCAAATTGAAAACATTTTGAAAATGGAGGTCAAAACAGCTAATGAATTCAAAAATGGTATTCAATTCAGAAAATATCTGGAAGATTTATTATTGAGTCTGAATCCTGTTCTTCCTGATGATGAAATGGAGCGTAAGAATACGATGACAGCTTTGGATGTATTGACTGAGTGCGCATTTCCCTCAAAAAAAATTATCCCTATTATATCCGCACACCATTTAGACCCGCCTAGACATAAGAGTAATATTAAACAACCTGAACAGTTGTCTCACATTCAGTTAGAATACATGACGAGACAACCAACCAGACCATGTAGAGTGGATATGCCGAGTAACAACACAGTTGTATGTAGTGGTGATGATTCGTTAGCGATCCTGTTGAAGGATCTCAGCCTCTCAGATGATGACTTTGATATAGATTATGATAAGATAAATTTTAATGATAAAATATCGTTTAATGTAAATTGGGATGAGGTGTTAAATGAAATGTCTTTATCATCGGGTGATTCGCAAATGACAAATAAAACTGAAGAATCCGATATACCTGCTAACTTATATCCTAACAAACCTACACAAACAGCCATCTTAAATAGTGTAGCTTGCAATACTGAATTATTACAATCTACTACATTTAAGGATACAGTGTTTGTGCCTGCTAACTGTATGACTCCTAATATCTTCGGTAATGTGTCTACTATAAACCTGTTTACACCTGATGATGCTGATACAACATTTGTTACTAGTAATATACATAATCCATTCCCTACTATCCCTGATGATTTACTAACACCTTGTATTTTAACAAAACATCATGAAGGTGTACAGCCTAAGACACCCGAACCTAAAAAACGTAAACGGGTTATAAAAAAACCTGTTCAACGTAGAGCTCTCTATACTGAAGTTGATTTATCCTCATCATCATCCAACTCTTCTTGGCCTACTAATGCAGCGGAAAATATAACCCCCACAGAGTCTCAACAAAATATCAAAAAATGTAGAAATGTCAAAACAGTTCATCAGAAGGAGATGATGTTGGGAAATATTTTTCCTTTCAGGTATGATTTCTGGCCTCGTGTATCAAAAAATAAAAAACAGGTCAAGAAAACAAAACCTGTTCCTACTTATGAAAGACGTTTAGGATCAATTTTCCCTTTTAAAAAGTCTCTATTCAGCTCTTTCACATCTGTAAATAAACAATTACAGAAAGCTGTCATACCTTATACCAACCCTGTGACATGTAGAAGTAATAGACAGAGTCTAAATAGTATAAGGATTCCAGCGGTCTTTATAGAGGAATTTTTTAATCAAATGTTACCGCTTTATAAAACACCGCAGCTGCGTGATAATGCGCTGACAGAGTTTGCAAATATTTTATTTGATTGTTACACCTCTCTCGAACAAAATCACGAGCCGATAAGTGACACCCGTATTACCCAGATATATAACTCTCCTAAAACACTATTTCTGACGTATCCTCATTCTTTTATACCTGAACTATGCTATCAGAGTTACATATACCTATTAAACCCTCTATTGGTCAACAGAGAATGGGTGGAAATGTTTTCGGTGATCGCGGGTGAACATATGTATAATAATGCATATGACGTTAAAAGAACACCGAATACATCCCTCCTTCTCAAATGTGCCTTTGATAATGATAGACTAGTGAAGAAAGACAGTCCTAGACAAAATGTTCAAAAAGGGTGGAAAAAATTCTTACATAAATCAAATATAAATACCTCGCAGAGATATAAATATTTACTAATGTAAGATGATTTTTGTCCAGACTGAGGTAATTTGTACATTATGTATAGAGTACTGTGTAGTAGTAGCTATATCAATTTCAGGAAAAAATATGGTGTCAGATTGGTGTTGCAGTTCGAAATGTTTCAAAATACCCCAAATACATGTAGACGGATTAGCATGTGGAAAATGTCGTTCATATAATTATTGTATTTGCGCATGCGTAATATTTCAAAGGTCCATGATAGAAAAAACCAACTCCGAATGGTGTTGGTCATTTAAGAATACTGAAAAACTAAAAATTCTGTGCAAGTGTGAAACAAATAGAGACAATATTATGACGTACGATAGTTTGTCAACAGTTGATGAAAATAAGTGTTGTTGGTTGAAGACGTTTGGTCCCTCTCTAAAGACATGGCATCCCTACCAGTTAATAAGAGTATACCCGGGCAAATTAAGAAATAGGTCAGGGTATTTCATTATGTACAGGGATGGCGGTTTACCCGGGCAATTCTATGTAACTGATACGTACTTTGAGAGAAATATACATCCATCCGGCAGGTCATTCTCTTTAGAAACCTTTAACAACGAGATCAAATTCTTTGTATATTTAGGTAAAGGTGTTTTCGAAATTCAGAGATCATAATCGGGTGTTATTTTTCAGAACAAATGGCTCAAAAAGGTGAAAACAATCAAAACCGGATTAATGATCCAGCTAGTCTACAGTGTATAGCTATGTGTAAAATAAGTGCTTCTGTAGGTTTCTATGAAAATTTATGCTCGTTGAAAGGCATTTTACCACCTATTATGGTAAAATGGTTTCACCAGCATTATAATGATTTGGTTAAACTAAGGAAACAGGCTATTAGCAAAAGATGCAAAATTATATATCCGCCGCAACTTACAGTCTTTAGTGACACAAAAATACGTTATCCCGCAATATATGACTACGTTACATACATTGAAGAGTATATACACACCGATGTACCTATTATGAGGTTTGGCTTATATCACAGATACTGTAGATATTGTTGGCAACAAAATGTTTCAAAATTTTTGTCTAAAGAGAAAAAATATAAAATAATTGTACAATCTAAATTTATGTATTCTACACCGTTTACCGTAAAGATTAAACCTGAAGACTGTTTATGCGAACGTTGTAATTTAACATATTTTAACATTCATCCTAAGTACAATGTGATAAAGCACAGTAAGATGTATAGAGATGTGAAGGCAAAATATGGTCTAGACTAACGGGTTTGTGGGTTTTTTCAGGAAAATCATGACGAGTTATTCGAGTTATTCGAGATATTCGTACCGCCTGACCTACGAAACGGTTCAAAAATGTTACGAAATGTTTACAAAATCATCAGTTCCTCTGTTCAGTTCTTCGCAAATTAGACAGTTTAAACGTCAACTTGCTAGGTCTCAATTTCACAAACATCATGATATATGTTTGGACAAACTGATTGTAGAACTGAGATTTTACAAAAATATCGAAATTTTGAATGATATTTTACCTTATGATATTATTAAACAACTGGAAAGACGTTATTTGATATGTTTGAGGATGTCAAAAAACACTATGCGTAGTAATTATGTACTCCCGCCACATATCAATGCCTTTCATACGGATGACAGTTTGAAAATATCTTTATTGGTTGAGTATTTTATATGCGAAGAGTTTGTAGGATCTAGCGTTGTGGGCCGCCTTTATTGCAGATACTGTATGAATGCACATATACACATGTTTTTACCCAAAGATGATAGCGTTAAGGTACACCGCGAGTCTACAGAAATATATTACGATATGAGTAAAATTAACCGCAGAACTGTAGCTTATTCGTTAATTTGTAGCAGGTGTCATTTGAAAATATTCAGGCTCAGCGATGAATTTTCAAATAAAAATTACACTAAAATAGTTGCAGATATTAAGGGGCGTTACACTTTAGATTAAGGTTTAAGGATTACCCGCCAGTAACAGTTCGAGTCTTATCTTTTTCTGTTTTCAGAGCACCGTGTTGATATAACTATGGCTGCGAAATATTTGGAAATTACATACCGTCATTATTCTTTTCCGCATAGTTATAGTTATTATTATCCTTGCGATAAAACTGTAACACACGAACTAGTTACTCAGTTGTCTCGTTATATGAGAGACATGGCTTTTCATAGTGTAACTTGTTTTGATATGACTTTAGAAGCAGTAAATCTGGCTATACGCATGAATGATATATTAGGATACGAAAGATTTGAAATAATAGATCAAATCTTAACTGCTAAGGTTTTGAGGAGATTTATTCGTTATGACGGTGCCGGTGATGTGAGTTTTGATAGTATAGGATCTATAGATTTTAAAAAATACAGTGTGACACGAAATTAATCTAACAATTCAGATCAGGAATAACCTAGAACCCATCACGAGGGGCAAAGTGCCTTTCACGAGGGGCAGCTTGCCTTTCGTGAAGGGCACTTTGCCTTTCACGAAAGGCAAGCTGCCCATCACGAGGGGCAAAGTGCCTTTCGCGAGGGGCAGCTTGCCTTTCGTGAAGGGCACTTTGCCTTTCACGAGGGGCACTTTGCCTTTCGTGAAGGGCACTTTGCCTTTCACGAGGGGCAGCTTACCTTTCAAATACTTATAAATGCCTTTCATTTCCTTTTTGTAAAAGTATGTTAAATTCATATTTTACTTAATATATTGCATCATTTTATGTTACAGAGATTGGTTAATCTCATCTTGGGAAAATGAATGACAATAAATCTATCCCTCGTTCCGATTATTCAATAGTGCACACCACCGCTAAAAGCGTGGTTTCAAATACATATTCTTACTTAGCCTTTAAAAGGCGGGAACATACCATACCTTACAAAGTAATGGAATACATTGAACAACATTACAGCGATTTGAAATTAGAAATCAGACATAACAAAAATGCTATGTTCAGAGAGAATTTACCTCCCGAATTCCGGGCAGTTCATCTTGAAATTAAATATAAATTGAAGATGAATGGTGTTATCTATAAAGAATATAGTAATGATAAGAGTTGGTCCGTCAAAAATGTTTTCTGTCGACACTGCTGGGATGTTTGTCAAAGTCAGTTTGAGTATATTACCGGTATCGTAGTAGAGATATCTGTTAATCCACACCTAGACGTACTCGGTTGCGAAATGTGTGTTTGGCCTATAGACTATGTATGTAACCGTTGTGACGAGGTTGTTTTTGAGATCGTAGAAAGCCAGCCTTTATTCTTTAGGAAAAGGTGTGAATGCCCCCTCTGCATCAAAGCGGATAGTAATACATAGGTGTCACTTTGTAAAAAACTTTAGTTTTAGTTTCTTAAATACGTATAAAAATTATACTTATTATATTTCATCATTTTTATGTTACAGAGATTCGTTAATCTCATCTTGGAAAAATGCTCGATGATAAATCTTTATTATACATAGCTGGTAAAAATGTAGTTGCAATTTTATACTCTTACGCTGCAATTGAAAAGATGAAAGGTACCTTACCGTTAACTGTAATAGAGTACCTTTTGAAAAATTACAGCATTTTCAAATCAGAAAACCGTTATAGTATAAATTCGCGGATGAGGTTAAATATGCCTGAAGGGTTAGATGAAATTGATTTTGATACAGCATATTCTATAAATGTGGAGGGTGTTGTTTGTAAAGAATATGGTAAGGATATGAGTTGGTCTGCCACAACGTTATTTTGTCACAAATGTTGGAGTATTTGTAAAGACCAATTCGAATGTAACAAAGATGTCACTGTAAAGTTAACGTATAATCCGGAATCAAAAATGTATGAAGGTTTTGAAATGTACTATTGGCCTATCAATCACGTGTGTATCCGATGTGAAAAAATAGTTTTTGAGATAGAATGGAAAGCAACATCAGGATCAACAAATGGTTGTTACTGCTACAGTTGTAATCTAAACGGTATGTCTGACGAAGTATTTTGTGTGTAGGGTAGGAAGTTCATTTTATGAAAAATAATATTTTACTTATAAAAACATACTTCACCAATATTAGTTCATTTTATGAAAAATAATATTTTACTTATAAAAACATACTTCACCAATATTAGTTCATTTTATGAAAAATAATATTTTACTTATAAAAACATACTTCACCAATATTAGTTCATTTTATGAAAAATAATATTTTACTTATAAAAACATACTTCACCAATATTAGTTCATTTTATGAAAAATAATATTTTACTTATAAAAACATACTTCACCAATTTCTAAACATAGCTGCACAGCCAAATCAGTTTGTAAAGGCCTACCTTTTCTAATATATGTAATATCATTTACATTCAACTGTCTACCGAGTATGATGTTTGTATGGTGAGTTAGTGCAGTTATAATAACCCACAGGGTACAGAGATTATCTGTATTTCTTATCTGTAGGATGCACCTTTTTGTGTGCTTGTCTTTTTTAAATTTACCACGTGTATGGTAAATAAAGAGTCTGTCATTACTACTATAAACTTGGAAAATTTGTAACATAAATGATCGTTTGGAGATTTGATTATCTCATGATCGTCTTTATGTTTTTCTATTTTCTTCTACCCTTATCTAAGTAGGAGACTGAACCATATACTAAAACATGTCTAATTATGAAAAATGCCTTGCGCGAGGGGCAGCTTGCCTTTCGTGAAGGGCAGCTCGCCTTTCGTGAAGGGCACTTTACACGGTTGTAGAAAACTTATCTCACTAAAGGGATCCTTAACACACCGTCTACAACTGATGATGTGCCCCTCGCAATGGGCTGTTTGCCTTTCACGAGGGGTACTTTTTGCCTTTCATTACCTTTCATTACCTTTCATTACCTTTCATTAACCTTTCATTAACCTTTCAAACAAAATATACTTGGCGAGGTACAGGCTAGAGCAAAAGTAAAAATAATGTACGAGAATATGTACAGTCTAGAGAAAAAATCATCATCTAAAATCAGGCTTTTTTCGCTAAGACAGAAATTATTCTCGAGAAGAAAGTACAAGCTGGATGAAAAGTAAAATAATGTACGAGAATATGTACAGTCTAGAGAAAAAATCATCATCTAAAAATCTGGCTTTTTTCACTGACAGAAATTATTCTCGAGAAGAAGTACAGGCTGGATGAAAAGTAAATAATGTACGAGAATATGTACAGTCTAGAGAAAAAATCATCATCATCTAAAATCAGGCTTTTTTCGCTAAGACAGAAATTATTCTCGAGAAGAAAGTACAGGTTAGAGCAAAAGTAAAATAATGTACGAGAATATGTACAGTCTAGAGAAAAAATCATCATCTAACCCTTCAGGCTTTTTTCGCTAAGACAGAAATATTCTCGAGAAGAAAGTACAAGCTGGATGAAAAGTAAATAATGTACGAGAAGAAAGTACAGTCTGAAGAAAAAATCATCTTCAAAAATCAGGCTTTTTTTTCACTGACAGAAATTATTCTCGAGAAGGGGAAAAGCGTATAAACATATACCCTTTATACTTCATGTTTTAGCGGTACATAAATACAGACGCGTGCCTCTTCTACATTATTTGGGGACCTTATACTGATCAATGTATTGCCGGCTCTTGTAAAAGAGTTACATTCCGCCGCCTAATAAAATCTATTTTATTTGATTTTTTGGAAAGTATTCGTCATCTAAAACCGGCTACTTTTCTCGCCTACCTTTTGCGCCATGGTTATAACATTTGCACGTGTGCTCAGCGGGGTTTTGCGAACCTTTTACGCGACCTGATTTCTTTTCCTACTCGTCTTACTGAGTCACAATAAAGAAATAAATTCGATAAAATGCTAATATAGCTGTCATCCCATGTTTACAAAGGTTCTTCTTTTCATTATTAAATTATCTTCATCAAAAAAAGACACAAATGTGAGTTCAATATTTCGATTTTTTGTGTTAATTTCTATAGACTGTATCCTGGACTTAAGACATCACAATAGACTTTTTGACAATGCTATACCTTCCTATATTGATACAAAGGCTCTGTCTTACAGGTCAACTTTTTTGCTATGAGAATATAGAGTTCAATATTCTCGATTTTCTATTAACTTCTATAGGTCTGATTCATCAAAGGGCTGGGTACAGGTTTCTTAAGAAAAGGGATACTCCTACCACTTTGATACATTTTCCAGCAAAATCTACAACCTTTTAAACTACCTTCATTCTGTCTTTGGATCTCTTAGAGCTCATTTTGTTAATTTCGCCGTGTTTTTGTTGTATTTTTGTTAATTTTTTTCATATTTTCGTTGTAATTCTGTTAATTTTGTTAATTTTTTGTTATATTTTGTTAATTTTTTTGTTATATTTTGTTAATTTTTTTCATATTTCATTTTTATTGTATTTTTCGTTTTTTTGTCATAAATATAAAATTTTTAAACATTTCATCATCATGGAGTCATCTTTTGATATGTGGCTGCGTCAACAACTTGAGATCATGAGTAAGTACATCTTTTTACCTTTTATTTTAATTAATTAATTTTCAAATTCGTGATAAAAAGGAAGGGTTATTTTAACGTTTTAAATAAATATTTTTGAAATTCGTGATAAAAAGGAGGGGTTACTTTTTAACATTTTCAATAAAATATTTTGAAATTCGTGATAAAAAAGGAAGGGTTACTTTTTATCATTTTCAATAAAATATTTTTGAAATTCGTGATAAAAAGGAGGGGTTACTTTTAACATTTTCAATAAAATATTTTTTAAAATTCGTGACAAAAAGGAGGGGTTACTTTTAACATTTTCAATAAAATATTTTTTAAAATTCGTGACAAAAAGGAAGTGATTTTATGAAATTTGTGATAAAAAGGAAGGGTTACTTTTTACCGTTTTTAATTAAATATTAGCCTTTTTACTAAATCCTGAATATTTTATTACAGCCCCTGAAGATATCGCCAACATCCTCCTCGATGATGAGGTGCTGGGCGTTACAGCCCCACCTCCACCCGCCGCCCAAGCTGTACCAGTAGTAGATGAAGTCATCGTCATCAGTGACGATGACGAAGAAGAAATAGTCTACCACAACAGTAAGTATCATTTTCAGAATAATTATTATTATTATTATTATCACTGTACAGTTTGTGTTTATTAACCTTTATGTTTTTACAGTGCAACCACTGGAACCCATCCCCAGCTATTGGGACTTCGTGCGCGGGTTGGAGGTTCCGCGAGCCAAAAAACGCACCTCAACATTTTACCAGAGGGGGAAACCAAAGCGCAAATGCGCGCGCAGGCTGTCTTTTGGTGAGTATTAATTTTATTTTCGTAAAATTAATTTAAAACTAATTAATTTTAAAACTAATTATTCTTTTATTCCACAGAAATAATCACCGATGAAGAATCGGAGTCCGAGGAGGAGGGTAGCATATCGTCAGGTGGCTACGAGGGTGACAGTAGCGGCTATTCCTCCTCATCATCATCCGATGATGACAGCCGGCGCGCGGTCTGGGGGTCATGTTTGGAGGAGGGGGTGTCGTGTGTATAGTTTTTTGTTTTATATGTATTTTGCGTTTTTGTGTCCGTTTTCGTTTTTATGTATTTTTTCGTTTTTTTGTGATTTTTCTGTATATGTATTTTTTCGTTTTTTGTGATTTTTCTGTATATTATAATTTGTATTTTCGTATTTCAGTTTTCATTACTTCTTGCCTTTCACGAGGGGCTGCTTGCCTTTCGTGAAAGGCAACTTGCCTTTCATCTACAAAAAAAAGTAAAATAATAATAATAATTTACAAAAACGAAAAGTGAAAAATCGTCATCTAAAAAACTTAGCTGTCAACAATCACACTTCTTTGCAGGTAGCAAAAAAAGGTTACCTTCGGGTATTTGTATTTGTATGCGTTGCTGCGGGTTGGACTACTGAATACTCAGCTGGAGAGGAACAGTTTGCTGCCACAGACAAGTATACCCATCTATACTCGCAAGGTGAAAAGGTAATGACGAATATTATTAACGTAAGTAAACAATACTCGAAAATCACTTTTTTACCAAAGTACAGCCAGGATAAAAATAAAAATAAAAAATTATCCTCTCGAAAACTTTTTGACAAATTACATTACTTACAGAATCAAAATATTCATCCAAAGCGAAATCATTTGACAAAGTTTAGATTTATGACAAAGTACAGTCTCGAGAAAAATAAAATAATATTTCTCGAAAACTAACTTTCCGCAAAATCAAACAATTGGTAAATCTCTAAATATAGTGGGTAAAAATCTTCTTCTTTAATAAAAATACATTTTGACAAGAAGTACAGCCCTGAGAAAAATAAAATAATATTTCTCAAGACTGTACTCCTCACAAAATCATCTTATCATCCAAAGCGAAATCATTTGACAAAGTTTAGATTTATGACAAAGTACAGTCTCGAGAAAAATAAAATAATATTTCTCGAAAACTAACTTTCCACAAAATCAAACAATTGGTAAATCTCTAAATATAGTGGGTAAAAATCTTCTTCTTTAATAAAAATACATTTTGACAAGAAGTACAGCCCTGAGAAAAATAAAATAATATTTCTCAAGACTGTACTCCTCACAAAATCATCTTATCATCCAAAGCGAAATCATTTGACAAAGTTTAGATTTATGACAAAGTACAGTCTCGAGAAAAATAAAATAATATTTCTCGAAAACTAACTTTCCACAAAATCAAACAATTGGTAAATCTCTAAATATAGTGGGTAAAAATCTTCTTCTTTAATAAAAATACATTTTGACAAGAAGTACAGCCCTGAGAAAAATAAAATAATATTTCTCAAGACTGTACTCCTCACAAAATCATCTTATCATCCAAAGCGAAATCATTTGACAAAGTTTAGATTTATGACAAAGTACAGTCTCGAGAAAAATAAAATAATATTTCTCGAAAACTAACTTTCCACAAAATCAAACAATTGGTAAATCTCTAAATATAGTGGGTAAAAATCTTCTTCTTTAATAAAAATACATTTTGACAAGAAGTACAGCCCTGAGAAAATAAAATAATATTTCTCAAGACTGTACTCCTCACAAAATCATCTTATCATCCAAAGCGAAATCATTTGACAAAGTTTAGATTTATGACAAAGTACAGTCTCGAGAAAAATAAAATAATATTTCTCGAAAACTAACTTTCCACAAAATCAAACAATTGGTAAATCTCTAAATCTTACTTATTGCATCATACCTTCATCCACATTATAATAATAACAATTTACGAGAATATGTACAGTCTGGAGAAAAATTATCATCCCCAAATTATTTTTCACCAAGACAGAAATTATTCTCGAAATCTTACTTATTGCATCATATCTTTATTCATATGAAAATAATAATAATAATAATTTACGAGAAAATGTACAGTCTGGAGAAAATTATCATCTCAAAATATTTTTCACTGACAGAAATTATTCTCGAAAATATATTTTATTGGCAAAAACTTAGCTGTCAACAAACTTTTCCATTCAATCACACTTCTTTGCAAAAAGGTAAACCTCATTAGCAATGCGTGGGCTCAGGTAGCAAAAAGGTTGCCTTCGGATGTTTGTATTAGTATGTAAGGTTATAACCTCAGTCAACAGAAGAATACTCAGCTGGAGAGGAACAGTTTGCTGCCACATACAAGTATACCCATCTATACTCGCAAGGTGAAAAGGGGATGACGAATATTATTTTTAACAAAGTAAAAAATTATACTCGAAAATCACCTTTTTTACCTTAGTACAGTCCGGATAAAAAATAAAGAATTATCTTCTCGAAAACTCTCTTCTAACTTCTATCTTCATTTACATTATAATAATAAAAATTATATCTGATGATTTAGGCAAAAGTACAGTCTCGAGAAAAAATAAAATTATTTACTCGAAAACTAACTTTTGACAAAATTACATCACTTTCATAATCATCTTATCATCCAAAGTGAAAAATATTTCTAGTGAAATCATTTTTGACAAAGTTTAGATTTTTTGACAAAAAGTACAGTCTCGAGAAAAATAAATAATATTTCTCGAAAATACCTTTGAAAAAATCACACAATTGGCAAAAATAGAAAAATTAACGAGTGAAAATATTTTTGACAAAATTACATCACTCTCATAATAATCTTATCATCCAAAGTGAAAAATATTTCTAGTGAAATAATTTTTGACAAAGTTTAGATTTTTTGACAAAAAGTACAGTCTCGAGAAAAAATAAATAATATTTCTCGAAAATGTCTTTGAAAAAATCACACAATTGGCAAAAATAGAAAAATTAACAAGTGAAAATATTTTTAACAAAATTTCATAACTTCACATAATTCAGCCATATTCTTTCAAAAAACCTGTTTTTGTCCTCAACAAGCCCCACCAATAGAAAAAATGGTGGGGTAATCGTAATTTCACATAATTACGCCATATTCTCTCAAAAACCGGTTTTTGTCCTCAACAAGCCCCACCAATAGAAAAAAGGGTGGGGTAATAATAATATCATATAAATACGCCATTATATCTAAAAATCTCGAAAATGCATGAAAATCAAGAAAAAATGAAGGTACTAACCTTAATTTTCCTGAAGAGCGGTGCTCGGCTGAACATTTCCCGTTGGGTAAGTACACCTCTCAACAGTAAGTGGAACGCCAATCATCGGAGTACTGATCGGCGGATGATTTTCAGCCAGAAAATAGCCATATTTTCACGAGCATATTCACATGTCCGGGAGCCCATATACATTATACCCAGAGGTTGGCTTCAGCCAACGGAACTGTACCCCGGTGGAGCCGGGGTACATAAGGGCGGTGATAGGGAGGGCATGACGTTGGCTTCTGCCAACGGAAACTGTACGCCGGAACACCGGGGTACATAAGGGCGTAAATGAAAAAGTAGGATGGGGCTATCCATCAACGGAGGTGATCACGATCACCGCTGTTGCCTTGAGCGGCAAATGAGCAGTAATTTCCCGTTGGGAAGGTGCCTCCTCTCAACGGGAAATGCTCGTGTCCTCAAGTAGCCCCCTTACTACTAGTATACTCAAAAGAAGGCTCAAGAGTAAAATTTTCTCTAAATCTATTTGATTGCGTTGAGTATTTTTGTTTTTAGCCTCTACCAAAAAACATCTCCTGCAAGAAAGACTGGGCCAACCGAGTAGCAATAGAATTGATAATGCGGATAGAAGAATTGTTGGAGGCATTGAAACTGGCATCCAAGAATTCCCGTGGCAAGTGGCCATAGCGTTAGATGATATGTTTTTCTGCGGGGGAGCTTTGATAAATGAAAATTTTGTCTTAACTGCTGCTCATTGTGTTCTGACGTAAGTTATCTCTTTTATTCTGTGTTGTCTATTATTGAGCTAGTATGTTCTATCTGGTCAAAAAAATTCGAGATCGTAAAAAAGTAAACAAACCTTGATCGTACGTGATTTATCTGCTAGTACTCGTATTCAATAAAAAGTTTTCTATACAGAATAGCGTGAGGTATTCACTTTTTGTATCGCAACACAGAATTTAAGTAATAGTATTCCCACCTAAGGCAGTCTATTCATTCTATTCATTTGTAGGCATTATTTAATATGACTGATTGTAATTGATATCGGCAATCTTCCAGGCGAGATACGCCTATTGATAATCTCATGCTCCATGTCGGCGACCATAACTTGATGATGACCAATGAAACAAAGCATCTAACTAGAAAGGTTCAAAAAATATTTTTTCACTCTCACTTCCATCCTTTTTTGCTGGATAATGATATTGCCTTGCTGCAGTTAGACAAACCTGTCACATTTGCAGATAATATTCAACCGATTTGTTTGCCAGAGCCAAGTAACCAGATTTTTTGCTGATTTTATTTTATATTATTCTAGATACTTAATAAGAAAATGTTTCATTTCAGGCGAAACATACACCAATAAAAAAGCCACAGTTGTTGGTTGGGGTATTACCAGTTACCCTATGGGAACACCTAGTTCAATATTACAAAAAATTCAAGTTGAAGTGGTATCCAATTTTCACTGTTCGCGCATAATAGAAGAGAGTATTGGACCTGGTATGATATGTGCAGCTCCACCTGCTTTACAAGGGACCTGTTTTGTAAGTATATTTATTAAATATTCTTGTAACCAAAAAATCCTCCTATTAAGTGCAATCACAGTTTGATATCTACAGCCATCAGACAATAAGCTGAATAAAATTTTGAAATCTTACAGGTTCTTTGCAAGTTCTAGTACTTCAAATTGAAAGATATTCCAATTTGCTGGCCTTCCTAATTAAATAAATATTAGTACCTATAAGTTAATTAAAAAACTATCTAAGCTCAAATGCTGTACTTGTCCTATAGAAAAAGTATGATAGTTTCCTACCAGTTGGAATGTCACCGGGTGACTTTGCTTTGATATATACATAGATATTTTTTTTGGAGAGGGGGCTAAAAAGTTATTGTCTGCTCCTTCCGCTCGCCTTAAAAAAAAAAAAAGATTACAAGTGAAAGAAAGAGAAGAAAAATCTGAGTTTGGTACAAATAAATCACGGTTATTTTCTTAGCAACAGGGGTGAAGGGGCGAATTGCGAAATGAAAACAAACTTCTCTACAGAAAATATTTTTGGTGATGAGAGTTTTTCTGCATTTAGTTGAGAACATTTTCTTTAACTTACCTATTCAAATATTGAAAACATTGCAATGGAACCGTGAGAAAGGTACTAAATTAATCCAGAGATGCAAAATGTCATAATTATCAGCTTTATTAGACACAGAATCAATCTTGACATGATAAATTTGTAAGTTGAGCACTGGTATTGGGGTTTTAGAGGTCACTGAACACGAATCCGGTAGCACTTTTTGGCGACAACTCTCGCCAAGCGAGATATGGCCAAAGAAAAGTGAAAAATGCTCCAAAATGGGTCTAAATCGTGACGTAGAGCAAAATGGGTTGCAGATTCGGATTCAGCTTGAAAAATTACGTACTGTGCAAATGTCTCCTGGAAAATTCAAAAAATCGTCAATTTTGGTCAAAATGACAAGGTTAACCCCTTGTTTTTTTTTTCAATTTTTTTATTTTTCAAAAATTTTTTTCGAGTTTAGCTCTGGTATGGGGGTTTTTGAGGTCGCTGAACACGAATCTGGAAGCCGTTTTTGACGGAGTTAGCACTGTGCAAATATAATTTACAATTGAACAGTCCTTTGTAAAAAGGAGATAAGTAACTCATTTTTTGACCAATTTCAAAAAGTGTCTGCAACTAAAAGCAATCACAACTGAAATAATTTTTGCACTTTTATAGACTGTGCATAATTTTTTTGCAAAAGATTATTCAAAATTTACGATTATTAATAGAATAGATGAGTTATATTTGTAATGGTGAATGCAATGAATTATTTTTAGGGAGATAGTGGTGGTCCATTGAGTGTGGAAACCGATTCTGGGAGACACGTCCTCATTGGCATTGTAAGCTATGGACTGACTGGATGTGCCTTAGTTCCAGCGTACCCTGACATCTATACTCGAGTTTCTGAATACATTAAATGGATAGAAGTCAATGCGATGTGAAATGAATTTTTCATTTTACTGCGATTCGAATGCCTCACTCATCCTTCCCACCACTCTTATCAGCTGTGGGTTGAAATGGAACCAAGTCGAAGAACGACTTGAAGAAGCCTGTGGATAATTAAGTTAAAAAATGTTACGGTTGCCAACTGATCGAATAAATTCTCATTTTTAATACTTCCAAATTTAAATTTCAACTTGGCAGCGTACAAACTTAGAACATGTTTATAATTCCAAGTTACATAAAGTTTTGGTTTTTAATGAATCGATTTTGGAGTGATTGAAGCACAATAACGAAACGTGCTCTTAGAATGAGGAACGAGGTGAATTTTGATACAGCAGTTCACTTTTTCAACGATGAAAATAAACGTCGGGATTATGTAAATTCTGATCTTAGGCCGAAACAAAATTTTTTTCAAAGCTTTTTCCACCACAAAACAAGTGTATTTTTCACTGCTGGATGAGCGAGGAGGAAAAATGCGGCGAAAGTTTTTCAACTTTGGTAACTTACCTCGTGAATTACAAAAAGCTACAGATACAGATCAAGGAGTTGTAGGTACTCGTATTTAAATTTGAAAGCAGAATTTAAGCTAAGACGTGGTGATTTCCAGAGATAAAGTTGAATAAAACAGGAAGTTATTTTCTTTCCAGGTTAAACTGAGTATAAATCATTCTCATTTATTCGAATAAAATGATGTAATCGGTGTCTTTGCAAATTTTCGTCATTCATATAAATAGAATTTATTTTCATCCTGAACAGTCTTATCAGAGAAAAAAAAAAAAGAACTCAAAAGTAGGGAAGATTGGGGCAGGTTGGATAAATTTTCGTCAAAAAGGTGCACTTCCAAAATGGTATTCAGACCTGAAAATCCAATTATCTGAAAGAATAAAATCTATTTTTTCATTGAGAGAAGAAAAACAAAAACACTAGCAAAACAACAGTAAAAAATAAAACAAACGTAAGTTTTAGTTAATCATGGTTACATCTTTTATGTTTTGATATCTTTCATATTAATTCTTAGAAAATAACCTAACAATGAATAACTTTATTAGAAAAAAAAAAAATGAACAACCCAGAAAATTAATCAAGATGATGATAATGTTTCAAGATGTTGCACTGTAGTCAAATTGATCTTCAGATTCATACGCATCTGACTTACAAATTGAGCAATTGTAAACATTTTATCTTGTAAGCTGAGTCAGACGGGTTAAAAAATAATAATATTAAAACTTGCTAGATAACTAATTCTTAACTATAATATGATATTGAAATGTTATATTAATTTCCTTGTCTTCAATCAGGTTTGTTTTTGAGTTTGGGGTATTAAATAAATTCATAGATAAGAGAACTGCGTGGGCACCGAAGAAAAACATTCCACATTTCTCAATGATCGCTTTGTTTTACAAGTCAAATTTTCCATTTCGTGTCTTCCATTTTTTCCTTAAGCCACTTCTTGAAGAAAAAAGATGAATTTTAAATTCGTTATTTATCTTCAAAATACTATTTGCTTAGTTGAGAATAAAACATTGCTTACATTCGCGTCAGGCAACCAACCCTCAAAAAACGTTGACAAGAGAGAGAAAAATTCATAATAATGCAAACTCCATCAGCTGTGTCACACGAGGAAAATTATTTACCCTACAAAGTTTTTTTGGAGGAAAAAAACAAGAGATCGCATTGAACGCGTGCTGAATCAAAAATATTAGGTCTGCCAAAAAAGTGTCAATAAATTTTACATTTCACGAGTGCTTCAGTCATCGCCCTTTCTATCATTTCCACCACTCTTCTTGGGCGTGGCTTATTCTATGAAAATATATTTTGGTAATCAATAAGTAATTTCTACGACTAGAAATGCTGAAAAAAGTGAGTAAGTATACATTGTTGTACAAGGACTGAAAATGAGGTATTTGTATGTACTCGTATTTTATGGCGAATGTAAAAGTTCGCAGGATTGAGTAGCTCTCCCCTATCAGACAGAAATATGAGATCATACTTGAAAGAGGTGTTTTTACTTTTTTGTTCTAACCACGACTTGAGAAAAGTTAACCAGTAATAATTTATATAGTTTTGGAAGTTATGAGAAAGATAAGAACATTTAATTCGCCACTATTTTGATCGAGATGGAAAAATTTTTCGTCTGCTTCCATTTATTGTTGATTTTTCTTGCCCGGAACTGTTATTAAATTCGCAGTAAACTTTCGAGCAGGACTTGAGTATCAAAATTTTCTTCGTTTTTCGAATCCCTCTCTATATTTTCTGTACGTTTTCTTTTCCTTTAGATAAATAGTGAGTTTTAACGAAGTTATATGTATTTATCGATGATATTCCAGAAGAAGTTACCAGAAATTATTGATACGAAAAGAAATTCATAACTTTCACGGGATCTGGTGAAAATGCCTAATTTAATTTTTCGTGGCTACATGATTCTACTTGAGATTAGCTGGTTCCTTGACCCCGTGTCAGAACCAGAGGTTGCAGAAAAATTTTTGAAGTGAGCTGCTCAAAACTTACGAATGAGAGAAATAACAAAACGAGAATCCTGAAGGGAAGAAAAAAACCTGAAAGTTACTGCCAATGGTTGAAATAATAAACATTATAAAGATGTAAAAGAATAAAATGAGGTTAAGCACTTGAGATTTGGTGCAGAAGAATTGATTAAATGTGTCTACACCATTTTGGAAAAGTAAGTAAAATAATTTCCATCTGGGGTATGTGACTGTCTTTAGTCTAATGCTGATTTTCAATTTAAAAAAAAATTGACCAATTAGGCAAAAAGCCATTTGAGGGTAAAAAATTGGGTGAAAATTTGTGTCGTGAATATTTGGCATTCAAATACAACACGACACACGCACACACACACACACACAAAAACGCGCAACCAGCTCATGTACGAGCTGATGGCGCATTTCCGAGAATAAAGGCAGGATGGATGTCGACTGTCAATGCACACACGAATTCGTCAATGAATGCAAGATTGCAAATATACAAGTGGAAGCCTGTAGAAAGCTCCACAAATGAATGAAGCCACAGAGTGGTGTGATATTGTAACCTAATACCTAATTAACAAAATGCATAGAAGCTTCCAGAATATTTTTGTCATACAAATATGACAATGCTGTATAAGCATATAGCCATGGAAGCTTCTAGAACATTTTCGAATGTTAGTCTGTCAAATATTATTCATTGTACAGTTGAATAAAATGAACACCCAGTTCAGTTGTTGTTGGACAGTAGACTAGTGTACATTTTGTACTTTAACCTTTTTATGTGATATGAATATTAAGTTCTCACTTTATTAATGTGTTTTAAACAATGAGAAGTTCTGCTATTATTTAACACCCTGGCAAAGGCTGATCGCAGCCTTTGACCCGATGTACAGGGATTTCGCGATAGATTCGGAAAATCCTGTACAAAATTTTTTATAAAACTTGGGAAGTTTTGGACTGAGGTCGGCAATATCTGCATTAGAGATGACAAATGCGAGTAGTTTTTGGTAAAAACTTTATTAGATATCCAGCAATCCAATTTTTGCAGTGTCAAAGATATCTTGATGGACTCAGCGACATTTGAATGGGGTGCGCATGCGCAATGGTACACAATAAAGTTCAGTTGTAGATGCATTTTCTGATATTGTTTCCAGAATTCATCATCTAGAGATGTCACAATAGATTCGATAATTTTTGAAATCTTCAAACCAACCTGAACTAAGTATAATTTTACAAAAAAAAAAAAAGTAAAACGACCCTTATCATTGAATGAACTGAATGGTTAGAATCAGCCCAGGAATTGAATTTAATGTGACTCAAGAAATATTGAATTAAAAAAAAAAAATGCATTGTTAGTTCTCGTATTTTAAAGATTGGAATCTTACGAAACAGAATCTGGCAAAACATTTTTAAAGTCATAAAATCACACCGAAGACGTAAAGTGTGATTTAGCTGTAATTGATTATACTAATGAAAAAAATGGAACCACCATTAATGACGCCACTCTCAACTCCTCTATATAACAATGTCTGTAACATGGACCCATTAAATCATCAGCTGATTCAAAACAAAATGTAGTCCTACGCATGTGCATCCCCAAAAGCAATTGATCAAATCAAGAACACGACATCCTCGCAACACTCTTTGTAAATTTTTGTTATCAATGTAATCGTATGCTAATGATGATGAAATTATAAAAATACAATTCGTAAAAGCTTATAGAGACATTTGTATTTTACCTTAATAATGATAATTGTAATGAAAAAAATGAAAAAAAGAACGAGATGAATGGAAAAGTCATCTAGCTCTTTTTTAGTATATTTCTTACGCATCTTCGATCTAAGCCTACAGAAAGTTTATTATAAAATGAAATTCCTTTTTTAGACTCATTTCTTCATCTTTTTAAGAGCTTTTGAGTTAAGCAAAAGGTCATATTAAAATGTTGATGCTGTCATTTTCTAGCACAAGTCGGTACTTTTAAAGCAAAATGAAGAATACTAAACAGACACAAAATGTATTCACCTTTATTAAAACTACTATTTGTTGTTCGTAAAATAAGAAACAGCGAAAAAAAAAACACATAAAAATGGTTAAATGTTCGATCACACAAGTACTCGAAATCACGCTTATACCATATAAATATATTTCTTTACATTATTTACAATTTGTAGGTAAACAAAAACGTGACACTTTACGTAAAATAATAGGTCGCCAAAGTACGAATGTTCGATGATTTTAACCACTGGGGCTCGTAGTTGTCAAAGTCATAGAACATTCTACATTTTTCCATTTTCTTATTTAATTTCTTAGCATAAATTTGATAGAAAATGAAGCCTTAATTAGTGTAAAACATTCAATTTTTTTCTTTGAAATAGCACACAAATTAAATTTACACGATGTAGTAATAGTACAAAAAAAAGTGAGCAAGTTCTACATTAGACAGAAAACGAAAATTAAGTCTTTTACTTTGTTTTTCTGTAAAGTACTCGTATTTTTAACAAATAAGAAATTCAAACAGTTTCACAATGTTTGTTAGCATTTATTCGAGTATTTTTTCATCAATTAACATCACGATGGAATATTTTGTGGTTTTTCATAATTTCATTGAATACAATTGAAGACTTCAGTGGCTTGAATATCTGGATGCTGTACGAAAATGTTTATAAAATGTATGAATAAAAATTTCACACATTTCCATAATCTTCGATGTTTTTTGTGAGCTTATAGTCGAATCTGGAAACAGAAAAAGATAAATTCAATTTTAGATGATGTAAAGTTTCAGTGGAAATATCATGATATAAGTAAATGATTTTACCTTACATTCAAGTACATTCAAAATTATAGTTTTAAGATCATGATAAAGTGTTTTCAGTGGCTGAAAAATTTAAATGCTGAATAATGTAAATTTGAGAAAAATATATACTCGTATGTACTTAGTTTGAAAAGGATGTTGTACAGTTCAGCAAAGGTTAGAGACAAATTCTGAAGGCAAGCTCAACATCTATGGAATTTTCTGGCCATCAGTTGAAAAGAACAGGATATAATGAAAACCTATTTCTGATTTTTATGTTGTACTTTTCGCTTGCTTAGTCAAATGAAAATTTGATATTCCTTTTTTTCGATATTTTACCTAATTCATTTCTTAAAATTTTTATATCTGAGTATTGTTGAAAAAATAATTTCATTACCTACATCATTTTTACTTTATTCTGAAGATTTCAACAATGTTTGGACCACATCTATAAACTTATTAGTGGAAGAATATAAAAATAAAATAGGAAGCTTAGCTAGTCCGTAATATTTATATTATAGTGATCCATATGTGCCATTAATATGACGTGGTTTTATGATACGTAAGTTGAATTTCAGAGTTGAGGAACTCTCCATTTCCCATTCATTCCGTAGTTCTAATGACCAAAAACTTTTAGTTCACCGAACAAATTAAAAAGTTAATTAAGATAAACTTTCTGAAAAACTCTCATTTCCTACGAGTTAGAGGACAGAAAAAAACTTTTAAACTTTGACATAAATTAACGTGAAATTCATTCGTGCGAATATTTTTCATCCTTTTGCACCATACGTGCATTGCGTCTTTGTGCGTGAATTTTCTAAAAATAACACATTTGAGTTTAAAGTGTAGTACATGTAATTAATCAAAAGTAATACGTTGGCTTTGACTTTAGATTTGTACATATTATACATTGATTTGTTCAAGTGAAAATGTGCTATGTCCATTTAAAACATTTACGAAAAGTGGGGAAAGAAATTTTATTACTTACATTAGATATAGGTATTAAAGTGGTGATATTACATAATCAATTATCTCAATTTCCCAGTTGATTGAAGCAGTATAACCTCTAAAGAAATGCATTTATTACTGCATTGCTCCTCCAACATCTCTTAAAATTTTTAAAATAGACATAGCACCTTTTCGCTTCAAAGTATCAACTTTTGAATATCGAGTATGTAATGACTTAACTGACAAGAATAAGTCCCTTTTCATGAATATAACTACAAAGCATATTAGGTATGATATGTTCGAAAACTTTTGCATTTCCTGATTTCTGCTCAGGGAATAAATTTGTAAGTTGAGCACTGGTATGCGGATTTTCGAGGTCGCTGAACACAAATCTGGAAGCCGTTTTAGGCGGCGGCTCTCACCAAGTGATGTATGGCCAAATAAAAGTGAAAAATGCTCCTAAATGGGTCTAACTTGCGACGTAGGTATAGATATTTTTATTCTTACTAAGAATTTCAAACTCGATGTTTGTTCGAAATTGATTATTTTCAATTAAAACCTGCAAAATTAGGAGAAAAACTTATTTTCAGAAGTAGAAAAACATTCGACCAAACTCTAAACGCATGAAATTAATTTTTAGCAAAACTTTTTTGCTAACTTAGTTTGAAAACTAAATAAAGATTTTATTTTAAAAATTACGAGTGGATTTTCTAGCAAAACTTTCTGAATGTATTTATTTATTCTTGATAGACTCGATCAAGTGTAACTATTATTTTGTTTAATTGACACCTAGAAGGGGTAAATTTTTCCACCGGTTTTCTATTTGATTATTTATTTTTTGCTCAGAGTTTTTTGATTGAACAAGTGCGCACAATTGAAAACGATAGCAAAGTTTTCGTAATTCTTTAAATGAAACTTTTGAGAAGCTTTTTGTAATGAAGCTTTTTTGTTAGTTTCTTAATTCGGTAAAATTGGAAAGACGGAGAGGAACTGAAATACAAAAGTTGAAAAGATCGCCGTACAACTTAATCTCATTGTTTCTTTCCCAATTCTTTTCCAGAATCGTATAAATTAACAATAAAAAATTTGAATTCACAAATTTTTGATCCTTTTACTTGTGTTTTTCATTCGAGAAGAAAGTTCAACTTTTTTTTACCAAGTTGTTTTAAGCATCAATGATGAAGAAAAAAAAAAAACCGTGAAAAAATTCTTCCAAAATTTTTTTTCTCTTTATTAACAACTGAGATGCTTGAAAAAGTTATTTTTCATCTACAACCCTCTTTTAGTGTTATTTATTGGACTTTTTCTTCTGCCAGTTCGAGCTGAAATATGTCTTTGTATTTTTAGGCAGGATTAGATTTTAAATTCAATTTTATAATTTAGGTTTTCTTTTTAGAAGAAATTAATTCATTGCTACACAGAATAAAGTTTGAAACTTCAGGTTTCAAAAACTTCTAGATATTCTGTAGAGTCAGACCGATTCTGCTTTGAGCGCTCCCCGTGGCGCGCTCAGAGCTCTATGTGTAAATAGTCAGCTGTTGGCGGATAAACTGGCGCCACCGCTGGTCGCCCGTTGGCGCCCAGACGGGACGCCCAGTTTACCGCCAGTTCTTGTTTACGTGTCTTGGAGTATCGTTATGCGGAAGTTTTATCGTGTGAATAAAGCCTAAGTTTGAACAATTTTCTTGAGTTTTATGATTATTTGCGTACTTTTGAAGTTATTCGGGAGTGCAACTTTGTGAAGAAGTAGTGAGCTCAGGTTGGAGAGCGTTCGTACTTTTTGCTGCTCGGTGGAAGTCAAGACATGTCGGCCATGCCTTCCCTCCCCCTTCACTTCTGGTCATTGGTATTGTATTGTTATGTATAAGTTTGAGTAGAGCTTTGTAATGGGTTGACTGGGACAGGCGGGAGTTATGGGGTAAGTGGCGGCTAGCCTCTGAGCTCCCACAATATGCTCAGAGGCACCTTCGTGGAGCTCCTCTCGTCCCCCCCCCTCTACGTGGGTTCCTGCAAGCAGCTTTTGATTTCCGTTCGGCTATGTGTTAGGTAGGGAAGCTGAGGTGTAAAGTTCCTCAATTTCAAACACTACAGAAATTTTAAACCAAACTTTATGGCGACCGTGACAGGACCCACGAGAGGGGAGCGAGGCGGCTCCTACTTTCGGCTACGGCAAAGTTTCATTTTTCACGTTTAGCTTCTTTTCATCTTTTAATTTCGTTATTTTCTTATTTCCATGTAACGTAATTATCTGCCCAGTTTTGAGTTTTCTTAGGCACCAGCTAATGTTTAATCATTTATTAGTTGGGCTTAGAGTAATAATTTTTAAGGTTTAATTTTGAATTTAACGTCGCTTCTATTATCTTGACGAAACTGGTGCCTACTTTAAATACCTCCCTTACGGAGCTCTGTTTTTGGTAACGTATCTTCCGTGGAAATTTTCTTATATCGTGATTTCCATCGGCTTCGGAGTCTTCTTTAAACCGAACTCCTTATCCCGGAGACGGGGGGTAAGCTGAATTAATAGCGAACCCCGCCCAATCTTCGTTGAATAATTTCTTCATTTTCAGTTTAACTACTTTCTATTTTTTAACGTAGTTCTCTTCATTTGTCTCTGTTCAAAATCATTTAAGCCGCCCAGCCCCCGACTCCCAGTCTCAGAAAACCCATTTATTTTATGATCGTTACATTTCGTTTTTTCAAATTATCGATATTTCGTTTCGCCGCTCTGGCACCACTGTTTAATCAAACTTCGTTCCACGTCGCACACTAGCGCGTTGACGGAGGTTTTTGTAAGTGACTACGCTCATATCAATTAGGCCGGTAGGGTGCGCTAGTGAGCTTGTTGGTGGGCTCGACCTAGTGTTTCGTTTCCTTGAAACACTCACGGCGCTGCCGCATTCGTCTTACTACGCAATACGCCTGACTTGTCTTTCTTTTGATCTCGTGTCGTTAAGTTATAAAAATTGTGTTCAAATTATTGCGTATTGTGTTTGTTTATGGTCATCTTTTCGTCTCCCTGTGAGTGTTTCACTAGAGCTCTTTTGTTGGTAAGTAGAATTTTCATTTGTCTCGCCTTCTATTAGCTGTCTTCTAATTCGACTGTTGCCATTGTCCAACTTCAACGAACAGCGGAAATTCATCGTAGTTACGAGGGCTCGGGTATCCCAGCCAGGGGTTCGACGGAGCGTAATCACCCCCATCTATAAAGCTGAGTAATCGCATCGTCTGAGGGCAGTCGAATCCGAAGTCGCTACTATCACCAACGTTAGTCGTAGGATTCGTTAGGATTGATAGGAAGCGTAAGTCACGATTTCTTTTATCTTTTTGTATCTTTTATATATATATACCCTGTAGTTTGTGTCGAGCTCGTCTGCCGAAGTATTCATCTTGATCTTTTGTATTTTTTGTTCACGCTCATTTCATTCCCTTATCATCCACCGAGCTCTTATGGCCGCGCACGGCAACGGAGATCATCGCGTATCGCCGTCGATACGGGATACCGATGATGATTCAGATCATCGGGATCTGAGCGAACAACTTTCGGACGTTACGTTGGTCAACTCGCCGGGACCTTCGGTTATCGAGACATCCGCGTTTGCCGACGTTCCGTTCACCCCTTCATCGACTCATCGGATGAACACACGCCAAAGGACCCAGGGGGATCCGCCGCCGCCCATCTGGCCGATGACTGGAGCTCGAACCTCTACGAGAGGTCGAGGACGACAGCAGTCGCGGTCGGCGCCAACAACGCCCGGACGAGGTTTTTCGCCACGGCCCGGGGCGGGCAGAGGGTATGGGCGCGGTAGAGCGGCGCCACCGGCAGGAATTTCGGTTACAGCCGAAGTTCACGACGTCGATCCGACGTTGCAGTTCGCGGACGCAGACGCCGAGATTCCAGCGGAGCGATCGAATTCGCGTGACCGGGTCGAGGATTCGAACCGGTACGAGCCGTATGTACCGCCTCCGGCGCGTACGGGCGGTGGTGCTCAACGTGATCAACAGGTGCCCATGAACAGAACGAATACGTCGGCACCGGCACGCGGTTCGATGTCGAGAGGCGGAGCTAGTTTTCGGCAATTTTCCCGCGCACAGCAGAATCAATATTCGTTGTCACACGAGCAAGGGCATGTCACGTCTCACCAGTCGTCGTCTCAGCCGACGTTGTTCGAGCAGCAGATGGCGACGTTGATGTCGTCGGTGAACGCGACACTCGTAGCCTTGAACGCTCGCGTGAGCTCGCTGGAGGGGAACAGGGTTCCGGAACCCCGAGTACATTTTGGGGTACCACCCGTCAGCGATCCGTCGAGACGTTCTAGTGCGTCCCCGGCTAGCGGCAGTTTCGAACCGAATCATTCGTCGACGCAGCGTTTGCCTGGCGAGAATTCGTACGCATCCTTGCCGAGGATGCCCCGGCTCAACACGTATACGTTTGAGGCTCCGGATGATCCATCGGATCCGAACGAGACTGGAGGCAGTCGTAGATCCGGACGGGGGCGTGAACGGATGTGGAGGAGTGTTTTTCAACACTTTGCTGGAGATGAACATCCGGAGAAGAGTTTCGTGCTGGAGGAGCTCGAAAGCGGTAACTCGGTCTCCGACTCCATTACGAAGGCGTTCCTCAGGAAGAAGTCGGTTGAGAACTTTCAAGGAGACAACGACAGGCGTACGGTGTGTGAATTCATTCGTGAGTTCGACCGAGCTTTCACGTGCATGCCGGATAACCGAAATCGCTGTGACATGCTGAGAGCTCACATCGATGAAAACGCCTGCAAATGGACGAAGCAGAATTTCGCAATGACGCTCAGCTACCTCGATCTGTGTGTACATCTGCTAAAGCTGTACTGGAGACCACAGAAGAGACATCAATTGTACGGTAAGTTCATCCATGAAATTTATGATGAACGGGGCCGAGCATCTTTCGAAGACTACGTGACTGAGCGCTACTACCAGTTGCTGGATACTCGGATGTTGGATGAACGGCAGATCATGCTCGAGTTCCAGCATAAATGTCCATCGAAGCTCGCTTTGATAGTTACGCCGGAATACTTCGTCGACTTTCCGACGTTGGCGGCGCAGCTCATGCTCGACTCGGTCCTACGGTACGAGAAGAATCGGCTGAAGGTATTCGGGTTGTCCAAGCCGGCTCCGTATTCGATTATGGCGCGGCCGGGTCCCCCGTCACAGCGGACAAACACCGACCATGGTGTGGAGCCCGGTGAACGCCGTCCGTATCGTCGGTTCGTCCGGCCACCGCCAGCGGTGAATGCGATCGCCTCGGCCGAGAGTGTCTACGGAGCGGAGTATTCTGATGAAGAGAACGAATACGTCGACTACGAAGGTTATGAATATTACTTCGCCGATGATGAAGAGGCCGTGGAAGAGGAAGACGAGCCGCTTGAAGAAAAGTCGAGCGGAGTGGCCGCGGTGACGGTCATGCAGCCGTCCGCGTTGCCGACGATACCACGCTGGAAGGACTTCGAGCTCATGGGCAATCTCATGGGTGAGGTGTTTTTCAAGGCGGCCACGGGGGAAACGAACTTCAACGGCGTAACACGGCGGACATATGAGTACGAGCTTCTCAACCCCTCGATCCGTTTGGATAATCTGCGAGACAAGATTCGCGGAGCAAAGCACAAGATCAGCAAAAAAGTGCTGATCATGCTGTCGGGCGAGGAGCTCGTCACCAAACCAGATAAAGACAAAATCATGGAGCTACTCAAGAACGTGTACTTCGAGCTGTTCCAGCACCACTCGGTACTAGAAATCGTCATGGCCAAGCCGTTGCCGCACCCCGAGACGTCCGAGCAATACTGGACGGACTTCTCGATAGTGAATGCGGCGTACTACCACCTTAGCCTGGATCTTCCGGCCCCGTACAAGGAGCGGGTGAGGCTGGCGGAAACGTATCAGGCGGTGGGCCGCATGTCGGCGGAGAAAGAACGCAAACGACATCTGTACTTCGTCGCTCCTAATGGATCGCCAAGACTCACCATTAACGAGGGATCGTATCAAACGGTGCGCGGAGCCCAAGAGGACGAGGAGCTCCTCACTTGGTCGACGCCAGCTATCATGCGGTTCAACACTATCCTCACGCAGTTGTTAGAGTTTGGTGGCCGCAGGAAGGAGGCGCCCGCAACGGAGAGCAAGGAGCTGGGTACGTCCCGGGGACAGGGGGCACCAGCGCCGGCCATCGGCGAAGCGAAGCCAGAGGCGCCCAGGAAGGTGGCGGAGGTTACTGAATTGACTGCGTCGCCGGCCACCACCGAAGCGGTCATGGCGTTGAGCTCGGACGAAGAAACACAGTTCGAGTTTCTCGGGCAGCGTTTTCGGGTGAATGAAATTAACAGCCTGTGCTGGTCTTCGGAAGATGAGGACGATGATTTACGCCGCGCCGATGAACCGGTGGTGCAAGCGGAGAACGAGGAGCTCATCATACGCCCGCGTATCGTGGAGCCTCGCATCATCACCGGCTACGTCGGGCTCACTCGAGCCACCATCTTTTGTGATGACGGTTCGGTGGCCTCCTTCATTCCCAAGGCGTTCGTGGAGAAAATTATCCGCGAAAATCCCACGATGAAGGTGGTGACCTTCTCGCAAAAGCCACAGATTTATGGGCTCGCTGAGCCCGGGAAGAACATGAAGAAGGTGGATACGCTCGTGCACGTTCGGATTGAGCTCCGTAACGGTGACAGCTCGAAATTCTTTCAGCTGGTTGCGGAGATGCCGGAGACCTTCGGTCACGATGTTATGTTCGGCCGAAATGTGTACGATGCGCTGCGTATCACGTATGATTACGATACGTCGGAAATGGTGTTCGGCAACAGGAAATTCAGTGATTTTCGGGTGCCAATGCGAACGCCTTTCATCTGTGCTGAAGTAGCGCCAGTTCGAGACGATGTGGCGGCTATCATCGAAGAAGTGATTGGCGAGTTTACACTCGACGAAGAGCTGAAAGCCGAGCTTCGCTGCACTTTTCATCGGCACGCAAAGATCTTCGATGGAGCTCAGTTCGGCCGGTGTAACAAGTATACTCATGATTTTCATCTGAATGCCGAGCGGATTAAGTCGTTCCAGCCGAAAGTATACCCGATTCCGCAGTGTGAAAAAGAGCGGTTCCGGGAGATATTACAGACGTGGGTGGATCGTACGATAGTTCGAGACTCGGTGGCGCGGTTTCGTTCGCCCATCCTCATGGTGAAAAAGAAGGACGGCGACCGGCGCCCATGTATTGATTTCCGAGAACTGAATAAGGTCCTCGAGGTACGAGGTGAGACCGTGCCCAATATAGCTGAGCTGAAAACTCGTTTTCATGGTGCGCAGCACTTTTCGAAGCTCGACTTTAAGGAAGGTTTCCTCCAGATTCCTTTAGGGGAAAGCAGCAAGCAGTATACCGCGTTCTCCTTCGAGGGAAAAATATACGAGTTCAACGTCACCCCGTACGGAACGATGCAGAGCTCGCAGTCTTTTATTAAGGCACTTCAGCGAGTATTCTGTGATATGGATGCCTTTGTGGCGGTGTACGTGGACGACGTGCTCGTGTTTAGCAAGACAGAGAAGGAACATGCCAAACACTTAGAGCTCGTATTCGCCAAGATACTCGACGCGAATATGACATTAAATCCGAAAAAGTGTAATTTCTTTCGGACGGAGGTGCCGTACCTGGGCTTCATTGTTTCGGATAGCGGCATCCAAGCCGATCCTGAGCGTATTCAGGGATTACTGAACATTCCGCCGCCGAAGGACCTTCGAAGCTTGCAGTCTTTCTTAGGTCTGGTGAACTTTTACCGCGATCATATTCCGAGTTGTGCCATCATCTGCGAGCCGCTTCACCGGCTCACGCATAAACAGACGCCTTTCGTGTGGTCGGAATTACAGGAGCGCTCCTTTGAGATGTTGAAGTCGCGGATTGCCAGGCATATCCTGCTCAGCCATCCTGATTTCGAGAGGCCTTTTTACGTACAAACGGACGCTTCGCTCTACGGCATCGGCGGGTACGTTTACCAACTCACCGATGAAAACCGGCCGATTATTGTGGCCATTTGCTCGCGGCTGCTGAATCGTGCCGAGAGAAATTATGGCACGTATGAGCGAGAGCTCCTGGCTCTGGTGTACACCATCCGGAAGTACTACTATATGTTGCTTGGGCATAACATCTACTTGATCACTGATCACCAGGCCCTCGTGCATTTAAAAGGCGAAAATAATTTCAAGGAGCGTCTCAATCGTTGGAGAATCGAATTGCAGAACTTCAACATCGTCAACATCTGTCATGTACCGGGCGACAAGAACATCATCGCTGACGCCCTCTCGCGCTTTCACAAGGATTTCATCGTGGATACGAAGGCGCTTTACCGGCTGCCGTCCGTCAATGTGATCCTGAGAAATGAACATGGGAACTACGAGCTCGCTGACGTGCTCGAGCAGTTGCCTCGGGATCAACAGGCGGACGCGGACTGCCGTAAGTTCATCGAGCTGGCGGAGCAGACGGTCAATTCGCGGTTTCGCGTGCGTGAGGGGATTCTCGAGTATCGGAACCGGGATGGCAAGTTTCGTACCTTCGTCCCGGAACGATGGCGAGCGTTCCTGATTCAGGAATATCACCTTCAATCACAGCATGTCGGCATCGTCAAGACGATCACCATTTTAAGAAGGCAGTTTGACTGGCCTGGGCTGCCGAATGAAGTGCGCTCGGCCATTAAGTCTTGCGAAGAGTGTAATCTTTGCAAGAGACGCAATCTAGTGCCTCAGGGCCCGCAGCACAACTCAATTGCCCTGGAGAAGAACGACTACATAGCCGTCGACTACTTTGGGCCACTACCGGGAGCCCGCGCCGGGCTCTCTAAGATTCTTGTCGTGATGGATATTTTCAAGAAGTTCGTGCGGCTCTACCCGGTCAAGTTGATGACGACGGAGGCCACCCTCAAGGCGATGGACAAATATGTCGGCGAGTTTGGTGCCCCGCGACGGATTCTGTCGGACAACGGCCGGCAATTCGATAACGACCGTTGGAAGAAGTACTGGCTCGACAAGGGCACAACGCCCAAGTTCGTTGCCACGTATCGGCCGGCCTCCAACCCGTGCGAACGCGTCATGGCTACCCTCGGGGACATGCTTCGGCTGTACACCCGGGACAAGCACCGGCGGTGGCCCAACCTAATCAAGGACATTCAAAATCGCATTAACAACACCGAGCATGTCACTACGCGCGTCCTTCCATGCCTTTTACAGCTTCAGAAGCGGCCCAAAGTCGAGGCGCTCCATGAGCTGGTGGATGCGTCCGATGCGGATCGGCTCCTTGCGGAGGAGTCGGCCCGGGCCAACATCATGAAGGCTGTCGATCAGAGGCGAAATGCGCATATGAAACGCTTCAAGAAACAGTTCGAGCTACCGCGTGGTCATATCGTCTACGTTCGCCTCCACCAGCTTTCGGATAAAGCCAAAGGGGAGGCGAAAAAGTTGTTTGCCTTGTTCGACGGCCCCTATATGGTCGTTGAGAATTTGGGCAAAAACAACTATTTGCTTCGTCATACGAGCTCAGCCCGTTACCGTACCCAGCATATTAATAACCTAAAGATATGACGCCTACTAATCGTCGTATCTTCCATCTTTCTTTTGTTGCAGATGGCGCACCTGGATCCACCCTTTGGCCATTGCATTGGGTGCATCAACAAGACCCGTGAGCTCGAGGACCTGCGCGAAATACTGCAGGCCACCCTCAATGAGCAGCGTCGTCTGCGCGATGCCCGGGACACGGCGAGCCATCGCTGTTATAACATCGAGGTGGAGCTCTTCCGGGCGCGGCAGCAGCTAGCTGCAGCCCGGGGAGTGGAAGCGGCGCCGGCACGACCGCAGCTGCAGGCTGCCCCCCAGCCGGAGCCACTGGCACCGCAAATCGAGGAGCTGCCGGGGCAACCGTTGGACTTGGCCCGCGGGCATCAACCGGAGGCGGAGCGAATGTCCGTCGATCGGCCTCCGCTCGATGAGCGAATTGACCAGATGCTCAATCAGCAGCGGCAGGAGGTGGAGCGTCGGGATCCGTCACCACCAGAGGAGTCGGAGGCCGCCAGGGCGCTTCGGCGTCAGATTCGGGCCCAACAGTCACTGCGGCCGCACGTCCAGCAGCTCGTGCAAGGAGTGGACCAGCCGTCGGTTTCGGGCTCGGCTATGCAGCAAGCTGCTGCAGCGTTGCCCGTCGTGCCTCCGCGAGGAGGGGCGCCATTCATGCGCCCTGCAGTTCGTCGTGCCATGGCGGCTATTCCCGTGCCGCCGGTTGCCGCGGCACCCCCGGCACAGGTGCCGGTCCAAAACCAACTCCGGCCTAATCTGGCGGTTCGGGTGGACCCCGCGCGGGAAAGTCGTGCGGTGGGTCCGGTGGCACCCGCCGCTGGCTCGCCGGGAGCCGTGAGACGCAGTGCCGAACAGCAGCCACCGCGACCGGCGCCGGCGGTGCGTCAACAACAACAGGCGGCTCAGCCGGCACCGCCGCAGCACGCGGCCGAACCTCGACCCCAGCCACAGCAGCAACCGCAACAGCAGCCGCCGCGTCCCGCTAATCCACCGGCCGCGGCCCGTCGCCAGATTCCAGTGGGTGTTCCGGTCGAGCAGATCCATCTTGCTCGGCAGGAGGTTCAGCGTCGGGCGATCGATGCCTACCGTTACCAACAGGCAGCACTGGACCGTCCCACGCTCCGTATGCGGCATCCCACGCGGCATGTGCCGCCACCGCCGGGCGCTGCGGCCGACTACAACGAGCCGCGCAGCCAGACGCGTCGCCGTGCCTTTGAGCTCGCCGAGCAAGAACGGACCCTGTTGTTGGCGGAGGGACGGCGGATTCAGGACGACTGGGAGTCGGCCAATCGAGTGGAACGACTGCGGTTCCAACCGCTCATCGTAGAAAACGGCATCGTCGGTAATCCCCTGGGAGTGTATCTGACTGTATTGGGTATTAGGGGCGACCGTCGGTTCCGGTGCTGGGTCGACACGCGGCCGCACGCCATCAGCATGGCTACGATGGGGCTCTTCAACCTTGACGAGACGTTCCAGCGGTTCTTGGACCCGCCCTATGCCCACTATCCATTTCTGGACTCGTCTGAGGAGCTGGCCACCGACAACGCTTCCATTATGCTCCGCTTTACTCGGGCGGGTAACACGATCCAGTTCCCGATCTCCCTGACGTCATCCTGGGTCAAGGATCGGATCATTATCGCGCTCGACGACCTGCGTCCGTTCATCACGTCCGTCGACCTCCAAAACCAGACGTTCACGCTACGTTATGCAGCTGAGGTCGAGCGGGAGACGGAGTTCTTCCATTCGGAGCGGCGCTTTATCCGCTCGGGGGACGGTCGACGGCGTCGCATCGGAATGGCTCTGCAGCATGCCAACGACGATACCCATGCTCGGAACTTGCGCCGTTGGGGAGACCGAAATGACGACGATTAACTCCTTGGGGCTCGACTCTCGGTTTAAGTTTTTTGTGTTCATAGTTTTAAGTCGGGCAGATGTGTGATAGTTTAAGTTCTTCCTTAGTTCTAAGTTCCTTGTTGTTTAACCGAGAGCCGCCCTCCTTGTGATCCCCTAGTCTTAGAGCTCGATATAGTATAAGTTAGTACATAAGTTTGTGAGCCCTTCTGGCAATTCTTTTCGCGTGTTATCTATTTCTGTTATGTTTCTTTTCATGAGCTCTAATCTCAGACTGATTTATTTGTGTTTTTGTACATATGTTCTGTTGTTTTTTCCTGATATTACAGTTACGTTTCATTTTCATCTCTAGTTTTTTTTAGTAAGTATATTTTGCTCTTCCTACTTTTAAGCCAGGTTTTGTGGCGGTCTAGCCTCTTGTGGGGGGGGTTAGACGCCACAGGCTCTGCGTCGCCCCTGCGGTCGTCTGGGGGGGGTGTAGAGTCAGACCGATTCTGCTTTGAGCGCTCCCCGTGGCGCGCTCAGAGCTCTATGTGTAAATAGTCAGCTGTTGGCGGATAAACTGGCGCCACCGCTGGTCGCCCGTTGGCGCCCAGACGGGACGCCCAGTTTACCGCCAGTTCTTGTTTACGTGTCTTGGAGTATCGTTATGCGGAAGTTTTATCGTGTGAATAAAGCCTAAGTTTGAACAATTTTCTTGAGTTTTATGATTATTTGCGTACTTTTGAAGTTATTCGGGAGTGCAACTTTGTGAAGAAGTAGTGAGCTCAGGTTGGAGAGCGTTCGTACTTTTTGCTGCTCGGTGGAAGTCAAGACATGTCGGCCATGCCTTCCCTCCCCCTTCACTTCTGGTCATTGGTATTGTATTGTTATGTATAAGTTTGAGTAGAGCTTTGTAATGGGTTGACTGGGACAGGCGGGAGTTATGGGGTAAGTGGCGGCTAGCCTCTGAGCTCCCACAATATGCTCAGAGGCACCTTCGTGGAGCTCCTCTCGTCCCCCCCCCTCTACGTGGGTTCCTGCAAGCAGCTTTTGATTTCCGTTCGGCTATGTGTTAGGTAGGGAAGCTGAGGTGTAAAGTTCCTCAATTTCAAACACTACAATTCTAATAAGCTCATTTTTATTGAAATACTTAGTAGGTAAATACGTATTTGATGAAAATATATTCAGTATACCCTGAAGAAGAATGGGAGGGCATTAATATAAAACGTTATCGGTGAAAAAAATTTTTAACTCGAATTTTTTAATGTGCAACACACTAACAGGAATATAATCTAGTTTTACATGAAAAGCTATTTATATATGAGGCAGGGATGCTAACTGCAGGAATAGATCCCTGAAACCAGGGATTTTCTAATGTCTTGAAAAATGTCAGGTATAAAACTAGATTTTTAAAATTTTAGGAACTACAGGGATGCTTTGTGTGGGGACAATATGAAATACTAAACACTTTAACTAAATACAGATACAATTATGTACGTAATTCAGTTGTCCGCCACAAGGCAGGATGCTGCTACATAATCGCAAACCAAACCGGTTTTGCATACTCATAGATAGACGCAGTGCGTCTACCATATGAGTATGAAAATTAATGTAACATAGCGAATATTGTATCTAGTTCTCACATGTAGTAATTGTCACCTGGGTACTTATTTGGGTAACCAGTTTCCCAAATAAGACATGGCTGTTCAGACGCAGCTATAACAATGTCTTAAAGGATATTTTCATTGGGAATATACCTAATTAGGTATTTATTGGTTCTACCAATAATTTACCTAAAGTGGTAACCTTTCCGACGTGAAATAAACTTGGAGTCAGATAAAAGGGTAGACTATACGAGCCCCTATAGCCCCAGTGGAAACACTGTACGGAAGAGTAGTGAATTATTTTGCTTGCAAAATTTTCCTACTAAGGTGCAAGCCTCTTCGGAGTTGATCCACCATTGCAAAAGGAGTTGAAATATACTTCCAAATAGAATTAAAAATTCTAAGTTCAATTTACTCGAGATTCGAGTGCAAAGTAAAAAACTTTGTAAAACTGAATAGAAAATTCAGAAAATTTTCAGAAGTCCATACCTGAATATTTTACAAAGTAAAAATCTCGAAATAAATTGCAACAAGCAAAATTTAAAATTTTGAATGTCTGGTAATCAAAAATCACAGAAAAGTGATCCACCAGAAAATTCAGATTTACAACAAACTGATTTTGAAAGCTTCAGTACACTAGACTTGACTCTAGCTGAAAATACTGATTTAATTTCAACAGAAAATCTTACACAAATTTCAAAAGAAAATTTGTCTTTAAGATTTTTGAATAATACCTCTGTAGTTGAGTCACCAGTAGTGACACCTTCTAGTGCAGAGCAAAGCTTCACACCTGAAGAAATAATGTCTAAAGACATACACATCACTCTACCTGCATTCACTTCACAAAAAGTCGAATTATGGCTAAAAGCTGTCAAAGGCAAGCTAAAGGCTCATGGTGTAAAAGATGAGGACCTTTTCAAAAGGATCCGAATGGACATGCCTCTAGAAATCATTGAGCGAATACCAGAAGTAGTAGAACCTTCTGCAGCCAATGATACTTTCGACTGGTTTTCTGCACAACTAAAAAATGTGTATGGCAAAACGAAGGAACAGAACATCAGGGAGTTACTCACTAAAATAGAGCTTGATGATGAAGGTCCCAAAAGACTAATGGAACGCATGATCGAAAAGGCGGGTACAGATATAACCCCTTTCATCATAGCAGATCTCTTTAGACATGCACTGCCAAAAGAAATGTCAAGGTTGTTAATCTCACTAGAGAGTGATACTGAAATTAAAACAGTAGATGATTTGAAAAGATTAGCTGACAGAGCTGAGAAAATTTTCAAATTTGAAAAAGACATTACCTCTCCTAAAAAGCATGTACATGCTGTATCATTTACAAAAAAGGAGAGTAGCTTCAAAAACGAGTCAAGCAATGATCCACAAACCTTGAGAAAGGAAATCAACGATTTAAAGAGCACCGTTGGTAATTTAAAGAAACAAGTGGAAAAGTTGTCACTGAGCATAGGCAATTCTGGTGGCCGAAATATGGATAATTCATCCTATGGCCAAAATTACAGTCAAAACCGCCAAAATAGGAGTAGAGAGCGTGGCAATCGACGCCGATCGCCCTCTCCACAGAGAATTGACTACAACAAGCCAGAAAACCAGGGAAAGTGCAAATTTCACATATTATATGGTGATAATGCATTCCACTGTACAATGCCTTGTACAGAAAGTGGAAAGCCACTTGCCCCCAAGCCTGAGAGAAAAAATCAGTTAAACTAAATTGCGGGGCCATTATGGCGACAAATGACCTCGCAAATAAGTATTCCCGAAGACTGTTCATTAAAGATCATGATTCACAAACATGGTTTCTAATTGATACAGGCTCTGATGTATCATTAATACCTGCTACTAATGATGAGTTCACCAAAGAACCATGTAGACATTTATATGCAGCGAATGGTACACCAATAAGAGTTTTCGGTGAAAAATTAGTTGAGTTCAATATTGGAATCAGACGAAGCTTAAGATGGGTTATGCAAGTTACAGATGTTGAAACAGCAATATTAGGTGCTGATTTTCTAGAGCATTTCGATCTTAGTCCTGACCTTAAAAGAAAATGTCTAAGAGATAATGAGACTGGTATAAAAGTCACTGGTTTTGTCAAAATGACTCCTTTACCAGAAGTTAAGACCATTAAAGAAGAAAACGAATGGATTAAAATTATTAGAGAATTTCCTGGTATAGAAATTTCCACCACAGAAAAGAAATCTACATACAAAACTGAAGTTACACATGTATTAGAAACACCACCAAATTGCAGACCAGTAAAAGCTAGAGCCAGAAGGTTAACACCTGAAAAACTCAAAGCAGCCAAAGTAGCTATATATAAAATGATAGCTGATGGCGAAATGAGGCCTAGCAAAAGTGATTGGTCATCTCCAATACACATGGTCATGAAAAGTGACAACAGTTGGAGAATAACAGGCGATTTTAGAGCCTTAAATGCAATTTGTAAAAATGATAGCTACCCAGTACCAAACATTATGGATTTTAACCAAACCATGAAAGGTAGCAAAATCTTTTCTAAAGTGGATTTAAATAGAGCATATTGGCAAATCCCAATGAACGAGGAAGACATAAAAAAGACAGCAGTTATTACTCCATTTGGGCTCTTTGAATCTATGAAAATGCCAAATGGACTTAAGACCTCTGCACAAACTTTCCAACGTTTTATAGACAGCCTTTTAAGAGGACTAGATTTTGTTTATGCCTACATAGACGACATCTGTATATTTTCAGAAAATAAAGAACAGCATAAACATCACCTTCGCCAACTTTTAGCAAGACTTGATGAAGCAGGCCTTACCATTAACGTTGCTAAAAGCGAATTTGGCAAGGATGAAGTAGATTTTTTGGGATATAACATCAGCCAAGGTGGCATTTCACCTAAAAGTAAAAAAGTACAAGCCATCTTGGACTACCCACCTCCTAAGGACATGCATGGACTTAGACGGTTTTTGGGTATGACGAATTTTTATCGTAGATGTATACCTCAAGCTGCACACACAATGTTAGTGCTTCATGAAATGACAAAAGGGTGTAAAAAGAAAGACAAAACCCCTATATCTTTCAATGAAGAGCAGTTAAGAGCTTTTGAAGCCACAAAAGCCAAACTAGCTAATGCAGCAATGATAGCTCATCCTGATGAAAATTTGGACATAATTCTAGCCACTGATGCTTCAGATTTTGCTATTGGAGCAACACTGTATCAGATCAGTGGAGAGAGTCGCCAACCCTTGGGCTTTTTCTCAAGGAGACTAAGTACTACTGAGACTAAGTATAGCACTTATGATCGGGAGTTACTGGCTATATTTGCCGGAATTCGGTATTTCAAACATATGCTTGAAGGAAGGGTTTTCTCTGTATATACTGACCACCGTCCTATCACATATGCATTCAAGCAAGGCAGTGACCATGCTTCACCGAGGCAAATAAGGCAGCTGGATTATATTGGCCAGTTTACTACTGATATCCGGTACATCAAGGGCGAAGACAATGAGTCTGCTGACGCCCTTAGCCGAGTTGATCAGATTAGTGTAAAACCAATATTACCTTATGAAGAAATAGCACAGGCTCAGTCAAAATGTACAGAACTGAAAGACCTGTTGCAAAACAAAAACACTTCACTAAAATTCGAGATGAGAAGCATTCCAGATAGTGATGTATTACTTTGTTGTGATGTTAGCACTCAACACACAAGGCCATTTATTCCTAAAGAGTTTAGAATAATGGCCATGAAAAGTGTACATGACCTCTCTCATCCAGGCCCCAAAAATACAGTCAAATTAATGACCAGTCGTTTTGTGTGGCCAAGAATTAAAAGCGAAGTATTCAATTGGGCAAAAGCATGCCATGGTTGCCAGCTTTCCAAAATTGGAAAACGAACTAAGACACCCATTGGTACCTTTAAACCCACTCAACGCTTTAAGCATGTACATGTAGACATTGTAGGCCCACTACCAATGTCACATGGTAAAAAATATTTGATGACAATGATTGACAGAGCTACGAGATGGCCTGAAGCCGTCCCTATGGACGATATTACTGCAGAAAGTGTTACTAAAATTTTATACCATACATGGATAGCCCGATTCGGAGTCCCAGAAAATATAACCACAGATCAGGGTAGACAGTTTGAGAGTAAACTATTTGCTAACTTAGCAAAATATATTGGTGCCAAAAAGAACACCACCACCGCCTACCATCCACAGAGTAACGGAAAAGTAGAAAGGTGGCATAGAGCTCTCAAAGCCTCCATCATGGCTGCAGATGTAACTAATTGGGTTGATGCACTCCCAACAATTTTGTTAGGATTGAGATCCTCAATACAGACCGATTCAGGATATAGTGCTGCTCAGCTAGCACTCGGCGAGGAGCTAAGACTGCCTGGTGATTTTTTCAATAAAGTTGAAAATAATGATGCAGAAGAAATCATATTCAATATGAGAAAAATTGCCAACAAATTTGTTGCGCAACCTGCACACCATGGCACGCCACCTGTATTCGTGTCGAAACATTTAAAATCTGCAGACTTTGTCTATGTACAAGTAGACACCCCTCGAACTGGCTTTCAAAAGCCATACAGTGGTCCTTATAAAGTTTTGCAAAGGTTTGAGAAAACTGTGCAAATCAAAATTTTCGAAAACGAAAGAATTATAAGTTGGGATAGGTGCAAACCTGCTTTTATGGTGAAAGAGAATATTAGTATCAATTCTCCCATTAATATCTCCATACCTGTCGAAATTGCTCAAAGTCCAGAAAATTCAGAAAACAAAAATGTTGATCTGCCTTCAAACGCAGCGAACACGCAACCAATCATACGTCTACTGCCTGACAGAGACGATGAACCGGTTAGACAAAGACGAAACATCACGTTTGACAACAATGATGACGTCAGAACGTTTGAAAGGCATGAGCCACCATCTCGAGTGAGTCATAATGTACGACCATCAAGAAAGAGTGTGCATGAATCAACGAAAGATAAAAATCGAGAATTTTATAATCTCCGTTCACGTAGACAAAGAGAACACCTCGAACAGACAAGTACAGTCCGAACCAAAACAATGCCATGTGCTTCGAAAATTCAAAAACCTGAAAAAGAAAAGCTGAATATCTCAGCCCCTAAAAGAGCTACAAAGACCGCTCAAGTTCCATCGACCTCTACGTCCACAGACGAATCGACCCCTAGTGAAGTCTCGACCCCCATACCAAAAAAGTATGGCATCCAAGTTAAAAGGAAAGATCGAGTACAAACTAGAAGTCAGACAAAGAAAGAGGCTAAATAGAGAACAAATTCGAACACATATAGTAACAACAATTACTGCTTCGACCAAAATTATCTAATTACCTGTCAGGTGATGAAAGACCTACTTTCTCACAGATAGACAGATGCACAAAGTTACCTAAGACTAACAGATTTTCGCCGAAAAATCAGCAGTTAGGTGCTTTAGATTTCTGATAATTTTGATTTGAATTCTAAAATGGCTAGTTCGTCTGCTTCTAATATTAGTACTGTCGCCGAGGAGTTCGAGAAGTTAGAGATGGAAGTGGCTGAAGTTCTATCAACTGAACCTTCGGGGGAAGTTTTGAGAATGGATACCACTAAACCCTCTACTCCAAAAACGCCCTCTACTGAACTTGTAGTTTCTGAAGTGCAAAATGTGATCCAAAAACAATCCATTCTCATACCTCCTAGAAAGGATGATCCGAATCGCGTCTTTAAGCGAAAGAAGGTCGAAATTGTGAATCCACCTCCTCCGAACCCACCTACATCCTTCGAGGATAGGCAAGCTCGTCAGAGAAGTTCATTGCACAATTTTTATAGGAGACGAAGATTTTCACAAGACCTCCGCATGTTTAGAGGTCTTGGCGAAACCTTCCTCCACCTCTTGGACCAAGGAAGAGCTCCACCTCCTTCTCGAGGTTGGAGAAACCGTGGTCGAGGTCGAGAAGGGCGACACTCTTAGTCGATCTTAGTAAAACTTAATAGTTAGTTAGAAAAAATGTAAAAAAGCCAAAAAAAAAAAAAAATATAAAAATCAGAAAGTCTAAAAAAGACACCAAAAAAATCTTTTTGAAAGTTCACAACAGTGAACCCATCATTGAACACCCTGATGAAGTAAAATTCTCAGTGAAAATTTTCTAAGTTAGAAAAGTTCATGATGGTAAATAATTAAACGAACATATACTAAGTCAAAAGTAAAATTATACTAGTATGCTGTATACTGTATAAATTTACAAACATAAAATCATTTCTCGAAATTATAAAAATTAAATTTCGAAGTCAAATGAGTAAATTCACAAAATTATAAATATGAAATTTTGTTGAAAACATAAATTTTTGCCCCTCGATAGAGGAGAAGTCAAAATTCACAGTCAAACTTCTCAAAAGAGCAAGTGACGAGTAGAACAAAATAAAAAAATAAAATACATAAAAAAACTCTTCAAAAACGAGTATAAATTGAGTCAAAAGACCAAGTCAAAATAAAAATCTCCTTCTAAAAAAATCGAAGTTGAGTCATGAGTAAACTGTATAGGCTTATACAGTTGAAAGTGTGTTTTCAAAAAAGAATGTTCGGACTACCAGAGACAATAGCCACTCAGAAAAACCTAATTGGTTTACTGGGGGGGGCTACTGTGGGGACAATATGAAATACTAAACACTTTAACTAAATACAGATACAATTATGTACGTAATTCAGTTGTCCGCCACAAGGCAGGATGCTGCTACATAATCGCAAACCAAACCGGTTTTGCATACTCATAGATAGACGCAGTGCGTCTACCATATGAGTATGAAAATTAATGTAACATAGCGAATATTGTATCTAGTTCTCACATGTAGTAATTGTCACCTGGGTACTTATTTGGGTAACCAGTTTCCCAAATAAGACATGGCTGTTCAGACGCAGCTATAACAATGTCTTAAAGGATATTTTCATTGGGAATATACCTAATTAGGTATTTATTGGTTCTACCAATAATTTACCTAAACTTTGAAATTAAAAAAAAAAAAGGATTTTAAGGATTTTTTCTCAATTTTCCAATTAACTTATTATTCATATGGAAAGATAATACGAGTATGTATTATTATTTGGCTGCTATTTTAATCCGTGTGTTTTGAAGTTATGATTTTTCCAATTAAAATTCTTCTGACCATTACCTTTTTTTTGTTTTGTTTTTGTGGCGTTGAAATCAACATTTTTAACGGAATAACCGGTTTTCAGGATTTCTTTGCTTCCAGGAATTTTTTTTTAGCTCGACGCAGGGATTGTTAATAATTTGGAACGGCAACACTAATGCGTGGGGACTAAATGCAGAATCCGTTTCGTATACGTACGTAATTGTTCGTTTTTTAGTCGCTACTAAGTTGAGATGCTGCAAGGTAACCAAACCGGTTCTCTTACACGTAGACTAAAGTTTGCAAGTACCAACTGTACTCTGCACATTTGTGACTCACCTTGTCTGTTGCTACAATCTCTCCGATAACCATGTCCACAAAAGTGTAAATAGCTGGTGCATCTGGTGGACAATTAAGATATGGTCAACTTCGAGTTGGCTTATAAGTCTCATAAAGGATACAGCGTTTGTATTATTCACTATTAATAGTTAAACTTTTGCATCGACTACTTATATTAATTTGTAAGTACGTTAATAAAATCATTCATCTACATGTGTTAATAACAATGATGAAAAATATTTAAAACTAGTGCAACGAATTTAATAGGTTTTCCCATTGCAACATGGCATAACATTTTCAATATTAGCACGTAGATTATTTACATATATTTCACTCTAACAAGGAGACATTAATACAAACACAAAATAAATTTAAAATAAAGAAAATTCGAGACGAGTCAGTTGCCGGTAAGAAGTGGGTAAGGATCTTGAACTTCGAAAAAATTATATATACTTAGGTACTCGTATGTACCTACCATCTTCATGGAAGGAGTGAAAGGTATCTGAACGTCTGCATCGAAACGATATCATCCTACATCTTTTTCACAAACTTCTTTTCACATGTAAAATTTTTTGACAAACTTCATTATTATCCTTATATACTGCCACACGGTTCAGGTATTTTCTTTTCTTCCGTTATTTTCAACTCTATAATGGAACTGCCTATCAAATGGCTATACTTAATGTAAGTTTTGTATTCGAACTTGTTTGTTCTCATCTTTTTTAGATTAAGAAAAAAAAGGCAAAAAAACTTTCTTTTTGCTGCTACCTCACTTCAAATATTGTATTAAAAATTTTACGTCTCAACGTGGGTAATATGTTTTTTGCTGTCAAAACCATATTTTTGATGACTTTTCGTTTTTCTTTCTCGCAGACACTCTTCATTTACGACGTCGTTTCGCATTTGTTTTTCGTGGTCTGACACTCTAAGAGATTATTTTGAGGGTTCATTCAGACCGTTGATGAGTTCGATTTAATGAACACAGCAGATGGTGAAACACTATCTTCATTACTGATTAGCATTTTCAAAGGTGAAATATTTGATGAGGGAGGTGGTAATTTATTCTATACCTGGGCTGTTGTTTATGATTTATTATAGAGAGCTCCGTTTTACCAGGAAAATTATAAAATTTTATACTTTATATGGTATTAACTTTCGAACCAAAGTTCCAAAATCTTGTAAATTTATAATCAGAACTAAGATTTTGAAAATTATTTTTTTTAAAAGAAATTTTTATAGAACAATTAATACAATAAACCATGCTAAGGGGGGCGAGTCAGCTAGCTAAAATATACGAGTAAATTTTCAATTTTGTTGTTTTCACAAAATCAATATCGAATTTCAGAAGCTTATATACGTAGGAGCTGACCCAGCACTAGTTAAAATTATGACATACAATGTTTTTCTCATTTGTCTTTACCGATACTCTAAAACTTCGTATCATCAAATCTCGATCTACGTTAAATTCAAATTTCTAATTTACGACGCCGAAGAATAAAGCATTCTCGTAAATGGAGTGGAAAACTATGTACAAAGTTTAACATTAAGCCTAAGAAATTGGCATTTAATCTTCTCGAAGGTAGTGAGGGGTCGATTCGTAGTGTCGTAAGGTGGTTTAGGCTTCTCCGGTTATTTAATTTCAGCTTCACTTGGCACTAATGCGAGAAATTAATTAATCGGCGATTATGGTTTGATGAATGTCCGTCGTCCGGAACTGTTTGACATTATATGGCTGTTGGGAAGATATAAACTTACAGACGAAGGCTTAGCGTTAAAATTTAGCATGCTTCGCCATTTTATTGTTGCAGTCATCCAACTTGGTCAGGTTACATGACTCGTCCATTTTGGTGTAAGCACGATGCTCTCGAATGTCACACACCCAAAATTAATTAGCTTTGAAGCTTGACTCGGGTTCTTTCCTTCGATGTTTTTTTCAGTTGCCTAAAATATTAATTGATCTTTCGGTCCTTCTTCCATTACATTGTAATTTATACGTCGTCCAAGAGCGAATCATTTATTTTAGACCATCAGAATGTGGAAAATACGAGTACGTAGAAGGAGACAGTTTTTAGTCGGTCATTTTTTACTCGACCATATCGATATGTGTTCACATTTTCAGCAGGTTTTCGATGAAAAATCTCTGATTTTGGTCTAGCACTGGGAAACAGAGGGCGAAAACCCGCATTGCAACAAGCTCTCTCTGCGTGATGAAGAACTAATAGTCCAGTTTAATTAGACGAAAAAAAGCATAATATAAATGCAAATAATCCGACAGGAAATTTTTTTGCGTAGAAATATCAAGGACCACTTCTAGAATCACCCCCAAGAAGTCCCTTGAAATACCCCGTCTGCAACACTCCCCAAGGGGGGCAAATGTATTCACATTTCTGATTTTTGGGTTATAACTCACCAACCGAATATTTTATGAAAAAATGCTTTGAATAAAAAATATTTCACATTAAATTATCAATAACTTTTGTTCTTAACATTTTTTTTGTATCGCTCATAGAAACAAAGATAGAAAGCGCCAAAAGTAAGCATTTTTTTAGTGTCACGAAATTTTCCCCCCGTCCACACATATTATATGGTTGAATATTGTTTTATTCTCTCATTTTTTCAAAAACTTCATATCAGTTGGAATTTGGGTAACCAAAATGTTGTTATCAGGTAAGATGCCCTTTTAATCTCATTTTATCTGTTGGAGGATTATTTTATAAGGGCGGGGGTTGGCCCGTCAGTTAAACCACCCACACTCCCTATGGGCAAAATATTTTGAAAACGGATCCGTTTTATTCCGGGTTATAATCCGTTTCTGGATTATAACCCGGAATTTTCCTGTTTTCCGGCTTCTAAAACGGATTTCGAACGGATTGTAATCAGTCTTGCCGGAAATGAGTCCGGATTATTTTCCGTGAAGGCTGTTTTATGATATTTGTTGGCCCGGGTTATAATCCGTGAAACCGTTTTACAAACGGATTTAGAAAAATTGCCCAAAAATTATCACTGATTATAATCAGGAAATCCGTTTTACAAACGGATTTGGAAAATTAATCAAGATGACAAAAATAACTGCAAATTTTCAGATCCGATGATCGAAAATAAAAACGGACTGACAACGGATAAAATTCTCATTTTCCGGATCATTTTCTCATTTTTTGCCCATCGGGCTACTACCTCACAAGAAAAAAAAATTGACTTCATATTTTTGACCGAATCTCGAAGCTTTGTAAACGGGGTAAATTGCGAGGGTGGGGAGTGAGAGAAGAGTATTTTACCTGATAACAACAGCCCATATAGGGGTGAGTGAGGAGGTACTATAAAGAACAGAGCTCCTTATCTATTCCCCTCTAAAAATAATCAAATAAAAAAAAAAAGTAAAAGAAAAAAAAGAAAGTTGAAATTTAATTTATGAGACCTCCAAAAACTGTGTGTCAAAAACCAATAGCTATCTGTATTTACCAATTAATCTTAAAACTTGAGAAAAGTTGAGAAGTTATTGGTCTTTTTTTGGTTTGATTATTGGAAAGATATTCGCTCGTGCGTGCCAAGCCTATCGCACGTTTCAAAATGACTTTCTAATCCCAGGTGTGCGTTTAAAACTTACTGAAGCTGAATAACTTTTCGTCGAGCCTTCTCTTACAAGGTCGAAGTCTTTGTCATACATACAAGCTGAATAATTTACGCCTCAAGTCTACTACAGAAAGAGTTTTCTCTCCAAAATTCCAAATACATATTGTACTTGCTAAGTTAGTTGATTGACAGAGGCAGATGTTACTCGTAATTTCCTCACACCGAGGAACAAAAATTAATTGAAATAGTTTTTACATGATTTTGTCTTAATAAAGTGATTTAAAATTACTTTATTTTCTATTTAGCTATTCAAATTGTAAAAATATTGTTACCAAAATTGTTTTCAGTGTACACATATTGCAATATTACCTTCGTATTTTTGCATTCATTTCGTGCCATGCATGTTGCATACCTGATTCGCCGTAAATACGCGAGGGAAAAGTGTAAAACCGTATAAAACATTTGATGAGTTACCACGTATATTTTTCAAGGTCACTAGAAAAACTATTTTCGAATTCGAAAGTAGCAATTTATTTTTAGAATTCTCAGATGTTCGAGAGTGTAAATTTTATTTTTTCCTCATCGTCTGGGTAAAATAAAACGCATTTGCTTCAATTTAGAATTGTTGTTATGTACGATGCATAGCTGACAGTAGCAAAATCTAATTTATTTCGCAACTTTCTGTCGTTAAAGAGCGTAATAGTAAATTTTGTTTTTGATGCATCGAAGCGCAAGTTCATTGTCAAGGCCTCCAGCAATATTCATTAGACAGATAATTTATTGCCTTCAAGAAAAAAAAAACGAGAAATTTAACTCCCCTAAAATTCGATTTTCATTTCTGTTAAACACTTTGCATACCTAATTCACCGTAAATAATGGGATAGCCTTTTATAGATACGAAAAGTTTGAATTGTGCAGTATTTTCCGTACAAAAAAGTTGTTTTTTAATAATTTCATCTACATATTTTACGTTCGAAAAATAAATCAACTGAGATTCGAACCGTTATCTTATATTTTTACCATTCGCATTTATACGTTTCATTATTTTCTTTTAGTATAATTAATTCTTGCCATGCATATTGCATAACTGATTCGCCGTAAATACGAAAAATATTCCCAGCACCTTAGACGTTTTTACATGAAAATTAAAACAAAAGAAATGGCGAATAAATTCCATAACAATTTGTATAATTATTTTAAAAGAGTGATAAAGTTCTTTCTTTTCTTAATAATAAATATTTATACCTCAGGAGTAATTCGTCTTCAACAGCTAACAGTGGTCAGAGTGATGGGAAAAAGTGAAAGGATGGTACTGGCACTCAAAAAAAGGAACCTTCGTAAAATTACTTTTTTAATACAATAACAGCCTTGTTGACATTTGACAGATTTTTATCTTCTGAAAAGGTTCTTTTTACACTGTTTATTTTTTATTTACAATTTGATTCTATTCACAATGATCGTGAAAATGTTTTGCTGTTGGCATATTCTGTCGTCTTTAATCTAAATTTCTTTTTTCGTCAGCAACCATACTGGTCTTTATGATCATGAAAAAAGATTTAAACGTCTTCTCAAGAAAACAGATTTGGGTCTATTTGTGTAAGGAAATTTAATTTACAACTCCTTGAAGAAAATATACTTTTCATTGGTAGTTTTTTCCAATTTATTTAATGTTATTTGCTTTCTGTCTCCATGTTTTATCTGATTTTTGAACGCAGTGCCTTCTTTTGAATTTTTCACCCAAATAAACTTTGAAGATCTCGGCAGCTTTTTGGTCTTCTCATTGAGCTAAGATTTAAAGACTTGTCAAATTCCAAAGTATTTATTAGTATATTTCATTCAGTTTTTAAATTTATCTTGCAAGTAATTCTGACTTGAGAAATTTTCGGCGTAGACAAAGAAAGTGTTGGTCTCGAGCATAAAATCTTATAAAAAATGAAAAGCCTTTCATTTTAAAGATTCGTCTGTGAAGTTGAATGGAAAATGATTTATCTTCAAAAGTTTTAAGCTTTGATTTTGCCACAGTATAATTTCATTAGTAAAATATCTGACTGTCTTTGTAGAATATCTATTTCAACTTTATCAATACTTTGACAAGCTTCGTTCCTATGAGCTTTGAAGAAAATGTTTTAAAGTTTCAACTGACAGATTATTATGGTTATTTTTTTTTTGCGAAATTCAGCTAAAGATATTGAATATTTATATATTTTTGGAAAGTCCCGAAAAACTGTTACTCTACGAACAGTGAATAAAAATAATTTAACCCTGAAAAATGCGCATAATATTTTCTCAAGAAGGGTGAATTCTGGGAAAAATTTCTACTGTTGGATCTTTATTAGGGTGCCTTTTATAAGCAAAGTGGAAGCTTCTCGAAAATAATTATGTAAATAGTTGGTTAGATTCGAGTGATTCACATTCTTTAAGTCATTTTGAATCAATGTTAGGATATCTGTGACTAGTTGAAGAGTTGCCAGGGATATAATATAATACATTATGTGTAATATAGAGCATCAGAAAAACTTAAAAGTCTTCTCGAATCACATTACGTCATGTAAAGGTTGAAGACTGACTTTAAAGGACAGCAGCGCTGAAATTAACATTATAATTGCTCTGACGTTATCCGACTGCATATTTAAATGCTTCAAGTAGCTTTATATGGTGAACATGATTCCCAGAATACCCTAATTTTAGCAAAAGCGAAACCTTTCCAGAATATTTTGCTCTAAACGAGAATAATGTAGATAATGTTTATGGCTTTACACTCGTTCTAGGAAACAACGTTTTATTAACTTGAAAATTGCGATCGTTAATGAAAAGGTATATCGTGCCAGCAGACGAGGAACACATTATTTCTCGTTTGAAAATTGTGATTACATTAAACCTATCGAACATTGATAAACAAGGCAAACAAATAAGCTGTTATAAAGTTTAGCTTAAACTGAGAAAATATGCAGCTATAAATTCAATAAATTTTGAACAATCCCCTACGTTTAAAATAATGTTTTTAAAAGCAACGATTCTAATTTATGAAAAATGGAGGTGAAAAGAGTATGTACGAGGTACCTAGTTGTGAAATTGTTAAAAATTGCTCTGCATTATAAGCAATAGGTATATTGAAAAATGGCAAAATTATATTATGTTAGAAATTTAATTATTTCCAACATGATTTTGCTGAATAGTGTAATCATTTATTTCCCTAGCTGGCAGCACTGCCATGAAAAAGGAGAAATTTGGATTCAGCTATATTTTGTTGTTTTCTTTCCTTCACACTTCTCCTCATTCTTCATCATCATCACTTTTCGAGAACAATGGTGTTTATTTGTATCACTCTGTGACTGGTACTCAGTTTGATTCATCTCGTTCCTCAACTTGATTCCTCTCGTTCCTGTTATTTTCTCAGTTCAGATGTCAATTCTCTTCCAACCGCGGATGGAGCATCATCAAATTTTCTTCTCAATTTTTGCACCTTTGTGCAAGTATTTTCTTGTCATTATTTTTAGAATTGTGCATATTTTTCTGCAGTTGTGTTCCTCATTTAATTTCCTTTCTGAATTAAAAATTTATTTTTTGTTTTCCTAATTTTCATTTGTGAATCCTGATCGATTCCCAAACATTATTGGTATCGACTGATTTTCAATATACGAAGCTCCATGCATTTTATTCGTATTGACGCCGAACTCATTATAAAATAAGGTGGAAAGTTGAAAAATTTTTCAAATTTTATACTTAGTTTTCTTTCACTACATCCTAATCGGTAAAACGAAAATAATAATCGAAGATGAATTCTTTGAGGGAGACGAGGCCAATATTCTGTTCGGAAATGAATCACTATATTATGCGCAGGTTTGGAATTATATTTAGCTTTAGTTACATTGTGAAGAGTAAATTATTAGCATCTTATTTGGAGGTATGTTTCAAAGTTTTTTTAATGTGAAAATATTTGAAAATACTTCATATAATTAGGTCAAGTTCAAGTATATAAATGATGAATTATTAGTATTCCATGTTTCAAAGTTTATTTGAAACAAAAATTGAACGTAATAAGTAGGTACCTATGAGTATGTTATTGTTTTAAGTACCTATTCAAAAGTTTTTCTTCAAAATTCATGTTAGAGGTGAATTCTTTGCTGTAGGAAACGTTTACCTAGTCAAAATTTTTTTCACCCGTCTGGGCGTCGAGGTGAACATCAGGGTCATAAAATCAAGGTCAAGTTTGTAAATTCAAAGGTGATATCATCACCTTAGATTAATATAATTTCTCTTGGCATTTATATGTGTATACCCCTTGAAAACTAATTGAAGAGAAGACTTCAACAGTTGAAGCATATTTATAAGATATATTTGGTTTGCTATATTTTCATACAAAAACTAATATTCTTTGTAATAATGACATTTAACTTACACATGAAAGAAACAGTAGAAGGTTTAAATGTTTTTGATTTGAAAATATCTACTGTACGTATTCTACATTTTTTAGTTGTTTTAGGTGCTTTGAAGTTTGTTTTTAATATTGAAGTACATATGATTGTTTCATTATGAATTATTAATACCTAGGTACTTATTTTTGTTTGGACTTCATTTTTCGTTATGTTTGGAATTAAAAATTTGTAAACATTAATTTGTACTTAAAGGAAAATTTTTCTGAGGCTTTCATGTCATTTCATGAAGGCTGCAGCTGTTTTCTAAACCTTTCAAGTTGTTTTAGTGAGCGGATAAATAAAACGGAAAATCATCGTTTGACCCTTTGAGGTTGGAGAAATATTGACTTACTAGACCCTTCTTAATTTTTACATTTAGGTATTTTCCAAAATAACTATTCGTATTTAACGTTCCACATCTTGATCACACATGCGTATTTGAAGTATCGAGGGCGTAAGAATCAAAGATTTCCTTTTTCTGAAAGAAAATTTCTCTACGTAAGTAAATAAGGCGGCTAGTCGTAGGCAATTTCAAAGCTATCAAATCAGAAGCTCTTATTAAACTTTCAACAACAGAAGTTCGATGAATTTTATTTATCTTTGGCGCCAAATTCCTTCTTCGTAAAGACTAAAAGTCAGAACTCGTTAGTTTTAATGTTTCTTTTTCTGGTTGAAATCTACTATGTTATTCCTCAAAAGTTGTAATTCTCTGGAAAGATACCATTTTGTTGACACTTTCCTTGGTCTACGTCCAGCCTTTTTCGATTGTGGTTCCCTTTCGAAACGCAAAAATTGATTAGTTATTTATTTCTCGACTTTTTTTTCGTATTTACTTTTTTTTTTATCCCAGGAACTCGTAAATTTTTTATTTCCGGTTAAAGAAGTATGAAAAACATCTTAAAAAAAATATATCCCAATAAATACTTTGTCCAAACTAAATATGACGTTTCCTTTGCATTTTTTGTTTCCGTTTTTTGAGCTGAACTATTTTCTAACTGTTTTTCAACAGCCTTAACCCGATTTTATTATATTTCAGTGAATTTTATGTACGGCGGGCGTGTACAAAATTTTAATGCATTAATTCAAAATCTGGCTATGATGACGTACTTCTATTTTCAGTGGGCAAAAATAATATGCTACTTATCGTTTCTTTTAATTTCATTTGAAAAAGTTCTCTCATTTCATAAAAGTTTACATTTGTTTACAAAATTATATTGCTGAAAAAAATTACTTCCTTTCATTTCAAATAATTTTTTTCCCACTTTCAAGCTGACTTTGGTTATTGTATCTTTCAGAAAACCAAACAAAAAAACAAATTTTTTTTTCCAACCAAAACGATATCGAATATTTTTCTAGTAAATTTGGTTATTGATACAGCTAAATGTTTTTCATAGTAGAAGGAATCGAAATTTTCTTGAAATTCTGAGAGAATGAAAACTCTGGGGATTTTCTTACGAGCAACTGGAAAATAAGAATTTAAGAGGAAGAAAAATATATCGAAACGAAAAAAGTCATCTGAAAACATTATCCAATAAATGATAGGCTCAATAAGATCTAATTTTGGTTAGGTGGATAGCACCAAGAGCATATCACAAAATTCGTTCACTTTATATTAACACAATTTAAAGTGGGTTCTTTCATTTCCAATTTAACTTTTAGTACAATATTGCCATTCTAATTTTTAGCAGGTTTTCATGGAAGAAAACTGCCTGTTATTTTTTTATTTTTTAAATTAAATATGTACACGCATAATTGTTTTATTAGTATTTTTTATATACGAGTAATGCTGATTTCATTATGAAGCTTTTTACTAAAGCACGTATAATAGCTGTATAGCCTTCGCCAAGAGTCGTGAAGATGAAGAATCCCTTTTACATCAATTATACGAGTTTATAAAAAAAAATTCATCAACTTTTCTTGAGAAAAAACATTTTCAAATCAAATTTGAAGCATACAACTTTTCATGTTTTATATAAAATACTGAATTCAATTTGTAAGCTCAATTTGTAGCGCAATTTGTAGCTGAATTTGGGAGCAAAAGTAGCTTCGTCCAAACAGACGTCATCATAAATGATAACATTGGACAACACACAGATCCACAAAATTTCGACTAAATGTCTATAGTAAAAAGAATTCATCTTCAATAAAATGATTCAAATTTATTGAACTCAAGTTTTAGCTATAATAATGGAATAAATATAAATTCCTCATCTTAAAAAATTTTTTTCAGATCACAAAAATAGACCGCAGCTAAGTGGAAAATGGATGATCTGTTCCTTTCAGTTCCATTTTTTGTTTGTTTTTTTATCAGCTAGATAAGGATTCCAATCTTGCGTATAACAATTTTCTTTAATAGTTTGTAGTTGAAAAATTGTTTGAAGTATATTCTCCTAAATATGACCCTCATCATCTACTCCTAGCAAAGAAAATCGAGCAGACATTGTAAACGAATTCTTCTGCAACAACGCTTCAACATTTCTGGCAACATTTTTAAATAAATATTGCCCTCTTTATAGAATAAGACGTTATACATCTTTCACACAAACCTCTATGGTAGGAAAAGGTTTGATGTTCATCCCGAATTCCAGCAAAATATTTGAGCCTATAGAGTGGAAAATCAAAGACTTACGGTTGCGGTATGGTCCCTTAGGATTATTCGTAACATGATTTAAAAATTTAAATTACGCGGAGATGCCAAGGCAACGTAAAATTATTCGAAACGCCCTTAATGTAACTTGGTCCCGAGGAAAAAAAAAAAAAAAAAAAAACAGGAAATAATTCAAGGATAGGACCCGAGTTAACAAAATTTTCATCTCTTTGAAGAGTGTTCTTTGAAATGAAAAAATAAACTAATGTTGGCCTAAATTAACCAAGACAGAATTTAACAATGATGGAGAACAATAGCGAAGAAAAAGAAAGTTTGAAAAAAGGGAGTGAAATTCAATGAAATAGGTAGCCGAAAAAATATTTTTAAATGCCGAATAAAAAACATTCACATCAATGAATGAAAAATGACTTTAAAAATGGCTATAAAATATTTTGTTGGAAAGCAACAATTGAAAATACGAGAAACAAGAATTGGGTACCTATTATAAACTTGACTTCGTACCAAAATATTACAAAGTTGACTACTGTAAGTCAGTTTTTAGCAGGTTTTCAAGGAAAAACCTTCTATTAATTTTAGAGAAAAGTCATTTTGAAGGTTAAAAAACGTGGATTTTTCTTTGAAACACGCGAGATCGAACGAGGAATTATAAATACCGAACCAATGGGACTGAAATTTCTCCAGAGGTCATCATGGGCATGCAAGAGGTTTGTGGTGCGTCCGAAAATACATGTATTTTCCATTCCTTATCCTCTTCTGGCAATTTTTTTTTACGCTTTAATGTTTTCTTCATTTATCCAATTTTTTCCTGGCAATTAATTTGGTGTTTCCGCAAACTGCGGAGACTATGTATACGTTTTGCATTTACTTGGCAAAAGTTGAGGGACCTTGGCAAAACTTGGCCAAAGTTGGCCAAAGTTGGCAGAGCTTGGTATCGATTTAAAAGTTTACCTCATTTGATGTTATAAAAGTACAGTAAATGAAGATTTAAAATACGAGTGGGTATATAATTTTGAAAAATGATATTTTTTTAGTGTTTTTTTTTTCAATTACTCAGAACTTAAGGGAGATTACACCAATTTTCGGTTTTCATTTTTTTGCACTTCTTTGGCGCAAAAGGAAGTGAAATGAAGTAATTTTTTTTTTAATCGATAGAAAATTTGATTGGAAACAAAGTTTTACTCAATTTCAAAATCGATATCTAACATATGATTTTGGAATCATAACTGAAAAATTTAAATTTCAACACTTATAAGCGCCGCAGAATGGAAGCACAGAAGGTTAGGACAGATTTATTGTATCATCCCCAACACATTCCAGGCATAAAATATTCTGTACTAATTTTTTCTTTTATCTCTAGCTATGGAGAATAATTTTGCTGGGCTGTGTTTGGTTGGTTTTCAACAAGTTTCTCTATTGTCCTTTGCCATATACATATGTATTAGCGCTAATGTATAGCTTCCTATATAATGCTAAGTAAATGAATATTCAACTCTCATTAAACTAGTGGAGTTCCATTAAGTAGTACAGCATATTCTTACGGTACCTGAATGTTCTTTCTCAATAATTTATCGGCGAAAACTTTGATCGATAAGAATTTTCGGCAGGTATACAAATAGGTGTAATCGATTTCAGCTTAATATAGGTTAACCACACAATCCTTCCTCACGAAGCCATTCAAATGCTCTGCTAAAATTCTTGTTTTGCATTTCTCCAAATGATTTACGAAAGCTAAGCGTAGACCTCCTATAGCTAACTTATCTATACCCTGCAACCTCCGAAACCCATTTTAGAACTCATTAATCAACCGAGAACATATCGAACCCACCAACATTTTCCTCCTTCTTCATGCGAAAAAGTCAACCAACAAGAAATGAAAGTAATTAATATCGACAACGAAGACGCTTCGAATAAAAATTTATTCAGCCAAAAAAGTGAGATGAAAACAGTTTCTCACCCAACTTGAGCACTCTCCTATACATTTTAAACAACTCAAATACGGAAGCCATTGAAGAAGTGAGAAAAAAAATGATGTGCACTCTCTAAACCTTTCGAACTTTGACCTTGTGGAAGTTTTAGTTCGTCTTTTGGGAAAAGGAAATTACCTTTACGTGTTTGTTTTTTGTGGCTTTTTCGAAGCAGTAACGATATCTAGACTTTTCCTTACTGAGAGGTATTTGTTTGTTTCTTATCGTCTTTTTATTTATTTTATTTTATTTATTTTTTGATCGGATCACATAACAGTTTTCATTACCTACCTGCTGTACACACATAAGACATTCTTGTATCCATGATAAATTTTGTTTTTTTTTTTCCATGAAAAATTGATGGTCAAAGAGTTGAAAACAAAAATATAGTTTTGAGCCCTTTTAATTCACAGTTGTGGATCGTTATTTTTCAGGGTGTTGAAGCTATCTATAGCCAAAAGTTCTGTTTTCTTTGATTTTTTTTTTTCATTTTATATTCTTCCTGCACCAGGTATATACTTGTAACTAGGGCTTCTGGTTTTCATAAGCTTATCAAATTACTTAAACCTCTCGCATACTAAAAGTGAGAAGGAACATAGATTTTAGTTCTAATGTATCTAAAAATTTAGTTTCTCAAATTGCATTCATAATTCATTGACTATTCTTTAACATTTAGAAGGATAAAAAAGTGTGTGGTAGGTTAAGTAATCGACGAACCAGGAGGTAAAATCCTCATTTTCAATTAATGATGCTGTAGTTCTGATTAAAATTTGATTAAAAAGTAACCGAAAGGGTGGAAAAAATTATGGTATGAGATGGATGAAATTCCATTCTTCAAAACTGTCGGCTGGATTACAAACTATGAGGGAGTGGCTGGAGAAAAATGAGGAAAAATTGAACAAAGATGAAAAGATTACGGCTGTATTTTTGATTTATGTAAGAAAAATATACAGCCGTATTCGTATATCTTTCAGCAAGAAACATTATCAAGTAGACAACAATCATAAATCTATCCAACATTGAGTTTAATGGAAAACTGAAAAATGGACGTTTATTTTCTTGTTTTTTATTCATTTAATACAAACCAATATATCGATTACATATCCTATACAGCCTACTCTTATAGAAGGCGTGTAAATTGATATTCCAACTGATTTATTACAAGCTTGGTTATCCATTTACAAATATACGATTTTCGATTTCCTCGTATGTGTAGGCTCTATACGTAGTTTTCATTCGATTTTTACACACGATAAGCTGGTCTGTGGAGGAGCATCTCTTTACAAAATATGGTCACGTTTTGTTTGGAAACATTTTTAATGAAAAGTACCATGAGTGAAGCTGTTGTCGAAAATGCTCAATTGTATACGACGAAGTCTGAAAATGTCATACTTTAGGATGATGAGAGGATTAAAATCATTTTTTTAAAAACATTTCTGCAGTGTTATGAATAATCCAATTAATTCAAGAAGCCCCCTCATCAAACTGAAAAATTTTCTGTGACTAAAATTTTATAAAATTGAAAAAAAAAAACAATATAAAACTAATAGAATAAACAAAATTAGGTACCCATGTTTCCATGATTCATAGTAAAATGCTCGATCATTCAACTTTATTTTTGTCTTCAGAGGAAAGAATTTGTCTTTTATTTTTGACATCTCATCCAACTTGATATTTCAGTTGTAAATAATTAGCTTTTTTCCGACTGATTTCGGACTGAATTTTTAACGTAGATTTATGATTTTGAAATATGTTTTACTGGAATGATAAAGTAGTTAGATTTTTATTTTAGATTAAATAACTACTTTTACTAATGGGCACATTAGATGTAATTTTGACTGATAATTATATTTAAAAAGTGCAAATCGAAAATCTAACTCTATTGGTTCATAAGTTGAACATTGAAGCACATTATGGCTAAAAATCATAAGTTTTTATTCAATATTTTGCCTCTTAAACAGTCGCGAAAATTTCACTGTTTTGTACGTTTTTCTGCCTGGTAAAGTAATATACTCGTATGTATATGTACCCTTTTAAAAAAAGAACATCGATATGGTTGTATCCAAGTTATTCCAAAAATCAAATCATTTTCCATGTCTGTTTCGACTCTTTAATAGTTTTCGTTATTGAGATTTTCTATTTATTTTGAAAATATTTTGAATGAGATTTTTCTCTTTGCCTCTTATTTTTCAACGAAAATAATAATGTTCTCCAAAATACCCTTTTTCCATGGAAATAAGTAGTGATAAATTTTATCCAAGGATGTTTTTATTATATAATGAATAGCTTCTTGGCAATAGGGTGGGTACTAGGTTTTTTTGAGTAAATAATATGAAAAAGGGTGAACAAGAGATATATAATGAAGAGCTTTGTCATCGTCAGCCAATAACTTCTAATTTAGGTACCGGTACACTGCCATTGGAAAAAACGAATGTTTTTTTATTTTTTATGTGGTATTTTTATATAGGAAAAGCCAAAAGAGTGAAACAGAAAACAAGCCATAAAAAAAAAGAGAGAGAAAGAAAAATACGGGATTCTTGATTCTTCTTACGTTTTATATCCGCACCTTCTAACTGTGGGGCAAATGAGAAAAAAAGAAAATGCAAGAAATGAACGGTATTGAGATCATCAACCTTCTACAAAGAAATGAAAAAATATTTTTGATAATAGCAATTTGAAAAGAATGAAGAAGGAAAATAAGAATCCGGTAGAATGACGTAGAAATATTTTCAAATTACAATCCTCTACAATACAATCACGACCATTTAACGGAAACGAGGGAAAATGAATAAAAAATTCTAATGGCTGGAAAAGTCTGCAGAATGTTTTAAATATGTTGTCTTATATTGGCTGCTATTTTATTCGTGCTCGCAAACATCATTCTGTTTTGTTGATATTATGCTTCAAAAAAATACTTGGAGCTTTTCCTTCAGATTTCGCATACGGTACTACCCATATACTAACACCAGCACTTAATTTTCAGGAAATGAATTTACAAATGGAAAAACAATATGGTGTATTATGTGCAAAAAAAATCGACCCTCGAAGACAAGAATTTGTACTGGAATTTCTCATTTATGCTACCCTACTGACACACATAACTCATATACCTCAAAAAAGTTGAATGAGTGCTTTTTTGAAATGACTGGTTCATATTATATCATAATTAGTGTTGAAAAAATAGTAAAAACTTGAATACCGATGCTGCCCCATCCATTAATAATGAAATGCTGTAATTTCATGAAATTTTGGGATAATTGGCTGAATGATGGCTCTATGGCTGAAAAGAAGCTAGAGATAATGAAACTAATGAGTTTCAAAAAAAAAAAAACACCTGACACTCGAAGTTCTGATGGTTAGAAATTATTGCTCCTCGCGTTAGACCTATATATCTTCAACGATTAAATCAACAAAGGAGCTGTCACTAGCCATCGTAGGAGTCAACTTGGCTATTTAAACTGTTTGCTCCAGCTTGATCCATATAAGCAAAATAAAATACCCTTTTTGACGCAAGATCAAACTAAGAAAAAAGAAGCTCTGTCATCTTTCCCAACAGATACGGTGACATCACAGAAAAAAAGCGACTAATTCGGCATGTTTAATGTCGTGGGCATTGCTTTTGTCTGCACAAACAGTCAACATCCGGGAATGAGCACGAACAGGAAAGGTCTGGAGAAAAATAGAGTGACTGAAATGCAGACGTAGGGGAAAAACCTGCTAAAAAAAGGCTGAAAAGCCTTTTGAGATGAGAAAACGAGAAGAATTTTCTAAAATGCCAACCGCTTGTCGTCCAAAGAACGTTTCTATTTGCGGGTTTTCTTTCTTCAGTTTTTATCTCCGGCTTGGCTATTAAATAAAGGTCGACATTTACTAACATTGGGTCAGAAATCTCTTGATAAGGTATATTAGGGTATTTTTCCTCGCATTGTACGTTCCTTTTTCCACAAAAATTCCAATTTAGTTTTTTTTTCCCCCAGTCAGAAATGAAGTCTAACTTACTCAAACTACGTCGATTCTGTAGAAAAAGGTTTGTTGAAAAAGCACCACACAAGTAAAAAAGGAAGGTAATTACGAATGACTGCCGTTCTCTTAATCATTCAGTGAGTTGAAAATTGAGCTACAAAAAAAAAGATTAATTATTTTATTTTCGAATTCTTGGAGCCTTTCTGGAGGCCGTACGTTTTATATGAAAACGAAAAATAAAGTTCTCATAAAAAAAAATTAATTAATTTTTTATTATTTGCTGAAAAATACATTCGGTGGGTAGAAAATAAATTTAAATTCTCTAGGGTTTATGGATAGGAGAATAATTACTGCAGTCTCTATTTTCATTTAGGGTAAGATTAATTCAAGTCTTGGCTTTCATAAAATAACATGAATATAATTATCTTATGGTGAATGTCCAAAAAATGTCAACATTCACGAACTATGAAGATTTGATAACAGTGTGCGACCTAGCTTGAATTATATTTAAAAAAAAAAAATACTTGGCTACTAAATATTGACGTAAATTAGTAGTAACTAAGCTCGTTTTTCTTTCTTATTGAATTCATACGTAGGAATGAGATTAATCTTTCTATTTGAATTATATTTAAGTATATCGTATCTTGCTCTAGAAATGAGATACCATCAAAATCAACCTTCACATTTACATTCTCAAACATGGACTAGTTTATACCAGCGCAACAGGATTTCACACGATAGTGTTTTTTTACCCTCTCCTATTGTTGATCCAAGGTTTCAAATTAGTGGCCTTTTAATTACAGAGCCGAGCACCCAACTGATCAATCAGACTTTTAGCAATCAAAGTGAATATGTGTACTAATTGTGCTTGTATTGAATATCAGTTTAGGTCTTTTCAAATAAAATTTTCTCCTACCCACATTATGATACTTTATTTCAAAAAGTATTTATTCACACAACGGAAAGGGAGAGGAAACTGCATGCTCAAAAATATGAAAAAGTAGAGACAAAGAGATAAAAACCAGAATGACAGTAAAGTTGCAAAGTAAAGCTTTTAAAATCGATTCGCTTATGCCAATACAATATACAAACTAATTTTTCCCCCATCGTAAAATAACAACAAGTTAAGTACTTTAGTCATGGTCCAGCAAAAAAAAAGAGTATTGCCATTATTTTCATTATACCCTGTTCCAATCACTTTCAAATGGAAAAACAATTTTTTTTTTACAATTATTTTACCATTTTACATCGTACATTTCAAAAACTCAAATCTTTTACATTCCATCAGTTCTTTTTAAACCCAGTTTAATTTTTTTTTTTTTGAGTTTATCTGTTAGAGAAAAAAGTAAAAAGAGAAAAAAGAGAAAAAAAAATGGATCGGTTCAAAAGCAGGGTTCTATAACTTTAGTTACGATTCGTGGTGGAGGAAATGAGTTTAGTGAAAAAAAAACCATTTGATTTGCGTCTATCAAAACAAAACATCTAGGTTTACCCATATAATCGAAAAGTCGATACTTAAAACAAAAAATAGTAATTTATTTTTAGAATAGCTGTTATAGATGAATAACTTCGTACATGTCGCTGATATATTTTTCCTTTAATGGTAGCCAAACAGACTATCTGCGAGTTAAGCAAATGAATTTAATGGAGTTTGTAACAAAAATTATTTATGATTTTTTTCTTCAAGTACGAGTACATGAAATTTGGGTGATTTATTACTGAAGTACTTACTAGAAATTTCATTTCAAGTGTACCCATATGCTCCATCATACAAGTAAACCCAAACACTACACAACTTGGCTATACATACTTCTCAATATGTGCTATAAATCTTGAATTGTACACTTGTTTTTCCAACCAAACAGTGAAAATTACTATCGAAATTTTTGTCAGGGTGGCAAAACAAGCACATGAAGACTAGACCGTAGCTACAGCAAAATATTCGGAGGGCAAATAAAATTCCTGTGGGAGGCGGCTAATCCAATATTTAAGGGGCAAAATATACTCCTTCCCGCATTGTTTCGGAGGGAAAATTTTCATTGAGGGCACATGACTTTGCTTAAGAGCACTACTACGCCTCCACCCACTTAGTTTACCAGTTATCTCAAAACTGTTTCAGAGTTGCTTCATTTGAAATTAATTATGACCGATAATAATGAACTTTTATTTAGACTTACCACGTATCTACAATTAGTTTATTTAAAGAAGGTGGGAAAATTTTGTTTACCTTAAATGGAGTTTTAGAAAATTTTTTGTACAAGGCTATTTCAAATTATATGGTCATATCTACCCTACGTAATTCTTTAGCAGTTCATTGTGGATATAAAATCTAAAAGTTAGTTAGCAAAGCAGTACAACTTGAACCCAATAAGAAATTATAAACACAAAAAGAAATGCTTAAATTGAGAAGCTAGCCCTCTATTTTAGACGTATTTATGGTAAAAAGGGACACCATAGTAGCAGATTCTATAAACAACTTTTTATCACTAATATTAGAAAAACCAATGTTAACAAAACGTTCGTTAATATTTTTTGTTTTTTATTGGGTTACAGTAACGGATGATTTTCTACTGCATCACTAATACATATATAGAAGCATACTCCGTATGTTAGAAATCATTTCTCATACGATTCCAACCTCTGGAAATTTAATTTAACATTTCTCTGCGGAAAAATACGTTTTTTTATGACTTCGTCTCATAATGAGCAGCTTTATGTTTTTCATAGGTATGCAGCTGTATCCTAAAAACAAATGCGTGTATTTTACACGCGTGAAAAATGGTATACAATTTCCGAATCAAAGTTAATTTGTTGTCGGGCGAATTAACGCTTTCCTCCGAATTTTGACGCCATTGTTTCTTCGCGCATTTATATATTCGTAGTTAACATTAACAAAAAGTTTACTTCCCATTTCGACGATATATGTGTAGGTAAAGGCATGGCGTTTGTGAGTTGCGACGATGTGTGTCTGTGTACTATAAGTTACACCTCTTTGCATAATCCCACTGATTTATGATGCACGGCTGAACACACATTCCTGTTCACTCGAGACTAAGGTGACATGGAAAGTGGGTTGATGCTGGGGGGGGGGGAGCTGCTACTGCAAAGGCTTCACCAACTTCATAAAGCGTGCGAAAGCTTTTCGGTTTCCATTTAAAAGTAAACTTTTGCCGATCTGACGTTACTTTTTGACTGGAGAGATGAGGGGGTGAGAAAATGAGAGTATTAATTGGATGGCTAGCGTTTATGAGGTCGACGAAGTGAAGTGTGTGGCAGTGTACAAAGGGAATGAGTTTTGTGGGTTGCAAATGTGAAATGTGTATCTGACATTTATTACTTCGACGCGTAATAATCGACGAGTTTTTGCGAAATTTCAAGACCTCCAGATGGAGGTTAAAAGCCACCAACTTTGAAAGTATATTACAATCGTATAGGGACCATTTTGTTTGCTACAAACTTTCTGCGTTGTTTTTTCCTCCATTTTCCGCCTCCATAAATGAAGCCCTTGCGAGTGGACCGTATATTTTAAAGATGGCGATGAATGGTGGAAATATAATATGCGGAAGTTTCATATTTCCGCATACAATCTGTTGGAAAATCAAACGGTTGAATGCCTTGAAAGGTTAATTTTCAACTAGTGAGAGTCCACTTGAATGTATTACTTAATTTTGTCGATTAGTTCTATAGTACGAAGGCTATATCGATAGAACAGTAGCATATTTCTCACTTTATATATAAAATCAAGACCTTTGCTGTACTTTTTAAAAAGTTGGATGATTGGAATTAGCACTTTCAGAGGTTTTAGAAATCAGAGAGGAGGGTATGGTGCTATAAAGCCATAGGAAAGACATCTGCAGTCGACGTAGACCCATCTTTGATGATTATATCCACTTTCAATTCGCATTTACCATCATAAATTACCTATTTTGTTGTAGGTAGAGAAAAAAGCCCCCCCCCCCCCAAATAAAAAACAAAACCGAAAAAAAAAACACTTGAAAAACTTGTATCTTCCCAAGAGATTACACAAGCATTCATATTTACTACCTGTACATGTTACCAAAAATATGAGTGGGTTGACAAAAAACTGAATTATTCAAGTGACAGCTACAGCATATCGCTTTCTCAGAAAATTACAATTTGAAAATAACTTTTACCGAAATTCAAAATTAGCACAACTTGAGTCAAGTACCTGAAGTATTTTTAGCCTCATTCTCTCCATCAGCAGTTTAATGAAACGAGGTAAGGGTAGCTACGTTCAGTGTTTCATGTGGGACGATTGAAAAAAATACCCATCCTCCAAAATCCACCTCCTCAATTTCTTGCACTTTTTGGTTCCAAATTCGCCTGAAATATATGAAAAAGGTATGAAAAATAAATTATCGCGTGAGATTATCTATATTTATTTTTCGCTTTGAATTTTTTTTCACAAGGCGAACGAAAATAAAGTTTGCATGAATTTTTCTGCTTTTTTTCCCCTTTTTCGCTGTCTGAATAATCTTTTATTATACAGCGTTGCCACTGCGACTGTGTAAGTTCTACGAAGAGCAACAAGTGTCAAATATTTTCACCCTTCATTTTTCACCCTATTCCCTAAAAATAAAGGTTTGCTTCGCAATTTTAGCGGTACGCTTGCACGTGGTCAGATAGTGTTACTTTTTGAATAACTCGACTCCGTAGAGAATTCATTATTCGTGAAGGTACTTGAGACAAGAATAAGTAACGTATTTAATTAGGAGTGCTATACCATTATGTTAGAACAAAAATATGTCTTTGAAAGCTTATAGTGAAAAGAACATGACTGAGTGAAATATGATATGGGCTAAAAAGGCTTTTGAAGTGAAATAAGTCTTGTCTACCTTTTCATTATTGCCATTCTACACGACCTATTAAAGTGTTTCCAACAGAGCATCAACCATTAGACTATATTCTTACAAGGATGTTGAAAATTACAATTATTTCAAAACGACAGAAAATAACGACCATGAGTATTTCTACAAGAATTTTGGCATTTTTGTAATACCAAATGAAGTGTATAATAAGACAAGCTAAAAAATCCGTCTTTTAGTGCGGATTATTCAAAATTCTTCAAATTAAAGAAGATAGAAAAAAAAATCAACAAATGAATACCGATGTCCAAGATGAGGTACATCAACTTTTTAAAATTTCACAGGAAAGCAAAAAGACACTTTCAAATCACATAGTCTTCTAATGCAGAACCTCAACTTTGAAGTCACTCATCTCAGCGATGGTTGCATTTTGGGACATGTGTACAGTTTAACTTTAGAAGAACTCAATTTTTGAAAAAAGTTGTATAGTATGCGAACCACACTATTAATTGATACTTTCTTACGTTAAATTAACAATATCTGGCCACTACAGGTCTACATAAATTTATAATGACTAAAGTTATTTCTTTTCCTTTTACTTATCTGTTGTTTCGTTCATTCTTTCTCTTATACTCTGTTCAACTTAAGAATGCCTAAAACGGAACGTCAAATTCACATTTATCAACAATATAAAAATTGGATGTGTGATAAGAAACAAGAAAGTAAGATCGGAAGCGTAGCCAAATATTGGTGCTGAATGTGAACGAGTACCTTTTCCTCTCCCCAGAGCCCTGCAAACTGCAATCCGTTTTAGGCATTCTTAAGTTGAACAGTGTATAACTTTTCTCTCGTAAACTGTAGCTTTGAAGATGAAATAAAAATATTATTTTATTGGAATTTCATCGTTAATTTGGAATCAATGGATTTTTCAAGGTATTTTGTTATAGAGATTCAATGAAGCAGTTACATGCAGAATATGATTAATTTGTTGGGTTTGCATAATATGTATTTTTCATCTGAATTTATCATGAATTATTTTGTAATTTCTGAAGTTAATGTATTTGCGCAATATTTTGTTTAATTTGATAATGTGTTAATAATTGAATTTATATAATTGGTTGAAGAGTAGGAAACGAGAATCTAGGGTTGAATTGTGCAATAATTTAGATATTTTCTTGGAAAATGGAAATTTAATAATCATATTTCTGATTTTTCTTGATCACAAGAGATAGGGCTGAAGTTCTTCGATATTCGTTTGAATATTCTGAATTTCTTTTCTGGCTTTATTCTTTTGGACTTTCTTGTGTTGAAAAGTGGCAAATTATTTGATTTATAATTTTGCACACTACAGTTGACTTATTCGCTTCTTGCATATCACAGTTCAAATAATTTGAATCAATTAAGCTCAAAGACTAGAGTTAACACTGGAAAAACCAGGTTTTACTCGATTACTCAAAGGACCAGGTGGCGTCATATACAACGCCACAAGAATAATCTCAAAGGACCAGGTGGCGTTGTATGACATAAGTCAGGGGTTCTCAAAATATCAGTCCTTTGAAAAATCCAGCTCAAAATTTTGACGCCACCTGGTACTTCTAGTGTTAATGCCGTGAGTTTTATCTTCAATTCGCCACAGGTGTATTTGAGTCAAGCTCAGCGATGGAAGTTTCTGCTACAAAAGTGTTTCAAATTTACTCAGTACAACTCAAAAGATAATGAATTCCGTGTCAAAACAATAAACTGTTTAATGGTAAGCAGAACTTATCTCAAGAAGTAGCTATTATTGGATTTCTACCTAATACTCGAACATCTTGGTTTAGTCAAGTTTGATTTCAGGTTACGGATTATGAATGCCATTCAACAGGTGTCGTATACGTGGCAACACTGAGGCCACTTATCATCACGTCCGATGTCGTATACGTGGCCTCAGTGTTGCCACGTATACGACAACAGGTGGTTGTAATCATTCATGTTTCTTATTTCAAGATCAGTTGTACTCGTAGAAGAATAGGGTACAGATGAAGAGCCATTATCGACAAATACGAATATAAGCCCCACTACCATTAAAATTCATTTCACATCGAATTATTTTCATTTTTTTGGAACTTTTCATTCTTCCGAACTGTTTTTTATAAACAATAGCATATCCAATCATTCGTATGGAATCAATGAAAAGTCGTCAAAACTAACGACTTTTTGTACGGTTTGAAAATCGAATGAAAAAGACGAGTTATAAAAATGTACGATAATATTATCGTAAAAGAACGATACACGTCGGTTTTACGGCGAACGAGTATGCAAATTTATTAACACCCTCGCCATTCAAACTAAAATAATCATTTATTAACGGCGCGCAGTTATGCAAATTTACAAACGCTTGTGCGCCTATCACAAACTATCGAAAATGAAATACGATTCGACAATAAAATATTGTATGCGGCGACATTAAAGCGAACTCAAAATTATAGTAGGAAATGCAGATTAGTTTAAATTGAGGGTTCACTCGAAGGTGAAGAGGGAAAAGAACATAATATCGAAGCGGAAGGCAACTTTTATTGATTGAATCATTTATTATATTCGATGCGCAATTTTCTTATGTCAGCCAGTGAATTTCGAAATCGAGTTTAGCACTACCAGGTTCTGTTTCAACATTCTCTTTTACCTTTGGAGAAATTATTTGTACTGTTCCACTTTTTGAAAAAATCCAGTTTTCTACGCCCGCAGATGTAAAGAGTGACAAGCATTTAAAAAAATTTTTTGTAAATATGACTTAAAAGCATTTTAATATTTTTGGAAGATTTTTGAAATTCAAAAAAATGTTTTAAACTTGGAACAATTCTCATGTGTGCCTAATTCTGCTACGCTTCACCTTGAAATAAAAATGTACTTCGTGAAAATAATCAACAGATAGACTTTTCATATCTCTGTATCTACATTCTTAATTCTATCAATATGAAGCGGAGAATTCAAAGAGGAAAGAGACCTTAGGGTGAAAAAAACCTTATTTTTTTCATCGTAATGATCGCTTTCCACTGAAAGAGGTTGGAAATCTGAGCGAAGCGAGGATCTTGCGGGCAAAGCCTTAAGTAAAATATAAAATATCGATTTAAGATATAAGTAAGCACAAAATATAAAATATGGATATAAAATGTAAAAATAACAAAAGCCCCTAGTCAGTTATAAAATACGACGTTTGAAATCCTAAAAGACTCACTGTGGAAATCTTCTATCTCTCTAGAATTTTAATTTCAAATTTCTATTGTAGGAAAGCAGCTGCGAAATAAATAATTTATTCTTTAGGTGAATGTGATAAATTCAACTTACGATTTTTTGAATGAATTTCAGTCTCACTGCTATACTCTTTGGTTGCTATCCTCAAGAATAGGTGGAGGTATGGAATTATTTGTCAAATGGCTGAGATTATTCACTTTATCTTCACTTGTTGGAAAAGATACCAACATGATTTCCACCGAATCATGAGTCTTACCCGTCCACGTTCTACATTTTGGTCCATCCTGAAATTCAGTAAAATATTATTTTATTATTTATTTCTCTCTTTTAGTTATAGAAAATATTAGTCAGTCATATGAGGAGGGAAAATTAAATCACACCAATAATTTAATAATCACAATAAAATTGGATCATAGAGTAATAACCCATAAGGTTAAATTCTTTAGAAAAGAATCTTTATTGAAATGAAAAGCACTGAAGTTTCTCAAAACTTGTTGCTATGAATTTGCCATTTTCATCCTACCTTCTTTAAAAATACTTTTCACTCTCTCAACCTATAGAAATGTGGATGTATAAATAACGCTGTGTCCATCTGAATAACCATCCATCATTATGGATGATAAAAATGACAGTCGTTGCCTCATATGAAGAATTTTTTCCAGATAGTTGAAAAAAGAAACATTTTTTTTTTTTCTACTTGCGGCCAACCATTATCGAACGTTTCTAAAATTAAAGGGATTTTGAAAAAGAAGCGAGGAAAAAAAAAGTTTTTATAAATTCTCAACACAAAAAGACTTTCAAAATTTGGGTGAAGTGTTTCAGTCGACCCGATTTGACTTTCAAAATATCATCAATCAATTTTTTCACCTCATTTTACATTTACGAATTTTACATTGAGTGAAAATTACCGTAGAATCTATGAAAAAATTTTGGTATTGCATTCATTTTCTCATCCATTATCTAGTGTTTCTTTCACCTACTCTTCAATAAAGTGTATTCAGTAGAAAAGAAAGACGATAGCAAGCTTCAAAGAAAAAGAAAAAAAAAAGAAAAAAATACCCAACGATTTTGTTGAAAAAAGGGCATATTTTTTCAACTCCCTTCTCTTTAGTTTGCCTAAATTTAAATAATCGAAGATCATGGCAAAATATTAGTTTTTTTTCTCACTTTCAAAAGCTGTGGTCTAAGTGTTTTTTGAATAGCAACCTCTTTCCCATAAAATTATCGAAACTCGATTTTCATTTATGCCACCTTCGGGAGTGCTTCCAGAATTTTTATAAGCTTACAAGGTGGGCTAGGGTGAAAAAAGCGACGATAAGAATCAGAAAACGTTAAAATAATGGAATCGGATTTTCCATTGACGCAGACTATCTTCCATGATACACTTTTTTGCTTCAACTTTTCTCAATTATTATACTTGCTAATTCTTGTCAAGGTTAGTAAAAGTTTGCTCAACTTAAAAAATCTGACTTTTAGCTAATGCTATTCTAGGAATTTATGTGATATAGATGCTGAATTATGGAAAAAAAAATCGTACTCGTTTATATGTCGCAGTCAATTTTGATTTTTAGTCAAAATATATAATTTTGGCCCGTTTTTTAATTTGCCGGCACTATTGATATATACGTTTTTTATAAAAATTGACTAGTCAAAATGAAATACCACATGTTTTGCCTTGCCATATTCACAATGCCTGCCTGAACCGGTGGTCAAAATTGATAATAAATCGGAAGGTCATGATTGTCTAGCCATTATACATATTGCCAACCGGAAGATATAGTCCAAATGAAAAATTTCGAAAATAAAAAAACCTGATGTAAATTTACAAATGAATATGTAGACTATCTAGACTATCTAGACTATGTTAATATTACCTAGACAAAATTCATAAAATGGATTATACAAGTTTTAGTTGAGAATTTATTACGTGATAGTTGGTGAGGTGGGTGAGAACGAATG